>CM025963.1:38108471-38740971 GCA_014839755.1 Sylvia borin | reverse complement strand
ACAACAAGGCATCATCCCCACTCTGGGCCTATAACTTTTCTCCCCAAAACTCCACAAAGAACAGAGGAACAGTGAAATTTTACAACTGTTCTACCTAACTGTGACTACGTGCCAGGGCAGGGCAGCTCAAACATAACTCGTAGAACATCATCACATACAATGTGACAAAATATCATACAACATAGTCGCAATAGGATACAATGGTGACATACAATGGGATACAATAGCATACAACATAGTCACAATAGCATACAACATAGTCACAATAGGATACAACATAGTCACAATAGCATACAACATAGTCACAACAGGATACAACATAGTCACAACAGGATACAACATAGTCACAAGAGCATACAACATAGTCAGATGCAACGTGACACAACATGATACAACACAGTCAGATGCAACGTGACACAACATGATACAACATAGTCACAATAGGATACAACATAGTCAGATACAATGTGATACAACATAGTCACAATAGGATACAACATAGTCAGATACAATGTGATACAACATAGTCACAATAGGATACAACATAGTCAGATACAATGTGATACAACATATTCGCAATAGGATACAACATAGATACAATGTGATACAACATAGTCACAATAGGATACAACATAGTCAGATACAACATGATACAACATAATCACAATATGATACACCATAGTAAGGTACAAGGTAAGCACACACAATATAGGCCAACATAGACACGCACGGTATTGGCACATACGAGATCGGCGCATACAGGGATAAGCCACGTTAGACAGAATATAAGTGAGGACTTCAGATAACTCTCTGGAAGACACTGCAGTTACATGAGGAGAATATAATACCCTCCCTAGAGAAGTCCAAGAGAACGGCATGTGAAAAGAAGGCACTACCAAAGCTGAGAAGGAAAATGGATGAGAACACCGAGTGTCCCTCCGTCAGCCTCGACGAGCCAAAATGTAAAGATGCCGGAATAAGGATGATCCGGGAAGGTACGCGAGGAGAGTACGGCCGACACGGGCCGGAATGATGCCGATAAAGCGTCAAGATGTTACAAAGGCCTAAGACGCAGAAGACGAGGGATGCGAATGACATAATGTAGACGTGGACAATGTAACAGAGACAACTCGAAACTGCCTGGCAGTCGCACCTTGGGGACCCGAGATTCCTAGCACAAGATGAGCCAGAGGCCGATGATATCAAAGGAAAAAAAGTTTGAAGGCAATAGCACATGATGATTAAACAGAACCCCTTAGAAGAATTAGTGCCTAAGCTGTTAAGAGGATGCTCGAGAAGCCGAGTAGGCGGAGAGAAGGAAGCGATGACTGCCGGGTGACCGTGGCGATATCTCTGGACGCGAAGGCGATCTCCTCGGGTGAAAACATCCTCCGAGACGTGGAGGCTAAAAGATGGCTGACGACGCAAAACACATGAGAAAACAGAACTGCCCTGCCCGGCAAAGGCTCTGGTGAGGCCGAGGCGAAAACCTCTCCCATTACTACTGAGGGGTCAATCCCGCTAGAGCCCTCTCCTTTCAACTAACTGTAAATTGCTTCCTGTGATTGCAAAGCTTTTTCCCCTTCACCCAAACATCAGCCCCGACACTTATCTTTCAGAAGACGAGTGGACAAAATCCATCCTCGACGGAAAAGAACACATCGGCTTCATCGCTGCGGTATCCAAACTTGGGCTCCGCATCACCTCACGGCACCTAAGACAACAAAACAGAAAATGTGACAATTGCCGAAGAGAAAAGTAATCCCCGGGCCTCCTCTGCATCGCTTCCCCAGCTCACCTCAGACCTTCATTTCACTCCGAAGACAGCCTGGAGGATACCTGCAAAAGGAAAAGATACAGATTTAGCAGGTTGTTACACACCACTCACTTATGAGTCACCCTGCCTAAATGGCAACTCACCCAATCGCCTCTATTCCTTGGCGCACATAGGGCAGCGTCTGCAAAGAAACAAAGAAAAAAGCAGGCTGAGTTACTGTAAAAACACGATCTCCCCAAGCAGACAGAACACTGTCACACCTACATCTTAAACTTATACCCACCGAGCCACTAGGATCCAGGACCAGAACATCTCGCAAGTGGACCACCTAAACAAAAAAAAAAAAAAAAAAAAAAACCACAACACCAAAACATTAGTAGATGATAAGAGTTGCACCAGAAATTGAGACCGAGGCAGTAACAAGTGTTTCTCACCATCATTCAATCCTCACCTGGCCCGCTTCATCTTCACTGCTGAGATCCCCCTTTACCCCCTAAAAAAGACAAAGAACAATGCTGTAACATAGTCACCGTTTACACTGCCCCAGCAAAGGCAAACTGGGACGGACTTAAGCTCACACTCACCCAGCCACTGGAATCCAGGACTGCACCATCTCACAAGTACACCACCTAAAAATAAAGACAAAAAAAAAGAAAAAAACCAATTGGTATTAGAGCTGCTGAAGAAATTGAGACCTGAGAAACATCAGCTACTTTGGTCCACCAGGCAATGCTCACCTTCCACGCTTCACCTTCACTGCCAACATCCCACTTTACTCCCTGAAAAGAAAGACAGAGAAGAATGCTGTAACGTGGTCACCATTTACACTGCCCCTGCACAAACAAACACAGAGTGACTTAAACTTTCACCTACCTGGCCACTGGCAGCCTGAGCCACGACATCTCACAAGCAGACCACCTAAAATAAAAAGTCAACAGTGGATGCTTAGAGTTGAACCAGAAATTGAGGCCTGAGCAATAACAACTGCTTCGGTCCACAAGTCACTGCTCACCTTGATCGCTTCACCTGGACTGCTGATACCCAGCTTCACCTCCTAAAAATAAAGACAAAGGTCAGTGCTGTAACATGGCCACCATTTACACCTTGACTGCAAAGAACAACTGGGACTGACCTTCTCGGAGGGAACTCATTCCACTGCTTCAAGGGGCTCTGCCACAGGTATAATCTGTCTCCATCTGGAAGAAAGGTAGGACAAAAGTCAGAATGCTTCAAGATAACTTGACACCTCCAGACATCCTGTGGCAACCTAGGAATACTCTCTATAAGCCTGCAAGACAAATTTTGAGTTCCCGGGCCTTGTCCTATTACCCCTACGCCCAACTAAGCGGCAGGGCAGAGCAGTTCTGGGCCAAACCCACACCGACACCCATGACACAAGACACAAAGAACGAGGGGACGCGACATGGACAGAAAACTCGCGGCGAGAGGAAGGACCCCGAGGACCGAGAGAACTCGGGATGAGATGACCGAGGTAAGACCGATGGAGAGCTGACTTGGCTCAAAGAACCTGGCGGGAAGAAGATGCTAAAGGGAAGACCGATTCCAAGAACTGCAAAGATGGATGACGGTGAACGCACCACTCGAAATCCTCTACCTTGCTTTGCATTCTTACAAGGCCTAAACCGCCAGAATGGATGAGGGCGGTGCACAGCTGTCGATACAGCTCAGAACAAGAGCCCTGGAAAGAGATCGGACTGGATGCTTCTGAAGAGAGATACAATTCACATGCCTGCCCGAGCTCCCGAGTCGATGGTTTGATGCTGTCGGCACCTGGCCGAGGAACGGAGGGACCAGAGATGCTCAGAAGGAGGCTGGGGTTTTTGATAGGACCCCTTGAAGGGCTACAGCAGAAAACATGAAACACAGAGTGCACAACAGACAAGTGACACGACATGCACCAGGACTGCTCTGCCCTGAACACCTCGGCACTGAGATCAAAAGTGAGACTTTCTCTTTAGGCAGCCTAAGGGGCCACTGCTTGGACAGCCCCGTCTCCAAACCTAATCAAAAAGCCCCCCCCCGGCCAAAAGCCAACCCGGCACCCCGCTCTTTCATCCCCTCTGTGGCTCGTGGCGCTCCACTTATCTCTCAGACGGCTGGAGATGCAAAGTCCCATCGGGTGCAAAAGAAGGCCGCCTCTCCCTCTGGGAAATTCCTGATAACACCGGGCTCCTCTCTCTTAGTCAGCTGCAATAAGGGAAACCAAACATAACTGCTATGACCTCAGCAGCCCATCATCCAGAACCCAGCAATTCTGCTACTAACCGTCTCCTGAGAGTACCCGGGCCTGCTATCTCGGCTGTGCTCAGAGGCCATAGTCACAGGATATGCCTGGGATAAGAGCAGACAAGCTGATGTGGCATTGCTGATACTTGAGAGGATCCTCGCTTTTCCTCCCTACCACCCCAACTCCTCAGCCGTTACAAAAGCCTACCTGGAAAGCCCCTTCAAATGGAGAAATCAATGCTTGACCACAGAGTCCTGGAATGCCTCCGGAGGGCTCACAGGAGCGGAGGTCCAGGTCCATCATCTGGTTTGTGAGGAGAATTCAGCATAATGAGAGCAGCCCACCTGAAAGACACAACAATAGAGACTTAGAGTTGCACCAGAAAATGAGACCGAGGCAGTAACAACTGCTTCTGACCATCACTCAGTCCTCACCTGGCCCACTTCATCTTCACTGCTGAGATCCCCCTTTACCTCCTAAACAGAAAGACAAAGAACAATGCTGTAACATAGTCACCATTTACACTGCCCTGCAAAGGCAAACTGGGACAGACTTGAGCTCACACTTACCTGGCCACTGGAATCCAGGACTGGGACATCTCACAAGTGGACCACCTAAAAATGAAATAAAACCACCAACAGGGGGATGTTAGAGTTCCAGAAGAAATTGAGACCTGAGTTACATCAGCTGCTTCGGTCCACCGGTCAATGCTCACCTTGCACGCTTCACCTTCACTGCCAACATCCCACTTCACCTCCTAAAAAGAAAGACAAAGAAGAAGGCTGTAACGTGGTCACCATTAACACTGCCCCTGCACAAACCAACAAAGACTAAAACCTTCACCTACCTGGCCACCGGCAGCCTGAGCCACGACATCTCACAAGCAGACCACCTAAAATAAAATGTCAACAGTGGATGCTTAGAGTTGAACCAGAAATTGAGGCCTGAGCAATAACAACTGCTTCGGTCCACAAGTCACTGCTCACCTTGATCGCTTCACCTGGACTGCCGATATCCAGCTTTACCTCCTAAAAATAAAGACAAAGGTCAGTGCTGTAACATGGCCACCATCTACACTTCGACTGCAAAGAACAACTGGGACTGACCTTCTCGGAGGAACTGACTCCACTGCTACAAGGGGCTCTGCCACAGGTATAGTCTGTCTCCATCTGGAAGAAAGGTAGGACAAAAGTCAGAATGCTTCAAGATAACTCGACACCTCCAGACATCCTGTGGCAACCTAGGAATACTCTCTAGAGGCCTGCAAGACAAATTTCAAGTTCCCGGGCCTTGTCCTATTACCCCTATGCCCAGCTAAGCGGCAGGGCAGAGCAGTTCCAGGCCAAACCCACACCAATACCCGTGACACAGGACACAAAGAACGAGGGGACACAACATGGACAGAAAACTCTCGGCCAGAGGAACGACCGCGAGGACCGAGAGGACTCGGGATGAGATGACCGAGGCAAGACCGATGGAGAGCTGACCGGGCTCAAAGAACTCTGCAGGAAGAAGATGCCAAAAGGAAGACTGATTCCAAGAACTGCAAAGATGGATGACTGAGAATGCGCTGCTCAGAATCCTCTACCTTGCTTTCCATTGTTACAAAGCCTAAACCGCCGGAATGGATGAGGGCGGTGCACAGCTGTCAATACAGCTCAGAACAAGAGCCCTGGAAAGAGATCGGACTGGATGCTTCTGAAGAGTGATACAATTCACGTGCCTGCCTGAGCTCCCGAGGCGATGGTTCGATGCTGTTGGCACCTGGCCGAGGAATGGAGGGACCAGAGATGCTCAGAAGGAGGTCGGGGTTTTTGATAGAGCCCCTTGAAGGGCTACAGAAAAAGACATGAAACACAGAGTGCACGACAGACAAGTGACACGACACTCACCGGGACTGCTCTGCCCTGAGCACCTCAGCACTGAGATCAAAAGTGAGACTTTCCCTTTAGGCAACCTAAGGGGCCACTGCTTGAACAGCCCCGTCTCCAAACCTAATCAAAAAGCCCCCCCCCCGGCCAAAAGCCAACCCGGCACCCTGCTCTTTCATCCCTTCTGTGGCTCGTGGCCCTCCACTTATCTCTCAGACGCCTGGAGATGCAAAGTCCCATCAGGTGCAAAACAAGGCTGTCTCTCCCTCTGGGAAACCCCTGAGAACACCGGGCTCCTGTCTCTTAGTCAGCTGCAATAAAGAAAACCAAACATCACTGCATGACCTCAGCAGCCCTTCGCCCAAAGCCCAACAATTCTGCTACTCACCGCGTCCTAAGAACCCCCGGGTCCTGCGGACAACTGCCTCGGTCGTGCTCAGAGGCCAACACCATCCACACAGGGTAGCCTAGAACAGTAGCAGACGAGGTGATGCCTCATTGCTGATACTTGAGAGGATCCTCGCTCCTCCTCCCCTACCTCACTGATGCCTCAACCATTACCAAAGCCTACCTTGAAAGCACCTTCAAATGGAGAAATCAAAGCTTGACCACAGAGTCTTGGGATGGCTCCGGAGGGCTCACAGGAGAAGGAACCCAGGTCCATCATCTCATTGGTGAGGGGAGTTAGGCATTATAGCAGTACACCACCTAAAATACATAAAAAGAGAGGCTTAGAGTTGCACCAGAAATTGAGACCGAGGCAATAACAACTGCTTCTGACCTCCACTCAGTCCTCACCTGGCCCGCTTCATCTTCACTGCTGAGATCTCCCTTTACCTCCTAAACAGAAAGACAAAGAACAATGCTGTAACATAGTCATCATTTACACTGCCCCAGCAAAGGCAAACTGGGATGACTTAAGTTCACACCCACCTGGCCACTGGAATCCAGGACTGGGACATCTCACAAGTGGACCACCTAAAAATAAATTAAAACCACCAACAGGGGGATGTTAGGGTTGCAGAAAAAACTGAGACCTGAGAAACATCCGCTGCTTCGGTCCACCGGCCACTGCTCACCTTGCACACTTCACCTTCACTGCCGACATCCCACTTCACCTCCTAAAAAGAAAGACAAAGAAGAAGGCTGTAACATGGTCACCATTTACACTGCCCCTGCACAAACAAACACAGAGTGACTTAAACTTTCACCTACCCGGCCACTGGCAGCCTGAGCCACGACATCTCACAAGCAGATCACCTAAAATAAAAAAAAAAAATTAACAGTGGATGCTTAGCGTTGAACCAGAAAATGTGACCTGAGCAAGACCTGTAATAACATTCCACAAGTCACTGCTCACCTCGCTAGCTTCACCTTCACTGCCGACATCCCACTTCACCTCCTAAAAAGAAAGACAAAGAAGAAGGCTGTAACGTGGTCACCATTTACACTGCCCCTGCACAAACCAACACAGAGTGACTTAAACTTTCACCTACCCGGCCACTGGCAGCCTGAGCCACGACATCTCACAAGCAGACCACCTAAAATACGAAAAAAGTCAACAGTGGATGCTTAGAGTTGAACCAGAAATTGTGGGCTGAACAATAACAACTGTAATAACGGTGCACAAGTCACTGCTCACCTTGATCGCTTCACCTGGACTGCCGATATCCAGCTTTACCTCCTAAAAATAAAGACAAAGGTCAGTGCTGTAACATGGCCACCATTTACACCTGGACTGCAAAGAACAACTGGGACTGACCTTCTCGGAGGGAACTCATTCCACTGCTTCAAGGGGCTCTGCCACAGGTATAATCTGTCTCCATCTGAAAGAAAGGTAGGACAAAAGTCAGAATGCTTCACGATAACTTGACACCTCCAGACATCCTGTGGCAACCTAGGAATACTCTCTAGAGGCCTACGAGACAAATTTCAAGCCCCCGGGCCTTGTCCTATTACCCCTAGACCCAGCTAAGCAGCAGGGCAGAGCAGTTCCAGGCCAAACCCACACCAACACCGGTGACACAGGACACAAAGAACGAGGGGACGCGACAAGGACAGAAAACTCTCGATGAGAGGAACGACCGCAAGGAACGAGAGAACTCGGGATGAGATGACCGAGGTAAGACCGATGGAGAGCTGACCGGGCTCAAAGAACCCTGTGGGAAGAAGATAGAGGAAGACTGATTCCAAGAACTGCAAAGATGGATGACCTAGAATGCTCCGGTCAGAATCCCCTACCTTGCCTTGCATTGTTACAAGGCCTAAACTGCCAGAATGGATGAGGGCAGTGCACAGCTGTCGATACAGCTCAGAACAAGAGCCCTGGAAAGAGATCGGACTGGATGATTCTGAAGAGAGATACAATTCACATGCCTGCCTGAGCTCCCGAGTCGATGGTCAATGCTGTCAGCACCTGGCCGAGGAACTGAGAGACCAGAGATGTTAAGAATGATGCCAGGGTTTTTGATATCCCACTTGAAGGGCTACAGAAAATGAAATCGGACACAAGATGCTTAATAGACACAAAGTGCACGATAGACAAGTGACAGGACATGCACTGGGACTGCTCTACCCTGCACACCCCAGCAGTGGGAGCAAGCCTGAGACTTTACCTTGATAACTAACACCTGCAATAGGGCTGTCGAAGGGAAAATGCAGAGATACCCAATCCGAGGATCTCGAAGACAGGCTGGACAACATGGCACACCAGGTGACATAACATAGAATAAAACTGTTCTACCCTGCCCACCTGTAGCTGCCATCAGAAGTAGAGACATTCCCTTCAGCTGCCTTTAGAAGCCCCTTAAGGGACATCCTTTTCCCATTTGCTACCTGTTAAACATATCCCATGAATTTCCAAACCCCTATCATCCTATCTGCATTCCATGGCCCCTGACTTATCTTTAGGATGACCGCCAAGGTGAATCCTCATCGGAACTGAAATGAGTCTGCCTCAGAAGGCCCTGTGATTGTCGATTAGGCTTTTGGCTACAAAAAAGAAAACCAAAATCAATGTACAAACTCAGCAGCACGTGAAGCAGCTCCCAATGAGCCAGCTTCTCACCCTCTCCAAAGTGTGCCTGGGACATCGAGTCTGTGGCTTCATCACACATCTAAGACTAGGGCTGTTACAATGTTTGGTACCTGAGTTAGCAGGGGGCAAAGCTGCACAGCAGTTCCATGAGCAGAACACACATACTCACATTTATGTGTCTTACATGCACTTGTGCTGTAAGAAACATAAATATATCTGCTATTACTTGTGAAAAAGCCTTGGGGGAGGCTCTCAAGTGGACACCCTTTCTCACTTTGCTGCCTTCAATACCCCTGAACAATAACTCCTAACAGGGTACCCTGCTCACAGTCCTTGACATACCTCTCAGAAACCTTGATTTCAGACATTGCCTTTGACGTGTGGTGAATCCCTTTTGCAGCAAGCGATCGGCTGAAAGAATCTAGAGCGTCACGCTCGACACAACCTAGAATTGCAAGAGTTATGCTTCTCCTGAAAAGAAAATCAAGAAGAAATCCAAAAAATAAAAAAAAAAAGCACCTTACCACCCCAGAGTGCACAAACCAAACCCCTAGACTTCAATACTCACTGTATTCAATGATGTCTTCTTCATGGTGTTTTCAAAATCCCAGTTACTTGTAGATACCCAAACACACCTACTGCAAACAAGCTGAAAGAGCCTCTTCACTGAAATGAGAGGAGAGCTCTTATCCTGCTTGATCCCCAGAAGGGAATGAAGCCCCTTAGCCAGGGCTGGGGTTAATATACCCCTGATTGGGCCCACCTCCCATTCCCATGATGCCCGGGAAAAGGGAGGAGGCAACTCCCACAAGGTATAAAAGCTTTGTAAGGACCTGCAGCTGTTTGGCTCCTCTGACTTCAAGGTGAGTAAAGGGCTTGACAGAGACAAATACTCCTTGGGAAAATAACATAGTTTTCCTTTTTTGCTATAATTACTTCAGACTAGAGAGCAAAAATAAAACAGTATTTTGGCAGCATAGCTGGGTAGTCTGGGTAATTTGTTGTTGACTCAGGTAGTTGTTCCTTAATGGCTACTATATAGTAGTCCACGTGTGACTAAGTAGGGTGACAAAAAATAGTAACGTTATGAATGGTGTAAGTCTCGTTAGCACCTCTAAGTAAGGATATCTACATTGTAATTAAAAATAAGAAAAAGATTAAACTCCTGGGCAGGGGTAAGGTTATGTATATCTCTGGCTTGCTGCCATCTGAGATAGCTGGTACTGGGACACTGGTACAAGTGCAACTGAACGTGCAGTCTTAAACACTTAAAATGCTGAAAGCAGTAAAGATTCCTTCAACTTGGAATGAGAATATAGGGTGGTTACTTCCACTGAAACCACAACATGACAAATAAACGGTGTGTGCCATTTAGACTTCTGCCACCAAGAATTCTGAAGAGATCAAGATTTTTCCCATATCCAAGCTGCCACAAGTGGGAACCCTGGGTATCCTTGGACCGGCAAACACCTCCTAAAAACTGACACCAGGAACCTGGGGGCTGAGTTTAGTTTCCCACAGAAAGGGCCACCATTCGTGCACTGAGCTCTGTACCAGAAGTGGGCTTCTGCTACCTAGAATCGTGAAGAAACCAGGATTCCTCCCACATCCAGGCTGCCACAAGTTGGAACCCTGGGTGGGCTTTGAGTGCCAAACGCCTCCTGTAAACTGACATCAGGAACCTGGGAGCTGAGTTTAATTTCCCACACAATGGGCCATGGTTTGTGCACAGATCTCTGTACCCTGCTATGGGCTTCTTCCTGCTACAATTCTGAACAGTGCAGCATTCCTCCCAGATCCGAGCTGCCGGAAGCTGGAAACTTGGCTCTCCTTGGAGAGAGAAATGCCTCCTGCAAACTGGCTTCAGGAACCTGGGGGCTGAGTTTAATTTCCCAAGGAAAAGAGCCACAGTTCATATCTAAGACCCTTTTCCCAGAAGTGGACTTCTGCCAGCCAGAATTCTGAAGAGATTAAGATTTCTCCCATACCAAGCTGCCACAAGTGGGAACCCTGGGTGTCCTTGGAGCACCAAACACCTCCTGCGAACTGATATCAGAAACCTGAGGGGGTGAGTTTAGTGTCCCAAGGACAAGGGCCACTGTTGAAGTCTAAGACCCTGTGCCTGGAACTGGATTTCTGCCATCTAGTATTCTGAAGAGATCAGGATTTCTCCCATACCAAGCTGCCACAACTGGGAACCCTCAGTGTCTTTGGTATGACAATCAAACACCTCCTGCAAACTGATATCAGGAATCTGGGGGCTCAGTTTAGTTTTCCACAGAAAAGGGCCACCGTTCGTGCAAAGATCTCTGTGGACAGAAGTGGGCTTCTGCCAGCTGCAATTCTGAACGGTGGAGCATGCATCCCAGATGCGAGCTGCCAGAAGTTGGAAACTTGGCTCTCCTTGCAGTGCCAAAGGTCTCGTACAAATAGACATCAGGAACCTGGGGGCTGAGGTTAGTTTCCCGAGGAAAAGAGCGACCGTTCATATCTAAGACCTTGTGCCTGGAACTGGACTTCTGCCACCTAGAATTCTGAAGAGATCAGGATTTCTCCCATACCAAGCTGCCACAAGTGGGAACCCTGGGTGTCCTTGGAGCACTAAACACCTACTAAAAACTGATATCAGGAACCTGGGGGCTCAATTTAGTTTCCCCACTGAAAAGGGGCACCATTCGTGCAAAGATCTGTGTGGACAGAAGTGGGGTCTGCCAGCTAAAATTCTGGACGGTGGAGCATTCCTCCCAGGTCCGAGCTGCCAGAAGCTGGAAACTTGGCTCTCCTTAGAGAGAGAAATGCCTCCTGCAAACTGACATCAGGAACATGGGGTGCTGAATGTAGTTCCCCATGGAAAAAGGACACCGTTCAAGTCTACGACTCTGTGCCTGGAACTGGACTTCTGCCACCTAGAATTTAGAATGGATCAGGATTTTTTGTAGATCCAAGCTGCCAGAAGCTGGAAACTTGGCTCTGCTTGGAGTGAGAAATGCCTCCTACAAACTGATATCAGGAACCTGAGGGGGTGAGTTTAGTATCCCAAGGAAAAGGGCCACTGTTGAAGTCTAAGAGCCTGTGCCTGGAACTGGGCTTCTGCCACCTAGAATTCTGAAGAGGTCAGAATTTCTCCCATACCAAGCTGCCACAACTAGGAACCCTCGGTATCTCTGGAGTGTCAATCAAACACCTCCTGCAAACCAGTATCAGGAACCTGGGGGCTGAGTTTAGTTTCCACAGAAAATGGCCCCCGCTCCTGCAAAGATCTCTCTGCCCTGCAGTGAGCTTCTTCCTGCTACAATTCTGAACAGTGCAGCATTCCTCCCAGATCCGAGCTGCCAGATACTGGAAACTTGGCTCTCCTTAGAGAGAGAAATTCCTCCTGCAAACTGACATCAGGAACCTGGGGGCTCAGTTTAGTTTCCCCACAGGAAAGGTCCACCATTTGTGGAACGATCTCTGTGGACAGAAGTGGGCTTCTGCCAGCTGCAATTCTGAATGGTGCAGCATTCCTCCCAGATGTGAGCTGCCAGATGCTGGAAACTTGGCTCTCCTTGCAGTGCCAAAGGTCTCCTAAAAACTGATATCAGAAACCTGAGGGGGTGAGTTTAGTGTCCCAAGGACAAGGGCCACTGTTGAAGTCTAAGACCCTGTGCCTGGAACTGGACTTCTGCCACCTAGTATTCTGAAGAGATCAGGATTTCTGCCATACCAAGCTGCCACAACTGGGAACCCTCAGTGTCTTTGGCATGACAATCAAACACCTCCGGCAAACTGATATCAGGAACCTGGGGGCTCAGTTTAGTTTTCCACAGAAAAGGACCACCATTCGTGCAAAGATCTCTGTGCCCTGCAGTGAGCTTCTTCCTGCTACAATTCTGAACGGTGCAGCATTCCTCCCAGATCCGAGCTGCCAGAAGCTGGAAACTTGGCTCTCCTTGGAGAGAGAAATGCCACCTGCAAACTGACATCAGGAACCTGGGGGCTGAGTTTAATTTCCCAAGGAAAAGAGCCACAGTTCATATCTAAGACCCTTTTCCCAGAAGTGGACTTCTGCCAGCAAGGATTCTGAAGAGATTAGGATTTCTCCCATACCGAGCTGCCACAAGTGGGAACCCTGGGTGTCCTGGGAGCACTAAACACCTCTTAAAATCTGATACCAGGAACCTGGGGGCTCAGTTTAGTTTCCCCACAGAAAAGGGCCTTCTTTCATGGAAATATCTCTGTGGACAGAAGTGGGCTTCTGCCAGCTGCAGTTCTGAACGGTGGAGGATTCCTCCTACATGCAAGCTGCCAAAAGCTGGAAACTTGGCTCTCCTTGCAGTGCCAAAGGTCTCCTACCAATAGACACCAGGAACCTGGTGGCTGAGGTTAGTTTCCCAAGGAAAAGAGCCACCGTTCATATCTAAGACCTTGTGCCTGGAAGTGGACTTCTGCCACCTAGAATTCTGAAGAGATCAGGATTTCTCCCACATCGACCCTGCCGGAAGTCCTGGGAGCACTAAACACCTCCTAAAAACTGACATCAGGAATCTGGGGGCTGAGTATAGTTTCCCACAGAAAGGGCCACCTTTTGTGCACTGAGCTCTGTGCCCAGAAGTGGGCTTCTGCCAGCTAAAATTCTGGACAGTGGAGCATTCCTCCCAGGTCCGAGCTGCCAGAAGCTGGAAACTTGGCTCTCCTTGGAGTGAGAAATGCCTCCTGCAAACTGACATCAGGAACCCGGGGGCTGAGGTTAGTTTCCCGAGGAAAAGAGCCACCGTTCATATCTAAGACCCTGTGCCTGGAAGTGGACTTCTGCCAGCCAGAATTCTGAAGAGATTAGGATTTCTCCCACATCGACCCTGCCGGAAGTCCTGGGAGCACCAAACACCTCCTAAAAACTGACATCAGGAATCTGGGGGCTGAGTATAGTTTCCCACAGAAAGGGCCACCTTTCGTGCACTGAGCTCTGTGCCCAGATGTGGGCTTCTGCCAGCTAAAATTCTGGACAGTGGAGCATTCCTCCCAGGTCCGAGCTGCCAGAAGCTGGAAACTTGGCTCTCCATGGAGAGAGAAATGCCTCCTGCAAACTGACATCAGGAACCTGGGGGCTGAGGTTAGTTTCCCGAGGAAAAGAGCCACCGTTCATATCTAAGACCCTGTGCCTGGAAGTGGACTTCTGCCAGCCAGAATTCTGAAGAGATTAGGATTTCTCCCATACCAAGCTGCCACAGGTAGGAACCCTGGGTGTTTTTGGAGCACTAAACACCTCCTAAAAACTGATAACAGGAACCTGGGGGCTCAGTTTAGTTTCCCCACAGAAAAGGGCCACCATTCGTGGAAAGATCTCTGTGGACAGAAGTGGGCTTCTGCCAGCTGCAATTCTGAACGGTGAAGCATTCCTCTTAGTTGTGAGCTGCCAGATGCTGGAAACTTGGCTCTCCTTGCAGTGCCAAAGGTCTCCTACAAATAGACATCAGGAATCTGGGGGCTGAGGTTAGTTTCCCACAGAAAATGGCCCCTGCTCCTGCAAAATCTCTTTGCCCTGCAGTGAGCTTCTGCCTGCTTCAATACAGAACAGGGCAGCATTCCTCCCAGGTCCGAGCTGCCAGAAGCTGTAAACTCGGCCCTCCTTGGAGTGAGAAATGCCTCCTGCAAACTGACATCAACCACCTGGGGTGTGAGTTTAGTTTCCCACAGATAATGGCCACCTTTCCTGCAAAGATCTTTATGCCCAGTAGTGGACTTCTGCCAGCTAGAATTATGAATAGTACACCATTTCTTCTGGCTTTATTTATTTGTGTATTTTACTTACACATTACTGTCAAATCTCACCCACACTCAGTGATACAAACCTCTGAGCACAAAGCTTCCAGGCACTGCTTGTTCTTCTAAGATATCATCAAAGAATACCATTTTTCATAGCCTGACACGTGTTTTTAAACTAAGTTTCATTTTGAAGTTCTTTCCCTTTTTAAACTGTGTTTCCTCAAAGCTTCCCAAGTGTGTTAATGTTAAAATTCACCACAAGGAAGACCTGGAAAATGTCTTGCCATTCCCTTTCCTCCTCCCTCAAGCTACATCAGTGTCACAGAAGGTATTAATACCTTTTCCAGAGAAGTTTGCCTCACTTTTGCTGTTGTCTGTAACAGCTGCAACAAAATATGCCTTCCTTGAAGTAGTTTAGCATTTACTGATCAGTTCTTTGTTTTGGCACTTCTGAGCCAGGGCCTGCGGGTCCTCCTGCAGGTGAAGGTCTTCGCTGACAAGGCTCCACTTGTGCAGCAGCAGCAGCATCACTCTGCTGGAGACGATGCTGTTGTTCCCCTCATCTCCCTAAAAGCCACAACAGCAGGGTATTCCAGCACGGAGCATAAGAACTCAGCCTGGCCAGAGCTACATTATTCTTTCAAAAGAAAACAAAACTGCCAAGTATTTTCCTGTATACCAATTTATAAGTACTGTTTTGGATCCTTACTGTCACAATGGCCAAGAATTAGGCACATAGGACTTGACACTAACTATGCATCGCATTTCATTTTATTCCCCAGGTATTCAAATCCCTAAATCCTCCTGTCAGAGCAACCTCATCCAAACTCAGTACTCAACACACAAACTGATGGTAAAAAAAGCCATTCATCTACCAGAGATAAATAAATCCTCCAGGCCTTAATAAAGTTCAAACTGGACAGAGGATGAACTGTAAACCAACTAAAACAAAAAAACAAGAGACCTCCTCTGCACAGGCTTCCTCCCTCCCCAGGCAAGGAACTGCATCCACTCAGGGAACACCGACTTAGTCCTAGGATGGCAACAGGAGAGGCACAAGGAATATTGTGAAGTCATTCCAATCTCAGTGCTGTCCAGACCTGGGAGAAAGCACTTCCTACACGGCTCTTGGAATTTTCTTGTCTGTCTCTTCCAACTTCAGTCCTGCATTTTTCCTGCCGATTTTCCCTCAAGCTTTGGAAGGCCGGGCGGCTGCTCTGCCCCCGAGCTCACGGCCAGAGGGCTGCAATGCGCATCGGCGAAGGGCACGGTGGAGAGCTGCAGTACCGCTCTCTGTCCACACGGTGGCAGCACTGCCTTAAGCCCAGCCCGGGGCTGCAACGGGCTAGAGCTGCAGTACCGCTCTCTGTCCACACGGTGGCAGCAGCTAGCCTTGAGCCCAGCCCAGGGGCTGCAAGAGGCTAGAGCTGCAGTACCGCTCTCTGTCCACACGGTGGCAGCACTGCCTTGAGCGCAGCCCGGCCCCGGGCAGTGGCACAGAGCAAAGGCAAAAAAGAACGTGGCCAAAAATGCCATCCCAAACCTCCTCTAAAATAAATGGCCCAAAAGACCCCCAACCACAATTGCAAGAATTCTACGTCTAATCTAATTCAAACCACAAAACCTTTTACTTAAAGCTATGTTCCAATATTTTTGTACTGATTATGTTTATATTTTATTTTTCAATACCATTTATCTTTTATATTCATATCTATGTCTACTCTACATAATACATTATACTTCACGTGTAATAATATGTATTTTATTTACTTACGTTATTGATATTATTTTGTATTTTATATTTCTATTTTTGTTACTTATACTTTTCTATTCCTGCATGTAATTTTTTAAATTTGTGTTGAAAATATGAACAAATCAATGGTATTTTAAACTAGATGAATTCATTAACCTAACACATCACAACCACAATTAATTAGAATTAAATTAGCCTTGTTTTCTTAGGGCTAAAGATGAAATTTTTATTTAAGTAGCACGGGCATATTTTCTCTTTCTGTGTTTTTTTCTTAGTAATAATCAAAACTAAAGTAAAAAAATAAATAATTAAAGAAAATAAAATTTAAAATATAGAGGAAAAATCTTAAAAACAACAAATTAACAAAAGATAACATGAAAAACCACAACAAAATAAATGAATGTAAAAATTACAAAAATTAAAAAGCAAAAAATAACAAAATACAAAATGTTATAAATGCAGCTCTCTCCTCATGCCACTGCCTAACAGCTCCAGGAATTTCCTTTATTATGCAGCAATATGGAAAACCAACCCGGTGCCACCCACAAAATAAGGTTTTCCAGACAATTCCCAGTTTTGCCTGGAAACAAATTCTATCTTAGTGGGAAGCTCATTTTTTATGAACATCTATGTGTGCCAAGGCAGGAAAGAACCACCCCACTGTGTCCAAGGAACAGCAGCCAGGCCAGGACTGAAGTTTTAATGGGATTCGTGTAATTACAAATACAGCAAATTGAATTTTGCAAACAGATGAATCATGACAATTAAAGACTTAGCAAGTTTTCCTGGGAATTCACAGAATTCTGTGGGTACGGTGCTGAACAATGCCTGATTTACCAACATTAATTGGGTAAATTTCGTTGGAAATATGTTCTAAGATGTACAAAAATTCTAATTAGGATGGAAAAGTGTAAAAAATACATATTCCCTTACTAAAATCAGAGGGAAAAACATCAAATAAAAGGAAAGAAGAATATCTAAATCCCAGCTTGCCCAGAAAACAAGCTCAGGAATTTCTAACATTGAAAACTTATGCAGCAGTCAGCAAGTCGGTGGAAGGTCATGGAACGATGATTTAAAATCTCCTTCCTCTGCTCTGACTTGAAAGTGAAGTGGGAATTCAAAAGGTCTAGTTACTCCTGTTCAAGAGTTGTCTGGATTTTGTGGGAGTAACAATCCAAAGAAATGCCAATGTTACTTGAATTCGACATCTGAAACTCTCTGCAGAGCTGGCAACTTTCAATGGAACGAGAGCCACAACGCCTAGAAAAACAGAAGTCAGGAATTCTATTTACAAATCCATGGAAGAGGAGGATGACACCAGGAACACACTGCAGCTGAAAACAACGATTTATTGGAAAAGGCAGGAAATCAACCTGACAGTCTCTGTCCAGTTATGGCTAAGCAATTATCCAGGAGTCAGAGAGAAAAGTGAGAACCTTGGACCGGGAGAAGGCCTGCCAGCACCTTCACTTCCTACCGGCTCTCTCCTTCTTGACCTGCAACCACCTGCAAGAGGAAAAACAACAGCAATAAAGTTTCAAACGTGGCCAGGACGCCCTTGGTTCAGGCAGACTCAAGTGCAGCTCCCAGGCAGAGAGGCCGTGCCGTGCCTCGGGCAGCTCCGGGAATCCGGGATTGCCCGTGGGACCCAAGGGCTGGAAAAGCGCACCCACCTGCCGGGTTCGGTGCTGGGACACAGCGAGGCCTCGGCTCAGGGCCAGAAGTTGGAGCCGGGACTGCAGGAGAGCAGCCCAAAGCCCCGTTCAACATCCAGCACTGCACGCAGCACGCTCCAGCAGAAACTCAGGTGGGACGAGGCCCCCGGACGCTCCGTGTTCCTTGCCCTCGGCAGCTTTGCCAGGGCCTCCCTCAGAACACTGACCTCACCGTGCAGCTCCTACAAAAGAGGAGAACTCACGAAAATCACCCAGCAATCCACGGATCTCCAGTTATTAAGAAGCAAAGCTGCAGCAAGATGTGTCCAAACTCCACTGCAAACCGGCAGGTCTGAGGAGACGCCGGAATTTACTCCAGAGGGGCCAGAAGTGCCCCTCAGCCAGCCAGGATTTCTCTCAGGCTCTGCCCACTGCTCTCTGAGGACACAAACAGCAGTTTTTCCCTGGAGCTCCCCTTTCCGCCAATGCCAAGACTTCTGTCCTCCTCCAACTCCAGGTTCAGGAAGGAAAACAGGAATATTATCATTGCACAGACTGTCCAGGAGAGTGTGCCTGAGGCAGGAGCACCAGCTCCCAATGCACTGCTGCCTCTGGATTTCTAAACAGTTCCTTCCATCCTGCCCTTCCCAGCACCATTCCCTGGCTGCCATGTCCACAGACACCTTTCACCATGCAGTTTAAAACCCACAGAAACCAAAAAAAAACAAGATCAAAAAATCAATTCACATGCTTCTAGTCTGGAGAGAATGAGGGAGGTCTAAAATCTATATTTATTTCAGAGCACTAGAGCAATTTTTCATGACCTTGAGTATGAGCGACCAGCAGCAAAACCTGATGAACACCCTCATTAACTAATCAGCAGCAAAAAAAATGAAGTTTTAAGTTTAGTAAAGATCAAGTTTTGCTGCTAAAAATTAGGGAGGTGAGATGTTGGTGTTAGTGCTTTAACCTTCTGACATTAGAGAGTATTTGTACAATAAATTAATTATTGAATCAGCTAACTTTAAAATAAGATTTTTTTAAAATAAGGTTCACCAAAAAAAGTCCTGAAATCAACATATAAGCTGCACAGCTATTTAAAAAAAAGCTGTATTTGGTGTGTATAACTTGACAGCCCCTCATGTTTTCAGCCCTTACCATTTGTTTTTACCACTTGATGATTAAAACCTTGTAGAAAGCACAAAAATAAAAAATCCAGGACAAAGCTGGTCATTTTGCCAAGTACCCCCAGTGTGGAGCAGTGTCAGCCCCAAGGGTTTGCTCCCTCAGCCCAGCCCGGAGCAGGCTCCAGCTGCTGCCCAGGGGGGGGTTTGCAAGGGACTCACTCGTTTGAAGCTGTAAATGCAGGTGGCCTGCACTGGAGTGCAAATAAATGTGAAATATGTGACTCTTGTTGAACACTGACTGACCTCCTCAGGGGGGCACCCTCACCAAGGATAGGGCACTCTGCCACAGATTTTATCCAGCTGCATCTGAAAGAAAGTTAGGACGAAAGTCAAAGTACTGCAGGATACCTTGACAGCCCCAAACATCTCATGTCCATCTAGGAATAACCTCGACAGGCCAGCTACACCCTACGTGACAAATTTCAATCCCCGGGCCTTGCCCTCTTACTCCTACCCCCAGACTAAGCAGCAAGGCAGAGCAGCTCCGGGCCAAACACACACAGACACCCGCGACACAGAACAGGACAAACGAGGGGACACAACAGGGATAGAAATCTCTTGGCAAGAAGAACGACCCTGAGGACCGAGAGGACTCGGGATGAGATGACCGAGGTAAGACTCAGGGTGAGCTGACCAGGCTCAGAGAACCCTGCAGGAAGGTAATGCCAATTGGGATGATTATCCCAAGAACCGCAAAGACGGATGCCCGAGAATCCTACGGTCAGAATCCTCTACCTATCTTTGCATTTCTAGAAGACCTAATCCTCCAGAATGGATCGTGGCAGTGCACAGCTGTGGACACAGCTCAGAACAAGACCTGAAAAGGCACCAGACCGGATGCTTGTGAAGAGAGATGGATTCTGGTGCATGTCTGAGCAGCCAAGTCAAAGGCACCTGGCCGAGGAATGCAGAGATCAGAAATGCTAAGAGCGATGCCAGGGTTTTGATAAGCCCCTCGAAGGGCTAAGGGATAAGACATGAAAGACGAAACACCCAAAACACACAGCGTGCACAACAGACAAGTGACATGACACATGCCAGGACTGCTCTGCCCTGCTCACCTCAGCACAGGGATCAAAAATGATCCCTTCCTGTAGCCTAAGGGGTCACATCTTGGATATCCCCACCTCCAAACCTGACTCAAAACTCCCTCCTGGTGACCCCTGCCCTGGCACCCCACTTTCATCCCCTCTGTGAGCCGGAGCCCTCCACTTATCTCTTGGACATCTGAGGATGCAAATCCACGCCGGGTGCCAAAGAAGGCCGCCTCACCCTCAGGGGAATTCCTGGTGTCACCGGGCTGCTGTCTCAGTCAGCTACAACAAAGATGACCCAACATGAATGCGTGATCTTAGCAGCACATTGGCCAAAAAGCAGCAATTCTGCTACTCACCATCTCCTAAGCATTCCCGGGTCCTCGGGCCTCGTGCTTCAGGTGCGCCCAGAGGACAACACCGACATCACGGGGTCTGCCTGGGTGAGGAGCAGACAAGGTGACGTGGCACTGCTGAAACTCCAGGGGACCCTTGCTCCTCCTCCCCAAATCCTAACCCCAACTGCTCGGCCGATATCCAAGCCTACCTGGATGGTGCCTTCAAATGGAGAAGATGAAGGCTTCCTCACAGAGTCCTGAAATGCTCCCGGAGGGCTCACGAGCCAGGTGAACTGGGTCAGCAGCCCGGTCGGTGAGAGGGGAGTTCGGCATCATGAGAGGGGACCACCTGAAACACACAATAACTGAGGCTTAGAGTTTCACCAGCGAGTGAGGCTTGAGCAACAGCAACAGCTTCTGTCCACCCATCACTGCTCACCATGCCCACTGCATCTTGAGTGCTGATATCTGGCTTTACCTCCTAAAAACAAAGACAAAAAACAGCAATGTAACACGGCCATCATTTACACTTCCCCTACAAACACAAACAGTGACTGACCTTCTTGGGAGAGTCCCCACACCCAGCATGGGGTGCTCTGCCACGGATTTTATCCAGCTGCATCTGAAAGAAAGTTAGGACACAAGTCAAAGTGCTGCAGGGTTACTTGACAGCTCCAGATATCTTGTGGCAACCCAGGAATACCCTCGACAGGCCAGCTACACCCTACGTGACAAATTTCAAGTCCCTGGGCCTTGCCCTCTTACCCCTATCCCCAGACTAAGCAACAAGGCAGAGCAGCTCCGGGCCAGAAACACACAGACACCCACGACACAGGACAGGACAAACGAGGGGACACAACAGGGATAGAAATCTCTTGGCAAGAAGAACGACCCTGAGGACCGAGAGGACTCAGGATGAGATGACCGAGGTAAGACTCAGGGTGAGCTGACCAGGCTCAGAGAACCCTGCAGGAAGGTAATGCCAATTGGGATGATTATCCCAAGAACCGCAAAGACGGATGCCCGAGAATCCTACGGTCAGAATCCTCTACCTATCTTCGCATTTCTAGAAGACCTAATCCTCCAGAATGGATCGTGGCAGTGCACAGCTGTGGACACAGCTCAGAACAAGACCTGAAAAGGCATCAGACCGGATGCTTGTGAAGAGAGACGGATTCCGGTGCATGTCTGAGCAGCCAAGTCAAAGGCACCTGGCCGAGGAATGCAGAGATCAGAAATGCTAAGAGCGATGCCAGGGTTTTGATAAGCCCCTCGAAGGGCTAAGGGATAAGACATGAAAGACGAAACACCCAAAACACACAGCGTGCACAACAGACAAGTGACATGACACATGCCAGGACTGCTCTGCCCTGCTCACCTCAGCACAGGGATCAAAAATGATCCCTTCCTGTAGCCTAAGGGGTCACATCTTGGATATCCCCACCTCCAAACCTGACTCAAAACTCCCTCCTGGTGACCCCTGCCCTGGCACCCCACTTTCATCCCCTCTGTGAGCCGGAGCCCTCCACTTATCTCTCGCATGTCTGGGGATGCAAATCCACGCCGGATGCCAAAGAAGGCCGCCGCGCCCTCCGGGAAAGTCCTGCTGTCGCTGGGCTGCTGTCTCTTAGTCAGCTACAACAAAGATGACTAAACATGAATGCGCGATCTTAGCAGCACATCGGCTAAGAACCAGCAATTCTGCTACTCACCGTCACCTAACAACGCCCGGGTCCTCGGGTCCCGTGCTTCGGCTGCGCTAAGAGGCCAACGCCGACATCACAGGGTCTGCCTGGGTGAAGAGCAGACAAGGTGACGTGGCACTGCTGAAACTCCAGGGGACCCTTGCTCCTCCTCCCCAACCTCCCCGAATCCTAACCCCAACTGCTCGGCCGATATCCAAGCCTACCTGGATGGTGCCTTCAAATGGAGGAGATCAAGGCTACATCACAGACTCCTGAAATGCTCCCGGAGGGCTCACGAGCCAGGCGAACCAGGTCTGTAGTCCGGCGTCAAGTGACTGCACAGCCTAAAACACACAATAACTGAGGCTTAGAGTTTCACCAGCGAGTGAGGCTTGAGCAACAGCAACAGCTTCTGTCCACCCATCACTGCTCACCGTGCCCACTTCATCTTGACTGCTGATATCCGGCTTTACCTCCTAAAAACAAAGACAAAAAACAGTGCTGTAACATAACCACCATTTACACTTCCCCTGCAAACACAAACGGTGACTGACCTTCTTGGAGAAGCCCCCTCACCCGGGACGGGGCGCTCTGCCACGGATTTTATCCAGCTGCATCTGAAAGAAAGTTAGGACACAAGTCAAAGTGCTGCAGGGTGACTTGACAGCTCCAGATATCTTGTGGCAACCCAGGAATACCCTCGACAGGCCAGCTACACCCTACGTGACAAATTTCAAGTCCCTGGGCCTTGCCCTCTTACCCCTATCCCCAGACTAAGCAGCAAGGCAGAGCAGCTCCGGGCCAGAAACACACAGACACCCACGACACAGGACAGGACAAACGAGGGGACACAACAGGGATAGAAATCTCTTGGCAAGAAGAACGACCCTGAGGACCGAGAGGACTCGGGATGAGATGACCGAGGTAAGACTCAGGGTGAGCTGACCAGGCTCAGAGAACCCTGCGGAAAGGTAATGCCAATTGGGATGATTATCCCAAGAACCGCAAAGACGGATGCCCGAGAATCCTACAGTCAGAATCCTCTACCTATCTTCGCATTTCTAGAAGACCTAATCCTCCAGAATGGATCGTGGCAGTGCACAGCTGTGGACACAGCTCAGAACAAGACCTGAAAAGGCACCAGACCGGATGCTTGTGAAGAGACATGGATTCCGATGCATGTTTGAGCATCCGAGTCAAAGGTTCATCCCCGGGCCAAGGAATAGGGAGATGTTAAGAACGATGCCTGGCACTTTCAATAGGCCCTGGAAGGGCTAAGGCAAAAGACACACCACATGACACACCCAAAAGACACAGAGTGCATAACAGACAAGTGACATGACACACACCAGGACTGCTTTGCCCTGTGCACCTCAGCACTGTGAGACCTTCCCTTGCACAGCCTCAGGGGTCACATCTTGCATACACCCACCTCCAAACGTGACTCAAAAACCCCTCCCGGTGACTTCCTGACCCAGCAGCCCGCTTTCGCCCCCCTCTGTGGCTCGCAGCCCTCCACTTATCTCTCAGAAGTCTAGGGATGTGAATCTGCGTTGGATGCATAAAAAGGCCGCATCTCCCTCTGAGAACTTCCTGCTATCGCCAGGCTGCTGTCTCTTAGTCAGGTACTGTAGAAAAAATCCAAACATCGATGCATGATGTCAGCAGGTCTGTTGGCCAGTCGGTGAGGGAGCCTCTGTGTAATAGGAGCAGACCACCTGACACACACAAAAAATAATGGATGCTTAGAGTTGCACCAGAAACACCACTACCCTAACCAGACAAATGAATGAATTTCGGAAAAGAAAACTCAGAAAAATGTCCACAAAAAGAAGCCACCTCTTATTACCCATAGTCCAACTATCAAATATAACTAAAATAACCCCATGTCCAATCCTCTCAAAAACCCTCCAAAATATATACCCAGAACTCCCCCAACCTAAAACCCTGCCTCGAACCAAATAACAAGCAGAGAACCCACGTCTTTTGAAGTACATAAATTCCTTAACCTAACACATCAAAACCACAAAATTTTAAATCCTTACTCAACACTAGTATGCCATATACCCTAATCCCATCACTACATACAAAATCAAAACCTACTGTCTATTACTAACATAACAAAAATTCACAACTTTTAATTACAATAAAACCTAAAAACACCTCATTAAAAATAAAATAATCTCGTTTTACCTAACCCCAAACATTCCAAACAAACTTCCTCCAAAACAAATATTTCAAGTGCCAAAAAACTCCAAGCATTTAAAATAACTACTTGAAAAATGCCCTCTACCCACCATGCCAACAATATCACATAAACAAATGACTCCTTTCATACAGTGCACGCTATCAAAATCTAAATCTCCCTAAAATCTTTAAAATAATTACAAATTAACCCAATAATACCTTTAATCTCATTAACAAAAAACCCAAACACAAACTAATAAACTCCACCATACAAATCAACTACCAGCCAACAAACCACACTATGCTCTTTTCACTAGCAATTCTTACCACGTCACAAAAATGGAACAAAATAAAAAAAACCCAACCATATAGAATTCCACTCAACAAATGACAAAACCTAAACTTACTAAAAACCAACTTACGCATCTCAAAACTGTACAACTAACCCTAAACATGACCAAAAAAAAACCACCTACCAAAACTCTATCTCTATACTAACTCAAAAATAATAACCAATACCCGACAAAATTAGCTAAAAAACCCAAACCAATTAACAACATTTAAAAAATCTAAATTACAAAAAATAAACATCACTACCCCCAAAAAAACCACCTAAAAACATTCCACCATATCCTTGCCTATGCTCCCAAAAATAAAACCAATAACCCTGCCAAAATGCCTGTCCTAGAGTGAGTTTATGATGCTCGTATCGCCAGCTGTCTGTTCTGTATGTTGTGTTCACTACTGTTAAAACTAATTCTGAGGGCAAAGCAAGGAAAAAAAAGAAAAAGTGCACGGTTTGTTTTAAGAAGACACTGTTCACTCCTGTGCATTCCCTTTCCAGTATACTCAGCTCAAGCACAGACAGAGTCTGCACAGAGCTGCTTGGCTCTTAGTTACTTTCAGCTACCTACAGCAGAGAAGTCCCCTGGACTGTTTTTTTTTTCCTTTTCCTTAGGACTGAGTAAACCTGCTGCACACTCAAAAACCCAGAGAAGCACCGAGAGCTGGCACCTGCAGCACACGGGGTCTTTATCAACACCAGAACAGCATTTTATCAACACCAGAAGAGCTGATAAGACACCAAAGAAGCTGAGCTACAACCCCCAGCAAGGACTTTCTAATTTTACTGTCTCCCTTCAAACCAACAAAAAGTTATTTATTTCATGTTATCCATTCTTTATGCTCGTTTTTTAAATAAATAGGTTTTCCCACTTTTCTCCAAAGAAGTTCTTCCCCACACCAGCTTGGGGGAGAGAGACCGTTTGGGTTTACTTTCCAGAAGAACCCCATTGGGATGTTTCCTCCCAGATTTGCCCTATACCACGACAATACACATTTTTATTGGTGCCCAATGTGGCTTGAGAGAGCCACATTGAAAAAACTTGTACTGATTGCATTTTAGTTATACTTTGTGTAAAGATGAAGCAGTCACTAACTGTGTTCTTCCTTAAATTCCTAATGTCTCTTACAAACAAGTCCTTTTTGTGTTTCTGTTCCCTAAGCTTTTTTAAGGTTTTAATACCTTTCCTGTCCCTAAGCTTGCTTTTTTATCCAGAAACAGCTCCGATCTTGTCCCTAACACATAGCTTTTACACTAGAAGTGCACGAACTAAGATAACTATTCTCCCGGGCTCAGGGATTATGATTTATTAAAATTTTACGCAAGTACTGGAAATTGTCCCAGGTATGTTTAGAGTTTCTAGTTCAAACCACACGTTTTAGAGATTCATAATTGCACTCAGTTTGTTAGAAGAAGAGTAGGAAATAAAGTTTTTCAGCCTCACCTTTCCTTGTTCTCCTTCAAATCAGTCACAGCACTTTAGACAATGTTCATCTGAGGTGAAGCGATACTTAAAAGACAACTGACATGATGATTCTAAGGAGAAAAAGCTCATTGCAATAAGCTAGGCTCTGCCATATGCTTATCACACACTGCTAGATACTGTAAGACAGCAGATAAAGGCAGGGAAGCAAAGAAATAAATCTGCAACTTCCCAGTTACTCAGGCTGCAGCCAACAACCCCACAGCTACTCCAGTTGTAGCTAAATCAAACAGTGAGCCTAAGTCAGCAGCTACACCAGACAGTAAGCCTAAGACACCAGCAGTCACTGCGAGAAAAAAAAAAAAAAAAAAGCACACACACCAGTAGACGATAATCCAAGGGAGACTCCCTATCAGGAGCTCCCTATCAATTAGTCTTAGATATTGCTAAAAGAAAAAAGTAGCCAAACCTCTTCCTCTATACTAATTCCTACTTAGTAGCCAATGCTCTATAGGAACTGTTAAAAAGGTAAAAAAGGGCTAATTAGCGATGTTTAAACCTCCCAATTTATGCCAGTAAAAAGTAGAAAGATATCACTACCAAGGTAGAGAATCTATCTGGAAAAGTTCACCACGTAGATACCCATGCTCTCAAAAGTAAAGCTAATAAAGAGCACCGAAACAATAAACAAGTAAATCAAGCTACAAAAATAAAAGTGTCAAAAAGAAACTTAAATTACCAACACAAAAGAAAGCTGTTCCTAGCTCACTAAGCTCATGATACCTCAAGTGATCAGGATAAAAATGCCACCTATAAGTAGGCACAAGCCCAAAAATAGATCTAACCACAAACAGTATTTCTCAAGCTATCCATAACTATGAGACGTGCTACAACCAAGCAAGCCAAGCAAGTGAAGCCCTCATAGGATAGTGCGCAGTAGTCGAAATATAAGCATAAGAAGGCCTAACAATTTGATTATATTACACTGCTCCAGACACACCAAAGTAATAAGCACTGTGTACTCACAATAATAGAAGCCACCACAGGATGGCTGGAGACCCACTCTGTGCCTCACCCTACAGCCTGTAACACCATTCTAAGCCTTAAAAAGCAAATTCTTTAAAGGCACAGTACCCCTAAGGCAATTAAGTCAGACAATAACACTCATTTCAAAAATAACCTTATCAACACCTAAGCTAACAAACATAGCATTAAGTAAGTAAGTAAGGATCATATCCCCTACCATGCACCAGCTGCCAAGAAAGTGGAGAAATACAATAGACTATTAAAAACCACCTTAAAAACATTGAGAGATCTTTCAAAAATCAGGAGCAGTATCTAACAAAAGCCACCTGGCCAGTTAACACCCGAAGTTCAACCAACAGAGCAGGCCTTGCCCAGTCTGAGCTCCTACGTACATAAATGGAGATAGAGTCCTCGGAGTACACGTAAGAAGTTTGTTAAAAAAAACCAGTTTAAATCAATTCTACCTCAAGTACAGACATACCCATCCGTGGGATTGTCTTTGCTCAAGGACCAAGTTGCACATAGTGCAATGCAGAAAAATGAAACAACATGATATATACTTCAGGAAAACCTAATTGTTAAGTAAGAACAATGTGTAAATAACACTGTTCATTAACTACCATTACCACTGCCTGTATATAGCTATATATTGTTTCTATAGAGATACATGTACTTGTAATGGACGTGTTTGTAGAGTTAGAATTCAATTAGTTTTGAGAAGTTTATTATAAGGGGGTAGATAAAGGGTAGAATGCAATAAAGTAACTTTATAATGCTGGTATCCCCAGTCATCTGTTCTGTTTGTGCTGTATGTTGCGTTCGGTACCTTTCAGACTGATTTTGAGAACGAAGCAAGAAAAAAATCTGAAAAATTGCATGGTTTCTTTTAAGAAGAGAGTGGTCACTTCTGTGCATTCCCTCTCCAGTATATTCAGCTCAAGCACAGACAGACTGCAGCACAGAGAGCTGCTTGGCTCTTAGTTACTTTCAGCTACCTACGGCAGAGAAGTCCCCTGCACTGGTTTTTGGCCTTTTCCTTAGGACTGAGTAAACCTGCTGCACACTCAAAACCCCAGAGAAGCACCGAGAGCTGGCACCTGTAGCTCACAGGGCCTGGACCTCAGCATTTTATCAACACCGGAACAGCTGATAAGAGGCTAAAGGAGCTGAGCTACAACCCACAGCAAGGACTTTCTAATTTTACCATCTCACTTAAAAATAGCAAGAAGTTTCATTATTTCATGCTATTCATTCTTGAGGCTTGTGAGCGCTTGGTTTGTTAAATAAAGAGCTTTGTCCACTTTTCTCCAAAGAAGTTCTTGCCCAAACCAATTGAAAAGAGAGATGCCCTTTGGGTTTACTTTCCAAAAAAGCTCAGTTCAAAAGAGTCCTCCCATATTTACCCTAAACCACGACAATAACAAACAAATCAAACTACAAAAAAAACAAGAGCACATATACACTGAAATTAACAACACCAAAAACAGTTACTCCTAACTCAATAAAGCCACAGTGCCTCAAAACCATCAAAACAAAAATACCATCTATAAATACACAGAAAGCCAAAAGATCCATTTCACTATAAACAGTGTCTCCCAAATTATCCATAACTATTGAACATACACTGTAGTCAAACAAGCTGAATAAATAAACCCCTATAAGACAGTAAACAATAATGCAATTATAAACATTAGGAAACCCTAAGAAATTAACTACATCACATGACCTCAAACCCACCAAAACAAACACTACAAATTCACCATGATAAAAGCCACCATTAAATAAATAAAAACCTCCCCTATACCTCACACTACAGCCAGTTACACCATTGTAAACTTTAGGACACATACCCTTGGAAAATATAAGACCCGACCAAAAAAATTCAACAACAAATCTCAGTTCAAAACAAATCTGATCAACATGGAAACTAAGAAACCTAACATGAAATAAATACACCCTATGCCTCATCATACACTATCTATTAGCAAAATAAAGCTACACAAAAAATTATTTAAAACCACTCAACAGAAAAAGCTTGAAAAAAATTTAAAACTGCATATAACAGAACACCCAAACTTTGACCAGCCTTACCCAGTTGGAATCCCTATATACAATAAACAAAACCCCAATAACACATATCAGAAGTCTATCCAAAAAACCCACTTGAATTAATTCTACCTCAAATACAAACAAGCCCACCCGTAAAAGTTAGTTTCTTTGACTGAAAGTTATTTTCACTCAAAAACCAAATTACACATAAATAAGACCAAAAAAAATCAAACAAAACACTATATACCACCAAAGAACATAATATTGAATAAAAACCCACATGTAAGTACCACTATTTATTAGAAGCAACTATTTATTATGTGAAGAAGGATTCCCTCCAGGTTAAACACAGACAATAACAGAAAAGGAGTTTCTTCCCTCCTTTTGTCCTCATTTCAACTCCTTTTGTCCTCATAACCCCTTTTTCTTCTGGGAGCACCAGGGAAGAATTGGCAAGATGGAACTGAAAAGGCAAAGGAGAAAAGTCCCCCCTACAAACCCACACTGGCTCACCTGCTGCTGCTGCTCAGCACATAGGTTTGTCCCTCAGCACCTCCTAAAGCAATGTTCCACATCCAAGTGCTCCCCCTGACCCTGTGAGAGGCTCTTAATGGTGTTCCATAAGACACTTCTAGGAACCCAGAATGAGATCCTCTCCTCCCACAGCTCCATACCAAAGGGAGCAAAGGCTCCTCTCTTCAGCAGCCCTGGCAGGAACTGCCCCCTCATTCTCCTTTACAGCTCTCACCTGAGGCTGCTCTGTCCCCTCACCATCCTGTGGCAACTCTCACCTGCAGCTGCTGCCACTCCGAGTGTGAGGACGGGGGCAGAGGGAACTTGCTGCTCAGTTCCCTGGACAGTTCATTGTCTGCACCTGACTTGCAGGGGCTCCGGGCTTTCCTTGCTATGGATTAGGACCCGTCTTCTCCCGCAGGTGCCCAAGGCTCAAACTGGCATTCCACCTCCAAAATTCTGTATGTGTGAGATAATTCCTAATAATAATAATTCCTAAGGAAATTCCCCAGCAAGCATTACTCTTCATTTACAACTTTTCCTTTGGAAAAAGGAACTTGTCTTTCTGTGGATGTGGAAGTGTTTCAAACATTCACTGAGAGTTCAGGAGCTGAGTTGGCTTTTTCATGACTCAGCTGACAATCCCAGGCTAAATCCAAACACCCAGAATTAAGGAATGTGTGGGGCTGGAATAGGGGAGGGAATCTATGGGGCAGAGATCTATGAGGCAGGAATGGGGTCAGGAATGTGTTGGGCAGAGATATGTGGGGCAGGAATGGGAGCAGGATGGGGGGCAGGAAAATCTGTAAGGCAGAGCAGGAGGGAGAAAGATGGGGTCAGAAAATCTCTGGGGCAGAGCAATCTATGGGGCAAGAATGTCTGGGGCAGAGATCTATGGGGTCAAGATGTGGCGCAGGGATCTATAGGGCAGAAAGAAGGTGAGGATGTCAGGCAGAACTGAGGGAGAGAAATGGGTCAAGAAAGCATAGGGCAGAAATGTGTAGAGCAGAGAAAAGGAGAAAAAAGGGGTGAGAAAATCTCTGGGGCAGGAATGGGGTCAGAAATGTGTGGGGAAGAAATGTGGGGCAAGGAATGGACTCAGGATGTGCGGCACGATTTGTGATCTGTGAGGAAGGGAATGTGCAGGAATGATGTTCCCTGCCCCACATATTGTCACCTCATAGATTTCTCTGCCCCACAGATTTTCTGACCTCATGTGTCCCACCCCCCAGCTCTGCCGCACACAGGTCTCAGGTAGACCTGTTGTCCCTGGCTGGCCTTTGTACCTGGCTCTGGGCTCCTGGGTAGACCTGTTTTCCCAAACTGTCCTTCGTACCTCTGGACTCTCAGGAAGACCTGCTGTCCCTGGTCGGCCTTTAGACCTGCCTCTGACCTCTTGGGTAGACCCTAGCTGGCATTAATACACGCCTTTGGGCTCCTGGGTAGACCTGTTGTTGTTGGCTGTCAATACATTGTTTTGGGCTCCTGGGTAGACCTGTTGTCCTACAGCGGCCTTGGTACGTAGCTCTGGGTTCCTGGGTAGACCTATGTACCAGGCTGGCCTTGGTACCTGGCTCTAGGGTCCTGCGTAGACCTGTTATTCTAGGGCCGTTTTTGTGCCTGCCTCTGGCATCTCAGGCATTCCTGTTGCCCCTGGCCAGCTGCCGGACCTGCCTCTGGCCTCAAAGGTAGACCAGTAGTCCCTGGCTGGTCCTCAGACATCTGCCCTCTCAGGTAGATCTCTTGTCACCAACTGAACTTAGTACCTGGAACTGGGCTCTTGGGCAGACAGAAACACCTCAGAATTCAACCACAAATCAACCCCAAATTCACCCCACATTCAGCCCAAAAATAGCCCAAAATCAACACAAAATTACCCCCAAAATGGCCAAAACATGTTGAATATTGTCCCAAAATTATCCTAAAATTGTCTTAAAACAACTCCCAAAATACAGCCCCAAATTTTCTACAATCACCCCAAAATTGCCCCCAAATTCAGACACAAAATCAGTGAAAATTCACCCCAAAAATGACCACAAATAAAATGAAAATTCAAAAAAAAATTACCCCAGAATTGTCCCCAAATTGTCAAAAATTGAGCCCAAAAATCAGACAAAATCGGCCCAAAAACCACCCAAACATCTACTCCAAATGGTCCCCAAATCAGCTCAAAATTCAGCCCCAAATGACGCAAATTTCTCCCAAAATACCGCAAAAAATTACCTCACAATCAGCTCAAAAATCAGCCAAGATTCAGCCCAAGATTCAGCCAAAAATGGCCCCAAATAACCCCCAAAATCATCCCAAATTTGGCTAAAACTGGCCCAAAATTCAGTCCAAACTTCAGCCCAAACAGTCCCAAAATCAGCCTCAAAACAAGCCCCAAATCACCCCAAATGTGGCTCAAAATTGGACTAAAAACCAGCCCAAAATTCAGCCCAAACAATCCAAAAATTAACCCCAAATTCCGCAGAAATGGCCCACAAAATGACCCCACATCACCTCCAAATTCTCCTAAAATTCAGCCCCCAAATCTGCCCAAAATCAGCAAAAAGTAGCCCAAATTGTCCAAAATCCAGCCCAAAAATCAGACAAAACCACTTCTACAATCAGCTCAAAAACCACCCAAACATCTACTCCAAATGGTCCCCAAATCAGGCCAAAATTCAGGCCCAAATAACCCAAACTTCTCCCAATAGAGCCCAAAAATTACCTCAAAATAAGCTCCAAAATCAGCCCAGGTTCAGCCCAAAATTCAGCCAAAAATGTCCCAAATCACCCCCAAAACCACCCCAAATTTGGCTCAAAAATGGCCCAAAAATCAGCCAAAATATTCCCAAAACCAGCCCCAAAACCAGCCCCAAATTACTCCACAAACAAGTGAAAATACAGCACAAACTCACCTCAAAATTCAGCCCCAAAATGACCCCCATAATCAGCCCACATCACCTCCAAATTCTAAAATTCAGCCCCCAAATCAGCCCAAAACAGTCCAAAATTCAGCAAAAATTACCCCAAATTCAGCCCAAAGTTTCCAAAGTTCAGCCCAAAATCAACCTCAAATTCAGCCCAAAAACAACACCAAATTACCCCCCAAATGGCCAAAACCTACTGAATATTGTCCCAAAACTCTCCCAAAATTATACTAAAATTCAGCCCCAAAATATATAAAATCAGCCCTAAAAATTATCCCAAATTCAGATCCAAAATCAGTGAAAATTCACCCCAAAATTGACCCCAAATTAAACCCAAAATTGTCCCAAAATTACCTCAAAATTCAGCCCAAAAATCAGCTAAGATCAGCCCCAAAACCACTCAAACATCTGCTCCAAATGCTCCCCAAATCAGCCCAACATTCAGCCAAAAATGACCCAAATTTCTCCCAAAAGAGCCAAAAAAATTACCACAAAATCAGCCAAAAATTCAGGCAAAAATGGCCCCAAATCACGCCCAAAATTAGCTCCAAAATCAGCCCCATTTCAGCCCAAACAGTCCCAAAACCAGCCCCAAAATACCCCCTAAATCACTGAAAATTCAGCACAAACTCCTCTCAAAATTCAGCCCAAAATGATCCCCAAAATCCACCCACACCAGCTCCAAATGCTCCTAAAATTCAGCTGACAAATCAGCCCAGAACCGCCCAAAATTCAGCAAAATTACCCCAAAATTCAGCCCAAATTTTTCAAAATACAGCCCAAGTCAACCCCAAAATCAACTTCAAATTCAGCCAAAAAATATCCACAAATCAGCCCCAAATCAGTCAGCATTCAGCCCAAACTGCCTCTCAATTGTCCCCAAGTCGGCTAAAAATTCAGCCCCAAATCAGCCTGAGAATCCGCCTCCAAAGAAACCTCAAATCCACGGTCGGGCAGCAGCACTGCCTGCCCCCGAGCTCACAGCCAGGGGCTGCCATGCGGCTCGCTGACGGGCATGGGGAGCAGCTGCAGTACCGCTCTCTACCCACACGGTGGCAGCACTGCCTTGAGCGCAGCCCGGGGCTGCCACGGGCTACAGCTGCAGTACCGCTCTCTGCCCACACGGTGGCAGCAGTGCCGCACTTCCCGGCCCGGGGGTAGCCGCGCACAGCGGGAGGCAAAAAAGAGCGTGGCCAAAAATGCCCTTCCGAACATACTCTGGAATAAACGGCCCAAACCACCCACAACTGCAAGAATTCTGCTGCTAACACATTCAAACCAAAAAAGCCTTTCTGTTAAGCTAAGTTACAATATTTTTCGGTTTTTTTATTTTTATATTTGATTTATCATTATGATTTTTCTTATATATTCATATCTTTGTCTACCGTATAGAATACATTATATTATATTTAATATATAATTGTATAATCTGGCTTATTTTTATTATTGATATTTTTTTAATTTTATTTTTGTCCCTTATATTTTTCTATTTTATATCAAGTCGGCTAATGTCGGCTGGGTTCGGCTGCCGGCCTCGAGTCGGCGATTTTCGTCAGACGTCGGTTATTTTCGGCTGTTCAGAGAAAGTCGTCAATTTCCGTCAGACGTCGGCTATTTTCGGCTGGTCGGTGAACGTCGGCGATTTTCGTCAGACGTCGGCTCTTTTCGTCAGACGTCGGCTCTTTTCGGCTGTTCGGTTAAAGTCGGTGATTTTCGTCAGACTTCGACTATTTTCGGCTGTTCGGCCAAACTCGGTTGTTTCCGACTTTCCTCGCCGCCATCTTGGTTGTGTCTGAAGTTACTTCCGGTCTCGTCGCCATGTCTATTGTGGTACCCCATTAAGGTCCCTCATAGGTGTTTACACAGTCGCCTGACTAAATCGACCGACTGAACCCAGCCGCGGCGCGGTTGAACCCACAGCCCGCGTCCGCACACTCTGGAAACGCCGCGAAAAATTGCTCCTAGGCGGCGCGGTAGCCGGCTTTCTGCACAGGCAGTTAGCTAGACAAACGTAGGGTCCTTGCACTTTTCCCGCCATTTTGTCCGCCATTTTGGAAAGGTCCAGCGCCGCGGGCCGAGGCGCCATTTTGGTTGTGGCACCCTAACAAGGTCCCCCTATAGGTGTTTACGCAGTCGCCTGACTAAATCGACCGACTGAACCAGCCGCGCCGCGGTTGAACCTACAGCCCCTGTCTGCATACTCTGAAAACGCCACGTAAAATTGCCCCCAGGCGGCACCGTGATCCGTGTCGCACGCAGGCAGGCGGCTGTCACGAACCCGGAGGTCCCTGCATTTTTCCCGCCATTTTGGCCTTGATCTTTGGACGGTCGGGCGGCAGCACCGCCCTCGAGCTCACAGCCAGGGGCTGCCATGCGGCTCGCTGACGGGCACGTGGAGCAGCTGCAGTACCGCTCCCTGTCCACACGGTGGCAGCACTGCCTTGAGCGCAGCCCGGGGCTGCCACGGGCTAGAGCTGCAGTACCGTTTCCTGCCCACACGGTGGCAGCAGTGCCGCACAGCCCGGCCCGGGGCGGCCACGGGCTACAGCTGCAGTACCGCTCTCTGCCCACACGGTGGCAGCACTGCCTTGAGCGCAGCCCGGGGCTGCCGCGGGCTACAGCTGCAGTACCGCTCTCTGCCCACACGGTGGCAGCACTGCCGCACTTCCCGGCCCGCGGCAGCGGCGCACAGCGGGAGGCAAAAAAGCGCGTGGCCAAAAATGCCCTTCCGAACATCCTCTCGAATAAACGGCCCAAAAGACCCCCAACCACAACTGCAAGAACCCAGCCATCAGCCGAACTGAAACCAAAAAAAAGCCTTTAGTTTAAGCTATGTTCCAATATTTTTTGTATTTTTTTTTATATTTTATCATTACCATTCTTCTTTTTTATTCATATCTATGTCTACTGCATATAATACATAATAAATATATTTAACATGTCGTCGTATATATTGTAATTATTTTTATTATTGATATTTTTTGTTATTTATTTTTCTGTTTTTGTTAATTATATTTTTCTATTTTTTTAACTTTTTTTTAATTCGTGTTCAAAATTAACAAATATTTTAAACTAGATGAAATCATCAACCTAACATATCAGAACCACACTTAATTAGGATTAAATGCACCTGGGTCTCTAAGCGGTCAAAATTTAAATTTTATTTGAAAACTACTGGCATATTTTCTCTTTCAGTGTTTTTTTCTTGGGGGAGTGGTTGTGAGGGGTTTTGTTACTTTGTTTTGGATTTCTTTGTTAATAGAAGTTATAAATAACGAGTCCAATTTCATTTAAAAATGCCAATTCACAAGAATTTTGTGACTTAGTATTTTGTGGAAAAAGCCAAGATCAGTCGGACAGCACAGCCCCTGGGATTAAATGCTGGGTGCACCTCAGGTGTGACTGCAAAGCCGCACCCCTCCCCGCTCACAAATTCTGTCCCAAACAGTCTTTGCTTGAGGAAAAAGGTTGCCTCTTTCTCTTGTCTACTCTGCAGCTGTTTTCAAATTTATATCTTTCTTTTCCTCTGCTGCTCTGATGAACGGGGCTGGGGCAGAGCTGATACTTCTGATTAGTTTTTCGGGAACTTGGGATACACACGGCCACGGGGCAGAGTGTGGATAAAGGCTCAATCAGGCGAGGATCATTGAGTCATTAGTAATCTTATCTCAGGAGAAGGCCCATCTCCTCCAGGGAACTCCTCCCTTTATTTTGTAGATGGGGGGTTAACGTATTGCTGGAAACAATCACAGAGTTGCACCGTACTTTTATTTCAAAGAGACATAGGCATTAGATATAGTATATGTTTTATACAGAATGTTTTACTAAAAGAACAAATTGATTCCACCATGCTTATAATAATAAACAAGGAGGCTTGGGGAGTTACAAAAGAAAGCGTCGACTTTGTTTTACGGCTGCCTCTGAAACACAGCCCGACATGAGGCTGCTGCTGGCAATTCTGTGCACGGCTGGGACGAGAGCTGTTCGGGGGCTGAAAGGAAAACAATGGCCCCAGGGTGTTCACGGCTTTCTCCGTTCAGCTGCTTGAGCTGAGCACAAAACACGGAGCTTTTGCTGACTGCGCCCTGGATTCTATCCACACGGCCAGGGCACGTGGAGGTCATTTTCCAACTTCTTTCTTGCCAGCAGCCAAACTTCCACATCCCCGGGAAAAGAAAGAGTCTGGGGAAAAAAGGAACAAAGAAAACATGAAAAAATAAAATAAAAATACATAAAATAAGAAACAAAATTAAATATAAAAAGGAAATAAAATTTAAAAGTAAAAAAATTAAAAATAAAATAAAATTGAATAAAAAAACTAAAATTACTAAAAGTAATTAAAATTACGTAAAAAATAAAAAAAAATTAAAAATTAAAATTAAAAAATAGGAAGAAAAACATTTTAAAAACACAATACTAACAAAAATAACACAAAAAAACCCCCACAAAAAATAAACATAAAGAAGACAAAATTAAACATAATAAATAAAATACAAAATTAAATAAATGCAGCTCTGCCCTCATGCCACTGCCTAACACAGCTCCAGGGGTTTCCTGGATTATGCTGCAATATGGAAAACAAACCCAGTGCCTCCCACAAAATAAGGTTCTCTAGACAATGCCCAGTTTTGCTTGGAAACAAATTCTATCTTAGCGGGAAGCTCACTTTGGATGAACATCCACACGTGTGCCAAGGCAGGAAAGAACCACCCCACTGGGTCCGAGGAACAGCAGCCAGGCCAGGACTGAAGTTTTAATGGGATTCATGGAATTACAAATGTAGCAAATTGAACTTTACAAAGAGATGAATCATAGCAATTAAATACTCGGCAAGTTTTCCTGGCAATTCACAGAATTCTGTGGATACAGTGCTGAACAATGCCTGATTTACCAACATTAATTTGGTAAATTTCCTTGGAAACGTGCCCTAAGACGTACCAAAATCCCAATTAGGATGGAAAACTAGCATTTACAATAAACATTCCCTTCCTAAAACCAGAGAGAGGAGAAACATCAAATAAAAGGAAGGAATAATACCAAAATCCCAGCTTGCCTGGAAAACAAGCTCACAAATTCCTAACACTGAAAACTTTTGGAACAGTCATCAAGTTAGTGGAAGTTCATGGAATGATGATTTAAAATCTGCTTCCTCTGCTCTGATTTTAAAGGAAGTGGGAATTCAACAGGTCTAATTACTCCTATCCAAGAGTCACCTGTATTTTGTGGGAGTAGATGCAAAGAAACTCAAGACTTACTTGTATTTGACATCTGAAACTCTGTGGGGCAGGAATGGGGGAAGGAAAGTGTGGGGCAGAGCTGGGGGAGAGAAACAGAGCCAGGAAATCTAAGGGGCAGGAAAATCTATGGGTCAGGAATCTGTGGGGCAGAGCTGGGGAGAGAAAAATGGGGTCAGAGAAATCTATGGGGCCAGAATGTGTGGGCAGGGAACATCATTCCCACACATTCCCTGCCCCACAGATCACAATCATGCCCCACATCCTGACCCCATTCCAGTCCTTTTATCTCCCCAGCTCTGCCCCACACATTCCTGACCCTGTTTTTCTCCCCCCAGCACCACCCCACAAAGCTCCTGGGAAGACCCGTTGTCTATGAAGTTATGTCTTAAAAATGAAGTTTTTAGTTTAGCAAAGATCAAGTTTTGCTGCTAAAAATTAAGGAGGTGGCCTGTTGGTGCTGGTGCTTTAACCTTCTGACATTAGAGGGTATTTGCAGTATAAATTCATTATTGAAGCACCTAACTTTAAAATAAGACTTAACCACACAGTTAGCCAAAAGAGAGTCTCAAAATCAAGATATAAATCTTACAGCTATTAAAAAAAACTGCTGTCTTTGGCGCCTGTAACTTACCAGCCCCTCATGTTTTCATGAAGAAAATGCCAACAATATGACTTATTCCATAACTATTAATTTTTACCAAGTTGATGATTAAAACCTAGTAGAAAGCTTAAAAAACCTAAAAAATTTTTAAAACTCCAGGACAAAACTACTCATTTCCCCAAGTACCCTCAGTGGGGAGCTGTTTCAGGCTCAGGTGTTTGGTCCCTGGGCTGCTCTGCCAGGAATTTTATCCCTCTGCATCTGAAAGAAAGTTCAGACAAAACCCAAAGTGCTGCAGGGTAACTTGACAGCTCCAGACGTCTTGTGACAACCTTGGAATACCCTCGACAGGCCAACTACACCCTACATGACAACTTCCAAGTCCCCAGGCCTTGCCCTATTACCCCTACATCCAGACTAAGCAGCAAGGCAGAGCAGCTCCGGGCCAAACACACACAGACACCCGTGACACAGGACAGGACAAACGAGGGGACGCAAAACTCTCGGCAACAAGAACGACCGCAAGGACCGAGAGAAGTCGGGATGAGATGACCGAGGTAAGACTGAGGGTGAGCTGACCAGGCTCAGAGAACCCTGCGGCAAGATGCCAATGGGATGATTATCCCAAGAACCAAAAAGATGGATGCCCGAGAATCCTACGGTCAGAATCCTCTACCTATCTTTGCATTTCTAGAAGACCTAATCCTCAATAATGGATCGTGGCAGTGCACGGCTGTGGACACAGCTCAGAACAAGACCTGAAAAGGCACCAGACCGGATGCTTGTGAAGAGAGATGGATTCTGGTGCATGTCTGAGCACCCGAGTCAAAGGATCAAAGCCTGGCTGGAATCGGCGCCAGGCCAAGGAACAGGGAGATGTTAAGAACGATGCCCAGCATCTCCAACAGGCCCCCAGAAGGGCTAAGGCAAAAGACACACCACGTGACACACCCAAAAGACACAGAGTGCATAACAGACAAGTGACATGACACACGCCAGGACTGCTCTGCCCCGCGCACCGCAGCACTGTGAGACCTTCCCTTGCACAGCCTCAGGGGTCACATCTTGGATATACCCACCTCTAAACGTGACTCAAAAACCCCTCCCAGTGACTTCCTGACCCAGCAGCCCACTTTGATCCCCTCTGTGGCTCCGAGCCCTCCACTTATCTCTCGGATGTCAGGGGATGAGATTCCACGTTGGGTGCCAAAGAAGGCTGCCTTGCCAGGGGATTTCCTGCTGTCTCTCAGTCAGGTACCATAAAGAAAACCAAACATCGATGCATGATCTCAGCAGATCTGCTGGCTGGTCAGTGAGGAGGTCTCTGTGTAATACAATGGACCACCTGAAACACACGAACAATAATGGATGCTTAGAGCTGCACCAGAAACACCACTACCCCAACCACACAAATATATGAATTTTAAAAAAGAAGCCTAAAAAAAATTTCCACCAAAAAAAGCCAACACTTATTACCCATAGTCAAAGTACCAAATATAATGAAAAAACCCCATGTCCAATCGCCTTCAAAAATCTCCAAAATATATACCCAGAACCGCCCCCAACTTAAAGACCTGCCTCTAACCAAATAAGAAGCAGAAAACTCACGTCTTCTGAACTATATAAATTCATTTACCTAACACATAAAAATCACAGAATTTTACATCCTTACTCAACACTAGTACACCATATACCCTAATCCGATCAATAGATACAAAATCAAAACTTACTTTTTATTACTAACATAACAAAAAAGTCACAAATTTTAACTGTAATAAAACCTAAAAACACCTAATTAAAAATAAAATTTAAAAATCCAATTATAGCTAGCCCAAAGTCCCAAATACTCCAAGCAAAATTCCTCCAAAACAAACATTTTAAATGCCAAAACCCTCAAACATTAAAAATAACTCCTACAAAAATTTCCTCTACCCACCACGCCACCAGTATCACATAAAACAAATAAACTATTCTCTTCATACAGTGCACCCATATCAAAATGTAAATCTGCTTAAAATCTTTAAAATTATTACAAATTAACCCAATAAAAACTTTAATCTCATATAACAAAAAAACCAAAACCAAACACAAACTCAAAAACTCCACCATACAAACCAACTACCAGCCAACAAACCACACTATGCTCTTTTTAGTAGCAATTCTTACCACATCATGAAAATGGAACAAAAATAAAAAACAACCATATAGAAACCCACACAACAAATCAGAAAAACTAGTAAAAAAGATTAATCAAACCATCTTACTAAATTCAAAACTGTGCAACTGACCCTAAACATGACCCAAAAAATGACCAAAAAACTAACTCAAAAAAAAAAAAAAACCTCTATAAAATTTACCCTATACCCCAAACTAATTAACAACATTAAAAAATCGAAATTACTAAAAAATATACATCACTACCCAAAAAAACTACCTAAAAAATCCACCATATCAATACCCATGTTCCCCCAAAAAACTAATAAAACCCAGCAAAACAACAAACAAATCAAACCAAAAAAATAACAATATCACAAATAATCTGACGTTAACAACAAAAAATTATTCCTAACTCAATAAACCCATAATGCCTCAAAACTATCAAAACAAAAATGCCACCCATAAATACACACAAAACCAAAAGATCAATGTAAACATAAACAATATCAAAATAAAACATATACTGCAATCAAACAAGCCAAATAAATAAACCCCTATAAGACAATAAACATTAATCCAATTATAAATATTAAAAAACCCTAACAAATTAACTGTATCACACTACCTCAAACCCACCAAAACACTACATACTCACCATAATAAAAAACAACACTAAAAAATTAAAAAACTCCCCTATACCTCACACTACAGCATATTACACCACTGTAAACCTTAGAAAAATATAACACCCCACCAAAAAGAGCTCAACACAACTCAATTCAAAACCAATCTGATTAACATGTAAACTAAGAAACCTAACATGAAATAAACAGACCATATCCCTTATCATATACCATCTACAAACCAAATAAAATCACACAGTAAATTATTAAAAACCACCTTAAAACCATTAAACAGAAAAAAATTTAAAACATTAAAAACTGCATCTAACAGAACACCCCAACTTCTACCAGACAAGCTGGCCCTACCCAATCTGAATCCCGACATACAGTAAACAAAACCAAAACCCCAATAACACGTATCAGAAGCCTATTTTAAAAAGCTACTTAAATTAATTCTACCTCAAATACAACGAGACCCATCCAAACGTTATCTTCACTCAAACACCAAATTACATATTATAAATAATACCAAAAAATAAAACAAAACACTATATACTACCAAAGAATATACTGTTGAATAAAAACCATATATAAATACCAGTATTTATTAAAATCCCAGGTGAATGGGGATCCCCCCCCCATTTAAACACAGACATTAATGGATGATGAGTTTCTTCCCTCAATTTAAACTCCTTTTACCTCATCGTCCCATGGTTTTTTTTCTAGGGGCATCAGGGAGGGATTGGCAAGATGAAATTGAAAATGGAAAGGAAAAAACTCTTTCCTACAAATCCAGACTGGCTCACCTGCTGCTGCTGCCCGGCACAAAGGTTTGTCCCTCAGCACCTCCTTTAAGCAATGCTCTGCATCCAGGTGCTCCCCTAGACCTCTTCCCCTCTGCCCTTTTCCAGCAGACACAGGTAGGACTGGGCTGTCAGAAAAGGCATTCCCTAGCCAGTTAAGCCCAATAGAGTGGAAAAGAGGAACCCCGCATCTGACCTCACACAGAAGGTAGGACCAGCGGCCCCCCAGTGCAGATCTCCAAGGCCAGAGTCTCTTAGCTGCTCAAACACCAAAGCTTCTGGCATCAGTGGACCCACTTAAACGGCTTTTCCTGTCCTGAGGGAGGGAAAAAAAATTAAACCCACTGTGGAAATCAAAGGATTCAGGTTTTCACACACCCCCCCCCCTTTTGCCTGCACACTACAGTGGGTTTTGATACAGAAACCACTAACTGGACATCACTGAACTGCACACAAAGCTGGTCACAAGCAGGCAAAGGCAAGAAGTGCAGCAAGAAGCAGCAGCTGGGATTCGGGGAACACAACTTTATCAAGTTCCAGAGCCAGGGGATATCATTTGGGAACAATCCTTGCTGACTGGAGGCAATTCATGTCCCAGGAGCAATAGCAGACCACCAACGCCGGGCAGCAGCAGCGCCACAACTGCGAGATTTGCACTCTGGGCACCGTGGCCCCTCAAAGGCAGGACAGAGATGAGGCGGCGGCACCCGGGAAAGGCTTGAGGCCACGGCTGCGGTACGGGACGCTGCGGCACGAGGCGGTAGCACCCAGCGGAAACGGGGGCGGCGCGTGCGCGGCCTGTCCGAGGCATTGCGCGTGCGTAGCTGCGGCCGCTCCCTGCGCGGGGCCGCTTTCCCAAACCGGCGTCGCGGGCGCCTGCGCACGGGCAGCCTTTGGCCGGGTAGCAGCAGCACCGCCTTTCCGCCAGCCGGAGGGGGCAGCGAGCTTTTTTTTTTTTTTTTTTTTTTTTTTCCCCCCCCACCCCTCGCTGCGCATGCGCAGCTTCTCACCCTACTGCGCCTGTGCCGCTCTCCAAGTCTTTGCTCGGCCCTTTGTTTTTTGGAGTCCTGCCGCTTATGTGCAGGCAAGTTGCTGGGTTTTTATGTTTGAGGAGTTTTATTACTGCTTTTTAATTGCGTATGCACGGCGCTGCACAGTTCGTATGCAGGGGCGGGAGCCTCTGTGCTGCACATGTGCAGTGTTAGTTGCAGTGTTCACGAACAGAAGAGCCCAGCCCATGCTTGGGTTTGGGAGGAGTGCAGCAATGCACAAGATGGACGTTTGAAACGAGGCAGGTCAATGCAGTGCAAACAACCTGGCAGATAAGCGTGGCACAGAACAAAACACGACTACACACACAGTAGCCGAGGTCAGAATTGTGATGCAGAAAAACATGCTCTTCTTCTCATCCTCCACACAGGAGCCCAAGATGGACACTTGGGGCACATCCAGCAGAGCACCAAGGACCCCTGCAGGAGCCACAGCCCTAAAGACTCACGATGGCACTGAACACTTTTGCATCCTGTCAACTTCACAGCTCTTAACTGGCCCCAGGATGGGACGAGGCACTCAATTCTGCAGCTTGCTCCAATTCATACCTGTATCTGTCATCAGTGGCCTCATTAGGAAGATCTGGGCCCACCACTGAGGATCAGGTATGCCTATGAATTGCTAGAACCAGCAACAAGCCACAGTTCCTTCCTTATGTCTTGAAACCAGGGAACAAACAGGATGCAAGCATGTGCGGACAAGACAAAATGCATGTTTTGCAGACACCTGCATAGACACACATGCAGTGTGCTAACAAAAATGTACTTGAATGCACCCACCACAAGAGCTTGCACAGACAGGTGCTCCCATGGACAGAGATGTCACAGCACAGCTACATAGAGGACAACTAATCTGGCCGCGCTGAGGCTCTACCCATCTAAAGCTGTGGGGCATCAGGGTTGCAAGACAGCTCTCCTCTGAGATGGCAGCTGGGTTTGGAGGCAGCATTCTTCCCAACCGGTGCATTCAGGCCCTCTACTCTTCACCAATTCCACTGTGGTATTCCCCCAAGTCACTCTTCCATTTGCTGTGAAGCTTGACAAGGCTGTAGGACACCAAACATATAGATCATTTCAACCACATTTGTACATGGAGCTCCTTACACTGCTTACCTTTGTGGAAAGGTGTTTGTTACAAAGACTGAAGAAAAAATTTAAAAATATTCTTCAAGTCATCAATTTATTAGGGTATCAGAACCCATGCTTATAACCCTAAATATACTGAGTGCATATGAAATACTGACTGCGTCATTGTATGACATTTTATTAAGCTGAACCATCTAACTCAGCAAGGATTGAACATTTATTACTCAATTCATCTTCTTCAGAAGTAAGTTAAAAACATCTTCACATATGCCTGAAACTTCACTTTTCACATGAACATCCCAGAGGTGTATTTCAACTAATTACTGAATAATACTGGTAAGTGTTGGCACCAAATGCCTAAGGTTACCAGAATGGGCACAGAAATTTGCCATTTCCTTAGCACTCCATTTTCTTTCAAGTCTTACAGATGATAGACCAACTCATGTAATGCTAGCAAAGTTAACTCTAAAAATCACGAGTTCATTTCAGCCGGTAAGGCACATCCTTTCATCTGCAGAAGTTAGTTTTACATACTGTAACAATAAGTTAAACTCATGGCATTTCAACATACTGCACTCTTTGCAGACACATTGTTACTGTGGTAATTACAAAACTAACACCTATCTGTAGGAAATACAATTCCATTACATGTATAAGAATTTATTGTACCACCATTTATAGAAAGCATTTCAATCCAAAATGGTCAGAACAATCTTAAATATTTGGGCAAGTATTTATAAACATTAGTAAAGATATACCACAGACTACAACCTTCTATGTTTTCAAGTGTAAGTTCTGGTAGATATCCACATTTAAATAAAATGGACAATACCAGTGGAGATGCATACCTCTTTCATCTTTATTTATAAAGAAGTGACAACACTAGAAAACACATTGATAACCAGTGCTTTGAACAGTGAAGGTGGGATCTAAAAAAAGTCTGATTAAACTAAACAACCTTAGGTCTCTGTCAAGTTGCATATCTGCTAGGAATGCTGAAATGCAAGAGTTTACACCTGCAATATTCCATAATGGAACAGCCACATGATATCAAATATAATCTCAGATTTCCAAACTGGTACATAAAAAAGCCATCACCAAGTATTAAAAGACCACTGCAAGTTCTTATTGCTTTTTGAGTTAAATAATAATCTTCAAATGAGCCAAAACCCAAACAATCTCTACAGTATCCTGCTTATCCTCCTGTTCATTAACAATGGAAGCAATCAGTTAAATGATGTGGAAAAAGAGGCATTTAAGAACACCCAAACAAAACCTATTTAAGCACATGGGCATCCCCACCCTCCCCCTGAAACCCACTATAACCACTTAGTGCCAGTACAGGAGCAAAACTCGGTAAGACAAAACCAGAAGTCTGACTACAGTAAGAAGGAAACACAAATGGAGATAGAGCTTCCTTAAATATTCAGAATCTGATGTCTTCCAAAACAAAGCACAACATCCTCATAATTTAAAAAAGGAAGTTGCTTTCTATGTATCTAATCCTCACACATGCTGAGTAGTTCTCAAGTCCACTGAGTTCCTCTGTGCAGCAGTTGATTTTGAATTCAACAATGCTTCAAAAACTACAGTAATATTCAATGCGCATTTTACTACAGAGAGGAATAAAACAAATGTATGTTGACGTTGTTCTTGCCATTCAGCATTTCTGCAGCAATTCTGTTTGTTTCTCGCATACCAGCTTCAGTCTTCAGAATCATCTTCAGAAGCTGTTGGAACAACACAGTGCAATCAGAAGCCTTGACAGAAATGTGTGAAATTAAAGCACTTTAGCATGAGTAGTGGAAATAAAGGTGATTTTATAATATTAAACAGCAGACTGTAATACCCAGCCAAACCTTGCGTAATGGCATATCTTAATTCTTAAATGCATCTCATGTCGGAAAAATACCGCATTTTCAAATCAAAACTCAACAGAACAAACAATATGCAGTGTCCTCCTACTCTTCTTCCTCAAAAGAAGAGGAAGAAAACTTAACTACGCCAGAGATTCAACTTTTATGTAGTGCTTAGAGTGGTTAATCCCAGCAGTAGTCACGGGAGGATATACTCAATCCATGACAGCAGCACCCAACATAAGGGAAAGAAATTACTCACTAAATTAACAATTTGGATACTAAAATACCTAGAAAGATTCAGCAGTCTAAACAAAGACTTGAATTTACATCTATTTATCTATCTGTCTGTTGCTTAATGCAGCCTGGGCCTACTTGGAAGCAGCTCCTCTCTCCAATCCTGTCCTTTCAGCATATGCAAGATGAACACAAAGCCCACATATGCACAGGATTTTGTCGTTGCAAGGTGAGTTAAAAGACAAATACACACTTGTCATCTATGACAGAAAAGTCAATACACACATCTACATTAGGTTTGTAAAACGTTGGCTTGTCTGTAACAGGAATTTAGTGTGTCCTCTTAAGCAAGGTCTGCAGGCAAGAAAGTATTTGTACTGGAGTAACTTGTTCCATTCCTGAACACAGAAAGAAGAAAAGTCTGACTCCTTGCTTCTTCAGTTCTTAGAAGAAAAATGTAACTGAAGTGCATAAATAATAAAACTAGAACTTAGTATTCCTCACCTGTAAGTTAAAGGCTGAATCGAATATAGACTGAATTGAGTAAAATGAAACTCATTCATTTTTCCTCTAGTAAGGATGCACATAACTTAGGAATGAATTCAGAACTCAAGTCCATCTTTGTCCACTCTGATTGCAGAAATAATCGTCTTGAACCAGAACTCCCTCTTTCCCACACACACACACCCATTCCAAATGCATCCTGTGTACTGAAAACCCATACACAGTTGACAGACACTCACATGCAAACTATGAAAAAAAGTGTAGACCAACTACCCTTCTACTGCCTATGTGACAGGCCCAGAAATAGATCCAAGGTATATTTACTAGAAATTTAGATGTATCAGCATATAGTTTTGAATTTAAACACACTAAAAAGGCAATTAGATGAAAAGTAGGCTAATCCTTTGCCAAAACTGGCAAACTTTAGACTTTATTCACGAGGTCTGACAGGTCTGGTCAAGGAACCCATAGAACCAAAAAGTGCATGTGAATGGAAAAAAACAAAGGGGAGAAGAGGGCAAGAAAAAGAAAGGGAAGAAAAATGGCAATACAAGTGTCTAATTTAAATGCAGTAAAATTCAATTCACAATGTTTCTTTCCTACAAAGACTCTTGTAAAAGGCAACAACCTGAAGGTCACCACTTATCCTGTAATTACAAATTACCAGAACCACAATAACCAAACTGTAACTAGTAAGGAATTTTGTTATCGATTGCAGGTAACACTTCTGTGGTCTAAACAACTCTGTGCTGTTGGGAAATTAATCATGGAGAATTAAAATTGGTTCCCCCTCAGAATAATTCTACTGATGATGGAAAAAGCACTGCTGAGTAAGGTTTTCGGTAATTACGTTCAGTATTATGAATCTTGGCAAGGAGGACTGTACTCATTAGCTTTGAGTTGATCTAATGAGAGGGGAGGGAAAGAGGGGAAGCACCTACTTTCAATATCTTCCATATGTGCCTGAAGAGTTCTTGCAAGGTTAATAAACTAGAAACAAGGCAGAGAGAAAGTAGTTTAAAAGTTGCAAAGTTATCTGCAGAAATTTGCAACAAGTTAGCAAAGTTTTCTTCACTTTTTACATCCCAAAGCTTCATGACAGATCTTGGTTATCCTAACCCATTTGCCCAACACAAAAAACAATGCAAAATTTAATATAAATCCCCACACAATTGATTTGAAATTGCTATAGCACAGTAATTTCAGCTGTGAAATGTTTGTGGTAGCAGCTTGTGACATCATCTTCATGTTCTAAAGTCTGTAAAACACATCAATTTTGAAAGCAGCAAACATAAACAAGTGTCAGTTTAATGAAAACCATTCCTAAAACCTGTAATGCAGAAAAACAATCACGGTAAGGACTTGCATTAGTTAAATCCATTTCATTTAATTCACTACTAATATGACAAAACAGAACCCTCTGAACGAATGCAGTTCACGAAAAATGCATAAACACAAAAGGCTTTGTTTATTATAATTAAAATCTTAGGACCAGGATTACTATTAGGCAACAGTGGCAGTTTGATGTTAGAAGCGTGTGGTACCAAAACCCAAAGAAAATTCCTATGAATAAAAAGTCTCAGTCAGGTGGCTTTGTTTTGTCACTGCCAATCTGCATCGCTGTTTCAGTTTTAAGTCCAGATACTGAGACACAGCAGAAAAAATGAGCTTCCACAGCTTACTCATACGCTTGATATCAAACACCAGCATTGGTGCTCTCACTGGTTTAAAATGCAGCATCACACACGAAAGTATGTAATGTCTCCTCTGATGGGAAACCAATAAAAACATCATCTTCAGTACACCCAGGCTAACAATCTATGCTGGATGCTGGCCACAATTATTAGATCATGTGTCTTAGATCTCTACGCTTGTAGCAGAGAGACTGGACCCTAGACTATAAGCCCTACATTAGATGTGTACAGAAAAGAAGCCACTGTTCTAATACATTAAGAGATCAGATAAAGCACAGTCCTGTCTCTTCCCCCAAGATCTCATACCTGCTGGCAGTCAACCATTCCCACATGCATTGGATAAGCTGAATACTGTCACTTCTTTGTATGTAAGCAAAAAACCTGAAAATAACCAACCAGCTTTTCAGGAGCTCAGTTGACTAAGAGAACTGATTAATTATCTAGTATCAAATAAACATGCAGAATACTGGATTTATGAGTGAATCACTGTGCAGGAAGAACTCCATATGCTGATCTCTTACTGGTTAAAGATGTACTTGACACACTCCTAAGCCAATCCTTTCGAGTGATGAGAATGCAGTCAAATGCAATTAAAGAGTTTGGACTAATGCCAGAGAAATCATACTACAGCTATAGGCTGTTGCAGAATGTTAATATTCAAATACATGTTATATGTACTCCAGCAGACAAGCACTCAAAGTTCTAGACCTTTACAATATGACTTGCATAATGAGAAAAATTAAACAAATCAGGTAGTCCAGCATTCTTAACTGCATGTTTGGCACAGAGAGGTTAACCTTCCAGTTTTACATAAATTCACAATAATCATGACAATATGTATGCTAACCAACAACGTTGACAGAAAGCATTCTGTAGCAGAGTACTTGCAATTATGTAGTACCTTCAGTTTCCAATCAAACACAGTGCACTGACAAGCACAGCCCATTTTTGACCTAAATTTGTTTAAAAAGCGTGTTCCTTGGGTATCTAGCTCCTAGGTCACTCAAGGTAACAACCTCCTTTCAAGTTCTCTGTATGAGCAATTCCTGCCAGAAAATCACTGCATACTTACTCTGACACGTGTGCTGGCCTCATTTGCAGTTCCTAACATATCAGAAAAGCGCTGCTCGCATAAGTGTAACAACACTACAAGGTAGAGACCAGAGCTGATAAATTCATAGTCTGCCTTAAAGGAGATCAAAAGAAACATTCAGAATGTCAGTAATGCATCTGCACATATGATTCAAGTAAAACAATTAGATTTTAATGGAATCATTACAGATTTATCTCTAATTGTTCCAAAAGAATGAGGAAAATGTAATACTAAAAAATTAAGTTGTTGAAAAGCTATTTATACTTCTGGTCCTTCCCATGAACCCCAAATCCAACATGTTATCCTTGAAGATAAATAAGAGTTTTACAAATTAAGTCTCAGTTATGATTAGTTCAGAGGAAAGAATGTGCGAATCAGAGTTATTATATCACTTGGGGAAATAAAACCAATATAGCTGGTTTCTTCTCTGTGGTCCCAAGGCTTAACAGAAAGCCAAAATAAAGGAATATATTTTAAGAATGTCACGATGTTATATATGTATGAGAAATTCCTTCACCTGCTAAGGTAAGAGAAAAACATCGAAAATGCTACTGCTGAACAGACAATTCAGTCGATTCTTTAGGAAAAAAATTTCCAAGTTCTTGTTTCTGGAAAATGCAGTGATAGCAACCAATAAGCACCGCTATTAAAACATGATGGTGGCACTCTTGAGAAAGACTTTTCAGAGACTGCCCAATTGATAGGAATTCTAGGGTAAGTACTAGGGTACTCACCCTAGAATTTCTATCAATTGTACTATGGTAACAACTTACTTCAAAAAATAAAAAAATTAGAGGCTGATTTTTGACCCAAAACTGATGTCACTCGGTATTTCTAGTACCATTAGTCTTTGTATATCATCAGAATACAACCCAAAGAATAAGGAAAACCCCTCAGAATAAAGTCCATTAAAAACATCAACTTTGTGTTATTTACTTATTTTTAAATACTCCACAATCCAGTAGTTCTAAGATATTCTATTTTAAATAAAAAGAGTAATACCAATGGGCCCTTGATTATTTTTAAGTTAGGAAATTATTTGAAGGAGCACTTAGAAACTGCTAGAACAGAGGTTAATTTCTACCACTCTAATGAAACAAAAGAAGTTTGTAATAATACATTTAAAACAACTGCTAATCTGTGTTCAAAACCAGCTAAAAACGATGACAACTCCTGACTTATTATGAAGTTCAATCTATTCATGCTGGAATTCACATTGCACCTATGTGGTAGAGACACTGGATTACAAAGCTAGATGACAGATATGCAACTAAGAAAAGAGATATGTTGCACTAACCGAAAGCTCAGCTCTAGGAAGTGCTAGCAGAAGGTAGTGGTAGTCAGAATATTGAAGAGAAAAATCTGTTCCACATTAAAATTACTTTATACGTATAACAGTCCTTCTGGGAGATGGATTTGGTTTCTCTAAAGACTGCCCTCCCAGCACTAAAGTAACACTTACCAAATAAGGTAAAATATACTAACTTGTTCATTTGCATGTGCCCTATAGAGTTCATGAATGTCAAAGTCTTCCAGATTTAGATGCAACTTCTCCTTGCACAATTCACAAGTTGTCACTGCTTCCAAAGAAGAACCTGGTAGGGAGGCAGGCAAGGGGAGAACTCAGTGTCAAGTTTCAACAATCTCTGACATACGACACACTCATATAAACATTAGAAATTCTACGTAATTTTTGGCTTTATTTTGCAGAGCAAGGTTAGAAGAAAAGAAAGCCTCGAACAGGAATGTAGTGACATCTGCTACTGTCAGAATTGAAACACTGTAGAATGTTTATCCAGCTGCATTTATTTTGCTTCACACTCACTTTGGACATAATATGCCTCTTCCTGCAAGTCTGGCATAAAATCACTTCTTCGGCTTTCTGAATTTTACCGTATAATCCAAATACACACAAAAGTAAGAATAAATATACCAGAATGAAGTTATTGTTAAATAACATTTTGTCTTGTACCAGTTTTAAAACAGATTCCTTCATAAGCAACAAGACAAACAATGCAAGTTGATAGTGGGCTTATGTCTATAAATATAGTTAAATACTTCAAATAAATTTCTTCTACAGGCTGAGGCTTCTAAAACATCCCTCTGTGACATGTATCCTCTGGTGCTAAGCAAGAGTCTCTCTTATTTTTTGTACCTTCCTTTGGTACAAAGTATTTCACGGCTTCTATCAAGCCACCTACTTCTAAGTCTTAAGAATACCACAGATAAAAAACTGGTCAATCAATCTGTTACAAAAATATTTCTACAGCACGCAATATCTGAAGTGTTTCTTAAATAATTATATATGCACTATGAAGTAATTTTGAACCAGCAATTTTAAAGTGCCTTGAACAGGAATTAGTATCTTTAAAAAAAAATTAACATACTTAAGTCAAATTCCAATTCAAAATAACTTTTGAATTTTCAAATTCCCATCACTGCTAGGAGTTAGCTCGGCTACAGAAGTCTTGAAAAAAAGCACAACAATTCCCATAAGGAGGGAATGCCACCCAAAGTGGTACCACTGAAGTGGCAGAGTACTTCTAAAGCTACACTTCTGCAATGTTATCTTTTGTCCAACATCTTAGGAGACAACCCTAACAAATATAGTTCTCTAAACAAGAAATACAGTTCTTGGAACTACTCACATGAGAAGCTGCACAGACACAAAAAGCCTGGAAGTGCCATACTGCTGTTTGTCCCCACTTTTCAACTAAATACCTCAGAAGTGTAATCCTCCTGATAAGCCTCCCTGTATAACTGGAAGGCTGTCTTGGTCTAGAGTTTGCTTTACCTGAATTTATCTTCGACTGCAGCCATTTTTTCATGCACTCCTGGTGAACATACTGCAGACTTCCAGTGCATTTGCATGGCTCTATTAAAAGGTTGTCAGAACTTGCAGAGGACATCTGACAGATTCTGCATAAGTCACCCTCTTCATCTTCAGAATCTTCTAAAAGCAGGCTGAATAGGATGGAATACCAACAAACGCTGTGACATTCCATATAGGACTTTCTATAATCAAAATTCCACTTATCAAACTGTTCTCAAACCTATGAGAATTAGAACAGTTTTCTTTAAAGACAAAAGTGAGCATACGGGTGACAGGGGACTGAGTTGCCACCTCCTCTAAAGGAAAGTTTTCTTCTAAAATCATGATGGCACAAAGCCCTCTCAAGTTAAAGCAGACACATTTTACTATTGCAGAAGAACATACTAATTTACCTTTCTTTAATTTTCTGGAGTCTTTCTGGATCTCTTGAAGGTGGTATTTTAGACTTGCCACTTTCTTGTCCATCAGAGTGATTCCAGCCAGAGGGAATAATATCTACAGTTATCATAAGATTGTCAGACAGACTGCTTCCTAATGTTGGAGGCACTGCAAAGCGAAAGAGAGAACCAGGCAGAATTCCCGAACTTCTTCCACTGGGGGCTGAATCTGGCGGGGAGGCAGTAGCTGTAGAAATAACAGATACTGCAGGTGTTGGTCTGCTAACAGAAGCCCGAGGAGGGCTATCTGATGCTTCAAGAGAGTTCTCCTCACCTGACTCTCTCCTTCTAAAGACATGCTGTGATCTAGCAGTTGTATCAGAGGTAGAGATCCTTGCGGATTCATCTCTTCCTTCTCTTCTTCTTCTGGAAAAGAGAGGTGTACACCTGTTCCTCAAAGAGGATGACAACCAGGATCCTGTGCTCCTACTTTCAGTGTCTGGTCTGTAACTTTCCCCATCAGAATCAGAGTTGCGATTCTGTGAAACTCCAGACAAACCCCATCTTCGTCCAAGAAAACTAAACCCCTGAGAAGCTTCGGATGACTGAAGTCCTGTAACTTCCGGAGTTGCAGCTCCATTACTACTTGACAGAGTAGTAGCTTGAACTCTTGGGACCACCGTTGACTCTTCGGAGCCCAGTGATCTTGTATGCAATGGGTCTTGGCTAGACCTTCGAGAGAAAAATGTAGATGACATACTAGATGCTAAACGAGACAGCAGCTGTCTGGTTGTGCGTCTCCCCTCACTGTCAGCTGCAGACTCATTCAGTGACCTCTGAGAAGATAAAACCCTTTCGGAACCACTTGAGGAGGAGGTTTCATCTCTAATGGCAGTAAGAGAAAACGCTGGCTGCACACTCCTTTGGGGCGACTGCAATTCATTTCTCCTTTGTCTTGAAGAATAGCTGGATCTTGAAGAGCTCATGTTAGAGTCTCTGCTGAAAAAAGATGGCTGAGGATCAGAAGGCAACTGGCGGTTCATGGGTGCATTCAGCCTCAAAGTGCTTAATGAGTTCTCTTTTGGTCTTGCTCCCTCTGCATATGAAGAGGCAGGTCTGTCTTGAAGATCTGTTGCAGAAAAGCAAAGCAAAATACTATGACAAGATGTGCTCAAACACATCAGGAAACATACAAGGTCAGGTTCAAAAGGGCTCTAGGTAACCTGAGTTGAAGTTTCAGCTACATCTTCATAGCTGAAGATGTCCCTGCTCACTGCAGGGCGATTGGACTAGGGGACTTTAAAGGTCCCTTCCAACCCAAACCATTCTATCATTCTTACAAGCTTATCTTCTGTAAATGCTGTCTGAGTATCTCAACACACTGAGAAGAACGCCACTGTATATGAACTGTAGTTCACATGAAGCAGCTGAGGTGGCTAGTCTCCTTCCTCAAACAGCTGCATTGGGTGTTGTGGGTGGGAACAAGGGGAAGGACGAACAAGCATGGATGGATGAAGGTAGGAAATAGAAGCTCTCTTATGTATTCTCAAATTAAAAAGTTTTATCTTTGTGATTTTGGTGATTTTTCTTTTAATGGGTTCTGCATTGCAATCACCATTTACTGCTGAAGAAGAGCTTTATTTGGCAGATTCCAGCTAATGAAACATCTGCACAGATGCCAATCATCTACCATATACTTTTGATTACACATCACAGAACGCATTTGGGAATTATTTTATAGCATTTAATAGCAGCACTACTGCTAGAAATGCAGCATAGACAGTACAAAGCAAGATTGCTCACCAATCCACTTCTCCCATTAGGCTCCACCAGGTAGAGTAGTCGAACTATGCACTTACTAAAAAGTGCTAAGAGTATGATGACATTAAAATATACTCTTCTGTCGAGGCATGCCTACAAAATGAATTCTGAAAGCAGTTTTTATCTTTCCTGCTTATCTTCTATACTTAGAAAGGTGGTGTTTTTTTTTTTTTAACTTCTGCATTACATAATATCACTAATGCATCTGCACAAGGTTGCAGATCAAGACTAATGGTGAGCTTCCCCTGAGACAGCTCTAGAACGTCACAGCACTCTGAACGGAAAGTGAAAATTACAGTGCGGAAGTCCTTACTAGTCCTAGCAGTTGCCATGAGACAAACCTTTCACCTCATGTAAAGTGTGTTTTTCCGTTTTATTTTCAGTGGTCTAGCAGTTTTCCCTAATAACCATTTGAGAACCCAAATAAGAAGAGATAATATGCCCCTTTAAGAAAAAACTTCCCTAGGTCAAATTAACATTATTTCTCTTCCCAGACCTAAATACAAAGAGATTTTAAGACAAACAAGAAAAGAGCATTACTGAGTAATCACAGAGTTGCAGTGGCGACCACCAACACCCACTTTCACATGACTGAATGCATCTACAAGCTAGACTGTTCTTATATCCTTTGATGGTCTGGTCAACACATGGAAAGTGGCTGACCAACTTTATTTAAAAGAATACTTTAAAATATATTTTGTGTTTGAGTTTTGAATAAAATATTAAAAGAACATGGCCAGTAAAGTTTTGGATGCTCCATCCCTGGAAGTGTTCAAGGGCACATTGGAGGGGCTTGGAGCAACCTGGGATAGTGGAAGGCGTCCCTGCCCATGGCAGGGGGTGGAACAAAAGGTCCCCTCCAAATGAAATCAGTCTGTGATCCTATGGACACGTTAAGAAACTAAAAGCCATACAAAACATAGGTTTATGAGCTTTCAGTTACACGAAACATACATGTTGAAGATGAAAAGTCACTGTTTCTGTAGCTGGGATCCACCAGGTTATTAACAGACAGATCTGTTCTTCTTTCTAACTGCGTTCGCTCTCTCACTAGATCAGTTCCAAGGGAGCCAAGCATTACTGATGAAGATCTAGGAATCCTACTGCATCTCCATGAGGAATCTAGAAAGAAAAAGTAAATAAATTCCTCGTTTTTGTAATCATTGAAAAATCCATTAAAACTGGCACTTACACAGACATTTTTGTTATTTGTATCAAGGGCAAGTTTAATATTACCACTAGGCTGACCAACGACACAGCTGCCAACATAAAGCTAAGTGCACTCCACTGATACTGGCACTAGTATCATCTTAGTTCTGAAAGCTAAATCAAACAAAAAGTAATAATACAGATCCATTAACACTCCTACCGGACAGAAGAGGAAGAGAAGTAGCATCTTGCTTCCTAATGGTAGCTGGTTTTTAAAAAGGTTTCACAATACAGCAAAACAGCAGCTTGAGACTTAGTAAATGCTGCCATTCTACTTCACACTACTTAAAAGAAATTTCATTTCTCATAAAAACAGCTGATGAATCTTAAATGTAGTTTAGACACAACTCTAAGAACAATGACTAACGCTGTCCTTTTTCACATTACAGAGCAAAACACTTCAGTGTAAAAAGGGATCTTGTTTTTTGTTAACAGCACCAACAACTGCATAGCAAACTGTATATACATCAGCTGTGGACAAAACTCTTGTTCCTAAAGAGTCTTCTTCAATGGCTCTGAAAAATTCATCTCGCTATCGCTTCATTGCTAACTTAGAAAACCAAACTTCAGCACTCATTGGTTGACAGTGTGATGACCAACCAATGTAGAAACAGAAAGATGAACAGTCCTATACCATAATAACAAATGTTCATGGTTGTCATTTTATTAAGAGAGTAAGAAAGTATCAACAATACTGAGGTCTGAGCAAGAATTTATTGATTTTTTTTATTTGGATGGCTGTGCAATTCCATAAGGGGATATTAAAAAACCCATTAATCCATACTCTCAAGGGTAATTTGAATTAATCTAATGATCTGAATGAAAATGGTTCAGAAGTATTTTCAGTGTAAGGTTTTGACTGTTACTTCCTGAGCTTTAGACTTCTGTTAGCATATGGCATAAATACTGTCTATCCAAGTTTCATGAACTTACTCACAGCTTTAATGAAACTCTCAGGTTTTCCTGAAAGAGCACTTAGTGTAGAATGTTTCTTTAGGCAGGACCTAGAAAATGAGCTCTGGCCCTGCTGAAAAAGGAACGCTTTCTTCCCTGACCCCTAACAACAGGGCTCTAACCAGCCATGATACTGTGCTTGAACATATTGCTAAGTATGGTAAAGCTTTCCTTTCTGCTGTCCCTGGCACACCTTGATGTACCAACACCATCTGACTCATGAAATAAGAGCAGCTGTACTTATTCTTTTCTTGAAATCTTAACCAATTAAGGTATGTTTGAGCCACGAAGTTCAGCTTGACCACAAATGGAATAGGTACAGCTAATAATTCTGAAATGACATGAGTACAACTGGACTTTCAAAAGACCATGTTAACAACATACTTGGAACTTTGGATATAGCTATCATTGTGGACATACTCTTCAGACAGGCATCACTTTTTCTTACTTAAGAAAGATATAAGCATAATATTTGAAGCAAGTCTTTTAAAACTTGGTAAAACCTGAACTTACAACTCAGACAATTTTGATGTAACTCAGCTCCAGTAATCAACCTCTCACCTGAAAAGGCAGTCAAGCCATTACTTCTCACAGAAGAGGTAGATGTACAAGATAGTTTAGGTCTCTTTGAATCACTATCTTGCTGCTGGCTATGCAGTCTTGAATATGCTCCCTGAGTTCTCTCAGACTCACCATAACACCCAGATGTGAAATGAGAGGAAGAAGATGTAGACTGAAATAACATTAAAAAATAAATTACATAGTATATCAGATGCACTTACACTGCACAAAAGTGTACATAATGTAAAACTCACCAAAACTGTAAAGAATGACTTTAAATACAAAACCTTTTCTTTAAAAATACCATTGGAATTATGTTTGTGCTCTTGATTAGTATTTCCACGTTTACTCAATACAGTCCCTACCAACAAAAGTCAGTTTCTATAATATTCAACATTTTATTTCCTTTACAGATATATGTGGCTTACAACAAAAAAAAATCTTGTAAAAGGGGGAAAAAATCATATTCCTGGCCTGTAAGATGCTATAAACACAATCAAATACAGCTTTACAGATCCCCAAGGGAACATATTTTGCTGTCCAGAAATGGCCAAAACTGAAGAGCTGCATTATTTTATTTAACTAATCCAACTTACTTTTTATCAAGCTAACATATAATGAGCTGAGGAGTGACCTTAAAGAAAACTGTTTGAAGCAAGTATATTTTGATTACAATAAGCGCAGCTGAAGGAGTTCAGAGTAAAGAACAGGTACAAAACCATTTTTGCAGTGTACAGCAGTGAAATAAAACAGTTTCCAGAAACCAGCACTATAAGACTTACAAAAAAAGTTCAGCATAGCCTACAAAGCTGTTCATTTGGTTACTTACAATCAAGGCATTCCTTTTCTATTTGAAATATTTCCAGTTTATTTTTTCATATAAAAAAGAAAAAGTTTTTTGAGCTCAGTCAAAAAGCTGAATTGGGCTGTTCGTCTTCCCAAAAACTATCTACAACCAAGATCCTTTAAACATCAAACAAATTAGAGTATGTTATAGCTGTGTTTTATTTCTACTTAGTTATGGTTTTTACTAAGTTTAAGCCACAATTTCTTACTCTTTCAAACTAAGGAGTCTCTTAACAATTTCCCTCATCTCATCATAAAAAAATAGGTAGGGAGACTAACATCAGAAACCAAGTACAAAGCCAGGTTACTCTCCCTTATTAACCTTTTATTTAACATATCACTTATGTTTTAATCATTTACTATTTGGTATGTGAAATTTTCAGTGTCTTCTGCAAGGTTCACTTGTATTACAATTCACTTTAAGAGAATAATTAATCTTAGCGGGGGGAAAAAAAGGGGTTCACCTTGAAAACTACAGTACTAATTTAACTAAATATGTAGACCACTTAGAACCACAGATTCCATTTGCATTTAAACTATATGTAGACATCTACCATGACTTCCCCTGAAGGACAACATGTACACACTGGTTCCTTCCTCCTCACCTCCCAATATATCAGTGCCTTCACCTTCAAGTCACCTAAGAAAACCAACACCTCTTTAATGACGCAAACACTCTTAGGAACCCAAATATCTCTCACTCTGAAAGCGAGTAGGATTTTTATTTCACTATTGTCCCACCAAACTTGTTCACAGTTTTCTGCTTTTCCTATCTTAATCCTTCTACTGCACTTCAAAGTGCTTAACTGTCACTCTACAATGCATAAGTACGTCACAAGCAAACAACTTTATTCTTGGAGTTACAAAGGCACATTCTAGAACTCAGTTAAGACAAACTATTAGGGTCTGAGTCTTGAATCTAAGGTAACCATTCTCTCACTGTATGATGTAAGCAGCATGTAAGAACAATCAGAGTATGAACTACACCTTACAATTCAATTTCCTAAAGCAGATCTCCAAATCCATGAACTTTGTGTTAACTCACAAAGCTAGTACCATCCAAAAAACATCCCTGCGGAAATACCTGAGTGAAAAAGTACAAATAACATCAACTTTGCCATCCACGGGACTATCTAATTATCCTCGTCTTCTTTCTTTTTCAGAGTCAGAGTTCAGTCAGAGCTACTGACTTCAAATGTATTTCTTAACTCTTAGTAATACTAATATACATCACTATTTTTTATCCTCTGAATGTTTTTTAAAACTGCTATCTTTCTAGCTTTTGCTCCATCTTGAACTAGTAAGATTTACTTTTCTTATAAACATTACAGAGAGCCTCTGCTGGCAGCTTTTGAGATTGGGAAGACTGAAGTAAACTCCTGGGGTTTCAATATTTTTTTCCAAGTATTGAACATTAACAGTTCTCACCAATCTGCTTCTGCTTCCCAAAAATCTTCCAGAATGAGGGTGATCAAGTGTCCCTGAGTAACGAGTTGGAGATGACGCTGTAAGCTTCCAAGGAGTTCCACGGGTATCCCTTTCTCCAATTCTCCACTCTCTACTGGAACTATTCAATACACTGGATTCCTGAAGAACAACATGATTATCATACGCATCTTGTAACTCAAAATAACTCAGTACCTGATCTGAATATTGCAAATACAGCAAAATGGAAGCAGTAACAAATCTGGAAACATTTAATAAGAAACCCTGAGGGATAGCAAAGAAATGAAATAGGCTCAGAGACAACCACTGGCAAAAGCAAAATTTTGCTGTTTAGTTTTTTCTAAATATTTTATAGCAGCCCATTCATCTGTCATCTATTTTGACCTAGGACAACAAAAAGTTGAAGTGTAATGCTTTGGAGGCACTACCCTGACTTAGATACTGTAGCTACAGGGCTGAATTAAGGGCCTCATTTTCAAGTGTTATGCAAAAAAATCCCACAGGTGTAGAAAGGGTCTCCCTGACAACAAAAGCACCTCTTTGGCCACCAAAACAAGCTGAATTTCAATGAATAGATTATAACTGAGCGAACAGACTGCAATTTAATTTGCTCCATAGAATTAGCAAAATTAATAGAAATAACAGAAACGCAACCATTTCATTAACACTAAGCAGCATTTTTAAGTGATTATTTCTCCATTCTTTTTCTATGAATTATCAGTATGACAAACACAGTAGTTGGTGTCACCATTTCTCAAAAGCAACAACAAAGCATTCAAAACCAAATCAAAATACAAAAAGCTCAGCTTGTTTTCTTCAGTTCATCTTAAGAATATTTAACATCCCTTGTCAGAACTGTAATGCCCTACATAAGGTATTCCTGTTATGGTATCTATTTTCAGTAGCTGAAAAATGTGATCAGGGAAACATTCAAAACAATTTTATAAACTACTCTTGACCCTATGCCTCCAATGAAAACAAAAACCCAACAACTTATAATTCATTTGTCATAAAATGTTTATCACATTGTAACATAAGGGATAGGAATTTTTTTCATATACAATGACACTAGTTCAATTTTTGTATTTTCAAGTTACCTAGCAAAAACACTATATCCCATAATATGACTGGTTTACAATTAAGCTCTTTGTTATGCCTCCTCAGATAAGCAGAGGCTAGTACCCAGATTGATCTCAAAAGTACATGATGTACAAGAATTCTGTATCTGTATGAAAAGAAAAAAAAAAATACAACAAACCCAGCCGATAGAAATATAGGGCTAATTTATTTGCTAGCCCTAATCAAAGCCAAATACAAATTTGACTGATCTGTCCTAGAAGTTTTGAGTCAACCTATAATCAAGAGTTCTCTTTATGTAAATTCGGTATTAAAAATCCAAGTTCTCTTTATACCTAAAGAATTACTGATAGTCAAAGTTTTACTTCTAAACAACTTCTAAATCATTTGTAACTGAACTAGATCTTAAATACTTTACGGTAGGTTTCTGAATGGATTAACAAAGTGAAAATGCCTGTCCTTTGCATTCCTATCTAACTGGACTTAAACCTTTTTGCTCCAGTCTCGGTAATCTTAATCTGCAAGCAATAAAGCAATTTGTTCCTACCAGCTCTGTAAGTACAAAGGGTTAGTTAAGAGAGGGAGCTACCCTACGGTTTTATCAATAAGCACCAGTCTTGTGTAAGGAGCTCTCAGACTAGCTTCTACAAACTGGGAGTGGAAAAAAGGACTACAACATAATCTTCTATCCAAACACTTCCCCTTCTGCTTTAACTGGCAAGTGTTACAAGATCTCTCCTCAGCTCAGAATCACTTTTCTCAACAGGAAATAGTCAAAAGAATGCACACTGCAGTGAACAAACTGCAGTTCATGTAATAAATGAAATAACAAGAGGTACATTGTGTCAAAATCTTTTAACAGCGGTAACACATGCAACTTCACAGCACCAGTTCAACTGAAGACTTCTCTTCTGATCAGTGGCTTTCAGTATATGTACATTGTGTGTGGACTGTGTCCATAAATCTCTACAAAAGGGTAATATGGTCCGATTTGCTTTTGCTGAGCAGCCAGACAGTGAAAAACATTTTAGGACTCCAAAATGCAAATATGACTCACAACTGCTTCCCCTTCTACATTCCCTATAGCCTATATAATAACAAGCACATGCATGCTAGAGATAACAAAAACGTAACACACATACATTAACTGTGCTAAAAATAATGCTCTATTACTTGTTAAACTGTTTCTCAAAAAGGCATTATATAATACAATGTCCCAGATAGCTTGTCAGCAGGGACCAAACTCGTAACCATTTTTTAAAAAATAGGAACACTTAATCACAGAGTTTTTGCAATTTTTTTTGCAAAATTTATTTTGCAATTTCAAAGACCAAAATGGGCTTACATTTCTGGGCCCAAAATGGACGTAAGAACTGCTGACAGGAGCAGAAAAAAAAGGACTAAGATAATTGAGCCAAACTGCTATCTGTTGCTTCCAAGTGTCAAAGATAATTTCTACAGTAGTTTAATCTCTGCTTCCCGTAATACTCTCCCAATCTGCAAGTACCTGAACAGCGTGAATGCTTCCTCTTGAGCACAGCTATCCTTCCCCATAAAAGTAGTTTGGTTAGCGTAAAATGCTGCTTGTGAAACAGCAAAAGGCCTTTTTTCAGTGCCATGTAGTGCACACAAAGCCCAGGTGGACAAACATACTGACATGACAGGCTAATGTGACTCTGTGTCAGTTTTGTACAGCCTGGTTTTTGGCAGCTGGGAGGCCACAGAGGTGGCTTCTGTGATTAGCTGCTGGAAGCTTCCACCATGTTTAGCAGAGCCAGTCCTTGATGGCTCTGAAGATGGACATGCTGCTGGCCAAGGCTGGGCCAATTAGAGATGGTAGTAACACCTCTGTGATAACAGATTTCAGAAGAAATCAAAACAAAAGTAGGGATGCAGTTTTAATTTCAGCCACAACAGAGTAGGAGGTGAGAACATGTGAGGGAGAACAACACAGCAACACCAAGGTCAGTGGAGAAGGAGAGGGAGGAGGTGCTCCAGCTGCTGGAGCCAAGATTCCTCTGCAGGCTGTGGTGAAGACTATGGTGAAGAAGCTGTGCCCCTGCAGCCCATGGGTCTACGGGCAACGCACAGATCCACCCATAGCCCATGGGGAAGGTGCTCACACTGGAGCAGGTGAATTCCTGGAGGAGGCTGTGATCCAGTGGGATCACACTCCATCCTCACTCAATGGAGAGAGAGGGCCCCTGCTCCAGGCTGGAGCAGCCTGTCCTTGGAGGACTTCATCCTGTGGAAGAGAGACTCACACCACAGCAGCTTTGGGAGGACTGCTGCTCATGAGAGCGGACCCACACTGAAAAAGTTCATGGAGAACTGACTCTCATGGGAGGGACCCCACGGCCTCACAAGGGAAGGACTCCAGATCCTGAGCCAAGCGGAAGAAAAACCTCAGGCGATGAACCGACCATAACGCCCATGCCCTCTCCCCCTACACTATCAGTGGGAAGGAGGGAGGGATTGGGAGAAGGTGTTTTTCAGGGCTTTTTTTACTTCTCATTATCCTCCTCTGATTTTGTTAATACATTCTCTTTGTACCTTTAATTTAAGCCAGCTTTGCCCTTGGAGTGTTTTCTCCCAGTCCTTATCTCAACTCATGAAGCCTTCAATAAGTTCTTCCCTCCTCTGCCCAGCTGCAAGTGAGTGACTGCTGCAGGTGGCAACTGGCATTTGGCCAGTGTCAAACCACGACAGAGTCTAAAACTCCTCTCCTTATCTTTTCAAAATGTAAGCATAGGAGATGCTGCAGAATGGTAGAGCCCTGTGTACTGACAACACAGTCCTGTACTTTTTTGCATCACCAACACATCGAGTGTAATGCCCTACACACATCAAAGTTCAAACAAAACCCTCACCTCTCCCTCAACAGAAAACTCCACTTACCCAGGTTTATGATGGCAGTGACTCATCAGAAAATAGATCCATATTATCAGGATTGAGCTCTCTCATTCATTTAACAGCCGATTTCTAAAGGTGCGGCTACAAACAAGAGCAGGTAAAACCAGAAAATCTAGAACTACCAGTTCACAGATCACTGTCATTGACCTGGTTAGTAAATTCTTGCATTTTAGAAATCTTGTTTATCTGAGTTTTGGGGCTTTTCTTGGTAAAAAAGACACTTTTAAATTATACTTCATAAAAAGAAAAAAAATACATTACCTGGTATCCAGATTCTAATCTCCATGAAGATTCTCTTGCATTATATGCACCAGATAAACTGTTTCCAGTTCTAGATCCTAGAGGAGAGCTGGAAGCCTGAACAGATATCCTGCGAGGAATTCTTGAGGGTTTTGACTCCATTCTTTGTATCCTGTACAAGGACATACTGATCATTTTTCCTCATCGAAGCAGGGAACTCATGCAAAACAGGCACAGGTCATTCCAGGCGTAACATAAATATGATTCACACATACAACTGTTCGCACAGTGCTTTGGTCTGACTGTGCATCAGCAAAACGGGGAAACAAGTTCTTATCCTAGTTTTTTTAACCTCATCTTTACATCTCCCATCCCTCATTAGAAAACTACAGACCCTTTTATGATTTTGTTATGATATATTATTGCAATTATAAATATAAGAGGTACTCCCTAAAGCACCACACAGTACTCATATTAATGCAAAATGAGTCAGGAACACATTACTAAGATTTCTTAAATTCACGTATTATGTTTTTGCTAATGAACCACATCTCAACACTTACAGAAATTATATTCAGACTTCTTCCTCAGGGTTGAAATTGTGAAACTTCACCCTCCTGTGAAAAAACACATCGGCAGTCTATCTGCCTTCAACTTCTGCAAAGACAACTCTCATGAAAGCTAACATATGCAAAGGAGCACAGGCTATTTCACAGTGTATTCATAAATTTACTTCCCACTTGCTGAGTGTTTATCTGCCTTTTGCTATTTCTAAGCATTTCAAGAGAAATGCTTGTGCCTTTTCCACAGGAGATGTGTTCCTATACTCATCCCTGCCCTTGAAATGGTATCTGACTTAACATTTACCTAATACTCCCGACAGTTAGACTCCTCCTCCTCGGGGATAGTACAGAGAGCAGCAGACCAGAAACAGCAGCTCTTAAAAAAAATTAAGGAAACTGCAGTATCCTCAGTGGTGCAGTACATGAAGAGTAGCACGACACATAACAACTCAAAACAAGTGGCTTAGAATCCTACTGATACAGGATGATTTGCCAAAGTGATACAGTCTATTTAACCACTTCTAATTCTGGCCTAACCTTCTGAGAACAGGACTAAACTACTGATTAAAAAAACCCTTATCCATCAACAAAGTACATTTTTTCCACAGTTCAGTCATGCTCACCAGTATCACATTCTGCAAAAAGCTGCTACATTAATCCTGACACACTTCATGTCCAGCTGCAGTTTCAAGGTGAGTTCACACACTCAGGACTTTCAAACTTTGCTCAAGTCATGCTGAATTAAATATTCTACCTGGTAGAAGCCTGTTAGTTTGTACAGAACTCCACTGACCTAACAGCTGGGACAGCTGAGGTTAATTTCCTTAACCACTGTTCTCATGCATGTTCAGTTGTCTGCTAGCTTTACAACAGCAGGCAAAACACAAATAGCCAAAATGTTTAATCTTGCAAGCAGGACTCCACAGTACACCAAGTTTAAGTGACTGTTTACCTTTGTGTACAAAAGAACTACTGGCCTGTATTACAGAGGACACCTGCTCCTAGACCACAATTCCAAAATTAGTAACCCATTCATGTTTGCCAAAGCCATCATCAGGTAAACAAGACCTGGTTAGGAATCTGAAATGCTCATTTGCCCAACTTTGCATTAATATACTGAAATAATTTAATCTCCTTAATCACATTTAAAACCTCAGGTAAATATTCAGCACTTTATGCAATTCTCAGCTGTAAGCACATCTGTATCAATAGGAATGTTCTAAGCAGCAGTCCAGAGTTCAAAAGGACAATTAATTGTAGAAATTTAAAAGAAACTGAGGACAAGCCTAATTATCTAAACCACACCACTTCAAGTGGATCATTAGTACAATAAAACGTAACAATCATATTTATTCCTAAACTACAATGATAGTTAATTTAACTTTAAGAGTAATCTGCCATAATGTGCTCTACAACTTCTGTAGTTGCATGAAGCTGCAGTGAGTTAAAGTAAAAAGTAACTATCAAAGTTGCAAACTGTGAAGCTAAAATAACATCACAGTAATACAGACTAGAGTGTTGGCTGCACAGAACAGCCATATGTCTTGATGAGATCTGATACTCAAAGACTGTTTGTCTGTGTTTTACACTGATATAAAATACAAGGAACAAGCAACATAGAATAATGGATCCAATTCTGTACTATTAAGTACTCGACAAAAGTGCCAGCAGTATCTCCTCTATTATGGATCATTCTGTTTCTGAATCACTTTGTTTCAGATAGGTGTGGAACTAGATGAATTCAGTAGCATAGGTGAAAGTCAGACATGGACACGCATAGAAAATGCAAAGGTTCAAGAAGAGATGGAAGGTCCAACTAGTAGGAATTAATGTCCAGATGAATCAGCGGAGGAGACAGAAGTGCAAGACAACTTCAAAGACTAAATTATAAATCATCTAATACTAATAAAACTGCTTATGCACCATCCACGGAGCAGAAAAAAAGTAAGAGCATTCACACAGAACAGGACAGGGTGGAAGACTGGATACCAGAGCCAACTACCCGCAGAGGATGAAATGGAGTCCAAAATTAGCAAATTCCTTCCACAGATACACATAAATAGGCACAAGACTAATTTTCTCCTTCAGTGGTAGTAGCCCCAAGAGGACAGACAATGTTACCTATCAGCCTAATCTTGTAAATTAGCACAGGTTGTGATTTCAATCCAAGTATGTCAAGATAACACTATCTATAGAATATTTTCTTTCTACAAGTGAAGAAATCTTGCAGAAACTATACCCAAAAAAAAGTGTTAAAACCAAGCTAAGGCAGCACAATAGAAACAGCAAAATTTAATGTGTCAGTTTATGTATACACACTGTGATTAATTTCCTGGATAGAACCTTGCACTTTTTTCTGCAGTCTTTGCTTCAGCCAGCAAATGAGAAGGATCTGCTATAAATATCAATCAGAGTCATGTAAGACTAGGCATTTGACATCTGTCATGTCTGATGCAGAAGCGAAAAGAGGCTGAAGAAAAGGCCTTATGATCTAGGCAAAGAAATTCTGACCAAGGAAATTGGATTTTACTTTTACCTTTCAAAAAAGGTTCAGTGACAGAAAGCAGATCATTAAGATGAATAATTTTTAAAAATCTGCTGCCCAAGAGCTCTTCAATTTCTGGCCATCCATTATAAAATTTACTTGCAATCCAACTAGCAGAAATCATAGAATAGTTTGAACTTGAAAGGATCTTTAAAGGCCATCTAGTCCAACCGCCTTGCAATGAGCAGGGACATCTTCAACAAAATCAGATGGCTCAGAGTCCCATCCCACCTGACCTTGCATGTTCCCAGGAACAGAGCATCCACTACCTCTCTGGGCAATCTGTGCCCATGGTTCACTATGCTCATCATAAAAAATGCATTCCATAAATTTACTCCTTGTTCTATCAGAACAGGCTCTACTAAATGTCTGTCCCCATATTTCTTATGGGCTCTTTTTAAGTACTGAAAGGTTGCAATGAGGTCTCCCTGGAGGCTTCTCTTCTCCATGCCGAAAAACCCAAATTCTTTCAGCTTTTCCTCATAGTCTTACCCAGATGGACAGAAATGCAGCTGAAGTCAATGCAGCCATGATATTCATTTACTAGACAGACAAAACTAGATCTAGGCACTTCACCTCTGGTGATCAACACTAGTAAGATGTCTTCTGGGTTTTGGAGTTTTTTTCCCCAGAGTTCTCTGAAAACCATTTTAAGCACTGCACCTTGAAAGTTTGAGTTGCAACTGTCTTCATAGGTGGCTTGAATACAAACAAAACACGTATAAGGCTTACGCTGATCACAGTAACACAATGAGGTGGTTATAAAAAAGGTGAGCATGCTAAGCTACCACAAAGCACAGGAGAGAGCCACACAATGGTCTTACACTAAAATAAAAATCACATTACTGAAGTCATAACAACACTTTCCTGCAAGGGGAATACTGCTCTTGTATACAATATTTCAGAATGAGAATGGTTCCTTTTTACAGTATCATCATCTTAAGAGTTTTCCTGAAGAAAAACACTCAAAACCTCAAGCATTTTGTTTACACACACAGGAATTCAACAAACCCCAAGCAGTAATTAACATGCTGTAATGAGTTTTATGACAAAGTAGACATTTCAATTTACACAGAAGGTAGTAAGACCAAAAAATACTTAAATTACTTCTCTGAGGAAATAACAATAATCACAGTAACAGAAATTGGGTCGCAGTCTGAACTGATTAAAAACCTTGTTGTTGCCAAAAAGTAAAGGAGCACCTTTATTCAAATTATTATTATTCAAATATCACACCTGATGTGTCCTTCATGGAGAATCCTCAACACATTAACCAGTGAAAACACACTTCTCCGTTATTTTAACACTACTCATGCTCATATCCAACAGAGAAATGAGAATGTGTACAGCAGGATGAGCAGCACTCTTCTTATCAAAGCAACGTATTTCATCAGCTTTTGCCATGTTACACTACCTAGCAATCAAAACCCATGAAAAAAATCTGGAGACAATTCTAGAGACTCTTGAAAAAAGGGACATATGCAATACTACTCAAGACTTGGTCAGAAACCAAGTTCTGAAATAAAACTTTTAAGTCACACCTGAGAAACAGATGACCAACTTGAAAAAGGAGGTAGAACTGCACAGCCTATTTCGAGCACACAGATCAAATGTCCTGCCCTTCTTGATCTGTCATCCCCCCAACAGCATTATAAAAGATGAACTAGACCTAACACAGTCATGGGTAGAGATAACAAAGTAATAAAAGATCCAAGAGGTTTTTGAGGGAAAGCAATGCAATCTCAAAAGACAAAAATAGTTACTATCCTTAAGTGTCCATTTTTACACTCCTTCACAAAAAGGGATTCACAAAACACAGAGAGTAAATATTTATCTTCTGCCTTGGCCCTCTCTATCGATAAAAGACGACCAATTTCAGGTAGTCATGTCTACAAGTAAAGCCTTTGCCAGCTTCCATGATTACTACCAGATTTAATCAACCTTGAACTCTCCATCAGAAGGTAGCATAAGCTTCACTGCCTGCTCTTAAATTCATTCTTCTAGCTTGGAACTATGCACTGACACTTCTACCTAAGACTTGACGTCTCATGTCTACATGTTTTTGTGTGGTTAAACATAAAACTATTCATAAGATTTTTCTCCCGACCAACCTGTGCTCATGTGTCTTCCTCGGGGCTTATTCACTATCATCTTTTTAGGACAAACAAGACAGCGCTCACGAGTCTTTCTCTCAGACTGTGCAATTCTTCGTTACGGGTATTTTCTCAACCTTCAATGTGGTGAAATTGACAAATAACTCAGGAGTCTCTAAGGAGCCCAGTGAGGAGCAAGAGTATTTACAAATGTCGATGGCTGCCCACGCTGCCGCGGCTGGTGCCTTAAGGCTGGGCTGTTCCCGCAGCCAGCGCGTCCTCCGAGGAGCCGCCGAGGGCACCGCACCTCCCCTGACAGGCCCCGGGGAGCGGCTCGCCCGGCTCGGGCCTGGCCGGCGACCGCGGCCGCACCCGATCCCGCTGCCCAGGCAGCATCCGGCCCCAACCACCGGGCAGAGGCCGCGAGGAACGCAGAGAGGAACAGGGTGCACCCGGTGTCACACGGCCTCGCTACGGGAGCGGGCACGGAGCCGAGCGGCCGTTGGGGGCGATGGCGGAGAGAGGGACGGGAGAGCCGGTCCCAGCACGGCACAAAATGGTTCCCTCGGCCCTGGCGTGAGGCCGCCGCGGCGGACGGGGCCCCGCAACAGGCGCGGCCCGAGCCGCAGTGGCCGCCGCGGGCGGTCCATACTCACCGTCACGGCCGGGCCTCCTCGCAGGCCAGGCCGAGCCGGACCGGGCCGGGCCGGGCCGCCCGCTCCCGCCGCTCCCGCAACACAATGGCGGCGGAGCGAGACCGCCCGGCTGCCAGGCGCGGCCACTCCCGGCTCTCGCGAGAGCCAGGGCCGCGCGGGCCGGCCTCGCTGAAGGCGCGCGGCGAGGGCGGAGCCCTGAGCGGAGCCTGAGGGCTGTGGGCGGGCCGAGCTGCGGCACCCGCGGAGCGCGGGCGAGCGCTGAAAATACCCGCTGGGAGTGACAGGATTCCTTTTTGTGCGCGGAGCAGCATCCCCAGAGACATCCGAATCGTCTTCCAGGTTCAGCCTGAAAACTGCAACACGGTCTTTGAATTTTCTGTCTATGTCACATTCTCTTCCTTGCCTGAACCCTGTAAATGAATTCCCCCATCTCTCGTGACCAGGTACAGCAGGCTGTCCCTGAAGGACACGGCGGGAAGGAGTTGTTGGACACAGCCCCCTCAACCGCAAAGGAACTGAATTGCTATTCATTTTAATTGCATTGAGGCCTCAGTTTTGTCTTATAGAAAGTAACAGACATTGGCAGGCATTTTTACTTGAGGGGAAGATGTTGCATGATGTAGGAAATCAGGAGATAATTCTTCCCAAATTCTTAAAATTCAAAGTCTTCTCATAATCAGAGATTTTAGATTAGCAATCCTAAACAAATTATGATTTCCAGCGTCTCTGGCCACCGTGGAACACGGCAGAGACTTCACGCTGTGTTTCTGAGCCAGGCCCTCAAGAAGACTGGTTATGTTATTACTACGGAGTCTAGACTTGTATCACAGCAGACATGAGTCTCTGTATTTTACTGATCCAACGTCCATCTGCCATCAGCCTGCAGCAGGGCTTTCCTGAATCCCAGTATCAAAGGGAGTGCCCTAGATCACACTTTGCAAGTCAGATAAGGGGGGTGTGCAACAGTAGCAGGCTGGCTGTTCTTCAAGGGACGAAAAAAGGGAAAAAAAAAAAAAAAAAAAAAAAGGGAAGGAAATGCAACCAGCCACCCTAGCATGGACATACACATGTACAACACATACAAATTCAATGTGTGCCATCCCTAATAGGTCTGACAGATCTGGGACACATGTAAGACCAGCCAGGCTGGTTAGAAAATAGACAGGTGGCAGCAAAATTATAGACTGTCCTATTGCTATGTTTAGCAATACACTTGATTCTGTTTCCATTCACACTTATAAATATGGTTGGATTTTATTGCATTTTATTCACTTCCTCCCACAGAGAAATAGTGAACTAGGGCTACTGAACATTACACTAAATGTATTAGAGGTTCCCTGGTTTCTAGCCTGCCAGGTGGGGTTGTGGGGTTGCTCCTGGTTCACTTGCTAAACAGGAGGTCTGCACCATATAAGTTTTACAGAGGAAGGAAAACTGGAATGTGAAGAAAAGCAGAGTTCATGTTCAACTGTCTGTGGTAAACATTACAGAAGAAAGATTTCTGAAAGTGGACAGTAAACCAGAAAGTTGTCCTCAAAAAAATAAATCCAAATCACAGTTCATACCTTAAACAAATCTGGTAAATGTGGTATCTGCAAAAGGCTGCTGGTCTGTATCCAAACTGCAAAACAGACAGCAGTGATACTAAAATTAAAAAAAAAAAAAAAAAAAAAAAAAAAAAAAAAAAAAAAAAAAAAAAAAAAAAAGATTGTAGAGACAAGAGAGTTTAGAACCGATTAAGCCCTAAAGAAACTACTGTAATACTGACAGTGAGAAACATGGCGTAACTCTTACAGAAATATATAATATAGGCTTTACAATGCACTTTGAACATAGTAATTTTTAAAGGCAGTGTTAAAATAACTGCTTTTAAATGTTTTGATATGGGAAATTACCTTAAAATCTAATTTTGATATAGGAAGCTTTGAAACTAAAAGGCTTTTTAATTTCATCAAAATCAAATCGAAATAATTTTGACCCATATGGATCCCAGTTTTATGAGATAAAACGCTGTGGGGCACACCCCATTCTAAAGAGGTTTCCCTCTTGTAGTTTCACCTTATAAATCTGTACTTATTTTTAAATATCCATCTAAAATCATTGTCCAGTGTTCCTGAGAATTATTTTTTAAGCATAAATAAATTAACTTTATCCTGTTACCAGTTTCTTTTAATCAAGAAGCTTCTATGTGCCTTCTGAATCACATCTGTTCTTGCTTTCAAGCAGTGTAAAGTAAAAAGCAATTAAAGCACACTAACAGATTAATTTTGTAAGTATTACTTATACCTTGTTAGGTGGATCAAGTGTACATGTATCTTCTTTTGAAATTTTAGGTTTTGGCTAAACTTATATTTTGCAAGCTAAAAGCATGTGCGTTTAAAATTACAGCAATCATTAGAATTGTTAAAAAATACTCATCATGTTTTATAAAGGTGATAAGGTTTTTTGTTGTTGTTGTTGTTTCTATAATTACTATTTCTGGAATTCTAATATTATAAAAAGTGTCAATGTTTAAAAATCTTTCTTTACTTCTTTTCTTCATCCCATGTTCCAAGTCAGGAAGAATAAAGCTCTATGCACCACAAAATTGTACTTCTAGTGCTTTTTTATTCACCAGGGAGCTCTTACTGCTCATTTTAAATAACACTGATCAAAATGCTTCTGTTGGTTTGTTTTCTCAGAATACTTATACGCTCTTTCATTTATTTTTGAGGAATAACCAGTCTTCTAACTAGAGACACATAAAGTTTAAAAAAAAAATACTGAGAGCTTCAGCAAACATCTGAAACAACTACGTTTTCCCTTTCCAATAGCTTTTATGTTTAAAAAAGAGAAATCTAAATATTTGTATATCTTGTGAACAAATATCTTAATAAATAGGAAGAATTCTTCACCTTTCACCAATTGCTTCTCATTTTTGCAATAGAAAAAGCTACTAGTGAAAGGTCACAACACATTTTAGAGAAAAGAGACTATTTAGACAGCAGTATATTCTTTCATCTTCCTATCCAGAATGATGTCTTCAACCCAGGCTAGAGCAGTGGAAATTACTCCACTGGAGACGAAAATGTCCTTGTTTATTGTCCTTTAGTAAGAAATTTTAGCTGCTAAAAACTTGGATAGCCTTAAACTATCTTTCTATATACCTATTATATAGGATTAAAAGAGTTTTTGAACAAGAGCGGTGTAAGATTTTACTGAAATCTATCTGCTGCTGAGGATAGTATGTAAGTAGGGTGGAGAGTGCAATATGTTTTACTTCCGTGTTGATGAGAATAGACTGGAATCCAGATACAATGTAATTATTGTTATTGTCACATGGTGACTAATTCAGAGTTAAAGCAGAGAAGGAAGTGGGAGGAGCAAAACATCAGGAATTATTAGTTACACTACCTACAAGGAGAAGTTCATTCTGCTTTTCCTGAATTGGCAGTGGAGTTGTCTCAAAAGTTGTCTCGCATTTATTTATTTACCTACCTTAATTTTTATTATGTCAAATACTTTTATGGGCAAGAACAAATGACTGTGATTGAAACATAATTAAAACCAGAAAGCATTTGGAACTGTTGCTGAAATTATACCTCTCTCTTGCTCTTGTTTTATGATAGAACAGATTAATATACCATTCTTAAGGTTCCAGTAGGAAAAAATGAAAATTAACATCTGTGTTTTGCTGGGCACTTAACAGGACCAGAGTAAATCTCTTCCTCTTGTGCCTTACACAAATAAGAAAACACCTGTGGAAAAGCTGCTCAGCTTCCTGTCTGCCTGATTTTTTCTTTGATTTTTTTTTTTAACTTTACAGTGCAGATGTGGTAGATAGAGTTGTGCATTTAAAAATACATAATCATTCATTTAAAACTAAAGGGTGTGTACATAAATGTAACAAAGGCCTAGCTAGAATTTACCTGAGAAGTGATTTACACAAAAAAGGCCCTATATGCTCCACTGTGCCCATTTGAAACCAGCCTAAAAAAAAGAAATTGAAGGAGAAAATAAAAGGATTTTGTCTTGCCCAAGGATAGGGAACCACCAGTCAGCAGAGATGGGAAGGGAGGAGAAGGTAGATGAGGTCACAGTTCTGCATTTGGCATAAGGTTTTCATCGGGGAGGCTCAAATGGGGCTGAGCCAGCATATCTTCACCTTTGCCTCACACAGAGAGGACTGGAAATAACAAGAAGACAACATAGCCAATGCCAGAAGCAGATCCAGAAGTGAAAATTGACTTCATGGGATATTAAACAGAGGCATTTTTGTCACCTTATTTCTTTTACTGATGCTATGATAGATGCTGCTCATGTTACACAGACTGTGAGACAGGACATGTACAGAGTTTGCAAGGAGGAACACCAAATACCAGACTTGTATTTCAGACCTGTAGATTGAAACCCGGTAGTGAAACACATCTTTATGATGACTGATTATTTTATCCTCACAGATACATCCTGTAGTTGTAATTCCAGAATTTAGCTTTATGATGTGCAAAAAAATGTATTATATTGTTGTTTGCTTAGAGCTTACTATCTGATAATTTAATTTGATACTTCCTAATTTCTGAAATAAGAGAAAGAGCAAACAATTATTTCCTTTTCAAGTTCTGACTTTATAGATACCTATCGTCTTGACTTTGAGTTTTGCCTTTTCTGAGTTACAGGATTCTAGTCCATTTTTCAGTCCATGAGTTCTTCTGTAACTTTGAACATCCTTTATCTTAGTTTTCTGGTTCTACTAGATAATTTCTGTCAGAAGTAGCTGTAACTGAACTCATTATTGAGGGTGTAGACACATCATGCCCTAATAGTGGTTTAGTGGTGACTTCACTTGTGTACTGTATTCCTTTCTAAGCACTTGTAACACTATACTTGGGGTTTTGCTCACTACAGGCCATGAAAAAATGCAGATGCCTAAGGATTCAGTCTGGAATGAAACCCATGCTTCTTCTCAGGAGGAGGGTTGAACAGAACTCTGTATGCTGGATTGTAAAGCAAATCACAGAAGCTGCCTTCATTGTATCTTTTGTTATTCCCATACCCTCACTAGACATCTGCTATTAGCTCGTATAGGGCTTACATGGCAAGGATTTGGTAATGGGAAGACTGCAGGAGTGGCTTCTGTGAAAAAACATGGCTTCTTGTCCAACAGAGTCAGTTCCAGCCCTATCCAAGACACTGCTGCCCAAAGCTGAGCCCATCAGCAAGGTTGTTGGTGCCTCTGTGATAACACGTAAGAAAGTGTGAAGACACTGTGGAGCAGCTGGATGAAAGTGGAGTGAGAAAAATGTGTAATAATCCTGCAGACAACCAAGGTCAGTGAAGGAGGGAGAGGAGGTGCTCTACGAGCCAGAGCAGAGATTCCCCTGCAGCCCATGAGGAAGCCCATGGTGATGTGTGTTGAGGCTGTGGCCTATGGCGGGCTCCACGCCAGGGTGGTCTGCTGGCAGAAACTGGGGTCCAGGGAGAGACAGGAGCTGGTTTTCTAGCAGGCCTGGGGGGACCCACACTGTAACAGTCTCTGCCTGAGGGACTGAACCCCATGGAAAGGGCCCATGCTGGAGCAGTTCTTAAGTAACTGCAGCCCAAGGGAAGGACCTATGCTGGACCAGTTTGTGAAGGACTGTAACCTGTGGGAGGGATCCCATGCTGGAGAAGGGAAACAGCATGAAGAAGAAGGTGTGGTAGAGAAGTACGTGCTGGTGTTCACTGAGATAATTTTCTTCACAGTAGCTTGTATGGCCTTATGTCTTGGATTTGTGATGAAAACAGTGTTGATAACAGGAATGCTTTATTACTGCATAGTGCAATCCCATTCTCCACCCCCACTGCACTGCTCATGGGAGAGGAAGTAGAAGAATCAGAACAAAACAGTAAAGCTGAGCCTGGAAAATAGGGGAAGGGGTGGGAGATTGATTTTCATTTTGGCTTTGTCTCTCACCATCCTGCTCAATTTTAAATTGGGAATAAATTCAATTCATTTTCCCCCAGTCAGTTTTGTTTTGCCCCGGATAGTAATTAGTAAGTGATCTGTCTTTCATTATCTCAAGCCACATAATTTCTCCCCCTGAGCTCTTGAAGAGGTGGAGTGGGAGAGTGGCCTAGTGGGCATCTGGCAGCCAGCCAAGGCGATCCCACCGCACAGACACTGTTGGAAACAAAATACTGTCTTGGATACTAATTTTCTGAATGTCATATAGGGAGATTTGTTTGTTTGTTCCTTGACTGTTCCATAAGTAGGAAATGTGTCAAACTAAATCTCTATCAACTACTGACCTTTTCCTTTCTCACAAGTGAGTTTGATAGCTCTATTGGGAAGATGGCTCTTATTACTGCTATGCACATACCCCTAAGTAAATCTAAATCTTCCTGTCTGGAAGGACTGAACCTGAAATCTGAATCTCTGGTTAGTGACATATGGCTTTTTCATTTGAGGCAAGCTTGTGTGAAATTTGGCAAGTCTGGAACAAATTAATTAGATTATTTCCTTTCTAATATTGTGCCCAGACCCACTGGGTGTCTCAAATGAAGCACCTTACATAAAAAGGGATTTGTTTCTGATCATATTACCTCGACCTGGAAAAGGGGTAATTTTTATGTGTTACTTTGTGTTGCAGCTAGTGAAGCTATCTTCTTAAGATGCATAAAGGAAGTGACAGCTGCTAATAACTTTCACTTCTTTCTTTTTATCTGCAGTCTCAAAGATCATTTTTTGTCCTCTCCCGAATGCCAGGATGGATGCATGATCCAGAAAGGTTCTAAAAGCCTTGACCACTGCAGTGCCTGAGCAGTTGTGCACAGGGGAAGAGGATGGGTGGGTTACCCAGGATAGGATTTTGAGTTTTAAGTGTTGCAAGTGAGGTAGCATGTTCCCATCCTGCAGATACCATTTGCTTGGGGTTTTTTGGTCAGAGCCTTAGGAAAAATATACAGTCCTTACAGAATACAGGGCCTATTGGGTTTTTTGTGTTCCATTTAGAGGTCATAGCCCAGTGACTCAGAGGGCTCTGCTCTTCCTCTTGGAAATCAGGATCTAAGATTCAGGAATAATTAAATGCAGGCTTCTCCTGTTTCACATGAATCTTAACCTTATAACTCTGGGTGGGGTTTGTGTATTAGGGAAACAAGAAAGGCTTTGTCTTCCACAGCTTCAAGTCCTTTGTTTCTGGTTTGCCTTTTTTTTTTTCTCCTTCCCTTCATTTTAAATATCAAATACAATATAAAAGGCTTTAATTTAGATGCTTTGTACAATTTTTGACTTCTGTAAATAATAAACTGGTTTTATCCAAACTGTACAGCCTAAATAACATCACATTCATAAGATAGAATAAGAAAATTTAGATCTTACATTTTAAATCAGATTCTTAGTATAGTTAAGTAGCACTTAACCTTTTTATTCTTAGAGCTTGAGACTACTATCAAATCTATTGCTTTCAAAAGTAGCCAAAGGAGATTTGGACACAAGCTGTCAAAACAAGAAATTATCACAGCTAGAAGTATCTGCTTTCTTTGTATATGTTTGTTGAGTAGATGGGAACTAAAATGTTAGTGTAACAACTTCATTTTTCAAACCAGTATTCAAATTATTATTAACATAAAAACCTTTAGTGTTTTGACTGATGATTTAGCTGTGCTTGGCAGAAAGTCATAGAAAGAAAATGCATGGAAGACTATTAGCACGTTCACTTCTCATTAAAGATGTAAAGGACAAAAAAAATTCTAAAAACACAACCAGCAATATTTTACTTCTAAAACAATAAAATCTGGGAGAAAAGGCTTTTACAATGGAAGTAGGTCTGAATAGCAGCTGGTAGAGCCTATGTAGAAGACTTTTGTGTGAATCCTATGCTGAACAAAATGTGGAATTCAGGCTGTTGTTAAATGCAGATAAAGGTCAGAGATCATGATCTCCAGAGACAATTGTTTGCAGCATTTCCAACTTCTTTTATGTACAGGAGGCATGTGCAATGCAAGAAAGTAGACAAATCACTGCAAAATAAGGTTTTCTTGGCAACAGAGAAGAATTTACTGCTTCTAACAAAGACCAGCATACAAATGGGTTCAAAATTCAGACACAGACAACTGTAGGAATCAACAACTGAGGATAAGCATTTCTCTTGCATCAGCTGGCTGGTAGGGAAAGGATATAATATAATATAACTTTTTTTTCCTAGGAAATTGACCCTTTGTCCCTGGAGTACTTTCATATGAGTTCACACTTAGAATCTGTACATTTAGTTTTTAGTTATAAGCATTTACAGAACCTGTAGTTCATACATACTAACATGGCATGTCATGTCCTGTGATGCTCTGTGGTATGGAGCATCCCTTCAGCCAGTTCAGATCTGCTGTCCTGGACGTGCTTCTCCCCAGCTTCTTGTGCACCTCCTTGCTGACACAGGAAGAGCACAGGAAGCTGAAAAGTCCTTGACTTAGGAGGAGCACTGCTGAGCAACAACCAAAAGCATCACAACATCAATATTATTTTCATACTGAATCCAAAACATAGCACTCACGGGACCAGCTACTGAGAAGAAAATGAACTCTGTCCAGGTTAAACCAGAACACCTGTGCAGACACTGACATCTCTTCAGATTCTAGTGAAAACTAGTATTGCATCTAGTATCTGCTAGTGTAGTGATTACTCTGATATCTTGGAAGCAGTTCTGCAGACTTCACTCAAGTAAATAAGCTTTGTATATGTAACTGACTAATATTAAACTTATACTTACAAATATTACTGACATCTTATGACATTCTTTCTTAGCTCTCTAGACTGATTATCAAGCAACAGCCCTGATATGCTATGGGGCCTATGGACCTTCTCACAAACCATAATGGTTAGTTAGCATGCTCATAAATCTTTGTAATACAAGGTGTCAAAAGAAGAAAAAAATAAAATTGATATGAAGATACTGGCTGCACCAGCACTGTGTTCCCAAGTCTGCAATAGGAACTTGGGCTTGGACACCACTGACAACACATTAAAATATATGTTTATAATTTATTGAAAACATACAGTTTTCTCTGGAAACAATTTGGGGATATCCATTTTCACTGACTTGGAAATGTAGCTTTGTTTTTACTCATTGATTACCTTGAGATGTGCCACTCTTCTGGACTAACTACAGTAATTTTTTTATTTTGCAAACACTGAGAAGCCTACAGTCAGGCTTCTTGTATAATTCATGCTGCATTTCTCATTCCCAGTGAGACCAGCGAAAAACTAGAAAGCAATTTAGTTTCCTTTATTTAAATGTGCATAGTCCTAATGCTTTTGTAAAAATGCACCAAATCTTAGTTCTAATTAATAGCCAACTAATCTACTTATGAAAAGCAAAAAGAATGGATGGACATTTTAAAACAAGGATATTGTACTCAGCCAAAAGTTTTCAAATGGAATGGACTATTTCAGTTGGAAGAAACCCACAACAATCATCTAGTACAGCTGCCTGACTTCTCAAGGGCTTACCAAAACTCAAAGTCTGTAATTAAGGTCACTGCCCAAATGACTCTTCAATACTTGGGACATCAACTCCCTCTCCAGGTGACCAGTTCCAGCATATGACCACCCTCCTGGCAAAGAAATGATTCCCTCATGTCTAGCCTAAACCTCTCCTGGTGCAGCTTTGAGCCATTCTCACACATCCTGTCCCTGGATCCCAGAGAGAAGAGTGCAGCACCTCCCTCTCCATGTTCACTGCTCAGGAATTGGTAAAAAGCCCAGAGGTCACTCCTCAGCTGCCTTCTTTCCTAACCAGACAGGCCCAGAGCGCCCGGCTGCTCCTCCAAGGACCTGCCTTCCAGCCCCTCACCAGCTCAGCTGCCTCCTCCACCACGTCATTCTCCAATACTGGGGCCCAGTGCCGCACGTGGGTCTCACGGTGAGGCCGCACCGACGCTGAGCTCAGAGGGACCACCACCTCCCTTCAGCATCATCTGGTTCCTGCTGAGCTGCTGCCAGCCAGCACCCCCGGGCTGAGAATTGAAAGGATAACAGCTATTGATGCTCTTATACAAGAAGTAAATGAAGAAAACAAATGCAAATACTCAGTCGGTAACTCAGGAAACAGATCATTAGGCTAAACACAGGACTGCCAGATCATTCTTAAATAATTGGGTCCGTAAGAAAAATTTGCTATGTAATACAAGAACTGCATCTCTTTGTGGTCAACTGATCCTTGCCTAGGAGAGGTAAAAATCAAGTTCATTCTCCTTCTAGGAGAACTCTCCCTACCTTTTATGAAATGTCCTTACATTACACTATTGGCTAGGCTGTGTATATGAGAAAATAAGGGGAGTGGGTCCTGTCATTGCAAGCTGTTACGTAGAAAAAGGTTGAAAAAAATTCAATATTCATAAAACCAGAAAATAGGATTATTTCTTCCAAAACATCATCTTTACTACTAATAATCAGACATATTCACACATGAAAAAATTAGTTTGTTTTCACATAAATAAACTGCTCTTCTGGATGAAAAGATAACTTTTACATATAGATTTTCACATCCAAGACATTATTTAAAAATTAAGGATCTATTTGGAATGTTAATGAGCATAAATGAAGGCCTCATCCAAAATCCAGATAACAAAAATTGTTTGAAATCTTTTGCTGATCTGTAATATTTTCTTCCTAAGACATATAGTTTTCCACTGAACATAATTCTCTTGCCTCATTGATGCTTCTTACATGATCCACCATGTTCCAGACAATGCCTTCATAATACTCTCTTTCACATTATCTGTAGCATGAAGCACACATAAACCATAATGACCCATTGGACATTTTTGAGATAACTGCTGCTCTAACACAGAAGGAAAATCAAAGATGGTCTTAAGCCCCAATATCAGGCAAAGTAGTGAGTAAACAGCACAGGAGACAATGAAAACATATTTCTCCATTGGATGGACAGTGATCTCAGCAAAAGGCCATCATGTATTTAAAGGCCAAATGCTAATCCTTAGGTACAGGAGAGCAATGTAAAGATTACTGAGACGCAAGTGCGCAAGGGCTTGATGATCCCTGCGGGTCGCTGCCAACTCAGAACATTCTGTCATTCTGTCATTCGGTGCAAGACACGCTGGGAGACAAATCGCGGCCGTACCACAGCAATCCACCCGGTGGCGCCCGTCCCCCCAGCGCCCGAGCCCCATGTCGCAGTGATAAAATATTTCGACTCTTCAGGATGAAAAGTGCTAAATAGCTGTAAAATATCTACTGCTTTAATAGAAATACGGAAAGTCCTAGTTAAATAAAACGCATTTAGCCTTTATCTGAATTTTCAAGCCTAAAAATAAGACGAATTTAGCCAGAACCAAATACAGAGCCAACCCCAGAACTCGATGGAAATGGTGAGTTTCATACCATCAGGTTGGGCTGGAAACAACCCGGTGGGGGTGGCATTCATCAGTTAACCAATGAAACTACACACGGCCAAGATGTCATGTATAAAAACTAAAGAAAGCAATAGTACACCAACAAAACAGGAAAAAGGCCTTCACAATATTTTATTTACTTTAAAATACCCATATGTAAGTAGAAATAGGTTTCTGAAACATATTCCAGGCTCAATTCCTCTGTTGTGTAATCATATACCATCATGTGAGGTTTTTTCAATTTTTCTCAGTACTCATTTCCCTCACTGATGCAGCACACGGTTTCTTTTCCCCTTATTGTAGCCGTTTATTTACACCACTTGACACAGTAGCGCTGACCGGTGAAATCAGAAACAGACACCTTGGGCTGCAGTAACAACTGATTTTGATATACCCCATGACACTATTTCTCCATTCTCTTGTGAGGACAGCTGTAGCTTGCTCTGGAAAGCTCTGGAAAGCTACAAATTGAAGCAATTTTATAACTGAATTATTATTGATTAACTGATTCCCAGTGATGTACAAAGAGGGGAAAGACCACACTGCAAGACACACTGTATCACCCCAATCTTAATACTTTCAAACTGCTTTTAAATACCCTCTGAGAAACTGCTTTGTTGCAAGCCATTATGCTGCTTTATTACATAATTTCTCCATAATTTTTGGTAATTATATAAGAAGGACAAGGTCACTCATAGCATCACTGAAATACCTGAGTGTATATACTCGGGATAAGGTAATGTCTTTAATTTTTGAAAATATCCATGGCATCTGCATCTTCTAATAAATTTACTACTTTTCTTTGTATACCTTGCTAAATACATGCAAATGCATGCAATTTCTCCAGACTGCAAAATACCAGATTCGCCTTGTTTATATATCATTATCAATGTTAAAGATTCTTTTCAAAATATTAGAGACTTTCTATTCAGTTACAGTCATACAGACTGATGTCACTTTATGCCTTCTGAGTCTCAATCAATTAAGAATTGGTCAGCTTTGAAATCAGTAATGGATTTTTTTAACTTCTCCTGCTTCTTCAAGATCATCTGTCTTCTAACAGACTAAATCAAGAATTTAGCATTTTGCTGAACAAGTAATACTGTCTGGAATTTAAATAATGTAGATTCAGTAAGAAAAATATTTACATTTGAGGAAAAGTGGATTGAATTCTGGATTATTGCTTATCTGTGAAGTTAAAATTCCAAATTTTGACTCTAGCTCCGGAGAGCAAAATAAAGGTCTCACAAAAAGAAAGCTTATATCTTATATTTTCTATAACATAACTCCGCCTGCTTCTATTTATTGCACAGAATTAAAATTTCTTATGCTATTATATTTAGATTCCTGTGATTACACTTCGCACAATTAAATTTAGAGTGTGTTTTGTTTGGAAGGTGTCATACACACAGCCTCTGCATCATTGTCACTTCATAAAATAAAAAGCAAACACAGTAAAAAATACTTGTAATTTCTCATAATTTAAGGCACATTCATCGCATTAGGTAAATAACTTAGTATCTTAGCTAAAAAGATACTATCAAAACTATAGGCTATTTTGTTTACCTTAATAAATAAGCAAGACTACCAGTTTCATATTAGGAAATAATGTAGAGAAAAGTAAACACATAATTTTAGTTCCATAACCAAGTTCTGTGAGTTCCAAGTGAAAGGGGAAAACAAATGCCATGTACTCCTTTAAAATCATCAGTCTGCATTCCTCATTGCCACTTCTAACACAACTTGTTACAGGTAATGTTTATTTTATGATAAAGAGTAATTCAAACAACTATGCAAAACAAATATATGCAATTAACATTGATTATGTTCCTAAATCCAAATAGTGGCAGGGAGAGAAGGAGGGAGGGAGGAAGGAAGGCCACAGATTACCACACTAGAACTGAGTCTACATATTACACCTTCTCAGAATTTCTGCCACAACTCATTTAGACAATAGTTCTAGACTTTCAAAAGTCTGGTTGCCATCTGAAGATTCACACAGGATTTATAAACTCTGAATAAAATCAATGTTCAAAGCCTTGGGCTCACTGGTCCCTATTTACCTGGCACAATATTAAGTGCTTTATAAGGATCCAAATTCCTGGGTTTGGCTTCAGACTAAAATAAAGGTTAAATTGTCCTCTCCGAAGATTTGTTTACTAGTAAGTTTGGTGCTTTCTGCAGTGACTTTTCATCAGATGGGTAGTTATCCTGACCTGAGATAATGATGACATATCTCACGCCATCTCACAGGGGCTTTCTGTGCTCACCTTCGCTCACTTGCGGAGACATGGCAGTATTGTTGACACAGCATTTGGAAAGAAGTCCTGCACTGTGAGCTAAGTCCATTGCACACAGAAAAAATGACATTAGGACAAGGGGAAAATATAACCAATAATACCATAATTCACTTAATCACAGTCTGCTTATTCCATCCAATTTCCGTTGCACATCTCTTTCTGAAGTTAGTAAAATCGCTTTCTGCGTTCTTTGCTTCCTCTGTGTTGTATATATATATATATAGATTGATTAGGAGTCTCCCAAATACTAAGTAGAGTAGGCTATTTAACACTTGTTGAGGTTTGAAAACAAACCAAGTGAGAGGCTCTAAATCAGAAATAAAATTTAATGAGAAGAAAAATAAAGTAAAATAAATGCAACAATACAAAAGAAAACCACTGACAGAGTCAGAAATACAACCTGATCAGGGTGATGGAAGCAGTCCAGACGAGGTGGTCTTTCCTGAAGCAGTGATCCTGTAGAAAAGGTCTGATAGCTCCAGTCCTCTGGGAATCCAGTGGGCGAAGGCTGCCTCTACTGTCCCAAATCCCAGCTTATATCCAGGTGAGAATGCTTGGCTCCTCCCCGTGGGCGGAGCATCTCACAATGGGTTGATGAGTCATGGAAGAGGGCCTTGATGGTCCATTAAAGAGAGATAACTCCGGGAAGGAGTTATCTATGAGTCGTTCACAAGGCATTGATGGGCAATTAACTGAAGATGGTGATAGAATACATCTTAAACTGCAACCCAGGACAACACTATACTAGACCAAATGTTTATTTTACTTTTTGCCTACTTTTGCCAAATAAATTCTTCTTTCCACTGGTATTTTACAATGAGGAAAAGGAGTATCTCGTTAGGGCCAACAAATCAAGACTCAGGAGTAACCATCAGAATTATCAAAGCAAAAAAGAATAAACATGAGAAACTTGTGTCTATATCACATGGAAACATAGCTAATGGAAGAAAGCATAGAAATAATGCCAAAAAAATGGAAAAATGAGTCTAATTATTTTGAGAAAATCACCTCCATTTTGTACTAAAAATATTGCATTAAAAATTAGATCTATCTCCGCATCTTATCCAATCTTCTGCAATAAAAAAATAGCAATATGTACACATTCTTGGAGGAGTGTGCAATTGTCTGTATGCATCCATTAAGGAAAGCAAAGCAGCTAGTACCATGCTGCTGGGAAACACGCAAATGCCAGGAGTCAGCAGGCTTCTTACCAATTACCTACTTAAGATGAAACCTTTCCAAAATTATTTGCAGCCCATGGCAATTGTTTCCTTTGTCTAGATGACTGCTAAAAGAGTTTTACATCTGAGTCTTGTATAATGTCAATTTATCTGTCTAGTTTTAAGTAGTAGGCCAGTCTGTCAGTTTGAGTGCATTGTGTTAAAGTACACCTTGATGAGCTTCTGCTCCTGCCAAAGAAATTAACTTCAACTTGAAGATCAGAGTAAATCTTTTAAAAATTATTTTAAACAAATTCTGGTAAGATAGTTCTTTTCACAGCCCTAAGTAATTTTCCCCCCACAACATGCCTCTGTTTATACTGGGAATAATCTTTTGCAGATATCAGAAACTCATTGCACTCCAAAATACCTGTGTGATTTTGCCTGCCTTCTTCATTTGTTTTTGTACACATCTGCCTCCTGCTGCCTTTCCAGTAAGGTTTACTTTCCACCTCTGCCATTTCTGGTTGTCACTCTTCTTTTGACTTGAAAAATACAGGAATAATTATGTAAGCCATTCATCAATTAGTTTTTCTTTCACACTTACATGTCTAATGCGAACAGTTAGCATAGATGAATTCCAGTGTTTTGCTACAGACTTCTTGTAAGATCCTAGTTAGATGTGCCCAGGCCTGATGGACAGACAGACTTTGATGAAGGCATGTTCTGAAAGGGGGCCAGTTTATCTCTGCTTACCCTGGATCTGGAGCCACCAGCCCCTGCAGAGGTGACAGTACTTGCACCAGCATGGTGGAGAGACATAATTCAATCGTGCATTCCCAAGGAAATGAGGCTCATACAAATGCCCTGCCAGTTCCACTGTTTACTGTCTTGACCAATTTGAACCCATTTTGAAAGATGGATAGAAATCTGTGTTCCTGCAAGTTTCCTGAAAATCAGTGACTGTGCAAAAGCAAATGACAAAATAATAGTAGCCATTTGAGTGACAAACCCAGAGTGTGTAGAAGTGGAGACTACTAGTTCTGAGCCTGAACAAACAGATAGAAGTTGCTCTCTGCGACAGAGATGTTAACTGGAGATCCTGAGTGAGCAGTAAAAGCAGACAGCAAGAAAACCTGTTGGAGGTCTTGTTTGGTGGCTTTATCTTTCCAGGCATGAAGGAGAGTAATAAGAAGTAATACTTAGAGTAAAGAAAATAATGCATATGCTGTATATTCTTGTTGGAACCAACCTCCTGGCCAGCCAGCTCTCACAGATTTACATTAGGATAACGTATGTTGTCTCCAGTCCTGGAAAGGATACCAAAGGGATCATGGGATAAACAGGACTACTGTGATAGAAGAAGAGTCAAAGGACAAAACCCCATGGAAATAATGTCTCCCTGATTGTTCTTTTCACTGAAAAGGTGCATTTTGTGCAAGCATAAATATTCAGATTTCTTTTAACGACATCAATAAACACAAATTTAAATAGCTCTATGGCTAGTGGGATTAGCAAAGCCTAGTTTCTTTTGCCCCTCCAGAAGGCCACATTACAGCTTTTGCCGTAGTTAACAGAAGGTTAATAGGAAATAGGGCATAGAATCAATGCATGGATTATTACATAGTTTTTAGACTAAAATATCTAATTCAATTTCCTTGAACACGTTGGATTTTTAAGTAAGAACTAAGCTTATGAAAGATCAAATGTTTAATTTATAGAGACAAAAATACTCCTGACATTAGTGACAAAATAAAATAGATTCACTACCTTTTCACAGAATGAGGACTTAGAGAATTTTTTTTTTAATTGCCACGCTTACAAAGAAACATCAATGAAAATTACCTTTGGATTGAGAACCATAAGTAAAATCATTCTGTCAAAAATACCAGCACTCTGAGAACAGAATTCTTCTATGAAACACCTCTCTGGTCATGGGTCTCAAATTGCCCCTGTGCAATTGTAGCAGTGGCAATAGAGATCAGATTACAAGGAGATATTTAAAATAAGTCTTCATGAATTTGCTATTGCACTGACTGTTAATCAATTGCTCTGTAGAAAAGCAACTGTAGTCAAAATACCAAGCCTGATTATGATAGTTGCTTGTGCGCACAAAATGAAGAACAACATCAAGCTTCTACTTCTTGTACAGTAGTAACATACACACTATTAAGGCACATGAGGAAATAATCAATTCAGAGACAAGGAGGAAGCTCTGAGTAATGACATTTTTTACAGGTAAAAATTAATCTGGAACAAGAGTAGATATGAATTTAAAACAATTCTTTACAATATGGTGACTAGGCCATATATGAGACCATGTTTATGTGACAGTTGATTCTGGAATAAGTAGTCCCGATTTGGCATGCTAGTTTATCTGTATTAGGAATGCTTTTACCAGTTTTCATATGTGGCATATTAAAACACGTATTTGCCAACTTTTCTTGACTAGTTCAGATGCTCAGGTCAAGCACCTGTGTTTGGTGAAGATCTTTGCTCAGAAAACAGCTCTAAATTTCTGTGAATGGAAGTCGGGGAATACTGCATACTTTTAGAAAACAGGTAGTCAAACTGCATATTTAGGTAATGAAGATTAATTACTGAACCTTCGATTTAATAAAAAACACTTTACGTCAGAGGTTGAGACAGAAAGCCTACTTTTCTGTCTGGTTTTCATTTTCCTTAACTTAAAGACCAACAACTCAATATTTCATTCATTCTGTGGTCCAACTTATGCAGCAACTGGCTAAGGAATTGAATAGACAACTGCCTCCTTTGTCTACTGCCCTAATACTCCATCAAACTACACTAGAATAATAAGCTCATGAGAACAAAGAGTCCAAACTGATGTCAGACATGCATTTTAGCCCTGTTTACTCTTAGCTTAGAGAACCTGTCTGTGCAGTCTTGAAAATATTTTTTTGTTATAATAGTAAAATGTAAGGCCCATAAAGTAGCACAGGATTATTTCTATAATATGTTAATTTTCAGTCCTTAGGACTGCTCAGCTTAATGGATGACTGACATTTAATTAGCTGTCAACTTTGTAGTCCCTTTCAGAAAGATGAACCTTAGATTTTTATATATTCAGTTTTCTGAAAAATTAAAACTGATAGAATATGAATCAACGTTGTAAATTTTCCCTCCTCCTCTCCAAAAGTCTGTTCTCTCTTCCCTGTTTTATAGCTGCCATCCAGAATTTAGGAGGCCAGACACCTTTTTTTGGTCATCCAAATCTCCACTGCCCTGGAGTGTTTTTAGACATATGCATCAATATGTAGTTGCCTTTTGTAATGAAGCTCTTATGCATATAGGCAACCCCAGTACTGTCCTCTGGTGTGGATTTTCGGACATTCACAAAAGAGGGATGTCTGGAATTTTGAGCAGCTGCAGAAACTATTCTGCATACATCTTAATATTCATAGGAATGAGATGATCTTTCACTCAAACCATTCTATGATTCCATATAACTGAAACTACAGAATGTGATGGCAGTTCAAACAGATCAGATTAAAAGGGATCTCATGAGCACCAATTAATGTCCACTAAAATTAAGAACATACGGGCAGGTGTGGAAGATGTAATTTCCAGGGCTGTCTGCATCAAGGCAAACTTAAAAGACCTACGCTGTTTAGTGCACCAGCTGTGCTGGTCTTTCAACTTAGCCCTAGTTGAAATACAACTAATATTTGGATTTGAGAAGAAAAAGCCTTATTTCTCACCTTCCACAAATTGTGCAGGAAGCTTAGGCTGGCTAGGCCAAAGAACCTGCACACCACCTCCCCCCTGCCAACTTATTTTGGTTCCATATATTTCAGTGCACATAGAAGACAGTCAAGGAATGTATAGATGCTGATGACCACAAGAGAGGAGATCAAGGTAAGTCTCAGACAATCGTAAGAAGTAACTTAATAGCTAATACTAAACACCTCTGGTGTGCTTATAAAACTCACACTTTAATGAAAAGACCTAGTATCAGTCAATAAAATTAATACTATTCAGCAGAAGTAGGGCAAAGAAATCAAAACTCAGATTACTTTTGTCAATTCATTTGGCTTGAAACAAATCAGTGGAAGTTAGGACGGCACAGAGAACGGAACTAATATATTTGACACTGGCAAAAATAAACCCCCATATTTTTAACTGAATTTCTTGGTAGAGTGAATGGAAAAACATCAGTAAAAAATAATGCACAGCTCAAGGTCTAACAGCAGCACATTCTTTTGTACTTTCTGTGACAGAAAATTAATGGTTAGTAAGAATGAGTTCACAAAGTTTGGTAAACCCTTAGTAAACATCTTTTCTTAATAAATGCCCATGAAGGAAAAGACAGACTATTGAGGACTTGCTTAATGATAGGTTTCAAATATAACTATGGGAATTCTTTGCTAGCAGTTTCCTTGACATCATCTAGATCTCTTGACTGAAGAACTATAATGATACTATTTAGTTACCTCTTAAAAGTTGTCTGAGACTCTACCTTGATCTTCTCTCTTGTGGTTATCAGCATCTATAGAATTTGTCTCTGCCTTCTATGTGCACTGAAGTATACAGAATGAGATCATTTCAGGTTAGTCCGCAATGGAAAATTGCCTGCTGTTGGCAGTTTGTTTAAGAGTAAGAACAATGTTCAACGCTGGACAATCTTGTTGAACTGCCTCTACCAACACTGATTTTTGAGAGCAGATAGAACATCAAGTAGAGATCAAGACTTTTTTAATAATTCTTTGCCATTACTCCAGCTTTTTCATAGTGCTTTCACAAAAGACAGCCTTTTAAGAAGCAAGTACAACTATCTGCCCTCTCTAAAGAAGAATCCTTGCTAGTGACGTAGGTAAAAAAATTTAATTGTTCAATAAATCACTCTAGTTGAGTATGAGGTCACCTCCAGTCAAACTTGTACGAGCAAAACCCAACTTCACACAGAGATATAGTTTAATAACCGAGAAAGGACTCGGACTCAAGTGCTTCAGTCTCTCTGCAGCTAGTCTGGCAGACGGAGCACAAACTCCAAAAGGCAGGGTTTGCTCAGTCTGAGGCCGCCTGTCCAAGCTGCCTTGCTGCGCAACCGGGCTGTGAGGCCAGGGCTGCCCTCCTGGCCAGGCCCCAGCGCAGCCTATTTCTGCTCACCTGCGGGCCGGGCCCCACTGCAGGCCATCACTGCAAGCCATGGTCGCTTCCCTCACGGGCCCGGAGCGGGCCACGTCGGCCCGAGGGCGTGCGGGAGGGCGCCGGGGCGATTGGGCCGGCTCCGGGCCGCCCTCGGGGCGACTGGGCCGGCTCCGGGCCCCCCTCGGGGCGATTGGGCCGGCTCCGGGCCCCCTCGGGGCGATTGGGCCGGCTCCGGGGCCCCCTCGGGGCGATTGGGCCGGCTCCGGGCCCCCTCGGGGCGATTGGGCCGGCTTCTGGCCCACCTCGGGGCGATTGGGCCGGCTCCGGGCCCCCCTCGGGGCGATTGGGCCGGCTTCTGGCCCACCTCGGGGCGATTGGGCCGGCTCCGGGCCCCCCTCGGGGCGATTGGGCCGGCTCCGGGCCCCCTCGGGGCGTTGGCCGGCTCCGGGGCCCCCTCGGGGCGATTGGGCCGGCTCCGGACCCCCTCGGGGCGCCGGGCGGTGAGGCCGCCCCTCGCGGGCCCTCAGAGCCGGGCCGTGAGGGGACAGGGCTGGGAGCCGCCCCGGGCTCGGCGGGCGCGGAGCATCGGGGGCGCTACCGGCGTGCAGCTTCTCCCCTGAGGTGTAACACCGTCCACACTCAGGTCGGCTCCATCGTGTGCGCTGTTGTCAACAGATGGAAACTACGGCCACAGCTGAGTGTGGGCCAAGGGTCGTTAAATTCTGGAGGTATTCCACTATTTGCCCTTTTTTTTTATTTTTTATTTTTTTAATAGCTGCTTAAAGTTTTTCCTAAACTGCTAAAATGAGATTAAGTATATATAGCCTGCTAAAAATACTGGGAAAAGCATCGAGGTTATTTTTAACTCTTGCACTTCATGAACATACACAATCTTTTATGAGATGCATAAAATGCAGCTGTATTTATAACTGCTGAGTATGAGTTAATGTAGACATTCAAGACTACACACTTGGAATGTTTTGGGCTTTTTCTATTTCTCTGTTTATGTTAAAACATAATGACACAGGAAGCATCAAAGCAATCTTTATTGATTTCTATGATCAAAATGTGATCAACCCTCTGAATTTTTAGAAGCTAAAATTTGAAATTACGTGCTTAATTTGAGAACACTGCGTATTATAGTCATTAAAAGTTCAAATACGATGCACCTTTCCCACTTACGATAATACATACGAGCTTTCACAGAAGCACAAATTAGTCCTTCTACCATGCCAGGAAGTGCTTTAGCATATACCTCTCTATAGTGGATAGCAATAAATTTATGCACTTTTAACTTTCAACAAAGGAAGTTAATATAATCTGGAGGGAGAGAAGGGAAAAGGTACAGGAAAAGCCGAGACTGGAAGTTTTGTCTTATCAATACACACATGCCAGCTTTTTACTATTCTAGTTACATTTAGTAGCTTTTTGTTACTTTTTTTTTTTTTCTGGCCTAAAATTTCCCCAAATACATAACAATAAATGTAGGGAGTTGAGAATTTTCAGTAGTGTGGAAAAGGTCCTTTTCTTGCTTGCTTTCCTGAAAAGAAATTTTAGTTACTTTTGTACAAAACAGTATAAAATTTCCATACTATATGATGCAGTCTTTTCAGAAACACTTTTAAAAATATTCAGCTTCTGATAGTTGCAATAATTATCTCTAGAGCCATAGTTCAGCTCTCTGTAGTTCTGAAAGAAGCCTGATGTTTATTTGGGTTATCTTGTGACACATGTGGTGATAATGTTCTGAGGGTTCTAAGATAGGGCAAGTAGATGTGACATCAAATGGATGATGAAGAAAATGTGCTCAGGTTAAGAAATAATGGATTAGCAAGAGATTCAGAAGACATGGCAATAGGATAAACTTTTTTTTTTTTAAATGGCAGTAGTATTGCACTCAGGAATGTTTTTACTGAACAATTTGACAAATTGTATTATTATAAATTCCTAGCAAACTATCAGTTCATGGAATGTGTTATTTCTTTATCAACATATACAACTAATCTTGGTACAAAACTATTTCTAAGAAACTTTTATCTAATATTTGGAACGTGGAAATTTACAGGATGCAGGAAATCACAAGCTTATGATTTCAGCTCTTCATTCTGCCTGCCTCAATCCTTGTCTATAAACAGAATATAATCATTAATATTTTTAAAATTTAATAGTTAGTCTTTGTAAGGCAATGAAGAAAGAGCAAGGGAATGTAACTTTTAAGGGCCTTTGTATATTTTACCTTTCAATATAGCTGTCATCTAGAATAGCATTTATGATATTGGAGGGGGAAATGAAATATACCAAGGGGTTGATTCTGTTATGCTAAGGGCATTCTTGGACATTAGACCCATGTCCTCGGTATTTCCCTCAATTAGTGGTATTGCCGTGAAAGTCATTATCTCAATGCCTGAAGAGAAGTGTCAGTGCATTTATTCTCCATCCTAGCTTTTTTGCAGTAATTCTTGCTCTGTTTTACATATTTTCTGGTTTATGGATGCATCACCAAGTCTTAAAATACAGAAATGTGTTTATAATGTCTTTCGCAAAATGCAAACACAATAAAGATAGAGTAAGAGAAGAGATATAAGCTGAAGGATGTGAACTATGTAAGCAAAGCCAGGTTCTGCCTCGAAACTATAGGTTTTGCAGGCATGAGAGATGTTAATTAAATAAAACTTGAAGAGCATGCGTCTCTTAAAAAAAAAAAGAAAAGCCAGAAACCCCATTGCCCAACCAACCAAAAAAATCTTTGTTCTGTCACAGTATTGGTGATCTGCGATTGGTGTATTGTGATCTGATTTTGTTTCAAGATATAAAAATCATCCAGACAATATGCTTAAATTTGGCATAGTTTTAAAGGTAGCCAACTGGATGGTGTTTTATGGATAAAATTATTAAAAGTACACTAAAGGCAACATCATTAATAGCCTAAGTGCAATTTGAAAATTTATATACGGACAAAATAATTTGCCACACCTCTTTTGGGTGCATACAGCACTATATACGCAGTAATAATATGCTGTATTTTAAATTAGGTTCATGGACAATTAACTAAGACCGTGCTGAAATTTTTGCAAGAGCTCTCAATCCTCATGACCTGGCCAGGTTCCAAGTTGGCTGGTTACATAAGATTACTTCCTGCTTAAATATAGTTTAATAAGAGATGCCATCACTTCCTGTCCTAAACTACTGTATAGTCTTGTCAGCTATGCAATAGCTGTTGTGTTCCACCCTGAAAGAGCTTCTTTTCACTTGTGGGTGCAATCACTATAGATCTACACTAAATTTTGAGGTAGGTCTTTTTGCATCCTTGTGGTTAAAGAAGCAACAGAAAAAAACCACCCCACACTACATCATTTGATTAGAGAAAACTAACTGTAGTTTTGGTCAAGAAGCAGAGAGCTTTGTAGGCATAAGAAAATTAACCAAGTTATTATGTAGACCTATATAGGGAAGGGAAAATGCCAAATGTGCCTAAATAGCAAAAAGCATCCATTTTTTCGAAGAAGATAAAAATTAACTGAATTTGCAAGTTTGTATTTCCTTGCTTTAATTCTTCTAAAACACCCAGTGAAAAAATGATGCAAAAGTAATCCCTGATTCTTTTGGTTTTATGTACGTCTTTTAGTCACTTCAATTTGCAAAGATTTTGATAGAACAATATGAGCTGTCATGACAATCAAAGATTTTCAGTACCTTATTTGCTAACATTGCTATCGGTGAGGTTGGTGCTTTTCCAGTCAAACAGAAAAATGTTACCTAATTATTTTCTAATGTAGAGGTAATTTATTGCCTGACTGTAACATTTAAAATTACCTTGTTTTTAATTAATTCCAAGGGTAAATATAACATCCTGGATATACGTCCCAAACAACTTGCAGTTGAGAGCACCTTTGTACTTAAAATCCAACGTTGGTTCTGAGTACAAAACAGAGCCAGATATTTTAACTGTAAAATTTAACAGGAATGGCAGTACAGAAGGGACCTAGTGAAGAAAGTTTTTTTATCTCTCTACTTTCAAAAAGTTAATATTTTAATTGTTTAGATTGAACTGGCATTTCTCTCTTTTAGAGTTTTGATTGGTTAATAAAAAGATTATTATTTTGATCATAGCCATGAAAGAGATGCTGAAGGAGCTACAGAACATGAAAGAGATGCTGGAGGAGCTACAGAAGGCAAGGTTGGGGTATGAGATGCTGCTGAAATGGGATTGGCAGAACAAATAATAGATTTCTCTATCTTTTAAGATGAGCAGAAGTATCCTTTAACAATTTATGAGTGAAAGGAAATAATGCATAGTTGCTTTCAGCTCTCTCACAGTGAGATGTGTTGTAAGAAGAGTGCACTTTTTATGAAGTGTATTTGGTAAGTTGTCTGTACTATAGGCTGATGGAGAAACTCCCTAGGGATGATTTCCAGGCTTTTGTAGAATATGTGAAGTCTAGATTCTTGCAGTCTGGATTCTTTCCCATCCTTCAGAAGTTCTTATTTTGGTTCTTCAAATCTGTGTTTTCTGCAAACCAGGTATGGCTGCTCTGTGGATTAATTTAGTTCAGCACCTTTGCAAAACTTGAAAACAAAATTTACTTACATACTGATTTTCAACAATTACAAAGCATTTCTTACTGAAAGCAACTTAGTGGTGAACATATTGATTTGTTTCATACTTTTTATAAACTTATTTATGTTTTTAAAGATTCCTTGGCCTTTTGCACCTTGACCCACACTCATTGTAGTGAAGTAGATACTCATTTGACCACTGCAGGATGGCATAACAAAACCACATGTATAAGAGCATAAAGCCAGGAATACTTAGACATGTTAAATTCTATAAGTAGCTGTCAGAGAGTGCTGGCATAACCTCTGCAAATGCTGACAAGTACTTGTGATGACAATAAGCCTCCTAAACACAAAGCAAATTCAGCAAAAAGGCTTTGCAATATTTTTGAATGTAATGTGTTAAAAAACAGTTGCACATCAAAATTGAATTATATATTCAGGTTTTTATGAAAATCAACCTTTAAATTTTTTTATTAATAGTATTCATTAAATCATAACTATCTCAACCCTGCATCAGGGGATGGACTAGCCCTACTAGCCTTATAAAAATTTTGTTATTTTTGGTTTCATGGTAACTTTCTGCTGGTCCTTACAGTGTGGCAAATCAGTTTTAATATATTTCATGATAATAAAATGCATGCTTTGCAAACAGTGCACAAGACATCTGTAAGCAGATGTATATAATATAGTTTCTAGTCTCTAATGAATACTGCATAGCCTTTTAAAACACTTTCAAAAACCTTTTGTTTGTTTAGGTGTATAAGAAGGTCTGTCTAGAACAGATCCTGTTACAGGATCAGAACTTGGAAATGTGTTAGTTTTAACTTTAGTGTAGCCTCACCAACAGCTGGATTGCTACAAATGAAAGGCTGCAAACCTGTGCTGCTAGCCTGTGAGTAGAGATGCAGAAGGGAGAAACTTCTTAAGCTAACTGGGCCTCTGGAGAGATCATTGCAGTGACTGACCTCTACCTCTGTGTTCCCACAGGAATTTTGGATTTGACCTTCCAGACATTTATGTACGGTATGTAAATGGCCCTTGTGACATCAGTGTAATTATTCAAATGTGAGGTTACAAGTCTGTAAATACAGTCCTTATTTTATTCTTCCGATTCAGCAGTTAAGATTATAAAAGCATTGATACATGCAGCTAGTTAAAAAAAATATAATGATGGGGTCAAAAAGCCTAGCAGAAAATACTAAGGGAACTACAAAATTCTGTCATGGTGTATTTTTTTAATGGTATTTACGCTGGGAGCCTGAAAAGAATGTAAAGGCTAACTGTATATGTAATTAATGCATAATGAAAAGGAAGCAAAAGAAAAATGAATCTGGTTTTTGTAGTATATGTGCTGCAGTTTGAATTTGCATTTTTTAAAATTGAGAATTACAGCTTTCGTACCTTTACCTCCTGCCTGAGGGAGAACAGCCAAATTTGAAAGCTAGGGACCTTTCTGATGTAATAGTTAATCACTTTAAATGCATCAGTAACGTCCACTAAACAACAGCTTCTGTTGAATAAGCATATTAAGACAAAGGAATTGTAAATATGTTTGTAAAACCTTAGTAAGTTTTGCAGTAGTAAAACTGATTTGTTTGTGTCTAGAGGAAAAACTGTAACTTTTTAAACATATTTGGTGTAGACTATAAAATATTATATAGCTACCCAAGTCTATATTAAATAGTTGACCAAAAGTCAAATTATTATTCAATACAACTAGAAAGATATTTTCCATATTTTGATGACAAATATAACCCAGTGGTGTAAATTTGGATAGTTGACTGAACTTTGTGAAGAGAAATACGTGTTGGAACCTGTGGTTCTGTGGTCATGTTGATTAAATTCTGTCCTGCTGAGCATTACAGAAAACAAAGATTACATAACATTGTCCAAACATACACACATTTGTCAGAAGATACTAAAATGGCTCTTACTGACAACAAAAAAAAATGTATTTACAATGGTTATTTAGAGAGGTTGTAATAATAAAATTTCTATTATTACTAGAATTTCTTTTAAATATTACAAGCAGCAATATTAAATATGCACCAAACATCCAGTAAATTTGATAGTGAGTTATCTAAATCCATTGTTTGTTTCCCCTTACAAAATTCTGTTATCTCATGAGTGACAGCATTGTTGTATTGTAAAATGTGTGAGCTTTTGATGGATAACATTCTGAACAGAGCAACTGTTTATTGTATCTATACTAGTTCTTACCCAACGCTCTTTTTTAAGACCATTATTAGTAAATTTTGAGGTTAGAGAGGTACTGACCCAATCAAACATGTACAGAGCTCAGCCTCTGAGTTAATTAAATGTGGGTTAATACCATATTATAAGGAAATCATTGTCCTTATTACAGTTATTAGGTAGTTAGTCAAATTATAGCTTCAAAGGAATGCAGAGCATGGAGAATTTGGGACTAAATTATGCATTTAAACCTTAGGCCAGCTTTTACTGTTGAGACAGTTTGCTGCTAAAAGAAATTGTGTGTCATTGAAATGAAATGCCTTTCTGGGGATGGATGCTTCCATTTTTTTAATGAAATTACTGAGTGTGGTGTAGTGAAATGATTAAAATCTGTATTCCGGGAATGTGGCAGACAAAAAAAAAATCAATAAATGCTAGGAAACCTTTGCTGCTGGATGTGAATCCTTGGAATGAAATAGTCCGGCTCAAAAATAATACTTAAAAACATATCAATACATTAATGTATTTAGCATGAATCTCACGAGACATCATCTTCACTAATTTTTAGCATAAATTTTACTGTGTAATGAGAAGCTTTCTTTTCTCATATCCGTATTAGGCAGTGTTTTTGCCCTTCCCCCAATGCTCCTGCACTGCAATCATTGTGCTTGCACTTATTATGTTACAAATGACCGAGGTAAGGCTGACATTCTCGTTGCATGCAAAAAGAGCTAGTCTGCCAGGCTTTTTTTTTTTTTTTTTCCCCCTAATGAATCAGCTTTGTGAAATCTCCCCATGTGTTAATACTAATGAAGATCCTCCAGCACAATTAAAATTGAAGCCAGTGGCTGAAGAGGAAACAGAAGACAATGGCATCTTTCTACATGTGCATATTTCTTGATGCACAGATCGACTTTATTTAGAAATACTGTTGATTTTTAGAATGCTTATATGTTTAATAAGGTTTAATAAGTATTTAGTATTTTAGTATTTAATAAGTTTTTACCAATTCATACTGAAATCACTAAGCTTTCATTGCACTGTGGCTTAACTTTACAGTGTTATGGTTTGTAGGGAGAAGTCCTTGGGCTCTTGCAGTGTACTTTAACCCTGCTTGAGTTTGAGACTGTGCCAAGGAAAGAAAATAAAAAAGGAAAAGAAGAAGAATACCATGTGTGTAGTGTGAAGGGTTGGTGTAAGGAAGCACAGCTTTTAATTTTCTGCAAATAACCTCTGTGGGTTGTTTCTGGCAAGAGGAGAAGATTTGTATATAAAAGATGTATTTTTAAATGTTAATTCTTGTGTCAATAGCTGGCGAGTGTTAATACTTCCCCTTGATTTTAATTTAATTCCGCCACCCTTGTTGCCTGCTTTACTTGAATTTATCGAGTACTTAAAAACTTAAAGTTGAACGTTGCTTATTTAAAATGTCTCCCCTTTTAGAAGCAGATTACTTTTTTTTTTTTTTTTGCAGTTGTTTACACCACAGATTCTATTGTTGCTTTATTAATTTTTTTAACCTGAACCTAATCAGTAGGTTCTTAAGGTGGGCAGCTTTATGGGTCGGGGAAGAAACAAAGTCTTAATTAAAAAAATGCCCCGAAGCGGACCGGAACTTGGCGTCGCCGTGCGAAGACCGTGGGCAGTTCGGAACTTTTCCCGGCCCGAGAGGCGCGGCCCCGCCGCCAGCCCCGCGGGGAGCGCCGGCGGTGACGTCACCGGGGCCGCGGGGGCCGCGACCCCCTCCAGGGTCCCGCCGGCTGGGGGCGGCCGCCGCGCGCGCCGCCGCCCGCGCGCGCCCCCGCCCGGCTCCGGGGAGCGCCGGGAAGGGCCGGCCCGGCGCGCGCCGCCCGCACCGCGGAGGGGACAGAGCGGGAGAGCGAGAGCCGCGCACCCCGCGCACCGAGCGGCGGAGCTTCTCCCAGGTGAGCGGCTGGGGTGTGATGGCGTTCTGCCGCGCCGGGGCTCCCGAACCCGGGTAGCGCCCGCCTCGCCGGCCGCGTCCCCGCCGGTGCGTATCGCCCCTTTGTTGTGTGGGCCGAGCGCGAGTCCCGCTGCGGGGCCCTGCCCGGGGAGGGCTGCGGCCGGGAGGCGGACTGGCTGCGTGGAGGTGAGTCCCGCGGAAGGGCCCGGGCCGGGGTGTCTGCAGACGGGACGGCCGCGTTCCGAGCGATTTTAAACTTTGCTCGTGGCCGCACGCCCCGTGTCTTGGCCGGGCGGCGCCGGTCACGTCTCTGCCGACGGACACCCGCAGCCTCCGGGGCGGCGCGGAGGCCGCTAGCGGCCACCGGGCGGCTCTTTTGTGTGGCGCTGTGCGGTACGCTCCGCTCCCGGCGGCCTTCCCGCCCCGTTCCCCTCTCGGCGGCGGGCGCTGCCCCGCTCCCCTCGGTCGGGGCTGTCAGGGCGTGCGCGAGGCGGGGCCGCGCGGAGCGGCCGCGGGGCAGCGGCTGCAGCTGGCGCTGCCCGTCCGCGGGCCGGCCCCGGCCCCGCGCAGTCCCCGCTGCCGCGCGCGGTGAGCGGGCGCTCCCTCTCTCCCCCCGTTCCGCGGGGCGCGGCGCGGGCCGGGAGCGGGCGCCGCTCCGCACGCTCGGCTCGCTGCGGGGCCCTCTGTCCGCGGCTTTGTGCGTGTCCTGTCCTTGTAAAGAGAAAGAAGCAGCTGCAGTGCTGGGCCGAGTTGTTGAAATTTATCCCTTTGTGTATATTACAATATCCTCCATTTTTCTGCCCTCTAAACAACAAGCCTTTCGCCATCTTGGGCAAATTTTTTATTCCTAGGTCTGACCGTCTTTTTTAGGAGGGAATGAGTAGAAAACCTGAAAGCGCTTCTGGATAAGCATCAAAGTTTAGGGAATGTTAGAGGGACCGATAGTGACGTCATGTAAAGTTTAAGGGGATTTTTCTCCAAGGCTGCTTTCCCCTGGAATTCCTGATCTAACGTGCTGTTAACTGCACTTTAAAGAGAAAGGTTCCTAGTTGAGCGTGCACGAACAGGGGACACTGTGAATGTGTTTCTTTATCTGGTGTCTGGTTTCGTATCAGGAAAACAATCGTGCACACTCTCTCCCCCCCCTTTTTTTTCTGCCCTGGCCTTAGTATTTAATGTGCAATGCTTAACTGTTGGATTATTTTGAAAATCGTTCTGAAGGTACTGCGTTAAATAACAAATTATCTGGAGATTTGCATTGGTTTTGTTTATGGCAAGTATTAATCTGGTGTGAAGTTTACATGAGATACTTGGTACAGGATCTTCGCTGAGAAATAAACAGTGTCTTCATGGCATGAGGAACATGGGAATACAGACCTCCATTTTTAAAAGACTTGGAGGTATGTTTGGAAGCAACGAACTTATTATGGTATATTATTAAAAGGTTCCGTCTGGAAAGTACCTATAAATATTACATGTAGTTTGGGTTATGTTCCAGGTACTGTATCATGTGTGTGGCTAAGCGTAGTAACTATCCTGAACTCATTGAAAGAACCAGCCTACAACAACTCCTTACCCAAAATCTAAAACAAATCTCTTTTCCTCTGGTTACAAGTTTTGCATCAGCTGTTGTGAAAGGGAGAACAATAAAAGGTACTGTTCTGTTGATTTGGTTCTCAATTGATTTTTTCTTAAATCTCATGGAAGTTTTTCTGGTCACATGACCTAATGAAACGTGCAATTGATAAGGAATAATTGTTATAGGTAGAGTTTTGTTTTTCCTTTCTTCTTTCTATGCTTGTTTGACTTGCTGTGTATTTGAAGTCACACTATGGAGAACATGAAACTACTTGTGTTTAATTCGCATTTTCTTTGTCTTCAGGATTGGGAAAAATACTGACAACAGATAACATAGAAAGTAATAGGAATAGCTGTTTGTACATCAAGACTTTCTTTCTGTTCTAGTCAGTACTGAATACTGTACTTAAAGCAGTCTTAAGGTTATGTTAGAACACGTCAGATGCTTACTTTAGTTTTCTTTCCTAAATGCATCAGAAAGTGTGGTTGGATTTGCTATTTCCTATCTGAAAGAAAGCGAAAACATTTAAACAGTTGAAAGCATGTGCAGCAGATGATTCTAAATTATAAATTCGATTAAGATCTAGAAGATTGGAAAGGTTATACATTGTGAGCAACAGAGGATAAGTAGTTGCCGAAAATGGCAGTATAAGCTTTGATATCTCTAATAAACCACGTACGTGTTTTTATCAAAATGCTGCAAAATAAATAAGCTGGATAATGTTAAGAAAACGGTAGCCAAGGTAATTTTTGTAAAGTATGTGTAGAGAAAGCACCAGGAATTAAGGAATCTACAGTGTTCAGGAAATTCTATGTTCGGTTCAAGCAAGTGATGCTGGTTTAATGATAGGTCATACCAATTCCTGTAAGCAAGGGGTGTATTCATAGCAGGTTGTGATAAAGTTGTTCATAAACAGAACTCTCCGAAGAGTAAAAAATATTTCTTCAGAGGATCTGGTATTGTTTCCTTTTTGTTCCTGATTCAAAGTCTGTTCTGGACGGCACAGTACAAGGTTTTGTGACTATTGTGTATTGAAAATAAACTGGAACTGTGATACCGTGTTCTAGTTCCAGCCCTGACAGGGTTCATTTTTGCAGTAGCCAGGAGGGGCTGGGACCTAGGACCCAGTAGTTCTGACCACCTTACCTCTGTTAGCTGGGGATGGCAAAGGCAGGCAAGGCACTCTATTCCTTTTGGGGACATGGAAACAGCAATACCAACAACAATACACTAGGTTCTCTCTTCTAAGTGAACCTAGGGCATTTTGTTTCCGTGTGAATCTTTGGACGCTTTTTTGTAGTCTCTGTCACTGGTATTGTTGCTCTTACTATTCGTTTTCTTATCTCATTGTGGTTTCCAGTAAACTGTTCTTATCTTAGCCCATGACCTTTACCTTTTGTGCCTCCAATTCTCCTCTCCGTCCTGAAGAAGGGGAGGGAGTGAATGAGCAGCACATGGTTTCAGTGGAGCACTGATTTGGAAAATACTATTCCTAAACCATGACATACGGGTATTTATCATCAAAATTATTTTCTTCAACTAAATTCCACTGTGCTGGGTTCCTTAGAGGTCTGTGTTCCCACAAAAAGGTAATTATTTTTAAGATTCTTGTAGGTTGTCAATGCCATTGTAAAATTTTTTGAGTAGTGTGAGAGGCAAAAAACCCAAATACATACTTCGTACCTTTTGGTGAAAAATATTTGTTTTTCTTGAACATGTAATAATATGTTTTGCATCTTCAAAGGATAAACTAGCAATATCTTTATGTCATGGAGAGAAAGAGCATTGGTTGACCGCTCTAGTATATTTGTTTAATCTTTATATTGGCCTTATGTTAAGAAGAAAGTTCTACCAGACTGGCTTTTTTTGTCTTTTTTTGGGAGACACTTTAAATGCAAATAAGAAGGTACTAGAAGCCTTTTCTTATAGGTCCTGTTGCCCTTTTTTATGTTTGTTTGCACGTTTATTGTAGAACTGCGTTGTAAAGGAGCAGATGCTTTGCAAAACATCCTGATGTGTTGCTTTTTCATATGGGAGTGCATAACTGTTCCTTCTGATGCATCGATTTGACAGCTGGTTGATTTCATGAAACTGCTAAGGAACCATTAGTGGTGTCATTGAATTCAAATAGAACAGTCCCTCCCAGCCTGAACTGCAATTGTTAAGGTCTTTGTTGCTACTTTTCTGTTCCTGTACAAGACGTGGAATATCAGAGTTGCAAATAAAATGAAACTCGTGTGCCCGGTCTCATATCCCAGAATGAGGGAAAGGAATGTCTCACTGCTGTTAGTTCTATAATTTTCTTGTAATGGCATATTTGAGAATAGGAGATCTTGACTGTTGGGAGGTATAACCAACAATGCAATTTCCTACACCCTTCCTTCCCCCTCTCCCTTTGGCACATTAGGGGTTCCACTGTATGAACACTCTGCGTTCAAATCCCTTCTCTGTGATCCGTCTCCCAGATTATAATGTATAGGTATCTTTAAATAAAACTTAATAGTGTAAATAATGGTGAAATTTTAAAAAAAGTTTTAAAAAATAAACAGTCTATTCTAATAGAGTGCTAAGAGTGATACTAAGTGTGTTCGTCATTTAAATAATTTGGCCCAGGGAAGATTCCCATAGTCTACCAGTTTTTTCTCAAGTGCAGTTCAACTTCCGAGTTAATACTGTAGTTTTACTGCAGTATATTCAGTGAATTACGTCATATTACGTTGTAAACTAGTTTGTGATTGTTAATTGCCACCACAAGGAACACTGAAGCAGTTGTTAAGGTTCGCAGTGAATTTTGTGATCGTTTGATAGTTTACAGCATTCTGAATGTAGACAAAATGTGCTAAGTATGTGTTGGTTAAGATATTTTATAGAAATGGGAGGTTTGTATTGAAGAACATTGTGCAGTATTCAAAATCTTGGTACAGACGATTTTCCCCACTGCATCACAGAAGGAAATGAAACATCCTTTTTTAAACTGACATCTATGCTTTTAAAGATTTTTTTGTTATACTACAGTATTTTTACTTTAAAACCATTTTTACTGTAAATAACAGCAGACAAATCAACAAGGAATCTCCAGAAGATTTGTGTTGAGGAAAACAGTAGGTTCTCATTAATTTTTTAATTTGCCTTTCTTAGGACTTTATGAAGGCAAGACAATATTAGTTTCACTGTTACAGAGATAAGGACTCTAGAAGAGTCTTGTTGGTCTTTTACCAACATCACAAGTAGTTGGTGGTAGAGGATGAAAAAAGAGTTGTCTTCAGGGTCTTTGACTTGTAGTGTGCTGGGTAGTTTCCTCGAAAACGGAAATTCGTGGTTGGTTAGTCTGCCGAGTAATTGCTACGGGGAGGTAAGCAGAATGCAGCACGTAGTCATTAAGCAAAACTGGGACCATGTATTCGTTCAGCCTTTGCACAAAGGCCAGGCAGGATGCAGTATTTTGCCGTTATTTTGTTTCTTAATCATACAGTTTAAAGTGGAAAAGAGGTATGTAGAACATGAAATCCAGTTAGCACACAGTTTCACCTATTAGCTGTGTTAAGTTCTTATCCAAGTTCTTTAGTGTTTAAGCTCTTTACTGTCCTAAATTTACTGTCATATACTGCCATGGTCTTGAGCCATTCCTTAAAAAGAAAAAAACGAATATGCTTTGTTAAAGTAAGTCCAATACAGAAATTCCTTTGAGATTTAAATGGAAATAAATAATAAAAGTCGTAATGTTATTGTAATTCATTCTTTTTGGAGGAGGAGAAATTGTGATTTATTTTATTGTGGTGTTAGCATTTCATGAGATGCTAGGTGAAAGAAACTCTTGGATTGTGGGGAAGTCTTAGCGCTTGTTTCAATTTTTTGATGTAGCAACATGGAACAAAGGATACAAGGATTTTCTCAGCTTAGTTTAACAGAATTAATCTATGCATTTGACACAATTCCTAGTACCAGTTCCTTCTCTTTTTATAGAATATCTTTCAGATCATCGGAAAAATGACCAATATCAAAACAAGTATAAATTTTAAAACCTTGCTTAGTGACAGATGATCTTTAAAACATAGTCTCTGAAAGTATGGACTTAGGAAAAGATATGCTGGGCTTGTCAGTGTCTGTATGATGCCTGTTGCCTTTAATGTGAATTCTCTCCCTTTACCTTGCTACTCATGCCCTTCAGGGCCTCCTGAATGTCTTGTTTTCTGTGTGTAAAGGACATAAGACTCTTTTCACTTAATGTAGGTCAGGCATTGTAAAGAACTGAATGGGTTAAGCCTTGGTAGTTTGCAAAAAAAGATTGCAGAGATTTTTCTAGCTGCTGAGGGAGGAATCACCCAAAACCTTAAAAGTCAAACTACTAAAAATGTAAAGAAAAACTACCTGAAAAATTGTTCTACCTCGTGGATTCTACATTAGTAATTAATGGGACTGCTAAATTTAAGTATTTGTCACTGGTAATGTTTACAGGATAAAGCTTTGGGAAAGAAAGTAGACTTAAAAATAATACGGTGACTGTCTGATAATGCTGTTGTCATTTTGGAGTCTCACGCAGAATTTAGGGAATTCTGCTCTGGAATTGTTGGAAAGGATAATGAAGAATTTTCATTTTTTGAGTAGTGATAAACCCTACCAGTGTATGCTTAGTCCTGTAAATTACAGGAAGTGTAAGGTAGATTTTCTTCAGACTATTTAATACAGTAATTTAAAGGCACAAAATAATCTGCCCAGCTGTTCGTGGACTTGAACCTCAGTCCTGAGTCTGTTGGATTAGAAACTAAAACCTTGAAATCTTCTAGAGAGTATTTTTTTCTTCATTGAGGATATAGATAATGTTTTTGGATTGTGACCCTATTTATTAATCGATTTGTGTTAAGGAGTTAATACTTTTCTAATGCTGAAAGATTATTTAGTAAACAATTTAGTGCATTTTAGCAGATACCTGTTTTAGAAGAGTATTATGTAATATGTAAGTATAATCAACAAAATAATCCTACAACCCCCTCCCCAGCCCTCCGTATTTCTACAACAGGAAGCCAGTTGGACAAAAATTACTGCAGTGGTCCATCGGTGCACAGGGACATAATTGTGTGGATTTTGCCCCATTTTTTGTTCTTGCACTTTTCTACAAGCACGCACTCATTAATCAAAGACACTGTACTGCTGAGGGCAAAGAGGTTCATCAGACTGGCAGCCAGTTTGGTGTAAAGAACAGTGTGCTGAAGCTCTTAACGTGGTAGGACATAAATAAATCTTATGTCTTCGTATGCAAACCCTGGAGGTTAATACTGTATAATTCAGTGTCCTGTCTTTGTTTTTATGATGGATGTTTTTAAGTGTTTGAAGCTTGATGCAAGCCTTCAAGCAGGTCAGGGCAGACTGGCTGATTGGCTGAAGCAAAAGCTTGGCAAGGGGGCTTGTGTGTCTGCTGTGGAGGGTTTTTTTTTGTCTTGGTGATCATTGTTGTATTGCCTACACTGTTGTAGGAGAGTTCTAAAGATTGACAACTCTTGCTGTGCTAATGGACATAGTAATGAAATGCAAATAGTTTGGTCCTGTTTGTTCCAAAGTTACTGCTGTTTGTATGTAGCCTTAACAGAGCTAACATATGGAACAAGCCAAAAATTACTAGGATTTCCCTGTAAAAACGGTGCTGGGATTTGGCTTTAACATGAATTACTTGCATATTTATTATTTAAGAACAGCTGGCTACAGCAAGTGCATAGTCATTTTCAAGCTATTATAAACCATTCTACTCACACATGGAGACTGTGCTTGAGCTTTTGTTTTTTATTGATCTACCTGCATTTGAAATCTGGTTGCTGCAGTCACGTAGGCCCTTCATTTTAGCTGTGCTTGCATCGTAGAACAACCTCAGTATTAAATATTTATTTTTAACTAAATGCTGAATGAAATGTTAAACTCTGAGCTTTGAAGAAACAAGGTGTAAGAGTGAGCAGTGACATACATCTTAAACATGAAATCTTGTTAAGTAAAGATTAAAAAACTGACATCAGCCAAGCTTTGTAGTCCTTTTGTAACATTTGTTGTTCTGAATAAGAAATCCTTGTTAGATTTACCCAGTGTTACCTTGCTAACACTGTAGTTGTGGATTTTTTTTCTTGCGTTGTATACCCAGTGCTTTTGGGGGAAAGCCAAGAAGTATAGAATGTGGTTGTATTACACAAAGTGAAGGGGTGGTAAAATAGAAGTAAGTAGTCCTGTTGAGTATCCCATGGAGAAAATAATGGATGTATTAGGAACGACTGTACTCTTATAAAGGTATGCTTATCTATCATTATAATGTGAAAAGTACCTACTTAGAAATATTAGTTACTAATATTATATATAAGCTGTGACATGAAATTTATCTCCTTGCATTCAGTTTTGCTTCTCAGTTAGAAATCGAGCTTATACAGAAAAGTTCGATAACTTTTCTGTATTTTTATTTGCCCCAGTGACTAGAACTTTCGTAAGGAGTAAAATACTTTTGACAATAAAAGTCAGTTTTCCTAACATCCTTATTTCTTGTGGGAATAAAAGGGAGCCCAAAATTCCTGCTCACCATACGTCTTTTGATCTAGTATGTTGTAAGTTATTGACTCGTTACTAATTTGTAACCTGGCATGTAAGTAGAAAGTATTGCTGAAGAAAGTTGTGAATAAATTCTTACTTCATATGTACAGATCCAGGAAAATGGGAAGCCATTGAGAGAGGTTTCTTACTGTCTTAGTCAGCGAGATAAAAATATCAAACATACATGCCTGAAAAAGTCTAGTTTTCAAGCTATATCAGTTGATTTAATAAAATTTGTTATTACTCCTTGCAGCTCTGGTCTTCTCTGAGTAGTTACAGCAACTGAAAAAAAGATAAGCTGTGAGAAATGCAAACCAGTATTTTTCCATTGCATTTCTGATAATTTTTCTTCCTTGGAGTTACCCATAGCACCTCAGTGCTTCTTTTCAATGTTGAAAAAAGAGCTAGATCAGAGATAACCGAGACTACAGTTGTGTGGTTTAGGAGAGAAGTGGGGTGGAAGAGTGCTCAATAGGCCCCTGGGGGGGACCCAACCTCTACAACAGTTGTAATGCCAGAAACAATTTCTTCATAGCACGATTGTAGGAGCTTTCAAAGCAGAAATGAGAATTCGTATTTGGGTTTTTGGGTGCTTTTAGTTACCGAGTCTAATATTAGAAACAGTAGACGCGCCCATTTTGGCTCTTACAGTGAAATTACCTTACAGAGGAGTCTGAAGAAGTGAATTGTTAAGGGTCAGGAGGGGAGGCCATCTGAAGAATGGCTGAGGTTGTTCTCTTGGTTTGTTCTGTCTGGAGAAAAGGAGACTGAGGTCAGACCTCACTGGGGTCTACAGCTTCCTCAGGAGGGGAAGTGAAGGGGTAGCTCTGATTTCTGCTCTCTATGATCAGGGATAGGACCTGAGGGCATGGCTGTAGCTGTGTCAGGGATGGGTTTAAGTTGGATATCAGGAAAAGGTTCTGTCATCAGAGGGTTATTGGGCACTGTGCAGTCTCCCCAGGAAATGGTCACAGCCTTAAGTCTGCCAGAGCTCCAGGATTGTTTGGACAGTGCTCTCAGGGACAGGGTGGGATTGTTGAGGTATCCTGGGCAGGGCCAGGGGTTGAATTTGATGAACCTTCTGAGTCTCCTCCAACACAGGATATTCTGATTTTAGGTGATTACACACCCACCCTCCTCTCAGTAATTGCTGACACTTGGTTAACAGCAGACAGTGACTGAATTTTTTTTCACTGCGTTGTCAGTGGAGACCATGTTAAAAAGTGACTGTCCCAAAGAAAGTATGAGAAATGGGAAGAAAGTTGAGATCTCAGGTCTTGACTAAAGGGAGTGAAATACTGTGGATTATTGAAAAGAATCAGAGCAAGACCTTCCAATAATTATTATCTTTGTGGCAGCTTAGTAGACAATGTGCTTCGATTTAGTCATACCATAAATGTAACGGAGAAGGATTTGGAGGATAGGATTTTAGAATGGGTGTGTATTTGAACGCAAAGTAGGCATGCCTCATTTTGATGACATACTGAAGTCTTTCTGCTTAGTGTTTTTCATGTATTGTTTATTTTAAGTTGTGAACAGCTTGCCAAATAAAAAATATCTGAAGGGTTTATATAGTTATATACTCGCCTCCTAATGCATGTAAAAGTGTTCAGAGCAGTAAATTTCAGAAAAGAGAAAAATTGCATATGGAAAGAATATTTTACTAAAATGATAACAGGCTTAGTAAGGGTCTCTTATTGTTTGGCCTTTAACTCTGGTATTAGCACTATATTTTTCTGCAGTTCTCTTTTCTTTTCTAGAAGTGCATTTCAGGCCTGATTTTCCCCCTTTAGAGGGTATAGCAAGTTGTCTTCATGAAACCAAATGTATTTTTGAACCAGAGTGGGAAGTACTGATTCCGTGGTTGAGCCTTATCCAGAGGGTTAGTTTTAAACTGATTTTTTATGATTAGTAAAAAGTAGTGTGTTCTTATGCAAAGAAGCAGTCAAAGGGCATGTGGGGAAGGAAAGAACCTGCCCTCACTTACCTCAGGTTAAAACTAATGTTAAGTGCACCAGTAAGTGCAGCGAGTTGTGAAGTGTCCTTTTTCGCCTGGTATTAGGAACTGAAAGGAACAGATTATGCTATGTCCTTTTCCTTTTATTTATATGTCAGAAAGATACAGAGCAGCTTGAAATACTTGCCTGTTTTTTTGGGAGATGTTTTTCTATGTCAACCTGTTTCTGATTATCGTTGAAGTAAATTTATAATCCTTTGACTCTTGCAGATGCCAGTAGATTTTCAGTGTTAGCAGTTAAAATGTTACAGATATACAGCATATTGCAAAGTTTATTGTGTTGATGTAAGTGGTTTATATAGAGCAGTATTCAAATGTAGCCTGCAGTCTTTTTGCGGTCATGGAAATGAATTATGAGTTCTGAGAGATCTGTGAATAGTGTAAAGACTATGTTAAAACAAGCGTAGGCAATCACTTTTAAAAGATTTCTAGGCCCCTAAATGCCTAATTTTTATAATTGTGGTAATTTTTATACCTTGCAATTTGTTTAAATAAATAGATAAGCAGTTGTCTTAAGGAAGGATCTGTGTTATATGTTCTAGGAGACATTTGAAATGCATGTATGTGGGATCTCTTTGTAAGCTCAGTGACCGTGCTTTGTGCTCACCTGTTTGTCCATGTGCCTTTCCATTCCATGCCATAACTTTTGTTTGTCATTTCTTCTCAGCCATAACTTAAAGTAGGCTAGACGTTCAACAGTAAAGTTCTACAGTTTTCTGAAAATTAATCACTGTAGTGAAAATGATGCGCAGATTAGACCCACCAGCTGAGGAAGTGGTAGGCCAGTATTAGTGTTACTTCACCAATGCCCCAAGCAGTTTTCTGATTCCTCAGTGTGTGCCCACTGTCCAAGAAGGATATATGCTGTCAGCACTGTCCTGGCAAAGTGGATTGTTGAAGTGGAACTGTATTTCCTCACGGGGTCTGGTTTATGGAGGTAGGAAAATGCAAAGGACCATCGTAGGAACACTGCTCACAGGAGAATTTTTTCAGCCACCTCAAAAGTAGCGCATGAGGAGACCTGTAGTAAAAAGCTTTTGCATGGTAGCATGTGCGTGGGTTTTGTGCACAGTAGAATGCAGATAGTGGATATTAAATTTTACTTTTTTTGGATCAAAATTTTGTTCTCGGAATAAATTCAATATGACTTCAATTAGAAAATGTTGCTCACTTTTAAGTGAAATGACTAGAATGATGTTTACATCTGTAACTACAAGCAATAAGTAATCCAGTGATTTCTATGGGTGAAAATACCTTAGAATAATTCCTATGTGCACATTATTTCTTACTGAGGGCACACAGATAGTCTAGCAAAAGTCTTGTGTACCCTAGACTTGCTATCTTTCCAGCCCAGTGTTACACGAGAGGACAAACATTTGCGTTTATGAAATGCATGCACTTAATAATACACAGTTTTCCAGAGCTTTCATTTTAGTTGAGGGTTTTTCAGAACTGAAATCTGTGTGCCTACGAGTGCCCTGTGAAATGTGCCCTGAGTGCATTTGTCATAGGGATGGCCTACAGACACTGATTGCTGTCTCATTAATAAAAGCAGACTGTGCTATTTTCTATAGTCGAACATAAGTGAAAAGTACAAGGTTTTAGAAGATATAGTCATAGCTATTTTTTAAGGGAAATGAGATGTCTGTCTGCCCTCCTCTACCCCACGCTCCCCCACCTCCTGCCATATATTGTGGACTGGATTTCAATCATAAAGAAGGTTCACTGCTATCCTGTAAATTATAAACTAGACTAACAAGAGTCAGACTTGTTTGCCAGATATTAAAAAGCCTGCATAGGTAGCTACTTTTGTCGTAGTAGAAATCATACTGGTCTATGTATGTGGCAGTAATTAACTTCTGTGGATGCTAGAGAATAAGTTGTCATAGAATTGCTGAAGAGCAGGTTTCATTATGTTTTCACTCATTGAACAGAAGTCAGGTCCCATTAGATCAGCGTAAATGTAACTAATTTTGAACAGTAGAAGTGTAAGACTACAATTTCTACAGGACTTAAAAAGGAGCTTAGTTTCTTAAGCAAGACATTTAAGTTTTTTTATTGTCTTTTTTCTTGTAAATAGACTATTTTACATTAAAAAAAATCAATGAAATAATCGGAAGTTGCATTTTTAAAAGTGTATTGCCTCAGGATGATTAATTTTCAACTTGCCTGTTGCTAGCTTTCCTGTTCTGTGGTTTTTTTGTTTGTTTTTTTAATGAGCCATAAAGAAAGAGTCAGAGGTCGAATGATCAGCAGTCTGTAGATATCAAGCCAAAAGTGAGTTTTAGAGCAAACTCATATCTTGACCATCTTTCCTTCTAAATGAATCTAGTTTGTTAAAAGCAAAAAAACTTCTGTGGTGGATTTTTTACTAATCTGATTCAATGTTTCTTGTCTGAAATACTCAGATACTGGTTGATACTTAGGGCAATATTTAAAAAATGCGGAGCATTTCTCTTGATGTTCTTCTTAGATGTACTTCAAATTCCGTTAGTAGCAGAGTTGAATTAGTGCTAAGCAGTGGTGGAAGTTTCATTTTTGAGCTCAAGCTCCAGCTTTTAGGAGCTGAAAAGTCAGGGATATTCGATTAGGAAGCACTTCATTAATTCAGACTTGCTAGCTTGTGGCCCCTTGTAATGTCATACCCTGTAGTGGTCCTTTCCACTCAAGTTTAAGGCTGAGGTGTTTTGTGGTGGTGTGGTTTTTGTTTTTTTTTTTTTTTTTCTTTTTTTTTCAGTATTTGCTCTTTTAATCAGTAGACAGTCAGCTTTCTTTTACAGATTCCTAAGTTATCTTGTCAAAACTGTGTTCTTATCCTGAACTTGAAAGCTCACAGAGCAGGAGAAAATACTTTCAAGCTTATTTTTCCCCAGAAAGAGTAGGGAAGTGAAAGAAAAATAGTCAGAAACACAAGTTTCAGATTTTTATGTAAGTACCCATTATAGAGTCTTCAGGCTTACTGTAATCCGTGCTGCTGTTAGCTTCCCATCTTGCAGAAACCTAGTAGAATGTCTAGTACATTACTAGGATGATGCTGGTATAATATGTAATACATGTGAATGGTTTGAAGTAAAAAAATTTGACTACCAATAATTCCTTATTTTTAGACTATATTTTCTGAGTATAATTTGTGGGGTTATTTTTTTTTCCCCTTGCGTATGTGGCCAAGATTCATACCAGTTCTTCAGCAAGACTGAGGAAATAGGAGGAGTGGAGGATCCTGACAGCAGAGCCTATCACTCACACCTGATTATCAATTTTATTTTAAACTAGGTAAGATTGCTAGCTTGCTTTACACTTGCAGCTTCCAGTGATGCTTTGTAGTCTGTTGTTTTGGTGGCACGACACTGTCTTAATGTTTTTGGTTCATTAATACAGTTGAACTGGTATGCAAGTTCTATTTCTTTGAACTAGTTGTTACCATAAATCTTTTTGCCAGAAGAATTACCACAATTCCTAAGTTGTTACCATAATTCTTTACGGCATTTCACTATTAAAATACAGCTAACTACATGCTGAAAGTCAGAGGTGAGATTTGTAGAGTTGTGTGTGTAGTTCTGAGCTGCTCAACATGGGACTACTGAAGTGCATCTGATTAAGGAGTTGAAGGGACTGGAGCATCTTACCTGTAAGGAAAGGCTGAGAGAGCTTGAACTCCTCAGCCCAGAGAAAAGGTTCAGGGGAGTCTCATCAGTGTTTATAAATACCTGTCTGAAAGGTGCAAGGAGGACAACCAGGCTTATTTTCAGTGGGTCAGGATAAAGATAGGCACAGACTGAAACATGGGAGGTTCCATGCCATGTGTTCTGGGATCACCCTGCTTGAGTAGAGAGGCAGGACCACATGACCCACTGCTGTCCCTTTCAAACTGACCCATTCTGTGAGGTTCCCCAAACAACAGCAAACTGTTTGTGGGGATGGCTGTGCACTGACATGGGTTGTTTGAGAGCCTGCAAAGTCTTCACCCTTGAGGATACTCCAGAGTCATTTTTTGTAAGACAATAAACTTAAATTTAACGGATGTTAAAAAACAAACAGAAAACCCCAACAAACCCCTGTTTGTAATAACCCCCCCCACTTTCTCATTTTAGTGGTTGTTTTGAAAAGTAATGCTGCCTAGTACTAGACATGTAACTAGTAACATGTAACTGGAAAAACATACTATGTGATTCATTAGCTTGTAATTTTTATTGTGATTAATAAGAGAAATGTTCTGATCTAAATGTAGTGGTTCTGTAAACTGATAAAGATGACAAGATTTTTAATGTAAATAAAATATTTTACTAAACACTGTAAAATGAAGATACAATACTTGAATGAGATATGAGGTACTTTATTATCCCAGCTTCTTTGAATCCTGATCTATTTTCCTTATGTATTCTGCTAGTTATATTACTAGATATTTGTTATTGGCATCTTTCAATACAAGGCTATGCAAGTCAGCTTTGAATGTGTGCATCTTCTGTCGGAGCATGAAATCAGACTCTGGTTCTCAAGAGCAGAATGGAGGAGTATGCATTGGGAAATGCAGAAGAGGGAATGTGGTATTACTGTCTAAGGACTATGTGATATGTGAAATAAGTGTTACTCTGATTGTTTTGTATGACAGCTGCTGATGCAGGATTGTTGTCTTGGAAGAAACAGCGAGAGCCTAAAATTGTAGGGGTTTGCCCTGCTGAAAGAGAGTGGTGTGTGTGTTTGAATATTGTATTATGTTGACTTGGCTTATGGATAGATGGAAACTGTAGATCCCTGTGAGAACATTCCAGTGCTTAAAACGGTCACATATGTGCATGAGGAGGGTACTGCTATCTTGGGCAAGAGTGAATTAGAATTGCAGTACATTGTTGATTTTTCCTTAATGTGTTTTTACGGGTAAAAGCTGTCTCTGTTGCTAAAATGCTCTTGTTTGTTAAATCTGATCATTTTTTTTGTCTGATGCACCTATAAGTAATGATACGTAGTAAATTATTTGATCCTGGCATGATCTGAGTTATTTTTTCTGGAAATGGATTTGTTTTTGGCTTCCAGTTCTTCTGTGCCAAATAAGCCTTCCAATATACTACTTAGGATTATTTTTCCGCAGATTTTGTGAGTTCTCCTTTATGAAAAAAAACCCAAACTGTGTCCTACCTGCTTCAGGTTATGTGGTTTCTTGTATACTTACTTTGAAAAATTCTTTCATGTATGTATAGTCAATCAAGAGAATAATTACAAGTAACTTTAAACAGTACCTATGTTTCTGCCTCAAAAATACTGCTTTTGCTTTAGGTTTAAATTAACTCTTATGTGTCACACAACATGGGGGTCTTTTTCTGTCATGGACCTTGGGCTCTAAATGCCAGGTAGTTGGTAGGGCAGGTTTAGACCAGATATTGGGAAGGAGTTCTTCCCCGTGAGGGTGCTGAGGCCCTGGCACTGTTTGCCCAGAGCAGCTATGGCTGCCTTGTCCCTGGAAGTGTCCCAGGCCAGGTTGGACAGGGCTTGCACCAACTTGGGATAGTGCAAGGTGTCCCTATTAATGCACACATATATGTGCATACATTTTTGAAAATTAATTTTTACAAGTTGAATTAATTGGTTTTGTAGACAGGCATGGCAATGTTCCTGTGATTGATGTAGAAGTATAAAAACAGAAGATCTGATACAAAAGATGTGTAAATGTAGCTGTGCTTGATAACCAATTAATTTCCAATTTCGTTTGGTTGAAATGCTTTAGCTTGCATCTGGTAATTGCTTTTATTGGAGAAGATACAAGATGTTTACTATTTGTCACATCAGAGCATCTCAGAGTTTTGGAGATCAAACTTTGCTTCTTAAGGACCTGGAAATAATATCTTTACATAGAAAGAGTTATCTTCTTGTTACAGTTTTCAGAGTAGGACTCTTATATTAGCTTGTGTACTTTAAATAATATAATTGTGCATCAAACCTATATTTCACACCTTTTTAAATCGTTTATTACCAGACTTCAGTGCTGAGAGACTTAATAAAAGTGACTTGCTGCATATTTTAGGTATGTCTCAATTATGTGCTGCCTGTGTGACTAAACACATGCTTAATAAAGGTACCTATATCACAGGTGAGAATTTCCAAAATATCAAAGAATTTAAAGTTATTTGTACTTTTCATCATCTTCTTCATCCTAATAGTCTCACTTAATTCCCGTAAAACTTCACAATTGCATTGCATTTTTAAGTAATTTAGAAACTATTAGTTAAAAAAGAACAAAGCCCTTTTGAAACTTTCTAATGACTTTGGTTTTTTTCTTCTTCCTTTGAGTTTTTCCTTCCTACTTTCTCAGTCTTTTCCTGAGCTCTGTTTGTCTGTGTGATAATTGCTTTTATAATACTGTCTAGGATTCTCTGAATGTCCAATGCAGGTAAGCGCTGTCTGTGGCACTGCAAAACAGTTCCTGTGTCTATCAGGCAGACTGAAGCAGCTAGCTGAGTGAATGCTGAAGCCGTGTCTTGCTGCTCCCCTCTTGTTTGCAAGACCTTCATATGCAATCTCAAAATAGCAGCAGTCAGTCTTCAATAGGAGGGTTGACTCCTGCCAGTAGGGTAATTCTCAGACCTTCTCTTGTTGTTTAGCTCAGAAAAGGCTGAAATGGTACGTTTGCTAGAAGAAAAAAAAATTCTTTTTTTTTTTTATTTTCTACATTACCAGCAATGTTCCTTTCTTCACTTTGTTACTAGCATGATAGAGTTGTTAACCATCATGTCCTCACTTGTTAGAGAACAGCCTTGACACAGTTTTTGTTTCTCGTATGTATGGAAGTGACACATAGGGAGGTTAGGTAGAATGGCCATGCTTTTCAGTCCTGAGTGTGCTTGCTGATCCCTGTAAGTGCTGAGTTAGAGAAAAATTCTGTCATGTCTGTAGAATGTGAGAGTCTATGAAAACTAAAGGAATGCAGAAGCCTTTCACAGCACTTTTGGGCAAACTTTGCTAAAAGATCATTTTTTTTGCAAGTCTTGAATCTTGATGAAAATACCTAATTATAATGTAGACCGTGTCATAGCTGTAATCATTGCTTTCAGCTGTCATAACAGTAAAAGGTCCTGATGTGGAAAGGTTCGTGGTGTGTGTCTGTATATAACTATATTATAAACCCGTGCCTTCTCTCTTCCTTTTGACTCTTCCAGTGGAACGAATTCTCAATAAATACGTTGTCGTCATCTAGCCTTTAGTTGGTATTGATGACTTTTCTGGCTTTTAAAAAAACCAAAAATGGCATATCTTGTCTTACACAGAGAAACTCACTTGAGTTTTTTTCAAATGTTCAAGTAAGTTTAGGGGAATAAGGGCTCCCCATTTGATCAACTGTTTTTTCAGTAGGGTTTTTAAGAACTGCTGGTTACAAATATTAATGGAAATATGAAACAGATTGATAAGATTTCATATTCTCACTTTCTCAGTCTTTTATAAATGCTACAACTTTGTTAGCTTTCCTGTCGCAGTAAACTTTCAGAGCACACAAGTCCTGAATTACTAATAAAATCCAGGAAAAGTGCAACGTGAAAGCAGTGTTCTTTCAGTCTTTGTTTGCGATATGATTAAAAAGGGCACTAGGTTTTTAGAAGACAGCATACCTTTTGTAGTATGTTTGCATTGGAGAAATAAGCAAATTGCCATCAAGATAGAAAATGTCTTCCCTCACGGCTTTATGAAAACGTTGTTTTATTTTGCTGCATTCTCCGGTGCTTTCAGATACTAAGTTTCGATTTAAATGAGAAGATGCCATTGCCAGAATGTAAACCGGTTATGCTAGTCTTGCTTAAAAACCCACCTTGTGAAGTGATAAGAGTAATAACAAAGGTGGGAATTCACCTCATCCTGTCTTCCCACTGAAGTCTAACCTTAATTAGCTCCATTTATATGCTAATATTAAACACAGGAAGCTTCCTTTGTCTTTACCTTTTACACAGTAAGGAAATAATTCGGGGAAGCTTGATTAAATTACATTAGTGTTGCATAGTCAATATTAAAATTTGAAACTAAACAGTAAAATCACTCTTGTCCATGTTAAGTGTAAGTGTCCCATTCTCCATTGACCACTCAGGCTTTTTTCATTGTTTGTTTTTGTTTTGTCTTAAAATGCTCAACTTCCGCTTCTCTCCATTGTTATCGCGTGTGGAATGTTGACTGTTTCTGGCCTTTTATTCTTAAATTGCATTAGGATTTTGTTTGTGTCTGAGGATATTTTGTTCTACACTTTCTAATAATTGATTCTAAAAACAATTCTAAAAATAAACCACAAAAAATGCTTCTCTGTAGGGCTTTAATAGAATGACTGAGAGTACTGAAAGGAAGAAGAAACTAGTTTCAAGGACAACTAGTATTGCACAGTTAAGTGGTAGATCCTGAGCTTTTCATGTGTGCAGTTATGTCAAGATAGAGAATATTTAATCTGAAGCAATATTCTTTGGTCCTTTAGAGTAGTTTTTTCTTTTACAGTATGGAGAAGTTGATGTTCTATTATTTCATTCAATTCATGCCAAATCATATCTTTGCTATTGAGTTTTACCTTGGTTTTCTATTTATGGCATCTGTTTACTGTGTACATTGGACACTGGAGCCAAAACCAGTCTGTGTGCCCTAGTTAAGCCTGGTTTTAAAACTATTCCACGACTTGATTCAAAGCTGAGGAAGCTGTGACAGTGCAGTATCCCTGTGCGCTGGGTGCATAAGGAGCTGGTTCTCATTCTTGGCAGGTGACAAGCAGGAACCTGAAGAGCTTTTGTCACTGCCCTCTGCTGAACCTCTTAACATTTGTCCCAAAGTTCAGGTTTTGGGGGACTGTTCGGTGCCTTCAGGTCTGATCCCATACCCCAAATTTAGTAGTGCCACAGCGATGTATATAGTCAGAAGTAGAACATATGTGCAGAATATTAACTGGAAGCAAGTACTTGAGCTTTGGGCTTCAGTTAATGCCGGAAGTGCCACGTTTCCAGCTTAAGAAAAGAAATACCACTTTGTTTTCTGCTTTCTGGAAGACAATTCAGGACTCTGGTGAGCCAGTAGGATAATTGAGAGTGTAGTAAAATGCATAGTTTTTTAATCTTCCCCTCTCTGAAGTGTTTTGCTCCGATTGTTTAAATGGTGTAATTACTGTTTGGTATCTTCTGTCTCCTCCCTTGTTTTGGTTCCTGTAGGTTGGGGTTTTTTGGTGGTGTCAAAGCATGGCAGTAGGATAGAGAAGGAGAATATCAATGTTTAGATTTCCCCTTGGGAGAATAAGCATGATACCTTTTCTTTATAGGTTCATGATGTTGCCACTGACTGTTGTGAGGAATGTTTTGTTCCTGGCTGTCCTTTGTCAAGGAAGAAAAATATCTGTTGCTTTCCTGGCAGGCCTGGGAGTGTAGCTTGACATCGGTGCCAGAACAAACAGAAAAAGCAGTTGGAGTTAATGCCCACACATTTACAGGTTGTAATTTAAGATTACATTAAAAAAAAATATGGCTGCTGTTGATGCAACTGCCTACCTAGATATAAATTAGCTAGCTTGCCAGACTCTTTAAGAAGTTTTTGCTCGTGCAGATGACTGAAGTTTTGTTTTGTAAACTTTTTAGTGTGCTTTCTTGTCTCTGCCACTGAGATGGGTGAGCTTAATGCTACCAGCAGTGTGATGCTGTAGAAAAAGATCTAGAGTAAAAATACCTGTTTTTCTATACATTTGTTTTCTAAAAAGTGTTCAGCCTAAAGGCCCCAATCAGGGTAAATCCAAAGAAAAATCCTAAAATGCTATCTTACTGAAACATTTTGATACCTAGGCAAATTACGTCAATTTGCTTAGTTTAAATTGTCTGTCAGTGGAGCTGAAGAGAGCACCTCTAAGCTTTGTAGAGCCAAGACGTGTTTAATCTTACAGAAGATATTTTTAAAGTACCAAGCTGTAAAGTTTCACTGAATCTTTACATGTCTTCAGTGAAAAAATATATATCAGAAAACCCTAACAGTATTGGATTTCTACTGCTATAGCAAGTAATGTTTTTCTGAAATGGAAATGTTGCATCTGTTGTGCTGTTTTCGGTGTCCTGTACACTGTTTGTGAGCTAGGTGTTTAGAAATACTTGATCTACCCAGAGGAAAAAAAATCTGGAAAGTAAACAATCCAAACAAGTGCTGAAAATTATTTTGAATTTTACATTTTCAGTGCAATAAGTGTGGGTCGTGTACTGACACACAGATGCTTCTGAATTCTCATATCATGAGAAGAATTTGAAATCTGTGTGCTAGAGAGCATCGCTAACGGAACGAAACTCGGGTTCTATTTTTTAAAAAAAGATTTTTTCATTATTTTTTGGGATTTAGTTTGCACTTTGACAGATTTCTCTGGCTCACTGTGTTTATCAAAGGAGGGTACGTGTTGTACTGTGTCATTCACAATTTAATTGTGGTAAAATGGGTATGTGTATTTAAACAGATGGTTGCAAATAAATCAAGTGTTACTATATAATACTTATCTTCAACTGTTCCTCTTGTAATGGCTTCGTATCTGGCAGTGGGAAACAGTGCTTTCAGTGTGCTGGAAATGCATTGCTTTTTTCTTTTTTAATAATTTTATTGTTCTGTTTGATGTGTCTTTGTCCTTGTAAAAGGTACTTGATGACTCAGTTGATCATCAGTTGTTTTCTGTTTTCAGGTGGCTGAGCAGCAATGTCACAGAACTGACCACCTTGGTCATAGTAAGTAAGCTGTAGCAGTAAGCATTCTGATAGTTCTCTGAGAAGCATGACTCATATAGGGAAAAGGAAAATACTGTTTACTGAATGGCTTAGTGCTAAATTTTTCATCCACGTCGTGATTTCTGGCAGACATGTAATACAGCCTCAGCTAAAACTTAATGGATTCTTAGTCCATGGGTGCAATTATTTTTGTGACTTCAAGTTAAGCTGTTGAGAAGGTCTTTAACAATTAACATAATACTGCTACCATTCTTTCTGGATTACTTTGTATGTAGACTTGAAATATAAATTTGATAGCATGTAATTTTAGTTAATACCTTTAGTAGTTTTGATGTCTGTTGTATGGTTCGCAGAGTATTTAAAACTAATTGAGAATGTGTGCTGGCAGGTTAATTCCAAAATCAGTTTTAGCAACTTTGAAAGGCACTTTGCACAGTCAGAGAATATGTGATATTTTGCTAGATGATGAACATGAGTATTCTTGTTTTATTAGAGTGGGTGATACAGAGAAGTCTTATGTCTCAATAGCGACGTTCTGGCCCTCATCCCAGACGTAACTTTACAGACAGTAGAGGTGAAATTTGCACTGACAGTAGAAAAGAAAAGCCTAAATCAATAATTTTTGCATGCTGGTTAAAAAAATTGGTAAGATTAAATTTTAAAGGCTCAGGTTTCAGATGTGCTTTCTGTTCAGTGTGGAGGAAGCTGTGACAGCTGCTCCATGTGTCTTAGTACAGTGTTTATGGGAATGCAAGAGCACCACCAGCAACTGCTAAATTCAAAGAATGAATAGGTTAATATGAAGAGAAATCTAATGAACAGGAGGGATCAAGTGAAATAAAGTTAAGAAAACTGATTTTCTATTGAACATATTGCTTAGGAGGCAGTGATAGGAGAGCAGGTGAGGGTGAGAGGTATGATAGCCTGCTATTTCAAAATCATGAACAGCATTCTGAACCATTAAAAAAAATTAAAAAGCAGAACTAGGAAAGTCATTAGGTAATTTGCAATAACAGACGGAAATAGGAAGGCTTTATATAGTATTTAATATTTAGTGCAGAATCAGCCATTGTGAAACTTCCTGTAATATGGTGGTGTACTGCCAGCTTCTGTAACCTGAGCTGGTTTTAGTGAAAGTCTTCATTTAATGAAAGCTTAACGCCGTTTGTTTTTTGTTAATGAGGTAACGTTTTTTGCTGGGATGTACTGAGAGTGCTGCTTTCCCAGCCTCCAGTGACTGGAAGGATGTAGAAACTTTCTAGAAGAAGCTTCCAGTTTTGCAGAGGATAAGAGGATGAAATATATAATTGATGTTAAACATTACCTGTATATTTGGCTTTGAAAAGCTAAACCTGCTAACTTTCTGACTTGGGAAATGTTGTTTTTAAAAAAGTCCTGTACCTTGGGAAGGAGATACAATTCCACTAAGAATACAGGTGCATTGCTCGAGTTACAAGTTCGTCTTGACTTCTGAACACTTAAGTGTTACAAGGGCTCCTTTGTCCTTAATGTTTTGGGAGTTATTATCTACAAATAAGTCCTACTCTGTGGGGAAGATTATCCTGGGCCTACAACCGTGGAGCAAGAGATGCTGCTGGTGGCAGCTGACCACTGTTACTCTGTGGAGCCATCAGGATGAATGCTGAAGAAAAGAGCGCCTTGCTCGGGAAAGTGAGAAAAATGCTCCATAAATGATCAGGTTGACGTACATGAATTTCCTCCCTTTAAGTATGCAATTGGAGAAGAATGAGGAATTTATAGAAGGATATATGCTTTTTGATGAATTTTCTTGTAGGCATTAAAAAAATACGAGAGAAACAATTGCCAGGTGTAGCTCTTCCTTTCAACAAATTTAATTTTGATGCTGGCTGCTAGTACTAACTTAGTGTGCCAGTTTACTTTCTTTGTGTGTTTGTCCAACCATACTTAATTCTTTTCTGAGAGATGAAAAATACCAAATCTCTGAATAATAATAAAAATGTGTCCTTAATCATCTCTAGCATTTTTGTGAGTACAGTCAATTCTTTAGCCTATAGAACATGCTCTCTTCGCTATAAAGCAATAATAACCCTTGCATCCAAACAGAGAAATGGCACTCCAGTGTGCCTGGGGTTGTAACAAATAGGTTGATCAAGGGAGAACTTGAAAAGATTGGGAAAAATGGCAAGTAATAATTCCTTCTCTGGTGTCAGTTGTGGTGTTGGTAGTTGGTCTGTTTGTTTGATGGGATGTTTTTTATTTTTCATGTTACAGTGACGCCATTTTAGATAGGAAGTTCATCTAGATACTAATTTCTACTCCTCAAATACAAAATTCTTCTAATTCCTAATTGTGACACTCTTTGTTTGTTACAAAATTCTAACAGTCCTAATTTATTTGTGGAGACAGCTCATTTTGAGTGTTGACACAGTATTTGAAAGTTATACAGATAGTACTTCTAAAAAATTATCTATGTGGTTGTAACTAAAAAAAGTTATTAATGGCTGTAGTAATAATTTAAAAAAAAAGAATTGAAAGTAAAAGATCAGCTCAACAGAAGGCTGAACAAAATTTTCTGGAGTAAAGCTAGGAAATTAACAAGAGAGGCCTCTTTGACAAAAATTGTGATGACAAGGCAAATTTTTGAGAGATGTTGCCATTACAGGGATACTAGGGTTGGATGAGTATAGCGATGAGCAGAAGCATCTTCATAGGTGAGATCTACACTTAAGGATTTTTTCCCTATTTTTTTGGAGGAGAGGGTGGACAGGGAAAAAAGAAAAGCAAAGGAGCAAGATGTTAGAAGATTCAGAAATCAAGTATTCTACAGTAAGTTTAAGTAGGGATTTAACAGGTTTTGAAAGCTACCCAATTTCTTTTCACAGCAACAACATATTCAGTGGCCTATTTGGAATTGGTGACTAGGAGTGTGAAAGCAAACAGCACCAAAAAATGAGTGTGAGTCAAACCCATGAAAGATTTCATGTATTTCGGTTCTAAAACATGAAAGCAGATTGCCAAGAAAAACCCCTTTTCTTACTTGAAATTTAAATGCAGATAAATAATAGCCTATTTGCAGCTAAGTGAAAAAACAGAAGACTTGCAGAAGCAAGCAGGTTAGGCAAACAGTTTTTATTTTATTTTTGTAAAGCCATCTGCTTTATTGTTTGCAGCTTCTATATCACAGAATAAAAGAAAATTAACAAAAAATGGGATTATTGAATCAGAAGTGAAATTTGATAAGTCTGAGCAGCTGATGAGAAACTGTTGATGACAAGTTGGAATACACTTTACAGAGAAGTAAGGAAAAGAAAAAAAATTTGGTGAACTTGGGTTAACAAAAGTCGTTCTATGATTTTATGGCAGTTTGACTGTGTTGGTAGCTCCCTCTCCACAGCTGTTCCCCTCCTCATCAAAAGTCAACTTAAGCATCTAGATTCATAGCTGTATTTGCCTTTTTACATCATGTAACTGTTCTAAAAGACGCAGTGAATTCCTGGAAATGTGCATTTGGTTATGGAAAAGGTGTCTCTGTTTTTATATTGCCCCCAAAACAGTTCTGGTGCCTACAGTACGATGAAGATGTGGAGCTGCTAAAGTAGGTCTAGGGGAGGCCACAGCAGTGATCCGAGGGCTGGAGCTGCTTTGCTGTGGAGCCAGGCTGAGAGAGCTGGGAATGTTCCCCTGGAGAAGGGAAGGCTCCAGGCAGAGCTGGGAATGTTCCCGTGGAGAAGGGAAGGCTCCAGGCAGAGCTGGGAATGTTCCCCTGGAGAAGGGAAGGCTCCAGGCAGAGCTGGGAATGTTCCCCTGGAGAAGGGAAGGCTCCAGGCAGAGCTGGGAATGTTCCCCTGGAGAAGGGAAGGCTCCAGGCAGAGCTGGGAATGTTCCCCTGGAGAAGGGAAGGCTCCAGGCAGAGCTGGGAATGTTCCTCTGGAGAAGGGAAGGCTCCAGGCAGAGCTGGGAAGGCTCCAGGCAGAGCTGGGAATGTTCCCCTGGAGAAGGGAAGGCTCCAGGCAGAGCTGGGAATGTTCCCCTGGAGAAGGGAAGGCTCCAGGCAGAGCTCAGAGCCCCTGGCAGGGCCTGAAGGGGCTCCAGGAGAGCTGCAGAGGGACTGGGGACAAGGGCTGCAGGGACAGGACACAGGGAATGGCTTCCCACTGCCAGAGGGCAGGGCTGCCTGGGAGATTGGGGATTGGGAATTCCTGCCTGGGCTGCAATTCCCAGAGCAGCTGTGGCTGCCCCTGGATCCCTGGCAGTGCCCAAGGCCAGGTTGGACATTGGGGCTTGGAGCAGCCTGGGACAGTGGGAGACATCCCTGCCATGGCAGGAGGTGGGAGGAGATGAGCTTTATGGTCCCTTCTAAACAGAATCATTCTGCGACTATAAAAGGTGGCTGTTCATGATTTGTGGTAATGTTGTTTGAAAAGTTTTTTTGATAGTGAGGGTAGATACATGCTTAGCAAGTTCAGAAAAAATTTAGAAGCTTCCAAAACAGACCATCCCCCAAAGAACATGAGAATTTACTTTCTTTGTACACCTGTAACACCTGGAGATTTAATTACATCTTCACTTTGGTATACTAACTAGTAACATTGACTAAGAAACTTAAGATAATGATTGTAACAGCTTTATGTGCTTGCAATAGTTATATCGAGTGTAAATGAAACACAGGGCAGTTGTTCCTTTTTTCTACTGATTTCTATGTAGTTAGTTTTAGAAAATGATTTTTGCTAAAAAATTGGAAGTAGTTTATTGCTGTATGTTGTCTGCAAATATGGTTAGTTTGTATGGACTTGTATATCCTTGCTTGTTTGTATTTAGATGCCTTTATTGAGTAAAATAAATTAACATGCTAGATCAAATAACTAAAATTACAAAAGTAAAATTACAAAAGGACGGGAAGTTTCAAGGAAAAATTCAAGGAAAGAATTTATGAACTGCATATTTCTCTGTGGAATAACTTTTTTATTATAGTTTTCTTTTAAACTGATAATCTACATTTGATGTGTTGTAGTTTATAACTAGAAGACAACTAAAAAAACAAACCAAAACACAAACCCCCTTTACTGACACAGTTTCTGTAAGACTGTCTTGGTTTGGGAAGACAGGGATCTGCCACGGCAAAGCTGGGGCTTTCCTTGGAATGGAGAATGTAAACCACCACCACCCTTTTTCCAATTATAATTTTTTCAGTTAAAAGCTTTTAGGCAAAAGATTTTGGAAATAGAAATAGCAGTTCTTTACTAGTATGTGTAACAAAGCAAAGCAAACAAACAAACCCTTACAGCACTGATAACAAAAACAGTACCAAGAACTTAGAGGACTTTTCTTCACAAAAATCCCAGGGCAGTTTGGTCACAGTGCCTCTGCAGGATCCTCAGAGCACCAAGCTGGAACATTGGAAAAGTCTCGGGCTGGTAGCTGGAGTGGCAGGGTGTCCCGGCAGGGCAGGGGCAGGGTCCTGGCAGGGCAGGGGGTGCAGGGTCACTCTGTAGCAGACGAGCAGCCGTGGTGCAACCACGGCGGCAGGGCAGGGCTGGCCCAGCTCTCGCAGGGCAGCAGAGAAGCTCAGAATTCCAGGGCGAGCAGATGATGGCAGATTTCCCAGGACCGGACTCCTCCAGAGACAGTGAACTCCTCCAGCAGGAGCACCAACCCAGCCGTGCCTTCTCCCCGAACGCCAAAAACCAGAGAGACAGGCTAGGCTGCCTGAAGCTCTGTCCTTTACCTGCCTCAAACCCCCTCCGAGCTTCGACCATCCCTTTGTTTTGTTAAATAGTCTTAGTATGGCATTTAGTCTCCTTGGTAACTTATAGGGAAGAAATTCTTTAGAGTAAAAAGGAACAAAACCTAACCCCCAACAAAGACTTACTCCTAACTCTGTTAATGCTTCTGCTACAAACCAGATTTATTAATGGTTATCTGCTGAAAGGCAGATTCTGATGTAGTATTGTAAATCCACTGTTAGGAGAGTAAGTGGTTTGTTAAACTTTACTGTACAGATGACAACTGGAGGAGCTCGGATGTAAATTCAGTTTTTGGTAGTATCCCCATGTTGTTTAGGCTGGTTGATTTCTCTTTGCAATGGCAACATTCCATTTGCACAAGCAAGTGTTTTTGTTGTTTACAGTTCCTTCAAAAGTTTAATAATTCAGAAATCTTTCCAAGTACACGTGATTAGATTAGAGTTTTCACTTTGTTTTCTTTGACTTTCTTACAGAAGGAAATGTTCTTAGCATTTAGAAATAAAGCTTTGCCCACTTATGGGGAATGAGAAATATTTTATCTTAGTAAATTTCCAAGTCTTAATATACAGTAGCTCTGAAATTTGGATGTTCAGGTTAACAAGACATTTCTGGTTGACTATTGAGAAGATAATTTTCCATATGTAAGTTGTGGCCACCATATATTTTCAATCTAAGTCATTAGGAACTTTTCTGCAGGTAACTCATCTTGAGCATTGTGACCCTGTTCCAGCTAGAAAGTTTTTTTTTAGTAGGACTTGACCAATTCACCACAAGGACCCTCCAAAAAGTCTGGTCTTTGTAAGGGCTATGCGTTGAAGGAGGGAGGTGTATTGTATGTAGGATTTTTTTGCTATTTACCCAGACTGCCACTGATAATTTTATATTTGATTATTCGGAAGTTGGGATTGTAAAATATGTACTTTATAGGTGTTACGAAGTAATTTTTTCATAAAGATGCTCACAAGCTTCATCTGATGTTCAAATATTTTGCTCCTGTGTACTTAACATCTTGAGGGTTTGTATGGCAATAGTTGAAGTTCTGGCTATCATATGTGATTGATTACATACATATTGGTAATACAGAATTGTTTCTTCTGTAGCCCAGTTTCAGTATAAAACCAAGCTGCGACTTTGCCTGTTTTAAAATTAGTCTAGAGTACCAACATTCATCTGTATTTTGAGATTCCAAAAAGTTGCTGTGGGTGCCTTCATTAAAGTCGTGTTGTAATGAGCCTGATGATGGAGTTTATATTCTCGTTCTTGACAGAGAACGTGTCCATGCATGTCTGTGTGTGTGTATGTTAATGCTTATCAATATATGTGTATATATGATTGGTTGTATTAATCCAGGTATAACCTGTTTTGTCTGAGGACCTAGGAATTCTTTCAGTAAGTCAAGATTCTGTTTCCTCTTCTGACCCAGCTCTAATCTGGATTTTTTATTTTAATCAGTTTGTATGTATATCAAGAGCTGAAAGTAGTTTTGCTGTTTTCAGTGAGGCTGTGATAGTTTATTCTGTGTAGTAAGTATCTTAGCAGGCATGTTTCATTTATTTGGGAAAAAATAATGTAAATTGTGATGTATGTACATTGTGTAAATACAGATGTTTTCTAACTAATTTTTTACATGTTTTGTCAGTAGTCAAAGGTTTTCTTTTTAGGTTTTTCAGAGGTAATTTCTTTAAGGCAAACACAACAATGAAAAGCATGTACTATTTGGAGTTTTCATATTCTTGCACAATTCAGAGGAAGTAAAGAATGGTGTATTAGAGTACAGCTTAAATGCATATCAGTTGAATAAAGCATGGGCTTAGAGCTAGTTGAGGGTTATATGTGTCATCTGCTTCAAATATTTTACAGAGGTGATGTCAAGGTGAAAGCAGACTTGCAGAATGGTTGGAAATCATTGATATTCTGACTCTGAGGCTGTAAATGGCTCTGTGGCAGATGGAGGCTTTGTCAAGGAAGAAAAATGGCAGCTCTGCAACATCATAGACACTTTTGCTTAGCAGCTCAGCACATAGCCTGTGACCTTCCAGCTTTCAGGAGTTCCTCCTGTGCTTTAATAAATTGTCCTCTAGTTTTACTCCCTAAAAGTAGATAAATAATAGTCATTATAATCCAGTAAAATTTGTGGTATTTCATTGTGAAAAATGATAAGCCTGCTTTATTGATAGATATTAAAAGTAAGCTTTGAAGGATGCTTACAATTTCTGCATTGAAGTGCCAGTATTAATAGCGTTTAAGTAAGCACTGTGTACTACTGAAATTGAAGGTGTTAGTGTGCATATGCATGACTACAAGTGCAGCACAATACGAAACCTCTGTCTGTGAAGTGGATATGTATATGTGCATTTTCTCTGTGTATGTGTATATGTTTATGAGCATTCTCTGGAATATTTGAAACACTGTAAAGTGGACAGTGTTAATTGTTGGAATATGTTCGTACTCTGAGCGTGTATATCTGTGATTTATTGCAGCAAAATACACAATTTTAGACTACATACTGAAGTAGCTTCTTCAGAGTTCAGAGAGAATGAATACGAATAGATAAATTTCTGGGTTCATACTTCTTCTTAATAGAAGTTCAAATATGTTTTAGTACCTGGCGTTATCTTATTTTGTGTGGTGTTGATACGGTTTCATTTCTATACTTCTAAAATAAGGGTTCACTTTTATTAGTAGAATCACTGGTTTCTGTGTTCTCATGCCTATGAAATTTATGCCAAGTTGTGTGAGTTGTGAAGTTTTATGTCATGTGCTTATGGTATATGCATGATTGCCTAATGTCAGCAGCAATGTACCAGAATCACATATTTCGTATATACAGCAGGTTTGCGTATCTTGTCTTTCTCATTTGAATTAACACTGTATTGTTTAACAGTTTTTGTATATTCTAAGAAATAGGTTGTAGAAATTAGAATCCATATCCACTAGAGGGATCCCTAACAAGACCAGTGATGCCAGTTGCTGTAGTATATGGCTTCAAGAGCCTATAAGATCTTGTAGAAGATGCTCAGTTGGACTGTTGATCTATATTACATGGCAGTAAGTCATTGTTGAAAGTGCAGGCTTTTCACAACTATCATCTGCCAGCCATACTCTTTAGCCTACTTCACAGTTGTTGGAGTTTCAGAAAGCACTCACTGTTTATCACAGAAGAAAATGACCTATCACTTTCAAGGGTCAAGGTTGTTGCATTAGAGCTTCTTTATTTCAGAGCCTGGAGGTCCTTGCTTTTATATTAATCGTGCCTCCTCTATCTCTTTAGCCTCCATTGTTTTGAGATGTAATGTAGATGGCTTTATTGCAGAAGGGCAGAGGCTTCGTAACTGGAAGAAGCATTTTTGATAGTGTGTGATAGTCTTCATGTATCTTTTTATTAGGATGTGGTAATGCATGAATGAGAGGAAGACTTCTTCAGATGGCATATGCCTGGGTGTTTGTATCTTGTAGCCACATACCTTTAAAACTGAGGAAAATGAAGGAAAAAAATCCATGAAAATCCAAGAAAAAGGCCATGTGTTTTATGCCTTTAGCTTTCAAAGGCTCTTAATGACATAGGTGCTTGTTAACTTAGCAATGGAGCACATATGAAGACAGTTAATGAAATTTTTTTGTGCTTTCAGCTACTTTCCTAGTTCATTATGTCCAGTATCGTGATGGTATTCTTCCTGGGCCATATAGAGACCATTTGATACAACTGGCTCCAGGGATGCTTAAGTCCATATTCTGGCATGTAATTATTTTTCTCCTGTATTTTTTCAGAGGTCTTTTATGCCTTTTGGGTTTTTTTGATGTTGTGATGGCTCTTGTAACTATAGAACGACTGAATAGCTTCCTTACATCCCCCAGATAAAATAAATTAAAAATGACTTCCATTTGTTCCATGAGAGTCATGTGCCATTTTTGTATACTGAAGGAAGTAATTATTTGCCCTTTCCTTTTCATGGAGTAGGGTTTTGTAGTGTTAAATTAAAAAAAAAAAAAAAAAAAAAAAAAAGGAGAAAAACAAACACCATGTCATGTGTGACCCGCCCCTTTCCCCTGCTTCTGCAAAAAAAAAAAAAAAAAAAAAAAGCCAGTCCTACCAAACAAGTCAGCAAACATTTATTCCCTATTGTTTTGTATTAGGTTTTGGCATGACTTTGGAGTTTATCAACAGTAATACTAACTTGATAGTACCTTATTGTAACAATGTATTATTTGTATTAGTTCAATTGAAAGAAAATATCTGTAAAATGAGAACAGTAGAAAAAACTAGTGCACTGTATTCTAGTTTCAATAGTTTTGAGGTGATTTCAAAACATTGGTTTAATAGTTGTGGAGGTAGGAGTGCAAACAGGTTTCTTTTTATCCATGAAGTATAAGACAGCATAAAACCTGTAAAACCAAAATATGATATTAGTATAATGAGAGAAAAATGTCTTTTAAAATACCTTTGTAATTTTTAAATTTTTATGGTCACCTCTGAGTAGTAGAATAAACAATTCCATTCTGTATTAATCTCTTTTTCAGTAAAATGTTTTATGTACCTGTTATGTATAGTTCATACTTTAACATACTGTCACTGAACTTGCTGGATTGTTTTTCTTTATTGGTTCTGGTTTTGCATGTTCAGGCAGAGAAAATATACTTGCATTCATGTAATGATGCTGAGTTCTGTCCTGTTGAATCATTAGATAAATAGGGTATTTTTCTGAAATGTAGTGTTCTGTTAAATTCTTGCATTAAGGGGCATGCAACTTGAACTATGAAAATATAGTTTGTTCCAAGTGACAGCCAGTTTTCATTAGATGTTCCTTCAGTTTTACAGAGGAAATAAAACTCCTTTGTTTCTGTACTACCCTTTGATTGTTCTTTCAAGGCTACGTTAACAATGCTGATAGAAACTATGCAATTAGAATCTACATTTAGCGGTAAGCAGAGAAAGAAATTTTGTAAAACAAAGTGCTGTACATACAGTGTTAAAGTATTTTGCAGTATTGCTGTACTTTAAGCAGTGAAACCAGGAGGACAGGATACTTGAAAGGTCAAAAAACGAGAGAAAGAACAAATGATGCAAAAAAGAAAATGACACTGAGGTCTTGGTTTAGTATAAATGTATTGCAGGTTGATGGCTGATTTCATTAGCAAATCTCATTGTTATGCAATGTCTGTTCTTCTGCAGCAAAATGAATATTGTATTCTCAGAGGATCTGTGCGTGTATGTGTACTTCGATGATAGATAAAGAATATATTTATTGTTGTTCCAAGCTTTTAAAACTTCTGAAATATCTTTATAGTTTCAAAAGAATTTATTTTCAATTTTCCAATAATGTGGTAAATTAATGGTTATTTTTGTGGAACATAGCAGTTTAACCCTCCTTCTCTGCCATGTTTGTTACCTATGTGATCTCTTCAACCAAAATATTTTTTGACCAAACAGCAGTTAATACTGAATTTATCCCCTCCATTTATATAAAGGAAATTAAGAATATTGGTTTCTGTAATACTTTTTAAAATGGATGATAGTAATTAATGTATGCAGAACATGAAACAAACCTCATCTTGGCATCAAATCTCATAAAACTCAAATGACTACGTTTTAATAGATTGTACTGAAAAATATTAGCAAAACTTTATCGTAAGATATATCAACTTTATTATGAAATGGCATTTGGTGTATAGGACAATGTGTTCCTTGAGATCCTGATATGGTTTAGTTTGTTTTGTTTCCAAGTTGCTAGTTAAAACCATTCAGTATTGCTAAGATATCTTGATAATCAAAATGCTAAGAATGAGAAGGAGCATATGAGAAAGCTTTGATGCAAGAAAATTAAAATGTACTGAAATTCTTTTATTCAGTTATTTTTCTATGCTCTTTGAATATTTATTCCATGTATATATACTTTGTGGGGTTGAAATCTAGTGGCAAATGTGTGAAATGCTACTAAATAAGTGATAGTTTGGGATTTTTAGTAGTTCTGTGATTAGTTTGAAGTAATGAGCTTGCATGAAGAATGATTTTGGGCACTGACATAATGTAAAGAATAAGCTCGTTTCTGGGGTTTTGTGTGACTTACGTGCACTGAAACAATTCTGTACTTATCAGGGTTTGGGTAGAGATGTATTTAATAGGAGTAGAATATGACTCTTTCTGAGTGATGGTTCAGTGGTAACTGCTGTGTTAATTTCAAATCCAAGATACCGTTTAAGAATCAAATTGACTGGTGCAGTGTTCATCCATTTTATAAACAATTCAATGAGGACTGAAGGGCCTTTAAAAGTAAAGCTAAATCATGAGCAGTATGCCCCATAAATGTGACCAAGATCGGTTGATGTTGTTGTTCTTGGTGGTGAGAAACTATTTGAAATGAGGTGATCTATCTCTTGTGATGCATCTTTGTTTTCAGTTTGGGGACCAGACTGTAGACCAATGAGTTCTAGTGGTACTAAATGTAACAGCGGAACTCAGGAGTGGGCTCTGTACAGTAGCATATGTCGGGAAAAATGGTACTGAAGCTTGTAAATGTTGTCAGGATCTGAATTTATAGGGGTGCAAATAGGACTTGGTTTGGTGTGCCATTGCATTAAGGTCTCTGAGGGGTAAATAGTGGTTGAGACTTCTGTTGCAGGTTGAGTGAGGGTAAGAAAGTTGTTGGGCATATCCTTGGTGGACACTTCCCTCCTCCTGCCAATCTTTTGTACTTTAGTTGGAGGTCACTTCTGTTAACTTGTTAGGTTTTTCTTGAATAAAACAGTGTTTAAGAATTGCTATTACTCCTTAAGTAATGTATTAGCCCTTTTGTCTCCTCCTTATTGGTCCATGCAGTTAGTGTCAGAGGATTCCAGCTAAAATTGCTAGAAGCAAAATACAGACTAATACTGCATCTAAAACTTTTATAAATAAGCATATTGATTCAATAAACTGCAGGAGGTTTATGCTCTCCGGCACAATTGATGAAGCTGTGTTCACAGATGATGCTGGATTTAGGTATTGGGCCTGTGTTAGTAAATGTTTGCTGTTTCAAACAAGTGTTTCTGCTATGAAGTAACATATTTTTTGCAACAATTTTGAAGTTTGATCAAATTATGATGCAAAATGGAAATCTCTGGCTTTGTTAGCATTCAGTGCATGTTCCAGAGGGATTACATGTTCTTCTCAAGTGTGTGTGACCAACATTCATGACTTAGCTGCTTTTGTATTTCTTTATCACAGGGTAAACTGACACCTTATAAATCACAACATATGGAATAGAGCTACCTGAATGATTATAGGTAGTTCTAGATAGACTGAAATCTAGTAGGTAAAGTTTTCAGGATTTTGTAATTCATGACCATAGATTTAATTTGCATGGGTAGTGTTTGAAATATCAGTGGAGGAACACTTAAGTATTTTACTTACTGTTATCATATGTATTGTTTTGTAAGATTTTGATTTTTTTTTTAAAATTTACTTCATTTACCTAATCCTACCCATAGCTAGAGTTGTATCCGATACCCATATTTATGCTTAGATTTGCTATATAGAAAGTGATACTGTTAAAAAAAGTAAATCTTTCACCAAGACAGTAACTGTCCATTTGGGCTCCACAGGTTGAGCCATGCTATTTCATGAAGGCAGGGGCTGGTGCGTATTTGAGATACAGCTGGAGTAGTTGATTTATCATATCATATTATGTCAGTTTTATAAACGTAATTTTTTCATGAAGCTGACCACCAGTTTTTTGATAGCCTGTAAAACCTCTGTCTGAGAACAACTGCTGAATCTTTGTTGCTGTCTTGCTGACTAATGTGGAGCTGTAGTGGGTTGTAGTTCAGTATATTTAGCTTCTCTGATGGCTACAGTGGTAGAAAACAGATCTGTGCTTTTAATGTGTCACGGACTGTTACTGGAGTAAGGTCTGACTGAGCCTGGGGTTCAGAAAATAAGCATGGACATTCTGTTTTGCTGCTTCCAGTGGCATGTTTTTGTTTCTCTCTCCTTCATTGCTCTGTCAGTGCTAAACAGTTGTTCCACAGTAAGTATTTTTCACATTATGAGCAATATGGATTGAAATAATTTTAGAAAAATTATTGTTTATGAGATATTATTTTAACATTTAGTGCTATTCTACGTGATTCTCCTGGAGTCATAAAAGAATCAAATTAATTGTGGCTGTATTTTAGCATGCAAATTTCTGATATTAGCAGATTGAGGGTTCAGATCATGGTCTCCTAAGTCTTGCAGTGAAAGCTTGTTTGCAGTGATACTAGTAGCAAACTTACCCTATTAAATTAAATACAACATATATTGCTTTTTAAGACTACTATGAGGAGTGCTGCTGATACTCCTTGTTTTTACAAAGGCATTTCTCATTTGATGGTTTAGAATGTTACTGTTTTCTTCAGAAACACTGCCCATAGTTTGACAAGAGTGCTTTTTTTCTAAGACAAGAAACAAAACCCAAAAAAACCATATGAATGAAATGCTGAAGTTTTGGTGTAGTTTAACTTAAGGCAGTGAGTTAATATGCAGGTGTTTGATGACGAAATTGTGGCTGCCCTCGCTATATCTGTAACAAGCACAGGCTGCAAAATTCTTGGTGTGTTGTTTTGATTGCAGAAATCCCTCTTAATATAACTTAGGTTGTTTGGAAGATTGTGAGGATGGAATCACTCCTTCATTGGCAGAGGCTGCATTTTCCCTGTCAGTGTTTGCTGATACAGATGTGCCCCTTCATATTTTATGATCTTTCCAGTAATGCTTTCTGTATTTTTTTATACGTTTCCTTTGTTTTTTTCCTCACTGTGAAAAACGGCTGCAATGTATTTCTAACATTGTTATTAGAAACTTTTTTGTTGCATTGTTTCTTGATTTGTTTTGTTTAGACGTGTTAATTTGGTGTATTCCCTAGGTTGTCTTTGATGCTGCTGAATTTCTGAGAGAGAAAGAATTCAATTGATCCACTGCCCCCCCAGCCCTCAGTGCCTTTGTATCTCTCCTGCTATACAGATTATTTTTCTTGGATAACGTGTTGTGGTTCAGGCCCTTGCGCTGTTAGTTTAGGTCACTGTAACAGTTTCACGTTTATTGACAGGTTATCTAATAAGTTAACTATATTTATCCCTTGCGGAAATTCTGTATTCTGGTTTTGGACCAAATACTTCATTGTAGTTGCTTAGGAGAAGTGAGCTTTTTGTTGTTAGTCAAAGTTTTTATTTTGGGGGGAGTGTTCTTGGTTTTTTGTTGCGGATTGCTTTTTCTTTTTTTCCCTTCTAATTTTCATAGTAACCTAAGACTGTCTTCAGTTCCACCATGAAGATATGATCTTTAAACTGGAGCTTGTGGAAATGAATTTTTGGAATGATTATAGGCAGGGAGCAGCCTATAATCTCTTCTCACTGAGTCATTGCCATGTATGTAGTCGATATGTGACTATTTCTTTTTGTGCAGGAGGAGTTTTTGGCAATTTCAAGAAAAGGCATTTGAATGTTTTTTCTTTTAAAATTGTGGTAATTATTTAATTCTTATGATTGCTGCAAATTGTTAGATTTCTTTAATTGTGCTTTTTTTTGGAGGTTGATGCTTAAATTCACATGCAGGGATTAGAGTTTGTCTTTCTCAGTTTTGTATTTTTCCAGGATTGTTTCGGTGTATAGTTTCATAGCACTTTTGCATACCAAAACAACTTGGGGAGCAGTTTGTTCTGGGGTGTATGTGTGTGTGTGTGTGCATGTACATAAGCATCATTTACATGAAAATAAAGATATTTTCCTTGGGCTTTCCTTGGCATAAACAAGAAAGCAATGCAGGATGGCACTGATGCTTACATAACACTGTGGGAAAAATTTCCTTCACAGTTCAGTTGGTTTTCTGTTTTTCTGGTACCCTTTCCCCTCATGTAATTAAAGTACAGGTAAAGCTGCATACTTCACCTGAGCCGGTTTTGGCCCGTGAGCAGCTGTGTCACTGGTGAGCCAAGTGCTCCACCTGCCTTTCGGTTTGTTTACCAGGAAATCAAGATGTGTAAACTGCAGGAAGCACTGTTTGACCCTCTCTGACAGTATCTCATTACAATAATTGCTAATCTCTGAATAAGACAGCCATGTTTTGTGTGTACCACAGAGGGAGCTTGTGGTAGATTTTAGATGCTTCCTTAAATACAGCTTTGTCAACGCTTGCTTGGATTTAATTTTCGGGATAGCTTTTGACAATAGGCATCTGGCGACCTTTGGGTTCAGCAGACTCGGACATGATAGCATGTGTGCTTTCTTCCTTCTTGACTGAGAAAGAAAGCAAACAACAAAAACCTCCGAGACCAAACCCTCGGCTTGTTTTGGAGTGCTGTCACTGCTCTGTAGCGACAGGATAATGGCTACTTCCTGATTAAACCCCTCTCCACAGTAAGCTGTTCTTGTTTTTTGTCTGTTCTCCTGTAATGCCAAGTGTTCGGTGTTTTTCTTCTGTGTTTCCTTTCCCCACCTCCCCCTCTCCCCTGCACCTGCCCCCCGGCCTTCTCTGGGTTAATAGTTTGAAATATTTACAGATTGAAGAAGAATATAAAAAGAGTTTATAGAGTAGCATTTTTTTAAAAAAATTTAAAACAACTACTGCTTGTTGTAATGCTTATCTGGCAATAGTGATTAGCAGGACACCTGATTTTCATGAGATTAAAAAGCCCCAAACCGTTGAAGTTTATTTAGGTTTTAGCCAACTAGTATTACCTTTAAGAAAAAATTTGATGAATACTCAGTGGACAAATGTAGTGGCATAGAATGCCTGTTTTTCAGGCAAATTCTAAAGTATTGATATTTTCATAATATTTTTATCACTTCCAGAACTGTTTCCTGTCAAACAAACTTAGTCTTCCAAATAAAATAAAACAGTCTTTTTGTCAGTTTTTCTTATATGATCGTGTGAGTGCTGTTTCTGTCTTTATTAGAGTTGATGTGTTATTTTTACTTAAAGTAATTTCTCAGCCCTTGCTGCTGAGGACCAGGTGAGTGTAAGCTATCACTTAGTGCACAGGTGTGGTCTTACTTTTCTCAAGAGTATCAGTCTAACAGATTTCATATTGTAAAACAATGGTTACAGCGCGTTTTTGGTCTCACTCGGCTTGTTACATGGGTCTACAATGATTATATTTTTCTTATGGTTAGTCTTGTGTAAGTGGCATCCCATTTGCCACAGTGCTGTACATACCATGGATTAATGTTACTGGCCTTCTGGAGTATACAATACCAGTTTGTGTTCTTGGTTATTTTGTGGAAGTTTAAGAAAGTGCTGAATTAAATGTTGCAGTTCTGGTATAAATTAATAATAAAACAATATTGTGTCCTTGGTACCAAAGACTTGTTTTCCTTTTGTAAACTAGAGTATAAAAAACCTTGTAGTGAACTCCTAACCAAAATCATTGTTGCTCTTCGAAAGTCCACTTTTTCTGTTACGTTCTATGTGGAAATAAAAGGATGTACAATTTCATTTAGTAACAGGACGTATCCATTGTGTTGACAGAAACTGGAACTGAAAATGAAAAATGGAGAAAATGTATGATTCAGTTAACAGAGAGAGATGTTTTTTATAATAGATAATTAAAAAATAGATGTTGAATTAAACAGCTATTAAAAAAACTTGTGAAGTAGACAGCATATGTGAGATATCTGTTTTGTTCCCTCCATGAAAATAATAAGTAGGTGAGGAACAGCGTTCCTCCAGCTTGAGGAAGAAAGAGGTTTTTGGACATGCTCGACCTATTAGTTCACATGAGTTGTTAGCTGTAGAGAAAAGGGTGTGGACAACGGAGTGGCTAGAGCATGTAGATACAGGTCTGTTTAAGGAGAGCAAGGCAGGAAAACATGCCATGGGGAGGAAAGGAAGAGGGATTCAATGTGTATTACTTTCTTAAAGGGTTCTCCTCTTCACAAGATGGTGAAAATGTGGTATATGGAAGCCTTGACTTGAACTGCTCTTTCCTCAAAATACTTGTGGTGTATTCTGAGGATTGCTGAGGAATGAGTGCCATTCTCTCTGAAACGATGACCTTTTCATCTTGAGAACAGTGACTAAAAGATAAAGGTTTCACAGGATAGCCATAGGTTTTATATGCATGCTGCCTCCCTTACAACCCCTTTAATACTGGTATTTCATTTGGAAGCCCAGTAACCTGGAGTACTATCCTATGCTCTAATGTGTCTTACGAAACAAGATTCTCTTGGAGTTATTTTAAACAAAATATTGAATTGCTGCTGTTAATAGATAAACTTTATATAATATGATATTCCAATTAAGTTACAGTAGTGCTTAATATTGACTCTGTCTATGAAATATCCTAGAGTTTTGGTGACCAGCAAAGCTTACGGATTGTCTTCCAGCAGATTACCTTGTTGTGCAGCTGTCTTCTTGTACCCCTGCTCCGTTTTTTCCAATGTCCCTACTATCTGGATGTTTTGGAAAAGGTTTCCCTTGCTGTTTGCAATCTTTGTGCAGATTCTACACTGAGGAGACTCATAAGCTTGGTGCCTCACAGCTGACCTTGTTGGCTCAGCTTAATTTACCAAACCTGATTCTGGAAGAACAGGTAGAACAGCCCTGATGGGAGCTGCAGGAGCTGCTTTGCCCAAGCTGCCAGGGGGAAGGGAAGTGTGGCAGGCAGCAGTCAGTGGCCAAGGGATACAGCTGTTTCTGCTGTGCAGGAAAGAGAAGTGCCATAGGTCCTCATGGAGCTCTTGGATTGAGTGATGGGTGGCAGGAGTTGGGGCTGCTTGGGCTTCCTGCTCCCCTACCCCACATGACAGCCCCAGCTTTATCTGCCAGATGTGACCATCACTGCTTGTTTTTGCAGAATGCCTTTAAATTTTGAAAGAATGGTTTATTGCAATCTGTATCACTGTTAATCTTTAAAGGGTTTTCAAGCTTTGCAAGAAAACAACACCTGGTACAGCAAAAAGGGATTCCTGTGTTTTAACCGGTGTTCTTTAATCATGTAGGAAAATGTAATGTGTAGCATGTGGCTTTGTTAGAGCTTGAAATCTAGATACAGTGCTTCTGTTTAGAAGATGGAAGTATGGATTACCTGTTATCTTCATTCTTTCCAGTTTGTGAAAATAAAAATGCGATCTAGCAGGCTTTTTTGTGTCTAAGCACTTATTTCAAGTTTGTAAATAATATCAAGATGTCAGATTTGCATCTGTTTGGTTTGTGAAAATAATGTTGCGAGGGGAGACAGCCAGAATAGTCTTCTGACACAGTAATACCTGCTGTGGCTTCTCTTGAGGCTGTTCTATTTTTTTGTATCTTAAGACTCCCATTATTTTCCCTTCTAGTTATTCTGTTTACCTAAACTTCAGTAGACTCTGTTGTTGTTCTGTGGAGGGTTTGTTTTGCTTAAATGTCTCCATTTTTAAAAAAGTCGTGATACCTTTCAAATTGGAAGAAACAATGAACAAATAACCTAAGAAAGATATTTTGGAAAAGGGAGTGAATGCTACTGATGAAGCTGGCTCAAAACAGTGGCTGTTATGGCACTTAATGCTTCCTTCAGGAACTGGTTCTAGGTTTCCAAAGAACCATGAGAGTGCAACTGCATGAAAATGTGGAAACCATTTGCCTGTGTCTCAGCATGTTGGTGGGAACTATTACATTCCTGCCAGATGACACTGCAAGGTGCTTTTAGTAGCTGAAAACTGAGGAATTAGCATTCCTCAACGATAAGTTTTTTAGTCAAGGTGCCAAAACTCAGTCAGTGATGTGAGAGGCTGATAGACTTCTCACTCTCCCTTGGGCTAAAACTAGTTTTCATTGGCATTGGAGAACCTAGAAATGTACAATCTAGATGTTTGGCTTTTTCTCTTTTTGTTTAAACGCAGAATGATATTAATGTTAGAATAATAAGACTGAAATTGGGTGCTGTTCTAAAACAAAATCAGGACCCATTGCGAAGCCTGAGGCTGGTACAGGAACACACTGAAAAGATTTGTTTCTCCTGAATGCTTTTCTGGAACTCTAGACTATTTGTTAGGAAGGGCTTTGGCTACCATTCTTACCCCTTCTTACTTGTTAGAGTATATGTGGTCTGTAAGTTCAAGACAGCATGATAAAAGAACCCTTTTTTTAGCATCCTTTTTCTTACAGGGCAGTGCCTGTGGACAAGTTCTGAGCTATTTATTTTGACACACATGGTGTTCATACACTGAAATAGATACTGGATTTGTTGTTATTTCTTCCCTAAATTACATTTCCTTTAGATTATGTTTTTATATATTAACTGAAGTTTTTTCTACGCAGTCATTTCTTCATGGTTTTTTTTTTCCCCAGAATGAAGCAAAATAATACCAAGTGGGCAAAACACATTGTTTGTAATGACTCTTTTTGATAGTTCTTGTACACACACACACACACACACACGTATATATTAGAGCAGATACTTTAGGCTTCGTGAAGTTAGCTGTTGGTTTAATGCTTCCTATTATTATTTGGCAAAGTTAGGCAAGATTCAGATACAGCAGCATGTTTGGAACGAGCACTGTTGAATTTTAACGATCGTAGGCAAGCCAGTGGCAGCTTTTGCCGTCAGAGGTTTGGCAGGACACTCCCCCCATACGTGTTTTCTGCAGCTCTGCTGGTGCCTGTCATCTAAGATCTCATGCTAAGCCTCCATCTTGAGCTTGAGATCAAGTCTAGCTTTTGAACGATAGGAAGAGGTATACGGTGTGGTGGCTAAACAGAGCTAAGTTTCTGAGTGGCAGAATACTACCAGAAAAGCAGAAAATTTGCCTCTGTCAGATTGAAATTCAGGTTTTGGAAAAGCACAGGAAAAAAGGCATTGACTTCAGCTGTCCCAGCTTTTTTACTGATTTTTGAACTACTGTTGCATAGGATTTTTAGTGTGGGTTCCTATTCTTAGGGTGGTTCAGAGCCACTCTAAGCAAGAATTCTTGCTGTTGTATTGATTATCAATATGGAAAGATTGAGTAATACTTCATAATTTTAAAATTATAGAGGTAGTTGTAGATAATTTGCTCAGTGCCCTCACAAACTAAAGTAATAGTATAAAATGCTAAGTCTGGCTTCTGTAGAACAAGGTGTAGTAGTACTAGAATCTAGTGCAAATAAACCCCAAGCTATTGAGGTCTCATACTGAGAATATTTAAAAAACAAAAGATATGTGGGGAATGGAAGAGTGAGCTTTTACCTTGAAACTGGAAACATATCTTTAAGCTGAACTGTTAGGCATGAAAATAAAAACTGATATTCATCCCCAGACAGTATAAAATATTGCAATGATCTGTTGGTTTGTTGGTTTAGGGGTTTTTTAGGAACAGAAAGGTTTCTGAAACCTCAGTTCTGAAATGATAAATCCTTTGTTTTGGTTTGATGACAAAATCTGGTGAACGTGCCTCTTTGGGGCATTTACCAAACTGATGCCAGAGAATCTTTGCATTTGAATGTTCTTTATATGCTATTATTTTAGCCTCTGCAGTTATAACAAGAGTCCAGACTTTGCATCAATTTTATGTGGTACCACTGTTTACCTGCTGTTTAGAATCTTAGGGGCGTTGGAATACAGATGTGTGGTGCCGTCATCTCGGCTCCCTGAGCGGAGTGTCCATAAGCCTTAATGTGTGCATACAGCTGCACTGTACCATTGCCACCCTGCTATCCACGTCCTGAGTGCTCCTCTTCTGGAGCTGGATGAATTGCACAGCTTTGCTATTGGTAAATGTAACTGACAGGATGGTTCCTTTCTTCTCTGAAATTTGCTGTGCTGCGAGAAGTGGCTTGGGCAGCTGCTTTTGTAGGGTGAGCATTCCTGACTGCAAGTGTGTACATCTGAGTAAGAAGCTATCCCCATCTACTTCTGTGTCTTGAGGGTGATGGTGTCAACTTGTCCTTTCCTAACCCATCAGAGAAATGAAAATGAGTGAAGGGATTTGTGTTCTTAATAAAAGTGGTAACTGCTAAACGTGGATGTATAAAGTTGATAACCCCATACAGAATTACAGGTAATACAGGTAGATCTTATTTTAGGAGGGTAGGTTCAGATTAGATGTTAGGAAGAAATTAGAGGGGCAAGGCACTCGCACAGGTTGGCCACAGTGATGGTGGTCTCCCCATCCCTGACACAGTTCCAGGGGTCTGTGGGCAACCTCATCCAGTGGAAGATGTCCCTGCCTGTGGTGGGCTGTGTGTCTGTATGCAATGAAACAAGCTTTTAAGGTCCCTTCCATCCAAACCATTCTATGATTCTGTTTATATATTTGTTTAAACCAGACTCTTAGTGTTGTTATTCTGGGTTTGAAACATTTGAGGAAGCTTGGGTCACTTCAACATTAAGTGCCTCTCTGTGGTGCTGTGTTGCCTCATAGATACTTAGTATGGCCATACACTTTTTGTGGTACAGATTGGATAGATGAGATTTCTTGGCCAGCGTTATACAGCATTCAGTAATATATTCTGAGGTTTGTCCGGAAGTGGGGCTTATAGAGGATTGTAGTTTAACCTGACCTGTGTGCCCCTCCTGCCTCCGTGGAATGTAAAGTGAATTATAATGCCCTCTGTCATTTGTAACTATTCTTTCTTTACCATAATCATGAAGAGTGTGAATGCAGCAATATTCAAAGTGATGCTTATTTCTAGTGGAAAGCAACATGGTTACTTGTAAAATAGGAGAAAGTAAGTTTTTGAGTTGCAACTTATTTTGCATGTATTGTTTAATGATGCATCTATCCTGTTGGATAGAATCAAAATAGATACATTGTTTAAAGCATCATTTTATCCTAAGACTATTTAAAATGGCCATTACATATTAATAAAGAATTAGAATGGCAATTGATTCCCTTCTTTGTTTCTGTTTTTGCCAGGCCAGTAGTTATACTGAACTTGAAAGTTCTTTGATCTGCTTTGAAGTGGCTTTTAGTAAGTTACCTTATATGAATAAAGGCTGTTAAAATATATATTTACGTGATTGTACATCTATGTGATTTTATGAATGTTTTCACTGCTGTGGATTCTGATGCAGTAAACAATGAGTTTAGTTGTATCACTGATTGAATATGGGTGATGTGAGTCAGGGGAAGGCTATAAAGTCCATTTAAAATGTAATGCAGGAATGTACAGTGCCTCACACAGTATAACTGGCAGTAATGTATTAAGTGTATTGGTGCATAGAAATGTCTTTTTATAGTGTTTTTGAGACACAAGCCAGTCTTGCTGATGATTCACAAAAAAAGGTTTTATTGTGGTGGTTGATTTAGTAAAAGAAGTTTTGTTGTGGTGGCTTTTTTCCTAGAGAATTTTACATAAAGTACTTAGAGTAAATTATTGAAAGTGACATAATTACAGCGACATCCTGCAAAATTTGCAATATGTAGCAGTTAACTTGGCTTTTATGGTTTGTACAGTATTTGAGACAGTGGATCTCATTAATTATATTGGCACTTCTATTTGAGTTTAAGACTCTCAGTGTGTAAAACATCATAACAGTAGTAGACTGTGTGTTGGAAAGTCTGTGACCAGTAGAGCATCGCTGGGAGCCTGGGGTGTCTATAGTCTGTAAGGAACTGCACCCATTCCTGTGGGTACCTCACTTCCTTCTCACCTGAGGTTTGGTCGGTGTGCTTGCTTGTTTTGTAGGGTTTTTTTTTGGTCACACCACTGGTTTTAAACCCTCCCTGTTTCTGTGACCCTTGTGGAAGGTGTGAAAGGCGCAGGTACTGCTTGGCCTGCTGAGTCACTTCTGGGATAGCACCCATGCTCTGTATTTACCTTCTGAGCATGACCTTTTTGGACTCTGCATTTTGCATTTGTGATGTTCTGGACTGTGTGTTCTGAGAGACTCTGATGTGCTTCCCTTCATCAGCTGCAAGATTTCTGGCATCAGAGCACTCATTGGCACAAGAACTAGTGGCAGACTGACAATATTATTATGACACAACTAAATATCTTGCTGTAAGGCAAGAGAACACAATATTGTGGGTCTCTTCTATAGTTTGGGGTCATAAAGTTGTTACAAATTTCACTTGGTCATTGAGAAAGCGTATTTTTACCCAACTTTTTTGTGTTAGAGGTAATAATTGAAATAATGAAGTAGTAATGGGGGTGTAAAAGTTAAACTGGAATTTGGAGTTTAGATGTCTTCAAAACACATTTCATAGTATTCACACATCCCAGCTAACATTGATAGGGTACTGAATCCATGATACTATCCTGTGAAGAGAATTACTTGTTTATACCTGTTTAAGAAAGGGGTTTTTCTTCTGTGTTAGGGTATATTTCCGTGAAGATTTTGAGCATTGAATAGGTAGGTGATTGAGTGTAAAGAAATTTCAACTTGGTATATTTGAAAATTATTTGATTGTTGTTTGATTTAGTAAACCTTTATTTTTTAATATTTCTATTTTTATTAAACATTAATAATTTTTCCCCCCCAAAGACAATATTTTTCTTGTGTAAAGCTTCCCATGCTTCCCTTCTTTGTTCCTTTTTTACTGAGAGATTTACTTTCGGTTTTCACTGGGTTCAGTTGCATTAATGATTATTATTCACCATGGAAAATTCTGGGAAAATACTTGGAGTTTTGGGCAAAGCGTTGAGAAGAACTGACATAAATCATTTCACCTGAAAAATTTTAAGTAATTATTTTCCTGGTTTTGCTTAGTGATTTTTCTCATTTACAAATATGAGAGATTAAAAACAGTCATGAAAATTCGTAACTATTGACTGACAAAATAGCTGCAATGGAACAAATGTTTCACTCATACTTGAGGTTAAAAAGAATATGAATCTACTGTAACTGGTATGGACTTTTTAGTCACAGAACACATTAGGTCTACAGTGTAATTATTGCTGATCCTGTCTAATGACTGTTTTGGGGATTATCTCTTTTGGAGTTGGCCATCTGCTGTGGTTAGAGTAATTAAACATAATTTAGGGTTTGAAATCAAAAGTATGGATGTCTCTAGGAGAAGAATGTAAATTTCTTCCATTCAAAATAATTCAGAAATACCAATATTCCAGTTCTCTATTAAAGACATTAAGCAAGCAGCTAAATTAAAGTTTGGAAAAGCACCCTTTCAAAAACACTTCCCAGACCCCTGCAAACTGAAATAAAAGGAGCAGTATGGGGTGGGAAAGAGGGCAGCTTATTACTTTTTGATCAAACAGATGGCTTATGATTGTTTAAAGCTTGCAAGTGTAGCTATATTTACTTTACTGTATTAAAAATGTATTGATTTGCCAAGGATGTCTTCTTATTTGTGACTCAAACATGGACTGCTTGTAGGTGGTTCTTAACTATACTTATTTCTAAAATACTTTAGACTCTCACATGTGAGGAACTGCAGGCCTGTCAGCCTGACCTCAGTGCCCAGGAAGGTTATGGAGCAGATCATCTTGGCTGCGGCCACACGGCACATCCAGGATAACCAGGGGAGCAGGCCTAGCCAGCAGGGCTTAGGGAACGCAGCTTGTGTCTGAGCAACTTGATCTCCTTTTGTGACCAGGTGACCTGCCTGGTGAATTAGGGGAGGGCTGCGGATGTGTCCGCCTGGGCTTCAGCAGAGCCTTTGATACTGTCTCCCACAACGTTCTCCTGGAGAAACAGGCAGCCCATGGCTTGGACAGGGGCACTCTGTGCTGCGTTAAGAATGTGTGGCCAGGCCCAGAGGGTGGTGGTGAATGGAATTACTTCCAGCTGGGGTTGGTAACCAGTGGTTTCCCCAGGGCTCAGCATTGTGGCCAGTCCTGTTCAGTAACTTTATCAGTGGTCAGGATAAGAGGATTGAGGGCACCCTCAGTGAATTTGCGGATGACGCCAAGTTGCGTGGGACTGTTGATCTGCTTGTGGGTAGGAGGGTTAGGTAGGCTGTGCAGAGGGATCTGGGCAGGCTGGATTGATGGGCCAAGGGCAGCTAACTGAAGTTCAATAAGGTGAAGTGCTGGGTCTGACATTTGGATCACAGCAATCCCCTGCAGTGCTCCAGAGTGGTTGGTTAGCTGGAAAAGGCTCTGGGGCTGCTGGTGAAAGTGGCTTTACATGAGCCCAGGTGGTCAAGATGGCCAAGGGCACCTGGACTGTATCAGTGCCAGCAGGACCAGGGCAGTGACATCTGGTTGGCACTGCTAAGGCAGCTTAGGTGCTGTGCCCAGTTCTGGGTCTGTCATGAAAAGGAAGACACTGTGGGGCTGGAACAAGTCCAGAGACTGAAACGGAGCTGGAGAAGGGGCACCAGAAGCAGCTGAGGGAGGGCTCAGCCTGGAGAAGAGGAGGCTTCTGGGAACCTTCTCCCTCTCTACAACACCCTGAACAGGAAGGTGGAACCTCTAGGTGAGGGTCAGGCTCTGCTCCCAGGGTGCAGGGACAGGACAAGAGGGAATGGCCTCAGGCTGTTCCAGGGGAGGGTTGGGTTGGACATCAGAGGAATTTTTTCATGGAAAGAGTGGTCAGGCACTGGAAGGGGCATCCCAAGGGGTAGTGGAGTCCCATCCCTGGAGGTTTCCAGGCAGCACTGGACATGGCACTCAGGGCTCTGGTCTGAGTGACAAGTTGGGGATTCGGCACAGGTTGGACTCGATGATCTTGAAGGTATTTCCCACCCATTTAGGTTGAATTCTATGGTAAAGACTTATTTTAGTGTTTTATTATTACACATAGCATTACAGGATTTTTTTTTTTTGTTAGAAATTTGAGAGTTCTGGATGTTTTGGATGGAACATAAAATAAGAAGTTTCAATCCTGAGTTTCGAATGGAGTGTGTTAAAGTTTAGAGGTACCTTTCCTTTTACAAGGAAACACTGTAATGATACCATTTTGATTTGTTTCTAATTTGCCTTATGCTCTCTGTAAATATAGTGACTTCGCTGTAGCCGTAATTGAAACAACACCAAAATACAAAAAATTTTTATTTGTACAAGGAATGCTTGTTGGCCTCAAGTAAGTTCAGGCATTTGTAGTGACTAAAAAAAGTACTTTGTTGTAATAATTTGTGTCTACTGATGTCCTGATATGTCTACTGCTATACTAAACATAACTTTTTACTATGTGTTTGCAAATGCTGTGGACTTAAGTCCGTAGATGCAAATTAAAACTGTAGTCCTTTATGAACGGGATTTTTGTTAATTATTATCCTTCGGAATAGCTGTAAAAGCTAATGGATATATATATGTAATGAACACTATATGCACTATTTTTCAGTGACCTGTCTCCACTGATCAGCACATTTGATTGGTTATAGTCACAGATTGCTAAAAATGAATGAGGTATTCTTTAACTGTGGATGGAAAATGTTTAACTGGGGTAGAGTATGTATATTAGGAGTCCTGAATGAAAGAGTTAAAATGTTTAATAATATTTTTCCTTCATAAATCTCCTGAAAAAAGTAGTTTTGTTATTTCTACTATTGTTCTGAAGGAGAAGGTCATACCGCTGATATTCAGTATAGTAGTAGATATCTTTTTTGGCACCTTATCAGTATAAGTAGCTGATTTTTTTGTGTGTGAAAATGATTTGTGATAAATTAGGCTATAAAGAATAAAAACAGTGAAGTCTTTAGGTGCTGTTGAGGGTGGAGTGGCTGTTTGCAGTTGGTATGAAGGGTTGGCAGTTCTGTGTGACAGCCTCTACCTCCTGTGTTAGCAGTTGGCACTTTCCCAAAGTAGTATGCTTTGTTCTGCTAGCTTGCAAAGCCTGGAGACTTTCCCTGTGCATAGAAATTGCAATGTGTAAAAACTGTTAGTGACAGGGAATGAACAATTATAGTTAGAATGGGTGCAGTGTATCTTGACAACATTTAATGTTTCTTTGTTGATTTTGTTTTTGTATTTGCTGTGGCTTTTTAAGTTTCATTTGTACAGGCTGAGGTGAACCCAGGACCTACTTTCTGGAGAAGCAGATAACAGGTTTTATGCTGTCTTTTATTAAAAGTCACTTTTTAATACAACTTTGGATCAGAAGCGATGTTTAACATACCAGTTTTCTAATTTGTTTAAAATAGAATTTGGAAAAGTGTGTCTTTTTTGTGTACTTGGCATTCTGCTTTACAAGTGCTGGGAATGAGTTTTTGTAACAGTTGTTTGATTGTTTGATTTAGGTTCAGTACTTATCCCCCTCAGATTTTAGGCATGAATCTGAGAAAGGGTATTGTCTCTGTCCGTGAGGGAGACTCCATGACAGGAACAAGGTTTCTTGGAAGTTTCCCAGTTAAGAGTTCAATGTGCTTACTCTCATGGCATTTTTAATAGTCCAGGGACTTGGAAATTTTTCCCCACCCAATTTACACTGTGATCCTGACTCACCATCAACTGCTCCTCTGGCAGATTGAGTCAGACAGTCTGTTGATGCTGCTACCACTGTGCAAAGACATCATTGGCTTGGCTTCTTAAGTATTTGAGAAACTACTTCACAGAATCACACAATATGCTGAGTTGGAAGGGACCCCCAAAGATCATTGAGTCTAACTCATGGCCCTGCGCAAGACCATCCCAAAGAGCCACACCGTGTGCCTGAGAGTATTGTCTGAACACTTTTTCTAGTGTTTTAATAATAATATTACTGTCTCTTTTTCTTAAAATATACGTTTCTTCAGTAAAATAAGTTTGGTGACCTTTGATATAGACAATTCATGACACAGATAAAAATGTCTTATTTTGTACAAAAACCTCACCAGTAAATGCCACCACCACCACAAACCCCTCGCAACTTTTCTTTCTGTATTTATACTGTCTCACCATAATTGCTGGGTCTTTTCTTAAATTAAGAGTCTAGATATGGACGTTTTGGCATGCACTACAGGTTCTTTAAAGTTGTCTGTCAGGGAGCAGCAAAGAGCAGGGCTGCTCTGCAAGGAAGGATAAGCTGGCAGTTGAGGATTATGCAGGCAGGGCGTTTCCCAACTCCAGCACAGTCCCGTGCAATCTGAGCAGTGCTGGCCTGGTTAGGGTCAGACAGAACAGTGGAGTCTGTCAGGACCAGCATCCATCCAGCTGTCTGGCCAGAGGTAGCAGAAGGTGGGAGCTGATGCCATCCTAGAGGGAAGCTAGAGCACGAGATGTAGCCAAGAGGCAGGGAGGGGCAAGGGCGAGCTGCAAGAGCGATGGGCTGGCTCTGGCAAGGGCTGAGGGCTCCAGCCTGAGCTGAAATGGAGCTCCTGAGCACAGGGTGCGGTAGAGGCATTCACGTTGAAATGTGGTGTAACTCTGAACAGCAGTACCAAATTCCCATAGTACTGCAACTCTGCTGAGTTCCCTGACAGATGGGCGCTGTTAATGGGATGTGCCTCCCGTGTGAAGGTCTCACAGGAACCTCTTGAGCGTTTAGTGCAGATCCTGGGACACAGTCACCACAGACAGCCCCATAGTCCCTTGCGATTTCCTTTGCTGCCATAGAAGACAGACATTTATCTTCTCTCTTCCAGATATGGAGTCTGGGGAGCGGTTAACGTCATCATCAGTCTCCTCTACTGCAGCTGCTTCCACTCCAGCCTCTTCGACACCATCGGTAACTTCAGAAGTCTCGAAAGGTGGCCTTTCCTCTGGAGCCGCCACGCTGAGCTCCACAATCAACACATGTGGTAAAAATGACTCAAGTCTGTAGTGCAATGTAATTTTAGTGTTTGTCAGCACTTGTAGTTATTATTACAAGTCAAACGTAATAAGGTTGCACAGATGCATCCGAGAAAAATGCTTGGGGTTTTTTGGTTTTGCCAAGTGACATTCATTTGCTGTGAATACATTTTCCATAGTACTTATTTATTGAAGAAATGATATTAAGTAAAAACTGCCTATTTAAAATGCAGAAAAAAAATCCGTTTGCAAGGCTGCCTTGGAAGTGAGGATCAAACAAAGGGTTCATCTAGTAAACTCTGTGCCACTTTCAGATTAAGTTGTCATGATCAGCTTCTTGAGCGTATGTCATGTTCTCAGCATTTAAGCCCAGCCCGTACTGTAGTTTTACTTTTGGAGGAATAGATTCTTCCAATGGAGCTTGAAATGGAAAAGATGAATTTCACAGTGCCACAGTCTTGGGAGTGAAATATCTTACCTTGAATCAGAAATATAGATGGAAGATTTCTTCATGCAGGAATCTCATTTTTGTGGCTGAGACTCCTATTTCAGCTGAATGATGCACGTATCATCCACAGAACAAGAAATGGCAAACTCTTCCCTGCTGTTTCTCACTTAACTTTTGGAAAACAGATCTGTTTGTAGAGAATACTGTTTCTGTTAGCCCTATTCTTACATGATACATGGTAAATAGGAAGTTTTTCCAGCTTAAATTCATGGTAATCCTTGGTTTTCAGAAAAAAACTCTGTTCTTGCAGCAGAATGAGCAAAAGTATATTCTCCAAACTGATACAGCTTGATAATAAGTAATGAGTAGATTCCAAGTCCCCGACTCCATCCTGCATTTGTTTATTTGCAGCTGCCCCAAGAAGCTAGAACCAGAATGTCCGCAGACCTAGAGTTATGTCTCAGCTATTTATTTTAATTTCTCTAAAATCAGCCATAAAATTCTTAACTAAAACTCTCCTGTAATAAATAACAAAGTGTTTCATTTTTCAGTACCCCATCAAAAATGCATCTCCAAAAGAATTTTTTGTCTATATTTATTAGCCCATGCCACTTGAAATAGTTTTCTGTGGTGGTTCCTAGAGTGTATCAGGAGCTAATTTCGGTATGGGTACGAATGTACAGTCCTAACCTGAGGATTTCTGTGAGTCATTTACCTCTCCCTGCTGCTTTTGCTGTGTACATATTATGTCATGTATTTCTGTATCTCCTGTTAATGTTCTGTGCATTTATAGGATATGAAATCGGTCTGCCAAAGCACATAAGACTGAAGCAGATGAATAATGTAATAAAGATACTGAACTGTCAGTTTAGTTCTTCATTAGAAAACAGATAGTTCTTCACTAAAGGCCTTTTAAAAGTTCTATTCTCATCTTTTATTTAAAAAAAAAAGTTTCATTTCTGTCTGATAGCTAACAGTTAAAAAGACTTTTAGTAATTACCAGCATTCTTTTTTTTTTTTCTGGGTCAGGTTGATTTGCCTGGCTGCATCTGATGTTTAAGAACATACATAATTTTTCAAGGACACTTTGTCTTCCCAAAACCAAGCTGGAATATAGTTTACTATCAATACTGTCGCATCAGTTTTATTTATGAGTACATCTGTTTCTCTGCTAATACAGTGCACTGTGATTACTGTTGTAACCACTCTGAAAATGTTCCACAGAAATGTTTATGCTGCCAGCCAGCAGAAGACACTTTTCCCTTGAATAACCTATGGTGTGTCCTGAATTTACGAGATAGTCTGTAGCCAAGATAGATTATTTACTAGCCAGTTCTAATCAGAGGTGTTCTTCACTCCTGTGATTTTTAGAAAACTCCAACAATGTCTGTCAAACAGGTAATTGAATTATCTTCAAATTTAAAAATGCATTTTTCTAGTATCTAATAAAATATTTTTTAAGAATGAGCAATTATTCTTACTAAGAAAAGGTAATGCGTCTTAATGCATGAGATTAAAGAGGTTCTTTTTAGTCCGATTCATCTCTTTGCAGCATTCAATAGTCTATTAAGTAGTCTCTGCAATAAACTTGATTGCATACTCTGTCAGGTGCCCATGATACATGGTGAGTTAGAACTGGGAGTCTTTATTCTTTGCCAGGGAGATTAAAATACAAGTAAATTATTTTGGCATATTCCCAGGTCAAAAAGACAGAGCACCTGTGTGAAGCCATTGTGGCATATATCACATACTGTTAGTCTAATTGGTTAATTTGCACTAGTTCCTGAATAATTAAAGCATTCTAATCAAGTAAACAGATGTTTTATTTGCTTTTTTCTTATTCACCCATTGCTGAAAATAAGAAGGTGCATTGGAAAAGTAAATTGCCTCTGGAAAGAGGTTTACATTCACCCTCATGAGAATGGTCACAACTTTGGAAGAATATAAATCAGAAGCTTTTTCTGTAAATAAAACCATAATTCAGTGTTTTATCTTTCTGAAAGGCAGTAATACTAGTGTGTTAAAGTGTTCTAAGCTGAACATTCTAAGCTGTGTTGTTTTGATGCTGTCAGATCTGGAAGGTCCTTAATTTTTAATTTTCAAAAAAGGGAAGTTCATTAACTTTTTAAAGTAACAAAACACAAGAGTTTGTTGGTTTTTTTTTTTCTCAGACCAGAGGCTGTTTTTGTCAAAGCAAAAAACTTCAGTCTTTTTGGAGTTCCCTATTTCTCCTTAATGAGATCCAGGACAATTTAAAAAATGTGTACATAAATGCACAAAGCCGTTCTTTGTTGCTTAGAGACCAGCATTGCGGAAATGTATGTTGCCCTTTGGAATAATGCTTTCAATCATTTATCTGTGCAGTGGTTAGTAGAATTTCAAAAACTGTGCTCAAAAATACTTAACCTATTTGAAAGGAAGCCAAGAATGTTAAAGAGTGAGATTTAATACGAAATTTGGCTATGTGGAGCATGTATAAGGTAAGTTAGTAACTTGAAGAGCAAACACTAAAATAGGAGAATTAAGGGAATACTAGAATTCATTGCTAAGCAGACTGTTAGTATTTTCATCAGGTAAGAAAGAGACGAAATGTCAGTACAGTTCAGTTTAGTATTACAAGACTTCTGCTATTTTTTGTCTCTGTATTATTTCTTCCATGTGTTTAAATGTGTAAAAATGGAGGTCTTCTCTTTCATAGATACATTAGGTAATGGCTTAGATAGCACGCTTAGTCTTTTTTCAAGGCCATAGTAGTGTGTAGCATAGTGCAGAGTTAGCTACACTTTTTGTATGATGAAGAAAGTTGATGTACAATCTCAAAGGGTCTTTTCACTTGAAAGACCTTCAAAGTCTTACGAAACTTTGCGATGCAGTGTTTCTCATCAGCATGATTAAGAATCACCACTGTGGTCTGTGAGAAAGAAGCATTGTGGAAGAAGATACACAAATGGGGTTTGGGTCGGTTATGGTTGTTTTTCTGGGTCTTTTTTGTGATAATTTACAAAGTGATGTGGACGCCATTTGAACTAAGTTCAGCAAATGTAGACCTGAAACATGATGCTTTTAAACTCATGTCAGAAGTTCAGAGAAGTACTCTACACATCACCTGCAACAGTTAGCATCGATAAAGTGCAAAAACCCTTCTTGTCTTGGAGGAAGGAAAAAAAGACACCTGAACTGGAAATCTGAAATGAGTAAGAATTTCCCTGCTCTGTGTATGTAGTATTCCCATTACGTTGCCTTGTAGTTGCTAGTAAATGAAAATCCTAGTGAATGCCTTTGCATTCCTAAGACCTAATAGGATGAGTTACTGCAGTCAGGAACTCATTCCAGAATTGCTCCTTATATACACAAGCACAGTAATAGTGTTTAAAACGTGTAGAGGGAGAAATAGGATTAACAAACAAGTTAGTGGTTTGTGTGTAGCAGTCCACCAGAAGCATGGTCAGTGTGCAGAGGCCTTTGTTGATAATGGGAGTCTCCTGGAAAGCAGGGAATGCTTGGTCTTTCTCATACTGTCCTTTTTGACATGATACATCCTTATATTAAAGGATGGCACAAATGGATTTATTGTTCTTTGTTTCGGTCTTTTCCTACTTTTTCTCTCCATTAGGGAATAAATTCTTCTTTTGGTTATGCATGCTTTTACAGTCTCAGAATTCCATGATTTGTTTTCCATGCTTGTGTTCAGGCTATCTCTAAAGCTGAAGAAGTTTGGTTCTGAAACTCTTACAAGATATCCTCCACCAGGATTACAGAATTTCTAGGTCTTTGATTTTTGTCTGTCATCCTTGCTATTATATATTCTTACCTATCTACCCTATGCATACATGCTGACTTGCTGTCCTATGCCTGCTCTCTTCCGTGCTGCCCTTCCCCAACCTTCCAAGTGTGTAGGGGCTAAAATAACTTCTCTATTTACTTTTTTTGGGTCACTTCCCCTGTTCATTTTCCTGTTCACATATTTTCCTTTCTATATTAGCTTCAGTCTCCTTATTGAAGGCTGAATACATTTTACCTGTAATTTTTACAGTCTGGTTCATCTAGCTTTAGTGCTCCCTTTGAGACCACATTGCCACTCACTTCTCCCCTGCCCCTCACTGCCACCTTGAAAAGAGCTGGAGAGGAAAACTGGAGGCACAAAAGGCAGAGGTCACAGGTTGAGATAAGATCAATTTACTGGGAACAGAGAGGGCATAAGAAAACAAATATTTACAGCAGCAGTACTGACAGAGGGTATAAGAAACAAACTGTTCAGATGGAAACCCCCCCTTCACAACAATAGAAAATTCCTGACCTCTGCTATGATGTGCCAAGTGGGAAGAGAGCCATTCTCCCTGGAACAGTTTCTTTCCCTTGCCAGTGATGTGAGATTTATTTGAATAACCTTTGGGTCCTGGCCATGCCCCCACCCAACCACTGCTAAAATTAACCCTGTCTTGGCTGGAACCAGGACACATCTTCATCATGTCTCATTTTCATCCTGTCTGCCCACCTCCCAGTCTGAGAGACGGCATTACTCATACTGAAGTTAGAAGCAGGACCACCAGTTCAAACTAGGGCATTTTAATAGGGTTGTTACAAGAAAAAAAATAGAGGCTGCATTTTTGCAGTGCACTGTCAAACTCAAGGATAGAAACCTCTTGCAGTGGCTGTAGAGATGCCATTGGGTAGCTAGCAGTTCCTCTATTTAAGAGGTCTTTCCATGGGGAACAGCTTCGGATGTGGTTTTGTGGTGGAGGCTTTGGAGTGTTGCAAGACTCAGATTGCAGAGTTGACTGAAAGCTGTTGTGTTACTTTGTAGTTCTGATGTAGGAAGAGTGCTGAGATAATAAATGTTAAAGGATGATCTGTGAATACTGATTTAGTTTATAAGACTGACAGATTCGTTTTGGGGTGTTATATAGCTTTCAGTGTTATATAGCTTTCGATTAAGTATTAATTTTCAGAATGCATTTAAATAAAACTGCATTGCAATCTTTATCAGAGTGGCTTTAATGACTTAAGACCAAGAGTTGCTGCAGGAAATGTATGTCATTGGGAAGTTCCTAAATGCTTTGTTCTCACTTCTAGATTTGGTAAATCTGATCTGGATTACACATAGCAATATGCTTACTGAAATACTTAAATATAGTATTCGAACAACTGAAGTTTGTTTTTATTTCCTTTGCGGTTCAGAGTGGTGGCGAACAGCAGACACGCACTCTCGTCCTGGTGCAGCTTTTTTCCCACCACTCTTGGGAATTCCCACACTGTTTGCTCCTCCTGCACAGAATCATGATTCTGCTTCATTCCACTCAAGAGCTACAGGAAAAAGTAGTCGGAGCAATACAGACAAAGGTAATGGCTGAAGTTGTTGGGAAATAATCATATTGAACTTCTGCACATGCAGAAAAATGTGGAATTTGAGCTTTACTTTCCTCCTTCTTCCCATTGCTAAACAGTTCTATAAAAATTGGTTCTGTTAAGTAAGGATGATACGTACCCAGTATGTGTTTGGCCTTTAAATCATGGGTCCTCTGTATGACTAAACTAAAATACCTCCGTATCAGAGTGACACTGTGATGACAAATTTTAGTACATGTGGCAAGTAACTTGTAAGTAGTCTAGGATCTTGTTACATGTCTATGGAATATTGGTGTTACTGGAGCATATGAAAGAAATTATATGTTACTTGAGATTTATTTTAAATGTCACTTTGTAAATCTGTCATCTTTAGGTGTAAATGGATCACTGAATGGCAACAGTACCACTGCAGTCTCAGCTCTCAGCACATCCATGCTCTCCACTAGCATTGCAACATTGGCGGGAGCAGTGAAAACTGTAACCTCAGGAGCTGGAGGACGAAAGTACAACCAGGAGCAAAGCAAAGTTCAGCTTTTGGACACAAGGGCTGACAAAATCAAAGATAAGGTAAATACACAGAAAGAAACGGAAGATTCAGACAAAAAATTAGGCATGGTTAATGTTCTGCACACAGGAGCATTTTTAAGTTTTCTTTCCAAGTACAAAGTGTTTTGGGTTCTTCTGATTTATTAGAGCGAGATCTGTACCCTTGTGTCTGTAGGGATTTTTTAGTGTGGATTGGCTTTTTGAAATTTTTTAATTTTTTTGGCGTTTTTGACATACGTGTGAACCAAAAGTTACTATAAGTTCTAATTTCACTAGTTAATAAGTTAATAGCTGTGTCTAGCACCTTGTTTTATTTATCTTATTTTTTAAAAAGTGTGGTTTTAACACCAATATTTGATACTGTTATATTACAGTGTGTATATATATATATACACTTATATATTGGTATTACAGTTATAACATTATCAGTTATTTCTGTGAATTTAATTAGGTTTTCATGTATCTTATAAAAACAAAAAGAAAATTTTTAGATGTTAAAAATACTTTTCTGAAAGTCATTTCCTACTTACCAGAAGAAAGAACTATCATTAACTGTTGTGTTTTAGCAATAATCTTTGCTGTTTAACATGAAAGACATGAGTAGTCTCAGTGAGTTAGTAAACGTTATATAGTGACCTAAACACTCTCTTAAGAATTTTGCTACTCTTGGAATCAGAACTATTTAAGTAAAATACAGAAAATGGTATACTGGGAAGGTGATTACTGTCAGAATGGAAGCTAAGGGAGTAATTCTCTACTGGTAGTCATCTAGGCTAAAATCTTTTTCTTTCTTTATATCTACTTACTTTTGTTTTGTGAGTGAATTGAGCTTCTTGCTTCTTTCTGTTACTGAACTACATTCAACTATCAAGTCTGAATGTTTAAATGTGAGAGATCAGCATTTTCAAAGGGCAGCTGGTGCTCATATATCTGCATAAAAATAGGTGTTAGCACTGAAATGGTTACTTATAATTGTGTAGTGATACTAGGGAAATTATTAAGAATATTTTCCCTCAAAACATTCTTTGTGCTCAACAGTTGACAGCTTTTGAAAGTATTAAGCCAGTTAAAGGTATTTGGGAAATCTTTGACTTTTTTCAGGCTTAAATACTAAAAGTGGCTCTTTCTAAAATTACGGTTTTATCCTGGGTATCTACATGCAAAATTCAGCTTTCTTTCTGTGACGCACAGCAGAGGTAAAGCTTTTTCCAGATGCTGTTTCTGTATTTCTGACTGTTACTACAGTTAAGCAGAGTACCAAATAAATTTCTCATTTAATATCTCTAAATACCTTCCAAAAAGGTACTTTTTGGCTCTGCATTATTCAGAAAATTTTACCTATTTTTGCCCTTTGTTTTTGTTTGTGGTTTTGGTTTTTTGGTCAGTTGGTTTGTTGTTTTGGTTCTTTCGCCCTCCAGTTTCTGTCAGGATGTTTGTCAGCATTGCTATCTTCTCCTTTGTGTTACCTTTTGTCTTTATGTATAAATTTGGTACTGTTGATAGATTTCTTGATGGAGGCACTAATTTCAAACTCCAGTGTTACTTGACTAAATACTGAGGTGCTGTAAAAGGATGAATTCGATGTGCAAGTACCTTTCTTAAGAATGTTGTGTTGTTTCTTAACTTCCAAGTCCTCTCTCTCATGCTCATAAATGTCAGGTTGTCGGTTTCCTAAGTTTCTAGAGTAAGTTTTCTTATACTGAAATGGAGTTTGTTGTTCCTAATCTTACTTGATAGGCTGATGTTCATAACTTCTTTTCCTCCAAAACTTTTTATGAAGCATTTGGTATTTGTCATTGTAATGATTTGAACAACCTTTTGTATCAAAACACAGAAATTACTCTGAGAGCTCCAACGTGAGGATGATTATGATTGTTAGAGCTGGTACAAGTGATGTTTATGCTTTTAAATTTCAAAGTGTAACACTTACCTCTTCTTAAAAGCATATCTTGTTTTAAAACTTTCAAATATACTTCTCTAAAAGCTCTTTTCTTTAAGGTTTTTGTTTTTTTATATTCATCTTCTGATTTCTTCAGTCATCTCCTTAGTTGTAATTTCTTCTTGAGGATGGTATCTAATGTTAAAATATTTATTAATGTAGTTAAAATATTTATTGAATGGTTTAAGATATTTATTTCATTTTAGGGGAAAAAAAGAGGCAAACGTGATATCAAACTATTTTTACAGCTGATGAAGATCTAAAGAGTTACTTTCAATATGATGTAGTTAGTTGTCAGAGTGTTTCAGCAGATTTTGGTCCATTTTTCACAAGCAAATTCCAGAAGCAATTTGATGAACATATTCTTTTCAGTCCTCAAAACTGTATATTGCTGTACAGCTCATACTGTGAAAGTAGTTAAATGAATGTGTCACTGAAACTTTGATAAACCTAGTATTTGCTGTTCTTTCTGTGCTAATTTGCAATACGAATTTTGGGTATGAGTTTTTTTGGCATCGGCACATTCTGTGGAGGTTTACTAGACCCGAATTCCAGGTCGGTGTTCTAGGCCTAAATTAGGCATTTTGCTCTGTGATGTAGTGATGTCAGCAGTGGTCAGAAAAAGATTTCAGTGGAATTTTGTGACCAGTTTTAAACTCTCGTCAACTTGTGAAGCACTTTCTCTTTAAGCATTGCAGATCACTTTATTCCAGAATCTCACTTTTCTTTGTTTCAAAGATTATATGTAATAACAAGATTGTATAACAGGTTAAAACTGAAGCATTAACAAGAGAATTGGTCTTCCCGGTAGAAGCCCAGGAAAAAAACAGTGGAAAGCTCTAGTAACAGCGACAGTGACTCAGGCTCCTCTTCAGACACCTCAAGTGAAGGTGTGAGTAGTAGTGACTCTGATGACCTAGAGGAGGATGAAGAGGAGGAGGAGGACCAGAGTGCTGAAGAGAGTGAAGATGATGAATCTGATTCTGAAAATGAAGCACATCACAAAAGCAAGAACAAGGTATGACACCTCACTCCACTGCCCACAGTCTTGTTGCTGCAAGCTCTTTGTGACAAGGTGACCTGCTCACGTCCATGTATAAATAGTCAACAGTCATTTAACTGCACATTAATAAATGCTAAGAATATTCTTTTTAGGTTTTCTTCAGGGTTTTCTGTTTGGGGTTTCTGGGAGAGGTTTTTTGGTTCTTCTGTGTGCATGCATGTCTTTGTATTGCTGTTCTTTACAGGCTAAGAGTTTTTACAGTCGGTAGACTCTTATTTTTGTTACAAAGTAGGAAATACAAAGAAGTTAAGTACTGCATGCAGGTAGTGAATTGAAAATACATCGTTGTGGATATTGGTTTGGCAGTTGCTTTTTTTTCTAGCGGAGAGGCTAGTCTTCCCTAGTAGTAGAACAACAAGATGGGAATCCTTGGGATCCTGTTAGGTTTACTGTCAGAAATACATTTAAGAACAACCATGGTCTAATACTCCTGCTCTCTAAGTGTTGTCACATGCTGAAACTGTCTGGGGGAAAAAACAGAAAATGAACAATAAATGTATTACAAGACTGATTAAAAAATTGATATTGTTTATCCTCTGCCAAGACTAGTGTAATTAATGGAGACTGATCGTATGTTTAGCCTTTCTAAAAGGATCTTTAACTTACATAATGAACAGTCAAAAATAAATATTTTGCAGGTGCTAATGCACAGTGGTGTAACAGATATGAAAACTGATGGACAGAAATCACAGGAAAAGTCTCAAGAAAAAAGAACACACCAGCAGATACCTCTTGTGTCTGATTCCCAGACTCACTCGTCATTCCAGTCCCAGCAGAAGCAGCCTCAGGTTTTGTCACAGCAGCTTCCATTTATTTTTCAAAGCTCTCAGGCAAAGGAGGAATCTGTGAACAAACACACAAGTGTAATACAGTCTACGGGATTGGTTCCTAATGTGAAACCTTTGTCTTTGGTACATGAAGCCAAAAAGGAGACCTATTTAAAACTTGTAGTTCCTTCCCCTGATCTACTCAAAGCAGGGAACAAAAATACCTCTGAAGAATCTATCACTTTGACCAGTGATGTTAGATCTAAACGGGTGAGTGAAGTTTTTGATTATTTGTAACCTGTGTCCTCTGCTTAAAAAGATGTAACATTGGGCCATCAAGTTCTTTTAAATATAGTGTATTAAAATTATAAGTATATATATTTTCATAATCATGGGAGTTTGTGTTTTTAGAGTTGATCTGGATTTCTGAATGGTATAAATGAACTAGATTGTGTGGGTCATGCATCTCTTAAGGACAGTGTGCATCTGAAATCAGTATCAAAATAAGGAAAGTACTTGTGGGTAAATTGTGTGGTCTGGATATTTTTCCTGTGCTTCTAGGTTAAGTCCAAATGCTAATTTAATTCTTCACATATCTAGTATGTAAGCATGGCTTCACTTTCTTGCAAATTGGGTAGTTTCAAGTCAAAGTAATTGAAATCACCTATTTTAACCATGATTTTAAATAAAGAAGCTGAAAGCCATTTTAAAAAAATGCTCAATGTAATATTGAGTTTTGTTTGCTCTTTAAAGACAGATACTTATGCGCTGAAAGCTGTAAAAAGTATGGCCGTTTCAGTAGTTTTTTTAGAATCAAAGAATGGCCTGAGTTGGAAGGAGCCGGAAAGCTCTACCCTGCCCCTGCCGTGGCAGGGACACCTCCCACTGTCCCAGGGACACCTCCCACTGTCCCAGGGACACCTCCCACTGTCCCAGGTGCTCCCAGCCCCAGTGTCCAGCCTGGCCTTGGGCACTGCCAGGGGTCCAGAGGCAGCCACAGCTGCTCTGGGCACCCTGTGCCAGGGCATCCCCATCCTTCCTCAATTTATCTTCCTCTTTACTGGTCAGGACTGTACAATAAGTTTATGTGTCTGTCTTAACACTTCTGTAGCTCCTAAAATTTTCAAATCTTCAGTTTATTTATTTTGTTAATAGTGATTAAGGTGACTGCTAATGAATTTTCTATTCAGTGAGATTTGAATGGGGATTAGAAAAGAATAAAAATTGGCATTTTACAAACACTGAGACTTAGGATATATACAAAAATAACTATATTAAAAGATACCTTTACCAAGGCAACTATCATTATTATTATTATTATTTCTAATTTTGTTTTAGGTAGTATTTGGTAGTAGTAAACTCAATTCTGATTCACAGCTAACACACAGGCCCTCAGTGAGAACTGAAAAAATACTTGATTTTTATTGCTAGACTAGAAGTTATAAAATAGTCTTCCTTTCCAATTTCCTGTTACTTGGTAAAATTCAAATAAGCTTGTCACTTACCAGGAGTAGCTAAATGAATTATAATTATGAGAACATACATCTTTGCTATTCATAGAGGCTTCTTTCAAATTTAGGTTATGAGTCTTTAGCTGGTGATAGAGTACACATTTAGTAGTTTGATTTCTCTAAAACTTTTACAGGAGGTATGCACTGTGTGAATATTTTAGAGATTTTCATAATTTCATATTCAGTTTTAAATGATAGTAACTTCCATGAATGTATTGTGTTTGACTTAATTTTAAAATATTGGTTTTAAACTGTATCATCTTTCTCCATTTTATTATATTTTATATTGAAGATGATGTGGGCCTTTTTTCTTTGGAAGTCTTTAGGCTAAAGACACTGCAAGCTTGACATGTGTTTCTGAGCTATTACTAGGTTTTACGTGAAGATTTTCAAGTACTACTCTTTTAGTTAAACAATTAACATTTCACAGCATTTCTGAGTAATACCTTTTCCCTCATTTTTAAAAATAAAGTTTTCTACACTAAGAGTCCTCTGTTGGTTTTCGAATATTGTAGCCATTAGTGTGTTGTATTTACCTTGTGCTTTAAAGTGAGCAAATTACTAAAGGTACCTGTACTTTCACTCATGGGATTTTTATATGCTGAATTAAGTAATAATAAGAGGTTTTTCTGCGCTGGTACACAAGAGTAGTATCTTTCTAAAATTCACCTGTCTGAAAATACCGAAGAAAGCCAAAGAAACACCTCGACGTCTTATTCCTCTTGTCTTCTTATTTCTTTAGGAACAGTATAAACAGACATTCCCAGCAGCACAGCTAAAGAAACAGGAATCGTCTAAGAGCCTGAAGAAGGTTATTGCAGCTTTGTCAAGCCCCAAACCAACATCTAGTTCACCAGCTCATCAAAAACTCACATCCTTGGAAAACAACCATTCTAACCCATTCCTGACAAATGCACTTTTAGGTAATCACCAACCCAATGGAGTTATTCAGAGCGTCATCCAGGAGGCTCCTCTTGCACTCACCACGAAACCGAAACCCCAGACCAAGATCAATGAAAGTGTAGCCATTTCTAGTAGTGCCCCCTTTTCCTTGCCAATAAACTTGAGTGCGTGTGGGAAAAAGACAACTGGTAACCGGCCAGCTGTAATGCCCTCTACCTCTCCTGTGTTACCTGGCTCAGGAAAGGATAAAGCAGTCAGCAATAATGCAGTAAATGCAGTAAAACCACAACACCGCCTTCCTTCTGCAAAACTGGTGGTGGAGCAGTTCAGAGGGGTAGACTCAGATGCCCCCAGCAGTAAAGACTCTGACGACTCAAATGATGATGACGACGATGATGAAGATGAAGATGAGGACGATGAAGAAGATGATTCTGATGATAGCCAATCAGGTGGTTTAATCTTTTTAATAGGAAAAGCAGAAACATAATTTTTTGCATTTTGAAAACATGCATTTCCCACCATATTTTAAAATAGAGACAGGAAATGCTGGGCCGGCGTGGCCCACACAGTGCCCTACATATATCCTTGAAGTTAGCACGTGTCCCCATTCTCCATTGTGTCATGTCCAAAAATCCTGTTTGAGGTGTTCTGATACTTAGTCAGCTGGCCTGGTAAGGTGGCTCCTTAGCCATTTGGAAAGGCTGTCAGAGACATGCCTTCCACTTTAGTCACCCAGCCTGCAGCTTGATGTGACAGAGTGGTCAGGGGGGGATTGACGTTAAGGCTGATGCATGGTTAATGATTCTGGCAGACAGAGACCAGCTGCAAAACATGTTTCCTAACCAGAGAGGGACTAAACAAGGGCGTTCAGATTGTCAAGAGTGGCAAGAAAGGTGTGTTTTTGTGCTCATTCAGGAGGACAGTAGTCCATAAGCAAGTAATTGTATGGTTTTAAGGGCTGCAGACCAGGCTATGCAGTTTGGAATAACAAGCCTGTTTTGAAGAGTTGACTGTGCTCACAGTCGCTGCTTTGTTCCATGCGCTGAGATCCCTTGTGTCCAGCCTCCACCTTCATCGTTCTCTTCCCACTCTCACCCACACACTATGTACTAATCTTTTTATCTCAGGATTGTATCTCACCTTTAGTTCCTTACCCTGGCTGTCCTTGATTCTTACTCTTCCTTTGCCCAGATTGCCATACTTTCGATTCTGACCTCTTTCAGTCCATATCCAGTTCTGTTGTTTTCACGATGGAATTCACACCTGTGAAATGCCCTTCCTGGGGTAATGCCCAGCTGCTGCCAGGCTAATGGGATGATTTAGCTGTAGCTCATTCTGGGGTAAACAGTCTTGAAATATTGCAGCTTTTGTCACTCATCTCTTTCCATTCAAAAGAATGATGTGTTATCGTGCAGAATTACTTAATGCTGTTATATTTGTAGTCATTCTAAAGTTAAGGTAGTTAATTAGAACCTCCTATTTATACTCAAGAGGTGCTATTAAAAGAGCATATATAATAACCGAAAATACTTTGCAAGTGTTAGGACTTTAATAATGTACTTGCCAGTAGTTTCCAAGACATGAGCCTTTTGCCACACTTTCTTTAAACAGAGTCTGACAGTAATTCTGAGTCAGATACAGAAGGGTCTGAGGAGGAAGATGAGGAGGATGATAAAGACCAAGATGAATCGGATACCGACACTGAGGGAGAAAAAACCCCGCTGAAACTGAATAAAACTTCATCGTCTGTGAAGAGCTCTTCCAGTGGTCTCACAGCTCACTCCACCCCGCTTAATCTCCAAGTAGCGAAGACATCGAGCTCGGCACCAGCTGCCTTATGTCCTGAGTCCCAGCCTGCAGTGTTCCTCGGCACAGGGGCCTCCAGCCTCACAACAGGTACACACTGTGGTAAACCACTCTCTTCTGTTACGCTGCCATGTGGTAGCTAAGGTCCATGTGTTGTAAAAGTAGTTGCAAAAATAGTCCAGGTCCTGATATCAAGTGACAGCTCGAGAAGATTTTTACCCTAAGAGTATTGATTAACTGAACAGCCACCCCAGCGATGTGGCAGAGTCCTCCTCACTTGAGTTTTTCAGGTGCCAGTTGGTCAGGGTGTGAGATAATCTTGGTAAAACTTCCTTTCCCAAGGAATGCTGGACCAAATGTCATTTGACAGCCCTCTGGACTTTGGCTGTTGAGTGACTGTGATCTTTTCACTGTTTGAAGGAGTGATTAAGATCTTTTAGCCAAACTGCAAATTCTCCAGACTAGAACATTACACTTAGACTAGGACATTTTAACTCGTGCAATTATTTGAGAGAAGATAGAAATAAATATCCAGAGTTTATATTTATTACATTAAAACTCTTAATTTTTAAGTCTTGGGAATTCTCCATTTTATTATAAAGTGGTTATTCTTACTCCTGATTTCTGTACATTCTAGTTTGTGTTCTGAAGCTTCAATTTTTGCCCCTTCCATGATAAACTTTGTAACCATATTTTGTTAGAACATAATTTTCTAATAATTCTTTCAAAATTCTCAGAATTTATGGATTATGCGCAAGAATTTATTCTTAAAATGTTTTTGAAAGTACATTTAGCATTTACCTGATATTATATGGTGCTTATATTCCATCATTTGGTGACTTATTTGGGAACATTTAGTAATTACTGTGGCTACAGTAAAAGAATGCATTTTTGAAAGTCACACTTCTTAACTTGCATGGTAACAATGAAATGCAATCACGTATTTCCTACTTTGAATTAGAGACTTGATGTTTATTTTTATATTTGGATTAAGTGGAATAGAAGCTTTGTTCCATGTCATACAAGGGCATTAGCTTTGAAGCAGTATAATGTTATCTACCTAATATTTATCCCAGAAACAGGCTTGTTAACTGTTCAGTTTATAAAAGATTTCATATGGATTAGGAATAATCCAAATGGGTAAAAAAAAAAAAAAAAATTTTTTCTCAGGGATCTATGTTGATTTGTGGTGCTTTGAGAAGTCTGATAGCAAGTTTTTACCTAGAGTTGGTCAGTCACAGAAGAGGTCTTGTGGTCTCTTACCTATATCTGTTTTGCACTTTTCACTTCACTTGTATTTGGAAAAGCAGCCTCCCACTGTGACCATTCAAATCAATGCAGTAATCATTCATATTAGGTTAACAGTGCAGACCTGTGTCTAAATTTTGGGATTTGAGCACAGATGTTTCCTTGGTGCTTTTTCTAGGGGTCTCCTCACATGATCTGGAAGGAGCTGCAGGCATCTCCCTTGGCAGCAGGGGCTGTGCTGCTGGGAGAGGCTGGAGCTAGGGCCAGGGATCAGTGTGGTGATGAGTGGCCCTCACTCGTGCCTGTTCCCAGGGAAGAGATGTGTCACATTCTTGGCAGAAGGTCCAAACTACCTTTTTGGGAAGTGCATCTTCCAAAAGTTGGTCTGCGTGCATAGTTCATGTCCTGTGGATGTCTGAGAGGCCTGAGGAAAGACTTTCACCCTAAAAACCTCACGTTTGGCACTTGTCTCTGGGATACTATTGGTGTCAGTTGCTTGACAAGCACCAAACACAACATCTGTTTGAGATGGGGAAAGCTGAAGTAGTTCTGAAAATTTTCTTCATTTGACATTTGACTGCATTCTATAGACAATGTTCTTGGAAGACTAAACCTATTAGAATATGGATCTTTAAAGTAAAAAGTGCTTTTATTTGTGTCTTCTTTACTGAAAACAATTACATATGGTCTTGTCTAGAAAAACAGGCAAGGAATTAAATTAGCAATATTAGAGAGCACTAAACAGGACAAGCAGATAAGCATGGGATAGTTAGGTTTTGTGTTTACAATTTCAGAGGATGAGGTTACAGGAAACTTAGAGGAAAATATATTTTAGAAGGACAACACTTGCGTTGGTTTTCTTGGTAATTGAGGTACGTGGTGAGAACAAGAAAACAATTCTCTTTTGTTTTGGGGATAGAAACATAAAATGTACATTTTAAGAACATGTTTTCTTTTGTAAATTCTGTTGGGTATTAACCAGAGATTCTGTTTTAGGTATTTCAAAAAGACGAAGAGTAGCAGACGAACGGGAGCTGCGTGTTCCTCTTGATTATGGGTACGTTACCTATATACCTGCCTTTCCTTAAAGGGAGACAATGCCTTCGAAAATCTGTTGGTAGAGAAATGAGTTTAAAAATTTTGAGGCTGAATAATAAGGAAAGGGCTTTAGCAATTTAGATTTCTGACTCCCAGTGATTGTGTATATCTTTAAAAAGTGTCAGCATATTTCATGTGTTAATTTTTGTGCATCAGATTTGCTCTTTTGCAAACATGACCCGTCTCTTAGCTGTTTTGCTTTGGAAATTATTGCTAATGGTCTGAACTGATAAAGATGCCAAATAACTCCCTAAAGTATAGTTCTAAGCTGTTTAAAATCTGGTCATATATAAGTTGCTTGATAGAAATAAATTCATGTATTTAGTCGGTTTGGATTGTTTGATTTATGATACTCCAGTCACATTTTCTTCTTTTTTTTTTTTTTTGTACAATTCTTAAATTGACACAAATTACTTATTTTTTAAAAAGTGTATTGTTGTATGCAACTATTTCATATTACTCTAGCTGGCAAAGAGAAACCCGAATAAGAAACTTTGGTGGTCGCCTTCAAGGAGAAGTAGCATATTTTGCACCTTGTGGAAAGAAGCTGAGACAGTATCCTGATGTAGTAAAGGTACATTAATTTTTTAACTTCTGTGTTCTAATGCTGGTAAGCATGCTTGCAATTAAAATATATAATTTTTCTTTTCTCCAGTAGAGATACTTGTTTTCTGTGATGTGAGGTGTAATGTATCTCAGTCTGTTACTGATTTGATGTCTCATGAATGCGTATCCCTTTGACAGAATATGCAAAACGTTACACTCACAAAGTTAGCTGTGCATCAAAGCTGGGTTGTAATTATTTACAAGCTGAAGTGGAAAAATATGTGATTTTTTCAGTATCTCAGCAGAAATGGAATAATGGATATCTCAAGGGACAATTTCAGCTTCAGTGCAAAAATAGGAGTGGGTGACTTCTATGAAGCCAGAGATGGACCGCAGGTATCCATTTTTTAAAAAGTAAAGTTTTTGTTCCAAGGAGCATTAACTTAAGTTTAGGTGAAATAATTTTTGCTACGATCTGAAGCATTAGCTGTTTTTAGCTAAAAATCTATTTTTACCTGTTTCTAAAAGCTGCACGTGTTCTTAACAGTAGTTAGATTGAGATGTGGAGAAAGCTTGATCCTTGGCAATGTTGAGAGCCACCTTCACTGGCTTTGCTTGGAGAGTGCTTTAATGATCAGCTCTGAGACTGGCTTGGTCTAGTTTGAGAACTTGGAGCTGTGTATTTTGTCTTAGTATTCAGGTATTTCTGACTTAAAACTTGGTTTCTTCTTTTATTGTATACAGCCTCATATCAGTAGTAATTTATGTGTAGATGTTAAATCCCACTTTGTTAGTGTGTTCCTATGCATAATATATGTATGTGTATATGTGTGTGTTTAGATATAGATATAGATATCTAAAATGCATGTTTTTATATACAAGTGTCCCCTGTGTCAGGAATACTGTCTGAGCATCCTGAAGTGTGACACTTTTACAGAGGGGGATGCAGAACTATACCAGTTACGCTTTACAGTGGTAAAATTGTTCAACAGTGCCTAGATAAATCACATCAGGATAAAGAAAACCAAAATTTTAAGTCAGTTGTTACTGTATTTTGGCCGTGTTGCCTTTTATTCAGGATGTGCACAAAAATTTTTGGACTTTTCTCAGTGCAGGTATTTGCTTCTTCAAAAGATGGGGTTTCTGAATGTGTTACTAGCTCTCAACAGTCTTGAGTTCAGGCTCAAGTTAAGCCTTATGTTCTTGTAATACCTTGTAGAAATATGTAATGTTTGCATGGTATAGATTTGAAAGCATTCAAGGCTGAATTCATGGTAAGCAGCTGCTTCTAGGTGGTGCTTTCTGGCTTACAGGCTAAAACATTGCTGTACTTGCTTCATGTTTGGCCTTCAACAGTTACAAGTTCCTGTAGTTATGAGCCTCGTTGTGTATCAGCATGTCTTGATGAAATAATTCATTTTACTGGGATGTAATGTAATGGCAGGGTATCTGCTCTCTTTTTGCCCTGTTCCCTTTTTTGTGTCTGTTGCCTGTATTACTTCATTAGTCTTGTTCCCTTCTTTAGTTATATCTGTGTTCTCCCTTTAGTTGATTTGTAGGTTGTCCTGTGATCTATTAAACTTGAGAATGAAGGCAGTGTGAGAGGCAGATTTCTATAGGCAAGACTGGCAATGTGAACATTAGTTTGCTATACATATATCATCACTGAACTTTGTGCTGATGTGGTTTTTGGTAGGTTCCACTGAGACTCAGATACACAAAGGAGAAGTTTTCTTAGTAGAAAAGGAGACTGAGGGGGGCAGCTGTATCAGATGTGCTCAGATGCATTTACATTTTATGTGTGAATGAGAGGTTACAAAGCAGTGGAGCTACACTCAGGCAGATAATATTGCCTAATGTAGCAGTATGTGGTACTGATACTTCATAAAAAGAGCTTGCACCCTCTTTAGTAAAGTTTCTTGAATTATCCAGGTTCAAAATAATATATGATAATCGTATCTTCATGGATGTCTGGAGGTAATTCCAGAAATTTTATTCCTGATTTTGCGATAATTTTGATTATTCTTTATAGCCCTTAGCGATTATTCTTCCCTTCTTTCATTATACATTTCTGTCATCTTGTGAGACATGCAATGTATGCTAAGTTTCACACAGCTCTAAGATGAAACAGGATGTGAAGAAAATTTTCTTAAGGCTAAATCAGTATTATTACAGATTTACCTAGAGCAAGCCAAAAGTATGTGGATTACCTGCTTCTTTTAGTGCCTGTGTTTCTGTCTCGTGGTATGGAAACCACCAAATATTATGGGTTATTCAAAGCAGTGTTTGAAAGCTGTAACAGAAGCATATTTGGCAGAAGTGGGCCATAAAGGAATAGGATTACAAGAATGATTGAGGTTTGGCAAATGTGAAAATTCAGTGGCTGGACCTGGAAGCTTTAAACTGCTGTGATTTAGAAAGATTAGTATGAATGTGATTTGGAGTGACAGAATAAACATGGGTCCTCATGAGTTTAAGTAATACGTACAGGAGTCTGTGTCCTGTTCTGAGTTCTGCAGTTCAGTGTGGGGAGCTATATTGTTAACTTTCCTCCACAAATCTAATCAGAAATTTAAGTGGATTTTTGCTTCTTGTAAAAGTGCGCATCGTTTTGTTCATTGGCTTGATTAACAGAATTTGAACTTGATTCTGCTTTCATGCATAGTTATCTGGTGTTGTTTTGGCAAATGTCCTGCTTGAATGTCAGAAATTGAATAAAGTTATTTTGGTTAGTTTGAACAATAAAGCACAACATTTCACAGTGGTATTGCCATTTTTTCTCTAATGTTTGAGTAGCAAAGCTTCAATTTTATGTAAGCCTGTGAGGGCACAAACCCTATATTTTATCCTTGAAATGTCAAAACCCCAGAGTTTTAGCATGTACATTCCTTTAATAGAAATGTATTTTGAGTTAGATTTTAAAATTTGTTTGAGCACAAAATACAGATGGTAAATCAACTCTTGCTTAACCCTTAATGCCTTTGTTCTGGACTATTTTTGTTATGTCCTCTCTTAAACTTGTGAAAACTTGTGCATCCACAATGCCCTTTGAGAGGACATTCTGTCTTCTCCCATCCCTTGAAGCACCTGCTCCTTTTGCTTACTGAACCATTGTTCCCTTCATTTGATGGCCTCTGGTTTCTTTTTTAGGCAGCATTAGGAAAATGTAATGCCCAGCGTGGTCGCTTCTCCCCCTTTTCTTTGATTCCTGTTTTGCCTCCCCTGGAACGTACATTTTTTGAGATTAGGTTTTCTAGGTTGGAAGTTGGTGTAGGTAGTAAATACAAGTATTGAACCTACCTCAATAAACTGAACCTGTAATAAACTGCAATTGAAATACTAAGCAGAGAAACAAAAGTTACACTTAAGTAGTACTGTTCAAGATAGTAAGAGAATCGACTTCTAGTCAAGTGGTAGAGGTGAATATTTTGGATTAAAAAGTCCTTAGGGGTGCAGCATGATGATGCGGTGCACATTAATGATATGGTCTTGGTTCCAAACAGTGCATTTTCAGAACATGATTAATAACAAAGCCCTTTGGAATGTGTGCAAACCAAGTGTGACTTGTACTCTGGGGACGGTCCTTAACAGGGGATGATTCAGACTTTAGAAAAGCATCTTTGCAGTTACTGATAACTCCTTTGAAATCTAAATGTCTCATTAACAAGCTGCCATTTCTTTTGCTGAACTTATGCAGAACCTTTGTGATTCTGAAGATTGAGCAGAAATAATTAAAAGACAAATTACCAGAATAAGCAAAAATAATTTATTTTGTGGTACAGTAAATTGGATTTTAGGGTTTATGTACATAAAAATGTGAAAACTAAAGCATTCTAAATATATTTTTTCTGAACTGGTATTTAGGGAGATTTTTAAGTTACCAACTTTCCTTCTTGCTTCAGCAGACATTTTCAAAATTTTTTACAAACCTTTTTTAAGGCAAGTTATGAAGAAGTCCTGAAGGATGCTTAGCTTGCTGTTTTTCCCTTTATTTCTCAAAAGCTTGGGGAAATGGTAGAAGATGTTAAAAGTTTGAAGTACTGGTGTTCAGTTATACAGCATCACCTAGACGGTGCTCCTTTTCTACTCGGTAGATGCAAGAAACTCTACTTTTTAGTAACCAGTTAAAGTTATTCCTTTGTGAGGATTAACTTGGGTATTTTTATTAACAAAGTATTTTAGAATCTGCATTCAAGATGTCACAAAAGACTCTAGTGTGTGCTTTGGTTAAAGAATGTAGTTCATATAACTTGAGTTTAGATACATGGATGCTTAGAAGTTACTTTTTGTTGATTCAAGGTGATGCAGAAACTGTTTTGCAGTGAATAAGGTGAGAACTCAGTTCTGCTAACTAAAACTTGAAGATTAAAATGCATCTGTTTTTTTCAGCTCAGTTGTTGAGCTCTGCAACACTGAAAAGCAGTATTTAAAAATACATTACTGCCATTGCTTGTTACATATGCCAGAATTTCTGTAAACATGCTCTGTTGGAAGACAGCATCTCATAGCTTGACACATTTTTTCATTCATGTTGAGCAGTGGATTATGTGAAAGCAGAATTGTTGTTGTTGGGTTTACTTAATAAGGAAGAATCTGTTTTGCCTTTTAGAAATGGTTGAACAATTTGATGAGAAATAATTAAAAATAACGTCGTAATGTCGTATCTACTAGGTAAAAGCTTTGTATATGCTTAGATAGTCTTCAAAACCTTTCTTAGTGGTAGAATTTACAAAAGTTCCTAGTGATAGTCTCTCAATATGTAGCTTCTGTGCATCATGAAGAAATTGTCCTGCTCAAATAATACATCACAACACTTGCGTATTTAATATCTACAGCTCATGTTAGATTTGGGGTTATTTTAATCTGTGTTTGCGATACCTGTCTGTGGAACGTGTCCATTCACAGGGTGTGCAGTGGTGTCTCCTGAAGGAGGAGGAGGTCCTGCCCCGTATCAGGGCTCTGGAGGGGCGCAGGGGCCGGCCCCCCAACGCAGACAGGCAGCACTGCCGGGAGGAGGCGAGGGGCAGGCGCCGCAAGGGCCGCCCGCCCAACGTGGGCAGCGGGGACTTTCTGGACAGCGCCGACACAAAGCTGCTGAGGAAGCTCCAGGCTCAAGGTGAGAACTGTGCTCATGTTTTCACAAAGAGAGTATATAAAGTATATATATCAGTATATAAAGAGTTAGTGTTTTTCCTGTGGGTGAGTGATTTGTCTCACTAGGATATTAATATCCAGGGTTTTGTTTTGGATATTTATTACCTGCTCTTGTTGAAGACTATTTGAAGATCAGTAAAGAGTTATCTGTATATAGGTTTTAAATTTTAGAAGGGGGTGCATGTGTGAAGACATGTCTAAAAGCTTACTCTATAGTTACTGCGTAAGAAGCCGATGGTATTTTGGGGAGTTCTGTCGTGCAGGTCCTGGACCTCAGTCCTTTGAAAAGCAACCTGAATTCAACCTCCAGAAAATCCTTCCTACAGCTGTCCTCTATCAGTGTGTCCATAAGTAGTTAATTAAAATTTCAGAAATGATATTACAGGGTAGTAGAATGCTTCAGGGGATTACTGATTAGCATAAGAATGGCTGACTTTAGGTAACCACAGGAAAGAGGCATGTTACCCAGGTGAGTGTGCACTTCATTGTTAAAAAAAGGATTACGTAATTATATGAGGTGACTTCTAAGGAAAACGGATTCCATGCTTTCTGAATAAAATGTTGATTTAATAGTTTTGAAACAAATGTTCTCTGCTTAAAAAAAAAGAAGAAAATTAATTTGAAATGAATCAACATTATTGGCATGATTCTATCTTTTAATAAATTATTTTTTTCCTCTGAAACCAGTATTATGTAGAAAGTATCTGTGTTCATTTGCACTGTTGATGCAGTTACAGATACATGATGTGCCATTAGCGATGGTTCATAGAAAAGTTTTGTAAATGCCAGTTTGTGCAAAACAAATCCTCTCTTTGCTCTGTCTTTACAACGTGCAAATGTCTGGAACACAAACTGTATCTTCATTGTTGGACAGAACTGTTTTTATGAACTCAATAATTTCTTTTTGTAACAGAAATAGCTAGGCAAGCAGCACAGATAAAGCTACTGAGAAAGCTTCAGAAGCAGGAGCAAGCACGAGCTGCCAAAGAAGCGAAAAAACAGCAAGGTAAGTATTACTTGTGCAAATCTGTGCATGCTAGGGGATTTTTTGGAGAAGTGTTTATGAAAAGTTACGTGTCCATTGCCATGTTCTGCTGATACTGTTTGCTTTTGTTTGTTAGCTATTATGGCAGCTGAAGAAAAGCGAAAGCAAAAGGAGCAGATAAAGATAATGAAGCAACAGGTAAACTATGCAACAGCGAAATAAGCTCTTTAAATAATTCAATAATGTGTGTTTTAAATATTTAGTAAATTACTAAGTGTGCTGATTGCAAAGTGTGTGTTTTAAATCTAGTTTTAAAGACCACACAGTGTATGTTACTTAAAATTCTAAACTCCAATAAGGCCATCATTAACCCATGTCCCCAGGTGCCACATCAGCACATCTCTCAAATTACTCCAGGGACAGTGTCTCCACTGCTGCCCTGGGCAGCCTGTGCCAGAGCTAAACGACCCTTTCCATGAAGAAATGTTATCTAATATCAAAGTTAAGCCTCCCTTGGTACACTTGGAGGCCGTTTCCTCTTGTCCTGTCCCTTGTTCCCTGGGAGCAGAGCCTGACCCCCACTTGGCTGCACTCACCTGTCAGGGAGTTCAGGAAAGTGAGAAGGTCCCCTCTGAGCCTCCTTTTTTCCAAGCTGAGCCCCTTTCCCAGCTCCCTCAGCTGCTCCTTGTGCTCCAGCCCCTTCTCCAGATCTTTTGCCCTTTTTCTCTGGACATGCTCCAGCCCCTCAATGTCTATATGTGATCTCAACGTGCCAACACTTGGAGAACGTACTAGGATTAGTTTCCTGTAGGGAATATGAGTGACATGGGAAGAAGACAGAGATGCTGCTTGCCACTGTGGAGGGAAAATTGATGTGGCCAAAGCTCAGTTGAAGTTGGAGCTGCCGGAAATGTGGGGGACAATGGACAAGAATTTTTTCAAATACATTAATGGCAACTCTCATTGTGCTTATAAATTGGGGAAAGGGGCTGAAGAGCAGCTGCAGGCTCCTCCTTACCCTGGAGACATCAGGCCCAGCATCACTGGCCAGGCAAGGAGGGGTTTGTCCCACTCTGCTCTGCACTGAAGTGGCCTCACCTTGAGTCCTGGGGACAGTTTTGGGCACTGCAATGTAAAAAGGACAATAAACCATTAGAGGCTATCCAAAGAAGGCCATGAGGATGGGGAAGGGGCTGGAGGGGAAATCTTAAGAGGAATGGCTGAGGGCACTTGGTTTGTTCAGCCTGGAGAAGCGGAGACTGCGGGAGACTCATTGTGCTCTTCAACATACTCAGGAGGAGCAGTGGAGGAGCAGCTCCAATCTCTGCCCTGTGTGATCAGTGACAGGACTTGTGGGAGCTGCTGGAGCTGAGTCGGGAAGTTTAGGCTAGATATCAGGGTAAAGGTTCACCAGCCCAGGGGGTGGGCAGGTGCTGTGCAGGCTTCCCACAGCCCCAAGGCTGCCAGAGCTCCAGGAGCGTTTGGACAGTGCTCCCAGGCAGAGGGGGGGATTATTGGGGTGTCTGTGCAGGGCCAGGAGTTGGATCAATGATCCTGATGGGTTCCTCCCAACTCAGCATACTGTATGATTTTATGGCATCATGAGGTGTTAAAAAAGCCAAAAAAATTATGAAACCTTTCACATCTTTGAAATCCAGGTATTAAATCCTGACATACTTTTTTTTTTTTTTTTTTGAGTAGTAAACCAAAATTGGTGTTACTGCATACTACCTTAAGCATCCATAATAGATTACAATTAATTCTTGTTGGTAACTGTTAAAATGTTTCCCTTTTATTTTTTTAAGAAAGTGCTCAGTGTAGTAGACATAGATCTAGAAGTTGTCGCCCTGCCACATTTGAGTTACAGTAGAAAAGGCTGAGAGAGCTGGGACTGTTCAGTCTGGAGAAGAGGAGGCTCAGGAGGACCTTGCTAATGCAGCTAAGTGCCTGCTGGGAGGCTGCAAAGAGGTGACTTCTCTCAGAAGTCCCCAGTGATAGGTGGTTCCTTCTGGGCGTTGGGAATCACTTTGTCACGAAGATGGCAACTGAGAACTGGAGCAGGTGGCCCAGGGGGGCTGTGGAGCCTCCCATATAGAGTTTCAACAGCGACCTGGATGTGGTCCTTTGTAACTGCTTTTAGGTGACCCTTTTGGGGCTGGGGTTGTGGGCAGGGTGACTTGTAGATGTCCCTCCCAACCTTAGCCAGTCTGCACTTTGGTAGATTGTGACAGTTTCAATGTCTCCACTTCTCAAGACAGCCCATACACGTTAAAGAAAAGGAGCACACTGTGATTTTCAAGTGGTCCTTACATTCCAAGGGTCCAGGGAGCAAGAATTTTTAAATTGCCAAATATGTCAAATCCACACCTTGTTTGTCATCATCATATTCCTTGATGTGTAACTTGATAAAACTTATGATTTCAATGTGCTGGGTATTTCTTCTCTGATCCAGTTCTTTATTGTGATCTCTGCTGAAAAGTTTGTTCTGTATCAACTCTAGCCTTCATGGAGTTGAGAGGGTGTAGCACATGCTTTCAAGTTTTATTTTAAAGTATAATGGGGGATAATAGAGATTTAAGGTCTATGCTGTGAGCTTCACATGGTGGAAAAAGTTCAGTACTGTCTGAACAAGGCCTCTGAATTCATTTTCTTGATAAGGTTATATAACGTTGGACTTCTCAACAGTTTAAGGAACTGATAGGATTTGCCTGGAGTTCAGTATTAGACTTCATGTATTGGAGCTCAGTTTGTCAGAAAACTTTGTATGTCTTTCTCATCTGTGATTGCTTTTTTACTGTCAAGTATTTAAGATTATCTTTTCTTAGGAACTTGCTTTTGTTTTAGTTATTATTCAATAAAGTGTATACATCACTGTGTGCTCTCCAGAGAGAGAAAAATTAGAGCAATCTGTGTTTTAAGAGTCTCAGGCCAGCTCTCAAGAAAACAGTGTCTTCTATGCAGATGGACTTTACCCTCGCTGTTGGGAAAGTGTCTGCTGTTCCAGAGAAGGTCATTGAGTTCCTTTTCAAGCTTCTGGTCTAGGCCTCCCCCAGCTTGCAGGGCTATTCCATGGTCTGGGTTTTGCTATAAAAACTTCACAGCAAGTCCAGTTGGATGTGTCCACTTTCCTTCAAAATGTCCTAGTCGCTGTGGCTCAGTCAGTTCTTTTGAGATAATAAAATCTCAAATAATGTGCTAGTGAGTTTTTAATAGCTAATTTAACAGACACACCTATGCAGCACAGGTAATGTGAAATAATTCCAGTGTTTGCAATGATTACATTTCTCAATCAGTGTAATAAGACTTTGTTCAGATTTTAGGAACTAATTCATGAAGATGAATTAAATTACAATATGGTTGCCCAGCAAACATCTGTGGAGTGCACAGCTTGACCATTTTCTTGTTACTATGATGAAAAGTGCTCATATGTGTTGCAGTACCCATGGTTCCTGTTACAGTTACTTCTTTTGTTACCGCATGTATGCAGCTCCATCCCCTAAACTACATACTAGGGTTAGCATCACTTACCTGAGTGCTTTAAAACCTGGAGAAACTGAGGTGTACTTACCTGAGCACGTTACCCAGCTTGCACGTGGAGGAGTGTTCCGGGCTCTGGGTTGTGCTGAGCTCAGCTCTGGGTGCTGCCAGTGGGACCAGGATGGCCTGAGAGAGGCTGCAGGAGCTGAGGCACAAACAGTGCTTGGACAGACCTCGCTGTTTCTGGGTCAGGGGGATCACTTCAAAACCTCATGTGTTTCATGGCATAGCTCAGCCCTCCGTTCATTCCTAACTAGCTCCATCATTGTCATCAGCTGGAATTTGAATGCTGTAGCTTCCTTACTTGGTCATTAACCTGGTCCTCTTGAAGGTGTTAAAAAAATAGTAAAAACTTAGACAACTTAAACATGAGCACCTTTGCATAACTAGGCTTCCTTCAGGGTTATACCAGACATCTAATACTAGTAATGGGAACAGTTGACTAAAATGGGTGAAACTCAGTAACAAAAAAAGTATGTATAAACTTTGTCATTTTTCAAATGTAAAAATATATTTCCTTTGTATTTTTTTTTAAAAAATAACTCTTGCCCTTCTAGGAAAAAATTAAGCGCATCCAGCAAATTAGAATGGAGAAAGAACTTCGAGCTCAGCAAATTTTAGAGGTAAAAATAATGACTCAAATGAAATTTTTCTGTTGCTATTATAAAGAATGTTATATTTTAGTAGTCACACTTGTAGTTAGGAATGTAACTAAATATAGCAGCTCTAACAACCTTGATTTCCAAAGACCACTTCAAAAATGTGTTTTAAATTTTTTTTCTTAAAAGATCATTAACTGTGATCTATAATCTTACAAGCATTCACTCTTGGGCTCACTATTTTCTGTCAGCATGGTCTTGTGTGTACTTAACAGCAGAGCAATTCTTTTGTTAGAGAGCAAGTTTGCAGTAGTAGGATATTAAAACAATGTAATTCTCTGCTCTGTATGAAGTGCAGTTGGTTTAAAAATATTAAGTCTGTTTTAGAGTATACTCTACAGGTTTGCTAGTGTACTAGCAGAGATAGATTGCTAGTTTCCAAGTCTCCATTGACATAGAAATTGACAGTAATCTCTTTGCCATTTATGTTGTTTTTGTGTGTACTTTGTGTACTTGCTTTCATAAAATAGCATGGTGAAGCAATTTTGAGTGGGACTTGAAATTCTGGTTTTAATTTTTATAAAGTAGCTGAAATGTAAATTGATTGATCGTGAAAGCTGCATCAGAGATTTCTTGCAATATACACAATAAGCAATGATGTTCTTAACTTTTAAAGGTACAGAATTTTGCTTCTAGTCAGATTATTTTCAGGTTGTGATGGTGGTGTTGTGTGTTTTGCATGCATAGGCAAAAAAGAAAAAGAAGGAAGAAGCAGCAAATGCCAAATTACTGGAAGCGGAAAAACGAATAAAGGTTAGTTTGGAGGAACTCCAAAAACAAGTATTACACATTATGTGTATTGTACATAATGTATAATAGTGATTGTTGATGTTGATACATAAAAGCAATAAATTTAGGAGACTGTTCATTGATGATGAAGCTATACATAGAGACAACAAATGAAAACGTGTATGTGGTTATAAAAAGGCATGAAGCATATGCAGAGGAGTTTGTGTCTGTGTGACATACATACACAAATACACAGAGACAGTACTTTATGTGCCATTACTGTGATTTACATAACAAAATGTTCGTGCAGTAACATTTTTTACAGTATTCTTTTAAGCACACTGTATTGAAAAGCTATGCTGTTTCTCAGCGAGTGTAGCTTTTTCTAGGCTGTAATGCGTGCAAGACTAGAGAACTCTTTTACACATACTGGAAAATACAGTGTGTGTGTATGTAAGAACTTCTATTGCTGCTTCAGCATTCTAGGTGTATTCTAACATGGAACTCCCAACTCACCAGACTTACTGTCATGTATGCTGCGTGTACTTCTCTGTAAATTAGAATTTAAATCCGATGTACTGTTTTAGTGTGGCAGAACTGTGCAACTTGGTGAGGAAATTTTGATTGATGTTTTAAATACACTTTTGTTCCTCTGTTGAAGGAGAAAGAGATGAGAAGGCAGCAGGCTGTTCTTCTGAAGCACCAGGTTGGTATAAGTTCTGTTGACCAAGCAGACAGAATGCTAATTGTGAGCTACTACTTCCAGTTGTATGGGGCGGGTGGAATCCTCAAAATACACACTTTTTAAACTTCTGGGTTTGATTTCCGCACAGATTTTCCTTTGCCTTATGATTTTTTGCTTTGCTTTGGTATTGGGGTCTTTTGGGGGATTATAAAGTGGTTTTATGACTTTGTGATTTCTGTTTCATAATGTTGTGCCAACTCTTTCTACCAGGAGTTGGAGAGGCATAGACTAGATATGGTATGGGTATGTTTATTTTTGTACATCTAACACCGCATTGTGATTTGGTTGTGATATGGTTGTCATAGCAATGCATAAAATGTAGCACTGGCTGCTGTCATATTACATACTGCTGCATGGCTTTACAGCACAGTGCATTGCATACATCTGCTTGTCTTGTCTGTTAAGGAAAAAAAGACATGTTTTGAACATGTGTATAAATTGAATGTGGCAATAACTAAATATGGTTTTTTAGCCAGGGATCTATATTAATGATGTCCCACTAAAAATTTGACTAGTATAAAAAATCAGGGATTGATGCAAAATTAATAGGTAGTCACTTAGATGATTTTTGGCAGCCTTGCCCCCCCCCATTCACTGGGAATGAATCCAGACATTTTAAGTACAATTTGAATTAACTTGTTTTAGAAATCAGGGTGATGTCTTCCCCTTGTAAGATATGGAGGAAATTAGCTTTCAGTTGTTGGTAAATACATAATGTTATAAGTATACAATGAAATACTAGAATGTAAATCTAACCTCACCAAATTAGATTATAACATTCCTATAGCCTTTACTGGGGCCAAGATTTGCTCTTCAGCTGTTAAGGCAAAACCACCGTACTTAGTGCTCTGGAATACTGCTCCTCAATGCTTTTGAAGCTACTGACATAATTTGCTGAGGGACAGGCATCAGTTAATGCAGGTGTTGTTGCGTATGTTTATGCACCACCACTGGCTTGATTAAAACTGATCTAAAGCTGATAAAATGAATCATGTTAGTTTGTTGCTTGGTTACAAAAATGTTAATATTTCCAATGTTTGAAAAAGACAAGTTTAAAATTTCTGCTGAATTGGCTGTTGAAGAAGTAAATTGCAAGTTCCATCATAGCAGATGTAAGGTAACTGACCTGTTCCAGCCAACCATTATGCTTTTTGTTCTGCCAGCTTATGAAGGAGCATCACAACTGACCATAAGTAAATCTGTATGCTTCTTTTTTACACTGTCTCCATGTTCATTGCTTTACCTTTTTGCTTTTGATTGTTCTTGTATTTGCTTTCTAAACCTGAACTAAAACATGCACAGACTTGGCCATTCTTGTCCTATATTTAGTATTTACTGTGACTTGTCTATTAATGCTAAATTTGTTACTCGGCTCTTTTACTGATCTGAAAATGTGGTTTAGTTTTCTTCTAATATTACCTGCTTCAATAGGAGCGAGAACGGAGAAGACAGCATATGATGCTCATGAAAGCCATGGAAGCACGTAAAAAAGCAGAAGTGAGTATTAACCTCTAGAAGTTTGAAATTTTCATGGCTTTATTCTGCGTCATCTGTAGAAGAACAGTGTCTTTTTATGTTAGGTATAATTTAATTTGTGTACATCGCAGCAATAGGACAAGAAGCATCAGGCACAAATTGAAATACAGGAAATTCTGTTCAGACGTAAAAAGAATTTTTTTACTTGAAGGGAGGTGATTGAGCACTGACACAGATTGCCCGGTTTTGAGCGTTCTGAATGCTTTTGAGAGGAAACATAAGTAAAATACAAAACCCCCACAATTACTAATTTACTTTTTGTTTTACTTTCTGTGTATTTCTGTATCTTGAGACTTGTTTTAATGTCTGTATCCCCAGACTTTTGTAAATGAAGTGCAGATAATGAGAATACTGAAATAAGATAACCATCATTATTGCAAGTAGTTGTTAAGGAAATTGTTAAAACTTTTTTCTAGGATGTATTTACAAATTTCAATAAAAGTGACTGACCAAACCCAAGACACACAGAATAATACTTTAGTGCGAGAAAATAGAGGAAGATGATACCCTAAGTACCCATTCCACTGTTGGAAATCAGGATGCCAGGCTAAATGGTCATTTAGTCTGATCTAGTGCTCTGATTATATTCTTACTCTAATAGAAATAGAACAGTGTTTATTTCAACCAGTAAAAGTAAACTTTAAATAGATTTGTGAAACATAGTGCAGCTAAAGTTTTTGATTTTAGTCTTAACTGTAAATTACTGTGTTGCCACGTATATATCCTTTTATACATCTCTTGTTTTCTTCTGTTGTAAAGTGTTTCAAATCGGCAAAAACAAGTTGTAGGCAGTGTCAGTAGGCCTTGAGACATTGACATAGGCTAAGATAATAGGCAATAAACTATTTTGAAAAAGCAAATCAGAGGGCATTTTCCATTTTAAAATCAAGCTATGGCTTTTGTGTGCCTCTTCAGCGTACTGTGATTTTTCCATACAAGATGTGTCATAGGAACTCGGTGTAGATAAAGAGGGCCTGGGTTGGCAGTATGGAGGATGCTTTAAAGCTGTAGAGCAGCAAGCAGGTGGGCAGATGGGTCGTTCTGAATGTCACTTCTTTTTTTTTTCTGCCAGTGTAAATTTAGGGGTTCAGACATGTTCTTTGTGTCTAATGTGAAACTTGATCTTGCATAAAATGCACTGAAGACTGTATTAGTAGAAGTCATGATCTCAGTGCACTCACAGTGGTTATCCACAGCTGTCACTAGTGGTCTGGTAATACTCAGTATAGAATCAAAAGGAAGAATAAAAAGTCATGGGGCCTGCCAGAACTCCACAGAGAAGTCAGTGGTTAATACTGACCTATAAATGCAGCTGAGCCCTAACTTAGTATTGCCCATACTCTCATTGTTGCAAAATACGGTGGTAGTAAATGGAAAAGACTAGAGTGACCTCTTAAACTAAGCTAATAGTAGAGAGTGGTTCTGAGTAATGGAAAGCATCTTGGCTTGGTCTAGCCCTTCTGTGTCCACAGGTGAAAAGCACAGCATCTTCAACTTTGTATTGTATCAGGTTCTTGAGTGGTGGCACACACATACGTGTGTTCATACACACAGTTCTGTGCTCTGAATGGATGATGTTGGTCTGCAGCACATCCCACATGTTTTACACTTGCTATTGGCTGTACAGAGGTGTGGGGGGGTTGTGTTACCAGGACAGTCAGTGAATTGGTGTTGAACATGTGGCAGCAGAACCCCTGGCACCAGGAATGGGAGAGGCCACGGGAGCTCCAGGTTCACAGTCAGTCTGGGAGTGTTACAGACTGAGTTGCTGTAGTATTGATGTCACTCCACTGTGGAGGGTGTTGAAGAGACAAATAATAGATGCTTGGCTTCTCACTCAATGATCCGTGTGTTCTTGTTGTGCATATAAGACATAAAGGACTGTTCAGTTTCAGGTTGCATGCAAAGTGTATGATAATTCAAGGCCAGAAGCTGCCTGTGTTTGAAAAGATGGGTTGTGTTTTATAAGATACTTGTATCTAGTTTATGTAGTGTGGGACTTTTTAAACCATGTATTGTTCAGAGAAGTTTCTTGAGTGGTCTCTGCTGTAGTAGGTGCAGATTAACAATACTGGGGTGTAAGCAGAGCCTTTAAAATCAGATGCCTTGCATGGCAATTCTTTGCCATATTTTCAGTCAGTCATATTTTTTAAATGGTACTTCAAAGAGTTTGTCTGTGCAAACGTACTTAAAACCTGTATCTGTGGTGGACAGGAGAAAAAAAAATGAATCTTACATAGCTTTACAATTTCAGTGATTTTGTTCTAGTTCTCCCCTCACGTTTACTTTAATGCAGGTTTCTTAACTGATGTGGTGATTATTAAGGTTACAGAAATAGTGCTTTTCAAATTCTTAGATTGTTCCTTTGTAAGTTTAACATGTGGCTTGATTTTTGCTTCCCTTTTAATTCTCTTAAGGAGAAAGAGCGGCTAAAACAAGAAAAACGTGATGAAAAAAGATTAAATAAAGAACGTAAATTGGAACAGCGAAGATTGGAATTAGAAATGGCAAAGGAGCTAAAGAAGCCTAATGAAGATATGTGCTTAGCAGACCAGAAGGTAATCACAGCAACACAGACTTACTTTCGTGCTTCATGTTTGTGTATTTTATAATTCTGTCAATGACTTCTTTCTTGCAGCCACACTCAAAGCATTCAAGTTTTTATTGAAGTAATTAGAGAGCAATTTGAAATATACACAGATACAAGATACTAGAACACTACACAGTAATGTATGTTTAGTTACTTAAGAGCTTTTAGTTTAAAAGAGGCCTGCTTCAAACCCATGATTGCTTAAAAAAAAATTCTTTACTCAAGTTATTCTTACATCAGGAATATGCATCATGTGTCAGTACACAGGCACTAGATAGTCATCTAGAGAACTCTTACAAGCTCTTGCTCAAAAAAACTACTCTCCCAGTCTTCCAAGTTCTTAGTTCTTGTCTGTAAGGACTTAACAAAGCTCAGGTTCAAAGTCTCTGTTCCTGAGAAGTTGCTTCCCTTTTTCCCCTAAATAATTTTACACTACATTTTACGGTAATTCGGCTCAGAATAGATCCTTACGGTGTCTCCTGGCCAAAAAGGAAGTATTTCTTAATCTCTTGCCTCCTATAATGTGTGGAAAGTTAAACGTGTTTCATCATTGAATGGACAAGGGGTGCAGGTTCCCTGTCACTTGTACCTTCCAGCATTGTCATGCTGTAGGGCAGAAGGAAGTGTCAATCAATTTTCCCAGCTGTTACCAAAAGAATTTCCTTTTGAAATACACTAGCAAATCTTTCACCTTTTTGCTTTACTTCCCAGCCTTTCCCAGAGCTGCCTCGCATCCCAGGGCTCGTTCTTGATGGAAGCACGTTTTCGGATTGTCTCATGGTAGTGCAGTTCCTGCGTAACTTCGGTAAAGTTCTTGGCTTTGATGTGACCATAGATGTTCCCTCCCTGAGTGTTCTTCAAGAGGGTTTGCTCAACATAGGGGACAGCATGGGAGAAGTACAGGACTTGCTTGTGAAACTTGTCTCTGCAGCTGTGTGCGATCCTGGACTTGGTACAGGATACAAGGTAAAAATAAAAAATCCATAGTAAACACTCTGTATATATGAATGCATTCTTCATAACGTGTCTCCGACACCTCTCTCATATGGATTTCCATTCTTTTTCCTAATTCTTTTCTTCAGTGTCATGGTTCTAATGTTACTCCAAAACTTTGTGTACCATCAGCCTTCCCATTTTCCAGACGTGATATGTATCTGTGCATTTTCTCTGTACACAAACACACGTTCTGTTTTTATTTGGACTTCTTCTTAGGCACTGTCGCATCTGTGGCCATGTCTTTTAAACTCCTCTCCATCCATTCTTTTGCATTCTTATCCTCATGTTACATTCTCAGTGAATCTTGCATTTTCTTTCCCTAAGGTCTGCTGTGTAAGTCACTTCATCAAAACCCCAGTTCATTCATGACTCTCTTTCTCACTGGCTGCCTTTTTCAAGCCAATACAGCTTGCTTCCACTCTAGAGCTCTTCATAGCATCCTTGTACAAATCAGTATTCATCAGTTTTCAGTTGGACCATGCCTTTTACATGTAATTCATTTAACTATTGCTGATATTATCTCTGTTTTTAAAATCTTAAGAGGTGAAGACATTCTAATTTGTTACTGTATTTAGGATTTAAATTTGAATAGTTTCAAAGAATAATCATGTTTGAAGTCCTTATGTAAAAATGCAAACAAACCGGTGCTATCTTCCATAAACAGTAATATAGCCTGCAAAGGAAAATGGTGTTTTTTAAACATGATTGTTTGAAATGTCTTTGTTCTTTTTAGGCTAAAACTATTCTTGGGGAACACTTACTGAATGTTGGTATCAATCGAGATAATGTGTCTGAGATTCTGCAGATTTTCATGGAGGCTCATTGTGGACAAACAGAGCTGACAGAGAGCTTGAAGACAAAAGCTTTTCAGGCACATTCTCCTGCTCAGAAAGCATCAGTACTTGCATTTCTGGTCAATGAGTTAGCATGCAGCAGAAGTGTAGTAAGGTAAGACTTTTTCCCAAACAGGTGTGTAAAAAAAAAAAATTTAAAAATGCTGCAATTCAGAAATACTGTATATTTACTGTATTCTGTTACAGGAGGACTACTTGTGTTCTTCTTACAAAGAAAGCTGCAATTGGTTGAGTTACTGCTTCTTACCTTTATGTACTGTTGATATGAAGGAAGAATAGTACTTTGCCATATTTGGTCTGTAATTTTGTTTTCAAGCTTGAACCAAAATTTCTCTAGCAATTTTTGGAATAAAAGATGAGGTTGATTGCAAAGAAATTTACTAAGTATTCTAGGGAATAATTTAGCAGAGTTTTTTTAAGGCTTCTGCAGTACACTGTTTTCCCTTTTTTCCTTTTGTTTTTGAAAACGTTTGTTGTCCAGATACTTTAGATAGGGTCGTAAGATGAGGTGGCAAGCTTGGTGTATCATCAAGAAAGTGTATGTTGCATTTGTGGTCAGTAGTGTATAGCATTTCAGAATTTTAAATCCCCCTCTATGTTCAACAACTTGTCAAAACCCACCAATGTGCAATAAAAAGTTAGGAAATGCCGGTTTCTGGGATGCCTGTTCTTCCGCAGACTGACTTTTTGTGGTAAAGTCTTTCATCACCTAATTGAGTGCTGCTTTGTTTCCTGGTGTATTTTCTGGGTTTGCTACGCTGTGCTGCAGAAGTTAATCAGGGTTGTGTAAGGCAGAAATGGAAGAGATGCTTCAGGTTTTCCAAAGCTGAAAAATAGCAGAAGCGGGCACTGCAAGTGCTGTGCATCAGCTGTGCAAGAAAGTTCATGTGTATCAGCCAAATTCATCATAGAAGGAAACTTCCTCTTGTTGCAGATGGCTGTTAGGTCCTATTTGTAGAAATGATCACTCAGAACTGGAGTTTCTGTATTTTGATCAAGAAACAACTATAATCTGCTGAATTATTGAGGCTTGGGGTGTCTTGCAAGTGGGCGTGCAGACGGTAACTGCGCTGAAGCCTTTTTTGGTTCTTCAGTTTCTGCAGTGAAGACTGTTGGATTGTAGATTCCCAGGGATCCTAGGTGGAATACCTCAGATGTACCAGTGGTAACTGTGTTTTCAGCACAGGGCACCATGCTTTGTGGCAAAGACATTTGGAGGCTTGACACTGAACTAGAACTATGAAGAGAAATGTTGAATGCCATGCTTCTTGTGGGAAGCAAGCTGAGGTGATACTGGGGATAAAAACTGTCATAGGTACAGCAGTGTGCTACATTGGCATTCCTAGTATTGTGATTTCATAGCTTTAAAGTGATTTATTTTGAATTTTAATGATTTCTCCAAGGCAGTTATTTGAAGGAAAAATGTCTATATGTAAATGTCTGTCAGGAAAAAGGTACCTAAGTTCACAGTTAATGGAATTTTTTCATCTTTGACAGTGAAATTGATAAAAACATTGATTATATGTCAAACTTAAGGAGAGATAAATGGATGGTTGAAGGCAAACTTCGGAAGTAAGTTTCATTCCTTAAATATTACAATAATTTGCTTATTTGCTTTTGTTCACATACACCGCTATATAGGGAATTGGTTCTAAGCACAATCAGCTGATGAAGTTACTGGTTTACCAGGAAATTAGCGATCAAACTGCCTGATTAAGACAGATGTGGATTTAGACTGTTGCAACACCAGTCTCTTACAGTCTTTTAAAGATGCCTGAGATTCAGAGGATTAGTTTCATGCAGACTTGGAGCAAAATCAAGTCTAATTTTGTATTCTTTGGAGGAAGCGAAAAAGGTTTAAATTGGAATATTAAAGGAGCCATAAAATTGCTATTGACATAATCAAAGTTTATTTAGACGTACCGTAATTCCCAGTGTTCATTCTGAAAGGCATTTTAAGACAACGTGATTTTCATACAATTGCCAATGGAATTTTGCTAATTTATGTTATCTTAGTGTTTCTCATCTGTCAATGTCACATTGTTCCCTATAGCTAGGGATCATATGTAGAATGCAAGCTTTTAAGTATTCTGTATATTTTTTATATTTCTGTTTAAGGTAAAATTGGAACTTCTTAAGGGTTGTCAGTTTCATATTCACTGTTCTCCCATCCTACAAGACAAAATTCCATACAGCAACCATACTGGCTCCAACTATCAGGAAGCTGGACGGCATAAAGTTAATGAATCACAGGGGGTAAAAATGTATAGCCAGACTCTGCTTTTCTTTTTCTTTGTCATCTTTATCTCTTGCTAGGAACAGTAAATCCTTTCTTAGTCCTTGCTTTTTAGGTACTTTTATTTCTAATCTTCTGTCTCCATTTTTTCCCTTTAATGTATCTCAGAAGGAAGAAGGAAAGAAGTTAAGAAGAAGGACAAGAGGGAGGTAGAGGAAAAAATTAGACCAATAAAAAGAGATTGTCTACTAATACTGCAAATCCCAGTCTGCACAGAGTGAATGTACTTTAACCTTGAGGATACTTTTTTCCTGTCTTCATCTGTATCCCCTCTATGGGATATAGTTTAAGAAGTGTTTTTGAAGTTCTGATGTAGCCAACTTCGCATTAGCAAAATGAGACCGTTTCCTGTCCTTGTCTTCTTAGGGCATACTTAGTCTTTCTCTCCCTCCATCAAACTGTAAGTACTTGTAGATGTAGGATCTTCCCTTTTCCTTGTAATCTCTCATTTCTTCCCTGTCAAGTAGTGAGCATCATACCCTGAAGTCCCAAGCTCCTCCTCCTCCTCCTTGCTGCAATCATTTCTCCATTTCTTGGTTTTCACCTTGTGTGTGGATTTCAGGTTGCAGTAGTGCTCTCCCCATTTTTGAGTGAAGCTGTTGCAGCAGAGCTCAGAAATGTTGCTCCTCTGCTTCTTTAAATTCATTGGGCTTGATAAATCTCTCTCAATCTTTGATTCAAAATTTTTGAATTTTCCACTTTTTCTGATGAATTCCAAGGAGGTTCTAGAAGAGCCTTCTTCAATCAGTTTTAACCAATGTTTTCTTTATTATGTCGGTTGTGTTTTCCATAAGCCCCTACAACTGTTCTGGGGCTTTTCTGAAAAGAAATCTGTACACTTCAGTCTTCTTTTTGCTATTTTTTTCTGCTTCCAGACTTCATTCTTACATGTTATCTTTCTCATCCATTCACATCTTGGTCTAATTTTTAAGCGTCCCAGTCCCAAACAGTTTTGCTTGGGAATGCCTGGTTAGTCGAGTAGTTGCTGTGTGATCAGCAGCTGTGACCTCTTTTCACGTGCCTATAGACATTTATATGCCCCTCAGCACATGCCCCTTCTGCCAGAAGTGTGTAGGGGATGAATAATGGAGGATGAGGGATGGATTGATTCCATCTCAGCTTGGTTGGCCAGTGTTTGCTGTTGTTAATCTTCAAATCACTGTGTGCAAGGTGGCTGCAAGTATATCCAAGAAGGATGAGAAAATATTCTGTCTGCCTCACATGTGTTTGATGAAGGAATTTTTTTGTGCTTATGTTCTCACTTTTAAACTGCATAAGCTACTTGGCTGGGGAGGAGGGCAAAAATAAATACAAAAGCCTGTGCTTGACAGATGCAAATAAGCAACAGTAAAATCACAGATTGGAAAATGGAATCACCGTATTTTGTTTTGAGGGATGCTTTCCCTCTCACCCCTTTCCCTGCTCTTCCTCCTTTTTCTCCTCCTTCCTTCAAGGATCTTAATAAGTGTGATATAGATGGTTAGAAATTGAGTTCTGAACTGCCTGGACTGTTTCTGCTTAGCTGATGGTCAGTGAGAGATTGCATCTAATTCCTTCTCTATCATGTTTCGATGTGAATCTTGCTACTAATCTGTTTTTTTGTAAAGGCACCTATCTCATGCAATGAAGTTGTCTTTCTTTGTGCTTTTTGTGTGACAGCTGTGGTCAGACTCTCACCTGAGATGATTCTGTGGTTGTTTTTTTTTTTTTCTAACTAGATAATAAAAATCTCATCTCCTTTTTCATTACACGTCTTCTCTTTGGCATCTCTTTTGTAGCCAGATCAACATAAAACAGAATAATAATGAACTAGCAGCCTCTTAAAGAATTAGGTAATACTTTGGTTTTTTACAGGACTTGAAACAAGTTTTTTACTGCAACAGTGTTCTTTTAACATGCCAGTGTTACGGAATGCTCTGTAAATGAATTTCTGTTGAATGAAACCATTGCAAGATTAATTATCATGGTATATGAAAAGCAGCATCACTAAGGGGAGAAATTACACACTTAGTTTGGGTAGGAGATGCTATTGCTGATTTGCCAAACTTTCATTTTTTGAGACACAAGGTGAAGAATGTTAAAAGTATATTAAAAGTACATGCCTTGGTTCTACCTAATACATGCAAAAATTATGGGGAAAGCATGAAAACTGAGTCAGAAGGTGAATTTTTCTTCTCTGATCTAGTAAGCATTATAGATCAGATTAGAGCAGGCTTAAGTCAATCATCTGGTTCTCTGATGAGCCACCCACTCTTTTTATAGGCCAGTAGCCTTTATAGTTCTCTCAGCAGTTGCAGATGCAGGTTTGGTCCAGACCTGAAAGTGAGAAAGACAGAACAGTTCTTACATAAGGGTTTCTTCTCTCAGTGAGCCATGTGTGTAGGTAGCAACAGAAGAATCATGCTGCTTCTTGAAGTAACATTTTTAAAGTTACGCTGGCATTGGTTTCTACCTCTGCACTACTTTAAGTAGGAACTGCTGCCTTCTTCTGCTTGTGGTGCTACCAAAGGAGAGCATCTGTGGTTCATTTGCCTGCTTGATAATTTGCAGTATCAGGCAAGCTTCCTTTAGTGCTTGACAACATTACATCTTTATTTTTGCTTTCAGCAAAAGTAGACTTTTTTGTTTCTTCTGATTCCCTTTAGGTATGTGAAAGAAATGTTGGCAGATCATTGAACATTCACTTGCCAGCTTTATTACTGAATTGTCTTCAAGACTATCTTAGTGTATGTAAATTGTCACTGAAATCATCCAGTGTTGCAGCAGTCAATCCAGTCACTGAATAGTGATTCTGGTAGTTAATTTCTCTGTATTAGCAGGAGTTTCCAGTCCGTGCAAAGAGGCTTAAAGTTATCCTTGTAAAAATTAAATTAGTTTTTTAAAAAATTTAATCAGTCGCCTGAATGGTAACGATGCTTAATGAGACTGAGGATTTTTGCACCATACCCGAAAATGTTACTTGCTTCCAAATTCATTGAAAGGCCTGAGATTTTTTTTTTTTAATCACTAAAACAGTGATTTAAATTTTCCACTTGATATGGAAAAAATAAATGTATAAAACTTTATAAATTCTCTAGTGGATTAACCAGTGCACAGAAATTGAACCCAAAACAACAGCAACAACAAAACCAAAGCCCAGCAGTTTTCAAGTCCCCCTTGATGATTTTTTGGCTAACAGTCTTTTTCTAGAAAAAGTGCTGCTCTCGGTTGGACAGTGACATCTTCATTTCAGTCTGTGCTGTTGAGAACTGGCTCTGGTTATCAGCGTTTTAGAAGGCTGATCCGTTTGTCAGTATTCCCTGGAGCCAGTACTTGGACAGCACTCATAGTACTTTTAGCCACTTGCTGTATGGAATATTGTTCTGTAGGATGGGAAGAGAGAGGAGTACGACAAGGAAAAATTACGTCCTGGTAATTGTGTTTGTCGTTACCGTTCTGCTTTTCCCATCCTACCTTCTTCAGTCATCTCTTACAAAATCTTTGTCTTTTCTACACGTTTATAAATCTCTTCTAAGTCAGTTGCGTTTTTGGTCTGCGTGATAAGTGACTGGTTCAGCCTGGCTATTTACACCTCCTGTGGTTCAGCATGTTTGCCTGCAAGCTCCCTGATAGGTGGAACTGTAATTTTTGCTGTGTGGAATCTTGTCTTATAGGGGTTTTATAGAAGAAGGAGGTCTACTACAACCATAATAACTGGTATGTAAGTTTCCCTTTTCTTTCATAAAAGGAAAAATGACAGTTTGAGTAATCTTTAATAGTTGAGGTAACTAAAATTCCCTCCAAAAAAGTATATCTTAGAATAAAAAGTTCTTCAGCTAAAGGACCAAAGTCAAATAATATTCATAATATTCATAAAAATCTGAAAAAAAAAAAAAACAAACCAAAAACCAAACCCACCACCAAAAAAACCCAACCTTGCTGTTGCCATGCAATGTATATAATTTCATACTTCCAAGTGAGGATTTTTGCCTTTTTCTCCTTTTTCTCCCTGGCTCAGACACCGGTCATCATGTTCTTAAATGCGTTAAATAAAAAATAAAGAAGTTGAAATGGTTCTTTCTTCTCTTTCTCTTTCCTGACTTCTCAAAATCCCTTCTGTGTTTCATTTCTTCTGAACAGTTACGCAATAAAATTGACCTGGGAGAAACATTCAGAACGGAACCACGAGTTGTAAGGGTTTTATAACCTCAGTTTTTCTTGTTGACTAGTGACAATAAATACTGAGAAAATACAGTGTCATGATAAATCAGAAGCTCTAATTTAAATCTGAAGTGTATGATTTTCTTTCAATCTCACGGGAAGCGAGTTTATGCTACAGACATAATCCATCATTTCACCCTTTCTCATGTGTCCCAAGGCTTAGAATCATCCATGCGAAGAAAACTGGTAAAAGAGATGCTGCAGGGAGTGGGGATGGAGGTGAGGAACCGCATTCCTTGGAGACGCCCGCACCCGGCCGCAAGCGCCGGCGGAAGGGAGGGGACAGTGACTATGACGACGATGATGATGACGACAGCGATGAGCAGGCAGATGAGGATGATGAGGATGAAGAGGACAAAGATGATAAAAAAGGAAAGAAGGCAGAAGTTTGTGAGGATGAGGTGGGGAATTGTCAGTATAGTGAAACTTTTGCGAATAAGCTAAAACTTGTTTTCCTTCTATTTTTCTGTAATATGGCGCTGTTTCCCCAAAACGTTTCCATAAAAAGGAGGGAAGAATAACTTGCCTTCAGTGTTTTTCAATTCTTATTAATTTTTATTATTTTGTTAATTCTGCTTCAAAAATCGGCAGGATTGATGCTGTAACTTTTGTAGCAGAGTTATAATTTGAAGTGGCTCTACAATTTCATGTAGATATTGAAATAAAATGCAAATATGGACCGACCAAAGACTTACTGATGGGGTTTTAAGAGATGCCATTATTTCACAAATGAGAAACACTTAAAATCATTTTGACTATCTAAAAAGCTTCATAGAAACTAAGATTGAATTCTATAGTGTTGTGTTCATGCACAGACTGAGTTACTTCGGTTTTCAGCAAATATGAGCTTTCTCCTTTGTACACATCTGGAGCGGTTTGAAAAGATTCAAGGTGTATCCTCTTTTCAGTTATCTTATTGCTAGTGAAAGATATTGTACAAACACACAGTTTGAACTTTTTTTTTTCTCTGTAGTGTTTTCCTCTCATTTTCTGTTACATCTTTTTCTTGTAATAATGATAAGACATAGTAGTATGATTTTATCCTGAAATAAATTTGGTGTGACAGTATATTTGGTGATTATAGGATGATGGGGACCAGACAGCAAGTGTTGAAGAACTAGAGAAGCAGATTGAAAAACTGACAAAGGTGAGAGATCATTATTCTTTTTTCTTCTACAAATGTTATCACTAGGTATCATGAGTTAGTACATTAAACATAATTTTCAGTGCTCCAATTTAATATAAATTGAAGTATCTGCTCTTGTTTTGTGAAGCTGTGAATGAAGCTCCGTTTCATGACACTGGAACTGTGAGTTTAGTCTGGTGGCACTAAGTGGAGGTCACTCAAAAGGCTGTTTAGTAAGAGTTGATAATATATTTGCACTTCAGAAAATAAAAAGTTGTGTAATTTTCATCCAGATCTACTTCATATATTCCTTTTTGTTGATCTTAGAAAGTGATGACAAATTTTGTATGAGAAGCAGTGGCTTCAGTTATTGGAATTGTGGTTCTGATGCCCTCCTTTTCATGCTGATTTCTGCAGCTGTGCTCTGAGCCCATACAGGGCTGTCTGGGCTTCGCATTTTGAAAGAAGCAGCAATAGAATAGGAAGAGAGGTGTAAATGTGAAAGATGTAATGCTGTAATTAAGGGTACTCATGGCTCATGTTTTTATTGTTCCTATTAGAGAATCTGTCATTTAAGACTTGTGTGTTGGTTTCTCATGTTCCATATTGCAGTAAATTAGCAGTCCAGGATTCCACCTGACTCCTGGCAGTGTCAATTTAGCAGAGCAAGAACTGAATAAACGAACTGGAGTTCTTGTTGGCCCCCCTCAAAGAGCTCTGTTATGTTCAAAGACAGTTTATTTTTTTGTACTGTTGTTGTCATTTTTTTATGGACAGTTAAAATATCTCACTAATCTCTCATCAGCAGCTGCACTATCATTTGTCTTCAGGACTCTGTTTACCATTTGCTGATGCTGTGTAGTTGTCAGGATTTCAGCTGTTCTTCTACAGTGAAATCTTTATTTGATCCACTGCTTTTTGAGAGTCAGGGATAAAAAGACAAGGTGCACCATTGCAATGTGTTCTTGGAGGAAAACTGATAAACCTAGGCTGAGCCAGGGCATGCTGTAATTGATTTTTTTAAAGGAAGCTTTGTAAGTAAAATCAAGGCAGTGATTGTGAGTAGAATACCACACCACACACACACACCACTATCCTGATTATCTGAGAGGGCCTCTTCATCTGACCCTTGAACTTCTGTTTAGTCTGGCAGCCAGATGTTTTTTGTAATCATGAGATTTTTCCCCCTGCTGATTTATAATGCTCTCCCTTTTTTAAATAGCAACAAAGCCAGTACAGAAAGAAGTTGTTTGAAGCTTCCCACTGTTTGCGTTCGATGATGTTTGGTCAGGACCGTTACAGGCGCCGGTACTGGATCCTGCCCCAGTGCGGTGGGATCTTTGTGGAAGGCATGGAGAGTGGTGAAGGTAAGAGCCATAAAGCAGTGGTGGCACACAGATGCACACAGGGCCAAGACATGCTGCCCAGCGCCTTGCTGCCCATCTCTGGAGGCGCTGGCTTTGTGCAGCAAGGTCTTCACCCCCAGGCTGTTGTCAATAGAGCTCTCCACTCATGTGGTTCTCTGGTATCTCTGGTTGTGAAAGATCACGTAAAAGGCTTTCAAAACAAGACTTGGTATTTTTGAAGTTTTCAGTTGTTAAGTTGATGGTGTTTAAATTGTTTGTATCTTGAGACCATAATCGTGAACACATTTTGAAGTTTTAATAGGAGAGGATGTACTTTTCATTGTAAAAATTACAGTTTTTCAGGAGTAAGTAAATATTTGTAGATGTGCCTGCCATGAAGTGTCACGTGTTTATATGTGACTGCACTATTTGACGAACTTAAAAAATAAGGAATTGGATTTTCTACCTCCTTCCACTTACGCTTACAGTTCTCTATTTAAAAGCATTTTATTCTTTTAAAGACTTTTTGTCTGAGTTGGCGGTCAGTGTAAAGGTAGAAGAAAAATGGTTAAGAAAGACTAGTAGTTCAAACAAGAGAAAAAGAAAAGTTTTTTCCTTTTGTAAAAAGTGAATCTTCAGATCTTTTGCGCCTCCTGTGTTTGAAGAGACTTTTTAAGTCAGCTTCTGGTTACTGTACTTCAAATTGCTTAGATGTTTGCTTTTTGTTTGGTTGTATGGAGAGTTCCAGTCATGCTGGGTGGGTTATGAAAGAGTATTAAACTTCACAGACTGTTGATATTGTTGCGCAGTCAAAGTTTTTAATGATTTGTATTGAAAGAAGTAAAATGTTTAATGTTATTTCAGCATTTGAGGAACATTTGATTTTGTAACAGGAATTTTGGTTCTCCCTTTTATAGCTGGCAGTGTGTTTAATGAAACGATCAGTTGTAAAAATAAACTTCAGTCTGTAAACATTGCACTCCCTTGATATCACCAGAGTGGCTACTCAATGAGGCATGCAGAGTCCTGCAAAAAGAAAGCTGGCAAAAATTTGTCCCTTTCAGAGACTTGGCACTGGCAAACTGCTTCCGATATGTGAATCCGATAGCGTGTTAGCTTGTTGAGGTGATTTTTCCTAGAGGTGTTTAGTAGTGTTTAAATCTTTATGCCTAGAAACTTGTTTCCTTCTGCAAAGTGTGCTGTAAAGTCAGAAGGGATTTCACTGACAACAGCAGTAACAGCAAGGACATGGGAATCTACCACGTGTTGAGCCAAAAATGAAGTAATTTTTAATTCAAACTATGATTATAGAACTTCATGGAATAGTTGATCTGTTACAGATAATCTGTGCTTCTTACACATTTTTAGGTCTAGAAGAAATTGCAAAAGAAAAAGAGAAGTTAAAAAAGGAAGAAAGTATGCATATCAAAGAAGAAGAATTTGAAACAGAAGAAAAATTACATTGCTTAGCTACAACTCACTGTGAGCAAAAGGAAAATCTGAAAGAAAAGGACAGCACTAACCTGTTTCTACAAAAGCCTGGGTCATTTTCAAAATTAAGCAAACTGTTAGAGGTAGCAAAAATGCCGCCTGAGGCTGACACTGTGTCCCCAAAACCCAATGGCAGTGCAGCAAATGGCTGCACATTATCTTACCCGAGCAACTCAAAAAGCTCTCTCTGCAGTCTGCAGCCCCCTGCATCACAGAGCTGCATTGAGAAGTCTGATTCTAATAATCTTTTCAGTCCTAATGCCAGTGGGGCAGGAAAGTTCTACAGTTCTCCACTAATTGCAAATGATCAGTTGTTAAAGACTCTTACTGAGAAGAGCAGGCAGTGGTTCAGCCTGTTGCCGCGGGTGCCCTGCGATGACACCTCGGTGACCCACGTGGACACCCCTGCCACTGCAGCCCCACTCACTCCTCAGTCACAGCCACCATCAAAGTCACCGTCCCCTGTTCCGTCTCCTCTTCTGGGCTCAGCCTCTGCACAGAGTCCCATGGGATTAAGTCCTTTCGCATTGTCACCACTGCAGGTAAATAAATTAATTTTTGAATAGCTTGAATTTGCAGAGCTTATTTGGGCAGGATGTCTGTTTATACAAATTATTTCACAGATGTATGATCATTGTATCTGCATTTCTTTATATTTTTTTTTTCTGTTTCTAAATGTTAGTAACTAAATACAGGAGTTTTATAATACTAGATTATAATGCTTCAAGTAAGCCAATGTTTGATATTTTGTACTTGTATTTCAGTAATTAATTTGGCTTTTAGGGTGTTGGCTACTAGTATTAAATGAAAAGCAAGTAAATATGAACTAGTTTTTGGAAGTGTGACACACCAAACCCTACCTTTAGAAGCTATTTCTTTTTAGCATTAACTGGGCCCTAATAAGAAGTATTACATGTCAGTGTTACATTAGTTTTTCTGAAACTAATTGAAGTACTGAGTAAAGGCTTTCTTCATGTTTTGATTATTGTTTGAGAAATAGCATCCTAATCATAATTCAGGTTTCTTGGTTATAGTAATGGTAGTTGTGCTCTGTAGCAGATGAAGACTGGACTACCTATAATGGGACTTCAGTTTTGTGGATGGCCTACAGGAGTTCTTACTTCAAATGTTCCATTTCCATCTCCTTTACCTGCTCTTGGATCAGGGCTGGGATTATCAGAAGTCAATGGTAACTCATTCTTGGCATCTAGTGCTCCTGCAAGTAAAAGTGAATCACCAGCACTACAAGCTGAAAAAATAGCTTCTGCCCCTTCTACAGCAGCTGAAGTAGCCAAGCCTGTAGATTATCCTAACCCAAAGCCTATACCAGAAGGTAAGTGTAATGCAACACTAAAATGATAATTTCTGCAGTGCCTCTATCATGTTACAATTTTTTAAAATAATTTGCCCATTGATTTTTTAAATGATTGCCTAATCTGATCATGTGTGATCACATAAAAAAAGCACCTGCAAAATGTTTATGTGCTTGTCTTGATTTAGAAATGCAGTATGGATGGTGGAGGATTACTGATCCAGAGGACCTAAAATCTTTGCTTAAAGTGCTCCATCTCAGGGGAATAAGAGAAAAGGCCTTACAAAAGCAAATACAGAAACACATGGATTATATCACTCTGGCCTGCATCAAAAACAAGGATGGTATGTAGTTGGTATTTATGTTACACGTGGTGTTGGGGCACCAGACAACTAGAGCTCTTTGGGATATGTTTAGCAGGAGAGTTAAAGTAATGGTTGGAGAAAAAAGGTAATGGTCTCCTTATCTGTAGTTGCCTATTCACCAGCCTTGTTCTGGAAAGTTACTGGATTAGAGAAATGCCATTTAATATAAATAGTTCTAGTGGTACAAGTAACCTTCTTAAGCTCTGGTAACCTTCTGAAGCTCTTTCCATCTCTGTAACACTAGACTTCTCCTTCTTGCCTTTAAATTGTAAGTTTGAAAGCATACGGAATTTGTTGTCTATATTGGGTATTTTAAGAATAGTATAGTTTTACAACAGTTCTTCAGCATTTGACTGGAGTGATGGGTAAATCAGCTTGAATTTACCATTGCAGTTTTAATGCTAATTAAAGTAATAAAAATGTGATTCTCAAATACAGTTGCAATTATTGATATCAATGAAAATGAAGATAACCAGGTAACTCGGGATGTTGTGGAAAACTGGTCAGTAGAAGAACAAGCTATGGAGATGGATCTTGCTATTCTTCAGCAGGTGGAAGATCTAGAGAGGAGAGTTGCATCAGCTAGTTTACAAGTTAAGGTAAAACCAACTTTCAGTAAAATGTCTCTTTAAAATAAGTGGTAAGAATTTTAAAGCGAATAGCAGTCTTTGTGTATTGGTAAGTGCCTTCTTATTCCATCCTAATTGCCCACAAATGAAACAAATACACTGTGCAGTATCATAGAGATTTTGTGTTTGAAACATTTTATTGCAGTTCAGTCTTCAGCTGAAGATGCTCAGAATGGCAGTTCCTGGAGAGTGAGAGTGTTCTCCTTCAGTGCAGTTCTGTGTACATTTTGTTAACCTTCTCTCAATGCAAAGACAGTATTTCATATAGACTGCTGAACTCTAGTGAGGCTTGCCACACTTCTGCCTGCTTTGTGTGATTGTTGCTGGTAATGCTTTGAGAAATGCCTACAAGTGCATCAGAATAATTTGCTTGAGTATTGTAGAGCCATGGAGAACATGCAGAGGTTATGAGTGTGATAGAGTTAGGAATTCTTTGGATCTTGGAATTTTTCCATGGTGGGTGTAAGGTTGTTAAATTGTGTATGTTTAGTTATAGTACAGGTGCAGTGTTTGGGATCTAGTTTTTGGCTTGAAATGGATATTACTTTCTTGTGTCCTGATACCACCTCCTGAACCTAGTGAACAGGTAGACCTGTTCTGATGTTTCGACAAATACAACAGGATACTTCACAAGGGGATAAGAATGCAGACTGTTGCAGAAAGGTCCCTTCAGAAAGTCTGGTAATGTTTGTATTTCTTGATTAATTATTTTAGTTCTCTGGATATTTTGGAAAATGTCTCTACAGATGGATTACAAGTAACCAAGATCTACTGGAAACAGCGCTTCAGTGACTTAGTTTGATTCCATAAAACAGTTCCTCTGTTTACACACTGAGTTAACAGCAACCAATAAATGCCCAAACCTTTCTATTGACATAGGGTTGGCTGTGTCCTGAACCTGCGTCAGAGAGAGACGACTTGGTATATCGTGAACATAAGTCAATTACTAGATTGCACAAGAAGCACGATGGAGATAGTGCTGGAGGCGGAGAAGGCAGTGCCAGCTCTCTAGAGCGGAGGAGTGACAACCCTCTAGATATAGCTGTAACCAGGCTCGCTGACTTGGAGCGGAACATTGAGCGAAGGTATCTGAAGAGCCCCTTAAGTACCACCATTCAGATCAAACTGGATAATGTGGGCACAGTTACTGTCCCTGCTCCTGCACCATCTATTAGTGGTGATGGTGACGGGTAGGTTATTGAGATTAACTTGAAAAATTATTGTGCTTCTTTGCTAATTGGAGCCTATTTTCTTATTGCCTGTTATCTTTGTACTTTCTTGTATGTCTGTGATCCATATGGATCATGTTATTCTGCATGGTGCTTTGTAAAGATTTTTTTTGTTATGTTTGTTAATAATCTTGCAAAGTTATCTTACATTTAACTGGTTGTGACTAAGCTTTGAGGCACGTAGCCACAGTCTGTGCACTACATGAAATTTAGTTGCTTAAACCTTATACTTATTGGCTGTGTACGTTTTGTCATTGCTTGGCTTTCAGTGTGATAATGATTGTCCCACCTTTAAACATGAGCAAACACAGGTGTGACCTACTTAATTTGCCTTTATTTTACTGCAGAACTGAAGAGGATATTGCTCCGGGGCTGAAGGTGTGGAGAAGGGCACTGTCAGAAGCGCGCAGTGCTGCCCAGGTAGCTCTGTGCATTCAGCAGTTACAGAAATCAATAGCATGGGAAAAATCCATTATGAAAGTTGTAAGTATCTAAACTGGTTTTGCTGTATCCTGTTTTACAACTTCAGGCATTTGAAGTTGAATAATGCATTTCTTATTACATCACATAAAACCTCACACAGTTAAACTGTACATTGCACATAGATGAATAAGCCCAATGGAAAAGATTGTCCCTTGCTTCACAAATTCAGCGTCCCAAACTTGCTGAGATAGAAAGCTCTTGTAAATGGTTACATTATTTAAGATGGTAATTATTCTTTGATGATGACATCGAGGTAAAAGTCATCTTGCTCCATCTGATGAAAGATACTCCTGCTAATGGAGTGTTTCTAACCTCACCTGTGACACAAGTTTTACAGAGGTTTGACATCATATATCCTTCATTAAGGATTTCATTTTTCAGAAAGTTGAGATGCTCCAAATATGTGGCTTTTTGCATGCAGAGTTCTCACAACTGAACATACAAATTAGGCAAGTGTAGACCAGCTGAAATAACCTCTGTCCTTGTACACTCAGCAAGTCAATCTGTGTCAACTACATATACGAAAAAAAGCACACGAAGAGGATATGTCAAAATTTGCATGGACCTCTGAATTCTCAAATTCCTGAAAACAAAACTTACTACTACCGCAGTAGTGACTATGATATGATCAAGTATGACCAGTGTTATGTAGTGGGTGGCAAAAGCAATTCTTCCATTTGTGGTCCTCTTCCTAATTTTTAAATTTCTATCAGTCATATATGGATTCTAATTACATCTGGACAATTAAAGGATGATTTAAATAAAAACTGTAATGTGAGGCTGTACTTTTGAGTTTATATAGCTGTTAGTTTTAAGTAGTATCTTTAGGGCAAAAAGCTCATGAATTTGGTAGGAGCATCTGAAAAGGCATTGGAACATTTCAAGTAATTTAGTATTCAGAAAAAATGTATTGCTCTCAATTTGGTTTAAATATTCTCTGCATTTAATTACAACACAGTTGGTTAGAGCAGGGTGTTCTTAACACCAAGGTCATGGATTCAATCCTTGTATGGGCCATTCACTTAAGAGGTGGATTCGATGATCCTCATGGGTTCCTTCCAACTCAGAATATTCTGTGATACCAGTAAACATATGTATTTGATGAAAACACCTGGAGATTTTTTAAGTTCCTGAAAAAGATGTCTAGAAATAAGGGATTAGCAAAATCACACAATGCACATAAGAAAATTAACCGTCCTTTAGATATTTTTAAGTTAGTGTGGATTTTAGGAAGTGCTGGGATCATTTGTTTTGCTTTACTGAATTTGTTCATTGTGGCCTTCGGGTAAGATCCTTACTGATTATTATGTGGAAATACTCTTGTAAAATATAAATTTTCTTTATTAAATACCAACATACATATGCAGTATGGGCACAAATGAAGAGAAGATTTCTGAGATAGTATGTTTGGGCCGAGAGGTTTTGATAGGTATACCTTTACTTCTCACAGATACTAATGAATTATAAAAACTGTTCATCTTTTTTTGTGCTCTAGGGATGCCTGTGTTAAAATAAATGAATTGCTTTTCTAACATGTTCCCCAAATGTAGCCTTTAAATTAGTTCCTTACGTAGATGCTTTGTATATTCTTCTGTGGATATGATCATTAGCAGATTCTGACTGAAGTAAAATGAAAGTATTTTTGAGAGTGAATTTGTGTATTTGAAGGAGAAGGGTAATTTAGGTACCATTTATGTGTTCCAAATTTTGAAAACTGAATTAAACCCATTTTTCATGAATTACAGTACTGCCAAATTTGTCGAAAGGGAGATAATGAGGAACTGCTGCTCCTTTGTGATGGTTGTGATAAAGGCTGTCACACCTACTGCCACAGACCCAAGATCAGCACCATCCCAGATGGGGACTGGTTCTGTCCTGCCTGCATAGCAAAGGTAACCCTCGTGTCAGGGTGAAGGGACTGGAGCAAGTGACTGGTTTATTATATGTGGTAGAGTTAGAGGTCTACCAGTGCTTTTCCAGTGAAAATAGTGCTCTGTATGTTTTATGGGGGGCTCCTGTTAAATGATGAGATTAGTAGTTTTATTTAACTTGTATTTTAGTGACAGTAAAGGCTACAGTTTTATTTGCTCTAAACTGTGGGCTTTTTTATGTAAGTAGGTACAGAATTTTCATGCTAATTCAATACCATAACTTTTAATTTCTGTTTTAAAGTCTGTTCAGTATTTGTTTTGAAATTTTCATCATTAAGTGTTGCCAGACCAATGTCTCAGGTTCTGTTGTAAAAGAAAAAGCAGAGAAAAAACTTGTTGAAAATTTTTTTTGTATGTTTATATCAGTCATTTAGTAATGGACTAATGTTTGTTGAAAACTATGCTGACTTGGTTGTTAGGAGGTACTGTTTTACTAATTTAAATGTCAGCTGTTTTTGTATTGTCACAAGTTGAGAACCTAGGTCATGAGTACCAAGAATTTCTGCAGCCTTATTTGCCTTCAGAGAAGACCAAAAAATGAATGATCTCTAATACTGAATATTTAATTTGTTTCGTATTTAACTTGTTTTGATGCTTCTGTTTCTGATCTTCATTGCTGTCTGTCAGTGATAACACAGGTTTCTGTAATTTCTAGGTTATTACTTATTTCGGTTCTCTCTATTGTAGGCAAGTGGTCAAACTCTAAAGATAAAAAAGCTTCAAATTAAAGGTAAAAAAAGTAATGAACAAAAGAGAAGCAGGAAATTAGCAGGAGAAACAGAGGATGAAGACTCTGCAACTACAAGCGTTGCCTTAAAAAGAGGAAAAACAGACCCTAAAAAAAGAAAAATGGATGAAAATGTTTGTGTAAGCCAGTTAAAGCAAGAAAATTGCACTGCTGTTAAGAAACCTAAGAGAGATGGAGACTCTAACTCCAAGGACCTGGCTATATGCAGGTAAAGTGTCAGGTGCTAAATTTAGGGCTAAGTCTTGTTGAAACAAGTAGTACTTGATCTTTTTTCTCTCTGTTCTGGGGAACAGGAATGCTATTCTTGGAGGAATGCATGTATATATCCACATCTTGTGTGAGTACACACAGGTGTGTCTGCTGGGAGGAGTGAAGGCCAGCCCCAGTGGCAGTGGCACTGCCTCTCTCAAGGGTATCAAAGACAACCTGTATCAAGGGTATCAATCACAAACCACGTGCCGTGGTAGCACTGCTGCTCAGGCAAGAGAGACACAGCTTTAGCCTTGTCACAGTCTTGGAAAGTCAGGTTTGGCAGCTGGTTTACAAATGGTTTACATTGCGGATCAACGTTGCAGAACCATGTTTTCTTTTGGAGTGTTGATCATTAGAATTTCATCTCACATAGGTTGCCTGGAGAGAACTTAATACTGTTTCAGTTACTCAGTTGTGTGTCTCAGTGTACATTGTTCTCAGCCTTGCCAAGGGTGCAGAATGAAGTGCTTTGCTTTTGTAAAGTCAGTAGTTTGGCAGGTCATAGGGAATTCATGTAATAGTGAAAGCACTGTGAATGTATGAACAGTTAAAAAATACTCACTTGAAACCTTATTTTATTCAGCATGATTCTCTCAGAATTGGAAACTCATGAAGATGCCTGGCCTTTCCTACTTCCTGTAAACTTGAAACTTGTTCCTGGTTATAAGAAAGTTATTAAAAAACCTATGGACTTTTCTACCATTAGAGACAAGCTAAGTAGTGGACAGTAAGTAAACATACTGTAAATTTCACTTGACATTTTGAAAATATTTAAACACTGAAATACAATACATTTTTAAAATTAGCTAAACTATTAGCTAAACAGCTGTTTGGCTCTGACAGATCTGTGATTACATCTACAGTCAAAATAAGAATTCTTAATAGTATGCTTTTATCTTTGCCGTATCCAAGTGAGATAGTATGTTAGATGGGAGAATGTGTGGAACTAGCTGGAAAAGAGTTAAACTGCCAGGTCAAATGCACCAAAACAATGAACAGGAAGGCTTTTTTTTTCCTCATCTTTTTTTCCCGGAGGCATCTTAGTGTTATTGCATGTCAGAGAGAACCAGCTGTGTAGGTTTTAAGCTGCTAGATTCCCTGTAAATGATGTGGCTGTAGAGTGAATTGCCAGCTCTGTTGTGGGTAATTCTCCTGTAATGCTGGTTCATCATTTTTTAGTCCTGCAATTAGACTGCACAGATTCCTAAAAGATCACACTACATGCCTCTCCTTACCTTCCCTCCTCGTTAATATTCCTGTGCTCTAATGAGTCTGTGAAAATGGACCCTCTGCAGTGTCTGTCAGCTCCACACAAAGCAACTTTCCTAGGACAGCACAAGGAGCTTTTGAACCTCTTCAGGCTTTTTCTGCCGTGAATACGAAATCTAAACGCTCCCCATGTGCTCATATCAGTAGATTTGTAACTTTTATTCTTATTTTTAGTAATTCCTATGAATATTAGAACACTCTTTGGGCCATTCAGGATAATTAAAAGAATTAGCAAAGACAGTGTCACAGGATTATCCGGGCAGCCTTTTTTTTAACCCATTTGTACATAATTTAGATAAATTCAGCTCTATTCAACATTTTGAAAGGACTCTGAGCCCAAGAATAGATATATAAATGGAAAATAGCCATAACATTTTTACTAGAAAGCTGTTGAAGAGAAGGAAGAATTAGTTTTCTAAAAGTTTGTTTTCCAGTACAGGCATGAAATTCTACCTTACAGAACTTCTGAGGAAAATAACAAAACAGTGACGAGAGAGTGTTTCCATTCACTGATGTTCATGTTCTTGTTAGAAATCCTAATTTAAATTCTGACTTAAGTATTTTCTCATGCAGTTGAAATATTTTCCCCCTTTGATTCTCTATGTTCCAAAAATCGTTCACTTTTTTCTTTCAGGTACCCTAATCTTGAAGCATTTTCGCTGGATGTCAGGCTTGTTTTTGACAACTGTGAAACTTTCAATGAAGATGATTCTGACATAGGCAGGGCGGGCCACAACATGAGAAAGTATTTTGAAAAAAAATGGACAGAGATTTTCAAAGTGAGCTGAAGCTTCTAGAATCTTTTTTTTCTTTTCTTTTTTCCATTAAATGAGGACTGATAAGACCAGCAATGTGAACTATATTTACATGGAAGTGCAAGGCACATACGTAACTAATTTTTTCCTTTGAAATATCACAGAGTTGTGATATTAGTTTTAAAGGCTTCACTCCTACAGCAACCATGGCCCCTTGGTTATTGGTTTGTGTGTTTTAACAAACTAATTTAGGTAGAACAGGGAAGCACACCCAAAGAATTTCAAAGAAAGGGGTGTTATAGTGCAATAGCAATTTATCAAAACGCACTGAATATTCAACCACCAGAGCTCTACTTGGGGAAATGGTTCTCTTTTCCCTTTCAATAAATATCTATTTTTCATTTTTTTTACTTTGTAGTTTATTTTTTAGTGAATGTATTTAATTTTATGAATTATTTATGATTATACAGCATTCAGAATCTTCGTTTTCTATGAAAAGGAAGAACTAGAAAATTGCTTTAAATGTTGAAAATACAACAAGGAATGTTTTAAAATATAAAACAAAGCCAAGTAAAACTGTTTACACTGATGTGCTGTGAAGGCACTAAAAATTAAACTTTACTGTAGAGTTACAAGTACATTTATATATATGTTGCTGCATCACTTGTGTAGTTAAATTGTATTTCAAGACAGTGAAGAAAAATTGAGACATGTATATACTGTTCATTATTGTTTATATTAAGTCTTGTTTTAAATATGTATGATGTGTACATATTGTTTGCAGACATTATTGTTTATGCCTTAGGAGGATGGTAGCATTTTATTTTAGTCTTAAGGTAATTATAGCTCTATGGCTTGTACAGTAATTATCCTCTACCAACACTGTGGAGTCTCCTTAATCTTGGTAGTGCCTGCCTTTAAAACAGGGTGTAGGGGATATTAGTTTTCCATTTTTCTATTTTGTTATATAATTTCAAGCCCCCATGGCCTCAAATTCAAGTATAATCATTTGTATCCATGTGGAAGAAAATTGTGACAATTTCCTACGCACACAGTATTTTTTCATAGAAACATTTCCCTCCATTTGCCTTGCCACAGAATAACAAAAGAAGACATTTGTAACCACTGTGTTTTATCTACTGTGTGTTGTGGTGGCCTGTTGGGGCAGATAGATCGGAATTTTTTTTGTACTAATGTAAGAGTACTTGAAGTTTTATTTAAAAGAAATGTTGTGGAAAGGTAGCATTCTTTTTCTTTTCCTTTTTTAGGAGTGTTATTTTTCACTAGTATGTGTGGCACGGATACAATAAAAGACTGTTTTGCAAACCAGATTTTCTTGGCAATTTTAATACTTCAGGTCCTATGTATACAGGCTTTTTTGGTTTGGGGTATTTTTTAGATAATATCTTGGGAGTCTTGCGTTTAACATTCCGTTCTCTTCATGATGCACCTAATTCTCCTGGGCTTTTAATGGTAGCTCATGAGGAAGCAATTGCCAAGCAGTCAGAGAGCAGTTCCCTGCCTGTCAGTAACGCAGGTGTGAAGGCTGATGGCTGTCCTTACGGACACGGATATGCTCATGTTGGGTCATGTTTCTGAACACCACTGGCCATGAAAGGTTTTGTCTCTTCTTTGGCCTGTAGAAGGGCATTAATCATAACTCTTGCTCTGACTGAAGGAAATACAGGAATTACAAGCAGATATTGTGGAACCACAGTACCTGTAATTCTCTCACAGAATAATGTTGGGAAGGGTGTTGGTTTATGCTTTTAAACTAGGTTTGCCATGTTTGAGTCTTAGTGCCTATTTTTTAATGAAAGTTTCCATTGCTCTCCCCAGAATATCTTGTTCAGTAATATTTTCCTTTATTCCAAAGTCCTGTTAGAATAATCTGTTATTAATTCAAATAAAAAAAATCACATTTGAGTGTCAGTCTTGCATGCTAACATGAACTCCCACACCCACTGCTCCACGCCTTTCCATGACCCTTGTGAAGACTTTCAGTAAAGAGGTTTGCTGGCACATACCAGAGATATGAAGATTAGTCACTGTTTTGAATTTATGATGGTAAGCTTGTAAGAAGGTGTTATAAATATGCTTAGGTAATTGAGAATCTAGTTCTTCAGTGATTTTTTTTTTTTTTTTAGATTCTGTACTGGTTATTGCTTTGTCTGCAATACTAGAACTGCTAGTTTTCTGAAATGTAAGACAGATTACCAGCTACACTACATACAATATCTATAATACAAGTTGCATTTTTTTCACCTTGTATCCCAATTCAGCTGAACAGCTGGGAAGGTGGCAACAGCTGCAGTTAGTGATGACACTGAGACAGGCATCATCTCTCTCTAACTTGGTCAGTGTATTGCTTTCCTTGGTAACAGCCAGTGTCTTTATTACTCTTGCAGTAAAATTAAATTTACAGGAAATATCATATTTGAATGGCAGGCTTGAGTCATGCATATACCCTCCTATCTCCATAGGAAAGAGCAGCGATTTAACCACTAGAAAAATGTAACGTTTCCTCTTTGCTGATTTTCTCTCCTGTTGTTTGTATGTTTTGTTAAGAGGAAAAATTTTCCAGTGTGCTCTCATCCTTTCTGAACAAAGTGGTGTGCCAGTTTTAGTTTAGAAAATTTATTCCAAAACTTTCAAATTTACTATTTTATAAGTACTGTAATGGCGCTCAGTGAAGAGTGTTTTGGTTGAATGTGAGTTCTCTTTTGTCTGTCATGTCTTTGAAAAAATGGAATGATAAAAAAGCAGCTGAAGATCAAAATACGTAGCTTTAAAAGGTCTAAAGCCTTCTCGTTAATAATGGCTGTCGCCTAGGATTCAGAACAATCAAAGGCCAGGCTTCAGCTGTGGATCACAGAGTGTGCAATCAAATACCGTGCTATAAAACAGAGCATGAGACGGTACCAACTAAACGCGGAAGGCCGATCATTTAGGGAATGGTTCCTGGGCACAGTGACTCCGAGAAAGTGCCTTTGTCTTTCTCAAAACAGGTAGGTGCCGGCTAAACCATTTACTGTACGTGAGTTGCTGAGCGTGTATGTGGAGGCGGAGAGGGCGATGGTGTAGATTACCTGAGGGCTGCTGAGCTGAGGGAGCGCTCTTTGTTGGAACTCCCCTTGGCTGTGCCCGAGGCCCGCGCCCGTGGCGGGCGGAGGCCGGGCTGAGGCCGGGCTGAGGCGGTCGCCGTGCGGCAGCGGCCGGGACCGTCCGGCCCCGCCGGCAATCGCACGGGCGTTGGCACCGTCCGGCCCCGCTCAGAGTTCGTGCCAAGGCAGCCGGAGCGCCGGTGGCTGCCGTGCGGCTCCGGGCCGGAGCTGAGGGCGCCGAGGGCTGTCGGTCGCGCGGTCCGCGGCTGTCGCCCGCGCCGCCTCAGCGCCAGGACGCGCAACGCCGGCTCCCCCCGCGGCCGGCGCACAGTGGGTCGGCCCGGGCCGCACCATGGTGGCGGGAGGAGGGGGAGCGCCGCGCGTGCGCAGTTCCCGGGCCGTGCGGCGGCCGGGGCAGGAGGCGCCGCGCTCGGGGCGCGGGAGGTGCGCAGGGGTCTCCTCACGGCCGGGCGGGCGGCCGGGGCTGGTGGCCGGGGCTGGTCGCCGCGGGGCCCCCGCACTGCCGGGGCAGGATCTTCTTTACCCAACACCTGCCACCGGAGGCCGGGGTGACTCCGTCCCGGCCGCGCCGCCGGCGCGATGGGTGGGGTGCGGCTAGGCTGAGGGAAAGAGCGAAAGGGCAGGGGCTGCCAGCCGTGTCGAGAATTGCTGTTGGCTCTTTCTGTGGACAGGTGCTGCTGGTGCCTGTATTATGATAAAAAATACGTAATTGCCAGAGGAGATGATGGTGTGGTGCTGAACATCTCTCTGGTGACGAATGCTCCTGCTGCTCCTCGCTCCCTCAGTCGATTTATTGATACTGAAACCTCCTCTTTTTAGGTTTGCTTTCCTGCAGTGAGCTCCTGAAAATCTGACAGTGAGACCAAGGTGCCTTTTTCAGCTCATCTTTCCAGATGTCAAGCTTTGTCTGACTCTTCGGTTTCTCCTAGTTGAAGAAAGTATGTTTATTTTCTTTCTGCAGCTATGTTATTGATACTACTTCTTCTGTTTAATGGTTTTAAAGAGAGTAGTAGTAAAACAGCATCCTGAAGCTAAAATAGGTAGTATTCAGTGGTGTGGTCTTTAACTAAATCGGTGTGCCATACACTGAAGAGAACAAGTATTTTGCCCTTACACATGCATCTTTGTGTCTGTGTGTACACATACATACCTCTGTGTGTGTGCATTTATACATACTTGCATGTCCACGTGCATACAAACGTGCGTGTATACGTTTCTATGTCCAAAAAAAGTGTGAGTGTGCATGGTTCGCAATGCATGAGTTTGCAGATGCCTCAGCACTGAAATTATTATTCAGAATTAATCACTTATCTGAAACAACAGACTGTAATTTAAGTTAACTCAAATAGTATTACTAGGTTCTTTTATTATAAACAGCTTATAACAGCTGTAAGCGCTTCATTTTGGCTCTGTGCTTCCTTATTCTCAGGAAACTTGTCTGTGATCTGCAGCATGGGGAGTAACTGGTTGGAATGTACCTCTTCGGGGGATTTCCCGGACCTCAGCAGTGTAAATCACTTGTCTGATACAATTTAAACTGGTTCCAGCAGTTTTAAGTCCTGGGAAAATGCGTGTGCAGTTCACATTGTCTTTTGTTGTTCTGTGTGTAGCAGCAAATGCAATTTCAGGAGAGGTTCCAATTCTGATCACCCAATTGTTATTCACATTTTGACTTAAATGGTTTAGTCAGTCTGGTCAAACCTTGGATTGGCAACATAAGTATGTGGTACTGCACTGATGTTTTGCCATCACTACTGTCCCTATCTGTGAAAGTAAGCAGAAGGGAGCTCTTGGACAAACTCAAACGAAAAAGAAGAGGTTGCAAAGCAAGCACAGCTAGCCTGGGAGGAATAGAGAGATGGTTTGAGCAGTCAGGGATTAGATTGGGAAAGCTAAAGTCCTGATGGAATTAAATCCAGCCAGGGATGTCAGGGGCAACAAGAAAAGCTTCTATAGGTATGCTGGTGATAAAAGAAAGGTTAAGAAAAATGTGGGCCGTCTCTGGAAGGAAACAAGGAGACCTGGTTACCCAAGATGTGGAGAAGGCTGGGGTTCTTAATGACTTTTTTGCTTTGGTCTTCACTGGAAAGTGCTCCAACCACCAAACTACAAAAAGGCTGGAGAGGGTCTTTTTACAAGGGCACGCAGTATTAGAAAGGAGGATGGATTTAAACCGAGTGTAGGTTTAGATTAGAGAGCAGGAAGAAATTCTTGGTTGTGAGGGTGATGAGGACCTCGCACAAGGTGCCCAAAGAAGCTGTGGCTGCCCTATCCCTGGAAGCACTCAAGGCCAGGCTGGATGGGGCTTGGAGCAATCTGGGATAGAGGAAGGTGTCCCTGCCCATGGCAGGGGGGTGAAACTGGGTGAGCTTTAAGGTACCTTTGAACCCAGACTAGTCTGTGGTATTACGATCTGTGCTTAACAATGCTAGGTGAAAAACCTGCCTTTGCAAATGAGCTTTTCTTTCTTTTTTTTTCTTTCAGAGTTTGTCTTGCTAAGGTAGTATGCTTCATTTATGAAACAGAAAAATTAAGTCTCAACTGTTAAACTTTTTTCCAGATTTTTACTTTTTCAAAATGGCGGCATTAATTCACACTTTAGCAGATCACAGCGACGATGTCAACTGCTGCGCCTTCTCGTCGTCGCGCTTGGCCACTTGTTCCTTGGACAAAACAATCCGCGTTTATTCCCTGGGCGACTTCTCGGAGCTGCCGTACTCGCCGCTGCTGGGCCACGCGTACGCCGTGCACTGCTGCTGCTTCTCGGCCTCGGGGCGCCTGCTGGCCTCCTGCTCCACGGACGGCACCGCGGCGCTGTGGGACAGCCGCGACGGCCGCCGCCTGGCCGTGCTGCAGCAGCCCGGCGGCAGCCCCGTCAGGGTGTGCCGCTTCTCCCCCGAGCCCGCCCGCCTGCTGGCGGGGGCCGCCGACGGCAGCCTGGTGCTCTGGAGCGTGCAGTCCTTGGGAGCCTGCCGGTGAGTGACGCTGCCTTTGGGAGTGGCTGTGGGTAAAGCGGTGTGCTGTACTTTTATAGGACGGGCCTACACCGCTGATACCGGGCTTACACCGCTGATGGCTATCACGGAGAAATGGAGATGGAATTTACATGACTGAAAGATTTATCCATAGGAGAGGGAGAAGTGCTGAGTAGCTTTCTGGTTTTTTAAGTTAAACGACGTGAACTCAAGAAGGTTTAATTTTTACAAAGTTATCTTGCACCTAAATCCTGGTTTTTTAAAAGTTTGTTTTATTGATTTAACATGAGGGCAGGATTGCATTGCAGGCTGTATTCATCTGGTTTCTAAACAGTGGGTCAGCAAACTGTGATATATAATGCACAGTTAGTGGAACCTGACTGTACTCTGTGCTTCATATTGCATTACACATAGCAGTATAAATTAAATGTTGATTACCAGGAGTTTAGAGTTCAGGAAGGTCTTGGAAGATTGCTGGTAGTCCAGCAATCTGAGTTTGGAAACTATGGACCTCTTGTGAAACTGTACATTTTAAGACACAAAGTGACAAAAAGAAGTATTGGTGCTAAGTAAGTTAAACATGACAGTCAACGTTTCACATAGGTTTCCAGGAATCATTTGCAAACAAAGAAGATGAGCATATTTATTGGTGTTGCACAGTTAAAGACATGAGCCTTAGAGCTGTCTTCAGAGTCCTCCTCCACATCTGTGTCTTTCAGTGAATTCTTCAGGCCAGTTGTTATAATCTGTACTTGGGCAAGACATTATTTAGGTTTAGAGCCCTATTACACAACTAAATTACTCTCTAAAGTTAGAAAAGTAGTTAAACATTTGAGCGAACTGTGTTTCTCTCAGGATTGAGGGAGCATGTGTTTCTGAAACATGGAATTGTTTGTCTAGCAAATCCCTCCTTTTGTGGTCTCTGCCTTCCACAGCACTGATTTATGTGGGACCTGTACAGTTTTTCCAAATGATTGATTACAGTTACTTGAAATTGTGGAAATCTGTCCATAAACAGAATTCTTACAGATTTTTGCCACCATGATTTTTCTAACACATAAAGAAACACTGAAATGGTGGTTTTGTTTTCAGATAGTAAAGAGGTACTGATAACCTATATTTTCCTAGTTTTATCTTTAAGAAAAATTGGGAAATTCAGTCATCAGTATTCTGAAATCTGAGGATTTATCTGTTTTGAGACATTACTAGTGAAGAGATTATATTTTTTATTCAGAATGCTTGTTGCTGAAGAGAAAAACACAGAAATATGAAAACAATGTTTCTTACAGTTGTATGCTCTTAATACATGCACTGATGCATGTTTTAGACCTACATCCTAATTTTGTTCTAGTTGAATGGTGGATGTATAATGACTATGTAAAAACTATATTGTTATTACAAGCAGAAATTACTCTGCTTTGGTACTTTCATTGCAGAGAAATAAGAAAAAACTTTAACATTCTCATCCTATCCTCTTCAACTATTAAAAGTTCATTTCACAGTGTTAACAGGCCAACAGTAACCAACTTAACTTTATATCTATTTTGAGATGTGTATGTATTTTCAGGTGATTAATTTTTTTATTATCATTTGTAGTTTCAGATAGAAAAATGCATGTCTTGTTTTTAAAATTTGAAATCAGTATCACATAGAAATCATCAAGGTACTTAAAAATTATGTCAGAGGAAGAAGAATTGTGTCAGAGAAGTCACAGTCAATCTTTGGTCCTCTGTTTCTTTTGAAACAGTTGATTATGTTGATTCTGAAAATGATAAAGCATTTTACCACACTGTTTTTTCACTTGACTAAATATATGGATGGTAATTATAGTAAAATTACATGATATTTACTCCTTATCTACTCAGCTGTTGTAATTGACTTCAAATTTTAAAGATGGCTATTTAAATAACTTCTATGGTGGATGTGAACATGAAAGCAAGTTAACTTATGTGTATTTCTAAGTGGTTTCTATTTCCTGTTCAGTAGTCAAGTTACAAAACTGGTATTTGGCCTGCAAGTTTTAAATGCATGCACAGTGCTGCTTATTTTACTGTTGTTTTCAGAGCAGAATCTGCAGCATTTTGTGTGAAAGAAGGAAAGTTGTAAAAGCTGCACTAAAGAAAAAGGACTGTACATATAAAAATGGGAAGCACTCTAGTGGATTTGATAGTATTCTTAATAAAAGAATTAAGAGAGAGAATGCTTTTTAGAAGGTCATGGGTCTGATTAGTGTGACACAGGAAAATTTATTGACTTGTCTTCTGTGACATTAAGTTTGACACCTCTGGCAGTAAACAGCATTTCTGTCAGTAAAAGAGAATTAGCAGCTGCTCTACAAAGTATGATGACTGAGTAAATAGGACTGACATTTCTTGCCATGTGACTGTTTCTCATGGCTGTGATTTTCTCCCTACACTTAGGGACTCAGCTAGGCATGCTTGGATGGATCTGGTGTCCATTAAAAGGAGTGACACTCTTTCTATTAACTTTAGGTTATCAGATAATGTAAAGGATATCAGGTTGACCCCACTTCCTTCCTGAGGGTTCACCACACTTCCAATATCTGCTAGAAATTTTCTCTGAAGATCAGTTTTGCAAAGTGCTTTGGCTGACTTAGTTAAAATACAGAATTTCTTTTCCACATTGCTTTCTATTGTGCACACGTTGTTCAAAATTAATCCCACATCATAAATCACAAAGTATTCTACTCAGCTGCAGCTTATCATATGGGTGAGTGAGTGTTCTCTTTTGTCTCTAAAACCAGAAGAATTCTGTATTTTTCCCCTTGTTTGTGTACATGTGAATCTGTGTTAATGATAGTTGTGTATTTTTGTTTGACTTGTAAAATGTATCCTGCCATAGAATTTTAACAGTGCATTGTGCCTTTTAAGTGTTAAATCCATGCAAATTGTCTTTAGTTTGAAAATTATTTTATCACTGAGTTAAAATTATTGCCTTGGGCTTCCATCTCATATTTTTCCTCCTGCTGTCAAAGAGCAGGTCTGGTCCCTGCTGCAGAGCTCATTTTGCCCTTTTTTCATAGTTGGTTTGAGTTTCTCTTTCCTCGGTTAGCTCCAAAGTGCAAACCTTAGAAGAGTTTGGCTTATTGCATCAGATTGCGTTTGAAAGGTCACTTTGTAGAACTTTACCTGCTATAAATTCAAATCCTGTGTACTCTTGCTTTTCAGATCTGGAAAAGTTAAAGATGGTTCTTTGATGGCTTGTGCATTTTCTCCCAATGGAAATTTCTTTGTCACTGGATCATCAAGTGGTGATTTAACCATTTGGGATGATAAAATGAAATGCCTATATAATGAAAAAGCACATGATCTTGGCGTTACCTGCTGTGATATTTCTTCACATCCAGTATCTGGTTAGTTATTCAACTCATCAGGGGAGGAACATTTTAAAAAAGAGATACTCTTATGTCTCCCTAGCTCTTGTTTTCATATTCTTTTTGCCATTGATGCTCAAAATAAATACAAATGACCTTGTGAAGAGATGGTGTTTTAGACTATTCTGAATATTCTTAAGTAAAGGCTGTGGTCAGGTTGATGGCAAGGAATGTACTAGTTCAACAAACGAGGTGATAACTTAGAGTAGCTAATTACCCTGTGGTGGACAAGGGTTTTAGAAGATGCAGTGCTTGATTACCATTCCCGCGTGACTCTTTCATACTTCCCAAGGAGCAGGACTGGATTGAAACAATGCAGAGAGCTTAAGCTGAATGCTTGGACTGTGGAATATGAGCGGATGGGCTATTTTCCTGCACCTCACCTTCTCATTTAGAGGAATTTGGGGGAGTAATGAGCCCAGAATCTCCTGCGTTCCACTAAGAATGTTCAAAAACCTTAGAGTGGTTTTAGCGTTTGACCACATAGTCATTTGCTTCTAATGGAGGTTAGGGAATTGGGAAGAAGCCTCATTGTCAGCTTTAGGAAGTAATGCAACAACTTAACAAACTTGTGTGTATACTTTCATTTTTTCCAGGTCTACTATTGAGACAAAGTGATCTTCATCAACATAGTCAGGCTTTTGTATTCAGAATACACAAGCTGCCCTTTCAAAGGCCTCAAAAGTCATAACTGAGCAGCCACTTGCATCTTCAAGTGCTGAACCCAGCAATAAGTACTGCTGTCTGTGTACCAGCCTGTCTAAGGCATGGTGCAGAGCAGGAAGGAAACAGGAGAGAAGCAGTGAGGAAGAAAGCAGGACAGAAACAGGAGGAAGCTGAGTAAGAAGGATGTGACCATACGCTTTAGAACAGAGAATTAGTGATTGAGAGTACCAAATCAAACAAATGAGTGTCCACTGAAAGATGTAGGATCTTTCTTGGTGAAAATACTACACAAAACCTCCATTGTGAACTAAGAGTTTCATCTGAGGGAAAAAAAATGTGTTGCAGCTGAAACAGAGCAGGGTGTAATTTCCACCACTCCATTTCATATTAAGATTATTCTCTTGGTTTAAAAATTACAGCCTTCTTCCAAGATAAAGTAAAACAGGCAACAAAGCAGGTATTTTCGACACTGTGGATTTGTTCTAGCTGATTTATGATAGTTCTAGATTTTTTTAATCCATATATTGTTGAAAGTCAGCACATTTCCTTTAGTGTGTTGCTGTTTAATTGTCAGTGGTTGAACCTTCTGAGATTTTTGGCACATTTAACACATGAACTGCATACAGGTAGTGCTTATCCAGTACAATTAGATATAGTTTTAACTTGAGACTCCTTTTACCTGCTTAGCTCAGAACAAGTTCTGATCTGGAGTGTCTGATAGGTTCTTTGTGCTCTAGGCTGTAACAGGTGGTTCTTCTGCCTTTGAAGTGGATTCAGTCACAGTTGCCTAGGAGCCCATGGGATCTAGAGCAGTTGTGGTGGAGTTTGCCATCTTGAGGAATATAGGTCAGGTAAGGAATAGGGGCAGGCTGCTGAACCTAAGGAAGGCAGACTTGTGGCTCTTCAGGGACACTGTCAGTGCCATGCCCTGGGTGACTGCCCGCCCTCAGGGCAAGGGAACGGAACAAGGGTTGGCAGATCCTCAGGGAAGTCTCCACTGAGTGCAAGAGTCAGTCGTCCTGGGAGCCAGAACCTGGGCAAGGAGGGCAAGAGACTGGCATGGCTGAGTCAGGAATTGCTGGTCAGACTAAAAGGCAAGAAGCAAATGGACAGGCAGTGGGAACAAAGACATGTAACCTGGGCAAAGTACAGAGATGAATTATGATTGTGTAGGGAGGGGGTGAGGAAGGCTGAGCTGAAGCTGGAACAGAATCTGGCAAGGGGTGCAATGTTCCCAGCCTCTCACCCAGCAGCACCTCCAGTCCTTCTTGGCAGGGTGCTCTCCACCTGCTCCCCCCAGCCTGGATTCTTACCCAGGGCTGCCCCAGTCCAGCTGCTGCACCAGCAGTTGAGGTTCCTATGGGCCAGCACTCGAGCTTGTCCAGGTCCCTCTGGGGTCCTCCCTTGTCCTTGTCCTTCTGGTGTGTCACCTGCACCACTCAGCTTGACAGCATCTGCAAATTTGCTGACAGTGCTCTTGCTCTCTATTAAATATCTTAATGAAGATATTAAATAGCACAGATATTAAATATAAACTAAATCAGGGTCCTGATACAGAACCCTGAGGGACACCACTCTGAGCCATTGGCCACTACCCTCAGGTTGCTACTTTCTTATGCATCTAACAGTCCACTCGCGGAACATGGTAATTCAGAAATGTTGATGGCCACTGAACCAAGGGGGGAAAGCTATTAAACTATTACTGCATAATAGTTGCATTTCATACTTAATGCAGTATTTACGAAGTGTCTGGCTGGACTGCAGTCATGAAATGTCAGTTTGTAAAAATGAAAAGTTCAGTGTGTGAAAGTATGAAAATTCCCTGTCAGATACTCTCAAATTTTGTACATGTGTATGTGGTTAATTTTGAGAATTACGGAACTCTAGAAAAAAGGGATATAACCATATAATTTAGATAAAAGACTCCAGCAGTATAATCAGAGGAAACAAGCATTTCCCATCAAGAAAACTTAAAACATGAGCACCTCTCTGGTCTTTATCTACTTATTCAGGAAAGAGGATAACAATATCTATTTCTTACATCCGAACTGTTTTAGAACTTCTGCAATGATTTTTATGCTCATGTAGTTTGCTGATCTGCTGTTACTTTCAATGTTTCTGACTCCCATTTATATATTTTAATTTTATCAGATAGTGAAAATGGATTTGAATACTTCCAGATGGCTTCTTGTGGACAAGATAATCAGCTCAAACTCTGGCTTATTTTGTTTGCAGATTTCTTAGGTTTGTATAGAAATGCTTTTTGAATATACTAATGTCTTAAGTCTTTAGTGACAATTTAAATCAAAAATCAAATTTATACTACTGGATTCACAACCAAACTACCTGCAAGTTGAAAGTTTTGTTTGAATTATTAGCTGGGGAACAGCTAAGGCACTCAGCAGTTTGTGATGCTGCGCCACGTAGATTTTATTTAGCAATTTATTTATCTACAAGTATTGAAGGTAAAGGTTTAAAAAACATTCTACTGTGGCCTTTCAACAGGTTGATAAGTTAAAACCTCTTAATCTGCCTGGCCAGGGAGAAGTTTTTTTACATGTTTCTGTACATCCTGGGCCTTGAATAAGAGCCGGAGAAAAGCATGTTGGCTCCTGCAAAATCTGAAATGTAGAAACTAGGTAAATTGCCAAAAATATCTTCAGTGTGTACTTTTCTGTAATCTCTTTTATAGAAAAGTATGTAAGGATTAATATCGTGTGTCTAGATATGCATTTAATTATTTAGAGCCTTTTGAGACATGCTAAAACTACAAAGTGAGTAAGTTGGAGGTATTAAAAGGGGAAGAGATCTGTGAACTTTTTATCCCCTTTTTTGTAAACAGTATGTCAGAGTTGTCTTTGGTGGAGCTTTGAGCTTCTTAAAGCAGCTTGTGTTATACCTTGTCAAATACGGCCATATGTAATAATTTACTTTTTGTATTTTTAGGTGTTGAGTTAAAATATAAATGCACACTGAATGGACACACTGCCCCAGTTCTGGCCTGTGCATTTTCGTGTGATGGACAGATGATAGTCTCGGGGTAAGCAGCACCTTGCTGAAATGTCTGCCTGTCCAGGCTCATGCTTCAATATTGTAAAAGAGAGAGTTCAAAAGAGTTGAAGATGTCTAAATATTTATTATCAATAATTAAGGAATAGTTCTGTGACCTCTAGAGCTGTTGAAATGTCTTTACAATCCTATTGTAGGTGACTGAGTTTGAAATATCAAGTTGTGGAAAAGGTTAATGAAGCAGTTTCCTTTTCCTTCTCTGCATCATTTTAATGTCAATATGTTTTATTTTAAGGTCTGTGGACAAGTGTGTCATAATCTATGAAACTGTAAGTATAGTATAATACAGGACCCTTGGTTGGAGTGTTGTCTTTAAATATGAGCTCTGCTTCTGCAGTGTCTTATCAATGAAAAAATATTAAAGAATACAAACGATACTAAGCCAAAATATTTACTGTGCAGTTGGAGGTAGGAGGGGAAGGAGTTAAGGAAAAGTATCTCCTGAGAGTTGATCAGTCTTTCTCACTTTTTATTTATGTTGTGAGAATTTGTCAGTTGATTTCTCTGCAGTCAGGTGTTACTCAATTAATCCCACCCTTACAAGTATTACAAGATTCATATTGAAGCAGAAGGATTTTTTTGTTACCCTGACTTTAGCTTAGCTTCCAAAGCAAGGAGGACTGTACCTTATGACATAAAATCAGGAATGCTGATCATAGAAATGCTGTAGTTAGTTATATGTAAAGTGCACATAAAATAGAAGCATAATAAAGAATTCAGGAAAAAATTTATATTAAAGACAATGTCTTTAAAACATATTGTTTAAGCATTTTACAATAACGTTGTTATATCCTATATGATTCACCTGTAAGTGGTATATATACCTTTAGTATTTTATAGTATTAAAAAATAATAAAGTTGCTGTAAATGAAGGATGAACAGATTTTAAACTTCTTCAGTTTGCTCTGCACATACCTATTGTATTGATACAATTTTTAAATTAGCATTAAAGTTTTTCACCAAATCACTATTATTATAGCTGTACAGTTTTTGGCCCAGTTATTTTAGTAGTTTGAAGTTTAGACAGGTATGTAAGATGTCCTCTAGACTCTGGGATCCTCAGAAAATTGAAGGATGAAGAAAGCCACAGCCTAAGTATTTCTTAATATTGTTCATCAGCTTTTGTGGCCTTAGGTTTTTATTAAATGAGACAGTAACTTGTAGTTGTGAAATTCTCCTTTGGGGATACTCAAAAGCTGCTTGGACACCTGCTCCAGGTGATGCTGCTTTAGCAGGGTGTTGGACTATGATCTCCAGAGGTCCCCAGCCATCTTGTGATTCTGTGGGGAAAAGTGGGGAGAGTAAATCCTTGTGGGAGGGAAAGAGATTTCAACCTGTATTAGGGCACTTTGATTGTGTTGGACAGCTCAAAATACTGGAGTGCTGACTCCTCAACTAGTGATTCAGAGTAACTTTGCTCATCATCTTCCCAACCTGTCTGTACCTGTCGAAGAAATGCCGTTTTTCATAGGAGAGAAAATCTTTCAATAATAAGTTAAAACTGCTAAAATTCAGGAATTTAGGTTTTTAGTAGTATTTAGTGACCAAATAGAGAATAGGCCAGATAGATGTGGTTAATTATTGGTCCAATTGAAAAATTATGGGTTGACCCTCACAATGACCTTTTTGGTCGTTTCTAACACAAGATCTGTAGAAGAAATGTCTTTATCTGCACAACCAACCAGCCACTATGGATTTAATTCAGTGTTTGTGGCACTGCGTTCCCCCCTGCATGTTCCATGCTGGCTGATTGTTCAGGGAACAGTGCTCCAGGGAATCAAATAGGGGCTTCAAGTAGGAAATTCAAGTTGCACTTCTGACTGCTGCTGATCAGCTTTGCCAAGGTTGTAGGGACTGAGTTTGAAATCTAACTTCTCTGAAGGTAGCTTCTGTCACCTTTCAAGAAGCAATATTCCTTGTTTTAAAAGGAAGCATACAAGTCAAGAAACATTTTTTTTATTATTTAAGATTTTAAATCTTAAAACTCTTCTAAGTCTTTAAAAACTTTTTTACAGAGTACTGGCAATACTCTTCATACTTTGTCTCAGCATACGAGGTAAGAAATCAGCATGATTATTCTGTTTCATAGATAAAAGAAATCTTCCTCTGAATTTTCAGACTTTTTTTTTTTATTTGTAGATATGTTACAACTTGTGCTTTTGCACCACACAGTCCCTTACTTGCCACAGGCTCAATGGATAAAACTGTGCACATATGGCAGCTTGACCTTAAGCAACCTTGTGCAGGTAATATTTGTAATCTGTTCTTTAAATTAAAACACCAACTGAAGATGCAAAAATCCCACATTCTTACCTGCACTTAATGTGTAACAGCAGGATTGTGTGCATATGCTTAGAAGAGGTATTCTCTTTTTTGTGAAGAAAAATATACTAGATGTATCTTAATTTTATTAATTTGCTTTATCTGTTTTTCTGGTATTTGCAACTGCTTATTCTCTGGACAGCATTTAAGAGATGAATATTTCTTCCCGAGTGTTGAAAGACTTCTTGGACACCTATAATTAGTGAGAAATTGAAAATACACTAATTGGAAGCGTAATTGTCAATTAGGAATGCACCTTACCAGTCATTATAGGTGAAAAACTAATTGTACAAATTACTTTAGTGCCATTAATATAAGATAATTAATGGTACAAATTACACCAGCACCTAAAATTTGTGGAACAAAGACTGTTGTCTTTGTCCAAAGCACAACAGTCAGTTTGGATTTTGGTGTGCCTTCTAAAGAAGTACAAGATGATTCCAGTGTCTGCTAACACTTTCCTGGTTGGTTGTTCAATTCAAATTTGACAGAAATGTAGGCATCTAAGAGATGAAATTCCTCTAAACTTTGAAAATTGGTAGGTAAGAGGTAGACCAAAATTACTGCCCTCCCTCCCAAAAGAATGTCTAATAAGCATTTATTAGATGAAGAACCTTTAGTACTGAGAACATTTAAAAACAGGGTCTGTTAAATGGCATTGTTTTTTAAACTGAGAATTTCATTGTTGGTTGCTTTTTGAGAGGTTGTGGTGAGGTCTTTTTGTTGGGGGGGGGGGAAGTGTTGCTTGTTTTTAATTTGTTTTTTCTTTGTTTGTTTTGTGTTAAAACTCGTTTTCATTTCCAAAGGAGATACTGTAGGAAATGAATCAAAGGTGGCTGTTGAGGACTGGTCAGAGGATGATGTTTCAGCCTGGCTCCGTGCACAGGATTTATCAGACTTTGTTGGACTTTTCAAAATTAATAATATTGATGGCAAGGAACTACTGAATCTTACTAAGGAAAGTCTTGCTAATGAATTAAAAATTGGTAAGAGTATTGAAATCCAAATAGTTTTTAATCTCTAGAGTACTTTGAAATATTGTAATGAAAGCACATTAGGAGTTCTATACATGGTTTTTGCCTCCTGAAATGCCTTTTTTATTTCATTTGCAGGGCTGTTAAAAACCCCCTAATGTTACATTGTCCACAGTATTCCTTTTTTTGTGTGCTTGTTTGCTCATACCTGGAGACATACAATGCACTTCTACTAATGATGTTCTTAAATGGTCTTACCTGATTTTGTTGCTGTTTTCCTTGTTTGATCTTGTATTAAGCTGTGGAAAAGGAATTTCGGCTTTTCTCTATAATTCATGTTTCTCACTTTGGTAAATAAATAGGGTGGTCTGTAGTTTTTCCCATCAGTCTGCAGAAGTGCCATGTTTAGAATTGCAGGTGTTCACCTTGCATTGAACAGTGAAATTTTTAAGTGTGCATTTGATGATGACTTTTGGTAAGGATCAAGCAAAGCTTGCCTAGCTCAGATACTTTCTAATACATCAGGTCCATACATTGTCCTGTTGCATTATTGCAAAACTGTGATTACATTTTAGAAGGAATCACAAGAAAGCACCATATTAGTAATGATTCCACAGTGATCATTATGAAGTAAGAAATTTAAGGATACTAAACTGCACTGGAGCTTTCAAAATACACGCTCTCTATTAATTTTGATGACCAGATTTAGGTGTAAATTAGGTGCTAATAAGTTTGTCAAAGTGAGGTCAAGTGTAACAAAAGGCTGAATGAAGTAAGAAGCATTTTAAAAACTACAGTTGGATATTGTTCGTTGTAGGAAGACTCTCCCATCTTTTTTTGTATTTATTGAATTGGTCTATAGTGGATCACATTATCTCTGTGTAACAGCTGGCTTTGTTAAGTCTGGAAATAACAGAGATGCTGGGAATCTGTCAGGAATTGTCATCCATGAAAGACACTTGGCTTCCTCAGTTTATGCAAACATTCTCCTTAGCATTGAAGTAGCCTAAAACTTTGTTGTAGCAATTGCCAGGTGAGACTACTCAAATAACCCTGACTAGAAAGTTCTGTGAGAACTGAATGTAGCGTGACCAATGACCTGCTATGAAAAGAGTTCTCTATGGGGCAAGAAATACAACAAAGGTATAGAAATTATGGCCTCATATATCTGACTTGAAAAATTGCTCTCTATCTGCCATAGCTCAATCATTTACGAAGTAGGAAAATACCATCTGCCTAGAACGAACATTTTCTGTGTTACACAAATTCCATTTAACTAAATTTTAGGAGTCTACCACCATAGAAATGCTTGTCCTTTCTCTCCTTGATAACCTGTTTTCTTTGCTCTGAGAATGTGATGTAAGATCTTGCTAAAAACCTCTGGAAGTTTTTCACAGTTTTTGCAGTTTGGAGGACATCAGTGTTCTTTTAAAACCCACAGGCTGAGGCAGCTTTCAGCTGTGCCTGGCTGTGGGCCCTAGGCAGCAGTGCTGTGCAGGTGTAGTGGGACAGGGGTGGGGATGAGCAGCTGTGTGGAAGGGCAGTGTGAAGGGAAATCAGTTGGGGCCCGTGCACAGCTGTGCCTGCCAGTGGCACTGCTCTGTCGCTGTCCCTGTGCCTGCCAGTGGCACTGCTCTGTCACTGTCCCTGTGCCTGCCAGTGGCACTGCTCTGTCGCTGTCACTGTGCCCACCAGTGGCACTGTCACTGTCCCTGTGCCCGCCAGTGGCGCTGCTCTGTCACTGTCACTGTGCCCACCAGTGGCACTGCTCTGTCACTGTGCCTGCCAGTGGCGCTGCTCTGTCACTGTCACTGTGCCCGCCAGTGGCGCTGCTCTGTCACTGTGCCCACCAGTGGCACTGCTCTGTCGCTGTCACTGTGCCCACCAGTGGCACTGTCACTGTCCCTGTGCCCGCCAGTGGCACTGCTCTGTGCCCACCAGTGGCACTGCTCTGTCGCTGTCCCTGTGCCCACCAGTGGCACTGTCACTGTCCCTGTGCCCACCAGTGGCGCTGCTCTGTCACTGTGCCCACCAGTGGCGCTGCTCTGTCACTGTCACTGTGCCCACCAGTGGCACTGCTCTCTCACTGTGCCCGCCAGTGGCGCTGCTCTGTCACTGTGCCCGCCAGTGGCGCTGCTCTGTCACTGTGCCCACCAGTGGCACTGCTCTGTCACTGTGCCCACCAGTGGCGCTGCTCTGTCACTGTCCCTGTGCCCACCAGTGGCGCTGCTCTGTCACTGTCCCTGTGCCCGCCAGTGGCGCTGCTCTGTCACTGTGCCCACCAGTGGCACTGCTCTGTCAAGGGCCAGGGGCCAGCCCAGCAGTGCCACGTGTGGCTGCACCGGGGGAGTCGAGTGCGTGGCCACCAGGCCACTGCCCTGCCGTGGCTCTGCTGCCTTGCCCTGGTTTTTCCAAGTGTTTTCATTACTGCCCCAAGTGCCTGTAGCACAGCAGCAGGGAGAAGAGCCTGTGCTGGAGCTGACTGGGGCAGGAGCCAGGGCTAGCTGCAGGCTTTTGGTTTAGGGGGTGGTGAGATGGAGCTATGTCTCCTGTAACACAGCTGCTACTTCAACACCTGACTTCTTTGCCTTACCTGTCTGTCCACTTCATGCACAAATAATTTTTCAGAGTCTCTAGGCCTGCGCAGTAAAGTTCTCCAGAAAATTGAAGAACTGAGGATGACAATGATCTCGGTTTCTGTTCCTGATGAGTTCCTATGTCCTATAACAAGAGAGCTTATGAAAGATCCTGTCATTGCCACAGGTATGTCTTTACATGACATGGATTAAAATTAATTACTTGAGAGTAAAAATAGGCCCATTTTTGTGTTCCCACACTTATCCTCTCATCAGCCTAGAAAGATAAGCTATTCTAAATAGTTGTTGCAACAAGCCAGAATTGTGATTAACGTTTAATTTGCTGAATTACAGCTCTGATATGGAGAAAATACTGTATCAAGCAACTTCTTCCTTTTTTTACTGACTCCCTTTATGTGCCTTTGTAAATATAATTACAAGCCTAATTACAGTGTTGGCTCAGTAAGTGCAAACTGGAATTGTGCATTCAGTGGGATAAAAAGCAAACAAATAAAACCACTACCCCCCAAAATGAAACAAAAAACCCCCAGGCTCATTATTATGCTTAGCACAACATCTCTAGGGCCCTTAGTTAAAAGTTTGTACAGAATGAGACTCCTTTAAATGCAGCAAGCACTTGGAATTGTGATATGCTAGCAGCATAAGATGTTATGTAGTTAAAACATTTTGTGAAGAACTCGTGTTTCGTAGTTCTGAGGTCTGTTATTGTGGGGAGAGGGAAGGAGGAGCATACAAGCATCAGAAGATCAGTATGATTTTTTTTGTTGCTCTGTGAACAGTTCTTCATCCAATTCTGAGGTATTAGAGCAGACTTCTGAGAATTAAAAATGGCCAAAATATAAAAGCTGCTAGCTGCTGGAGTGCTGGTGGCTTTATTCAATAAGGAGTAAGGAGACAAGAGTAGAGCTCTGTGTTACAGGAGAAGCATAGAGCCTGGGTTTGTATTGCAGCACAGACATATTCCTGGGTGACTGACAGCTGGGGCCTAAGTTCTGTTGGTCAAGGATCAGCTGGTTCAGCTCCCAGCTCTAGGAGCCAAAGTCCTGAACCTGGCCAGGTGCTGAGGGCTCTGCTCAGCAGAGCAGCAGGCTTCAGCTCGGTTGGGCAACTGATGGGAATGGGCTTGCACTTCACATTTTGGATCACTGAAACTGAAAAGAAAGTGTTATTTAACTTGTGCATAATATATTTTGGTGCTTTGCAGGCAGAGGTAGATACATGGAACTAGACAGAACTGTTGATACCCACAGTAAAGATTTCACATACAGAGTACTGATTCTAGATTTCAGTTTTCCTGTTTGGATATATTTCCTTACTCCCCTTAACTGCACAGTGCCCAGGCCCCTGTAATATGAGCTTTTCTTGATGGTTTCTTTGCAGATGGCTACTCCTACGAAAGGGAAGCAATGGAAAACTGGATCAGCAACAGGCGATCTAGTCCCATGACAAATCTTCCTCTCCACTCTCTTATGCTCACACCAAACAGGACACTAAAAATGGCCATTAGTCGCTGGCTAGAGACTCAGCAGAAATAGTTAAACCACTTATTTTTGAATTTGTTAAAATCAATTTAAATGTTATGCATCTGAAGGAATTAATTGTATCAGTAACAAATGGAAAGAAAAAGTTGTGTTTCCCTTCTGATCTGTGGCTGGTTCAACCTTCACGGGTGGAAACTCCCAGAAAAACTTTAAGTTCCTGGTAGTTCTACTTCATGTTATTTCTGTTTAAGAATCAAGTATTCAAACCCAGTTTTTCAAATAAAATTTTTACTACATTTATGAGTTTTGAGTCTTCATCTCAGCAACTAGTCTTTCAGAAGGTAAGAAATAGCAATGTATTGAATCTGTATTTCTTTTTCTACTGTAATAAACCAAAATGTGTATGTCTTTCTCTGTTCCCCATTACTAGACATGTAGTTGGAAGAGCTGGGAGGAGGTTTCTCCTGTAACATCAGGGACTGTGTCTCATCCCACAGGTATATTAATAATCTTTATTTTGTATGGAAAGAGTACAGTAGCTGTGCAAAAATAGAACTACAGGACAAGACTAATATAGGACTTGTACAAAATATCAAAGAAACAGTAAACAATAAATAAGCTAAAGATGCAAACTGCAAAAGGATGTGTAGAGCTGGGTACAGCTGTTTACAATGTACACAGAACACTGTAATCAAGCATGATGGAAAGAGTATAAAGCTGAGCACTCCAACTGAATTGCACTCATAGGAATGTCACTGCAGCAGTTCATTTTCAGAATGTTCTTGCCAATAAAAAAACCCCTCATTTCCTCAAAAAACCAACTTCTCAACTTCATCCTGGTCATGTAGCTGCACATATGCTTTTCCTCAAGCTTTCATGTTCACTGCCTCCCTTTCTTGGGTTTCCCATAAAAACATTTACTAAGCATTTAGTTGTTGTACCTTTTCACAAATAAACAATAGATCATTCTGCTTTAAGATAGCACCCAAAGGTGATTAGATACCCTATATAAAGTGCGATTATTGTTAATAGGCCATAATATTGTGTTCTTCAGTGCAATAACCAATATGGTCAAAGCCTCTCAATACACATGCAAATGTCACTCATTTTGTTTAATTTCTTCTATTTACTAAAACCAGTTATATTTACATGTCAAAGCATGGCTGCTTATAGTTTACTCATACACAAATTATTTATGCTTCCTAAAATGTACATCATGCAACCCAAATTAGATCCCACTAGAAAAGTGATAAAATAATTTGATTTTTAAAAAAATGCATGCATGTTCAGATCTGAGTATTCTGCAGCAGATTAGCTCCCTTAGCACTGCTGTGAGACAGCATGTAAGCATTTGAGAGGCACGAGTACTATGTGTGAGATGCAAGAGATCCAAAAATCAAGATTGAAGCCCTATGTGAAAGAAAACACTTATTTAATGGTAACATGTAATGGAAAGGATTCCTCTGCTGAAGCTCCTAGGCCAACCTAACTGAGTCTTTCTACAGGAATTTGTTATTCCAGTTCCTGTCACAGTAACAGTTGGAAGTGGTTGTATCCCATTGAAGACTGCTCCCTGGGCCCCAGCCCTGCCCAGGCAGTCAGTGTTTTGTGGAGCACTCAGCCCCTGCGGTGCTGTGAGCCAGGTCTGCCCTGTCAGTGCACAGAGCAGTAGTTATACATTTACACATTTGATTCAATGAACGATCGCTTTGGTTTTGCCGTGGTGCCGTGACTGAGGTGGCCGTCCTGAGGGCTGTGGGATGGAAGTTTGGCTACAGCATCAGGGTATAAAAGAGACCCTTGGCTGGGTGATCTGCTGTCTGTACATTGGGAAGGGATTTGGCATGTGAGCTCCTCACGTTCTTTAGCTTCCATGCTGCTCTGGCTGCCAGCTCCTGGGGCAGCAGCTGTAGGGGATCCTTTAGTTGAGTAGTGTTTAACTGAGAACTGCTCCAAGCTGGAGGGCTGAATACCAGCAGAAGCAATGTGTGTGGCTAATCCATCTGCTGCCTGAGAGTGCCAAGTGCGACTAGACTGTGTGTTTTGCTGCTGAAACCTTGCAGTCTTGTCCATGATTCCCATGAAGGGGGTATTGCGAGGTCGGTGCTCAGCACCCTGAGCTTGACTAGCATTGGTCTCCTTCAGTCGAACATCTGGGCCCAGCCCCTTAACACTGCCTGACAAACTGCTCGCTGAAGTGAAGCTGCTTGATGAGCTGCCAAGAATCACACTACTGGATGGAGAGGCAGAAGACCCACCACAGGGTCCAGGGCTTTGCTGCCTCGAGTCACTGAAATTCACTGGAGCAGAGGCTGTTGATGTGTCACCAGGTTTAGATTTACTAGCAAAAGAACAAGAAAAGAGAGTCTCATGCTGCTGTGGATGTGAGCGCTGGCTGGACACAAACTTCTCATTGTGCAGTTCATCAGTGGGATCTGTGGAAATGCTCCCAGATGACAATGTGCTTGTCCCATCCACATGTTGATTTCTAGAGTGCCGGACGGGCAAGGGACTGTGGGGAAGATGCTGCAAAGACAATTGTGTCTTGGTGCTACACTGACTGCTTCCTGGTTTAGATCCAGGCTGGACAGAGCTCAGATGCTGGTTAGTTTTTACAATCTGTGCCTGCTTTGTTGGCTGCATGATCAAGCCGGGCTCTCTCAAGTACCTGTTGCTTGTTCTGCTTTGAGGGGACACAGACTGAGCTTTCTGAACACCTTCTTGAAGGGTCCTGCTGAATAACGAAGCAGCTGAGGAGCACTGCAGCCTTTGTGGAGGGGAAGCAGATTCACTGGGGTGTGGCAGCTCATCTTCCCTGTCTTGAAGATTAAAATTATCATTCACACCTGGTACAATGCCCTCCTCCTCATTATCAGAGTTGTTGGTTTCTTCAAGTAGCTGTGGAGACTGATGCTTCTGTTGCTGAGTTCTCTGCAGCTGTTTGCATTCCTCTTCCACCCGAGCCAGAAGACGTTTTATCTCCTGATTGCTGGGGCACAGCTGAGTGGCTTCCCGTAGGTCAGCGAGAGCAGCAAGTAGTTTTCTGTTTAGGAAGAAGTAAGTAAACTATGAAAAGTGGGGCAAATCTGAGACCCAGCACTGCCTACTACTAATCCACTTCCACCCCTGCAGCGAAATATCCTGATTTGCTGCTTCCTGTTGCAGGTGGTGACTAATTAGAACTGGAAGTTCTCCACCTCAGGAAATTCTTAACTAGGGTGGAAGTGCAGACCCAATCCTAAACTCTTCTCTCAAGTATCCTGACAGCGCATGCAGGCAGCCAAGAGAACTCTCTGCTGGGAACACCAGGAACTGACACTGTCTCACAAGCTCTTCACAGTTACCTCCAGAGTAGGGAACCTGCTGAACTCTGCTTCATGACCATTTATTGATATGTTTAGAAAAGACGGTGAATCAAAAAGGCACCTCTTCCTGTACTTCAGGTACGCCACTATAATTTGTTATTCTTCCAACCTAAAGAGATAGTTCCTCCTCTCTCCACTTGTTTTTGTCTTCAGCTGCTAATGATCCATCATATTCTGTGCTATCAAAGCAGCCACTAATAAATCACAAACTTGGCAATAAATAATGAAATGATGGAGTTGGGTGGCACACTGCTGGCCACATTCTGCTGTGTCACATGGAGCAGATCCATTCACTGTTACACTTGAAATAATCCTTCTTCAGAAGAACTGGTTACTTTCTAGACAGCCCCATAAGTATTTACAGAGTGTTCAATACTGCTATTTGGATGTGGCTGGCTTCATCTGATAGAGAGACCTAGTACAGATGCAAAGTGTACTAAAAATATTTTTTTTCTTTTCAAATTTGAAATACAAGTAGCAGGAAAGAACAAGCTATTAAAAAATGGCAAGTTAAAAGAAATCTGTGCCAACAGATACACAGAATCAAACAGTACCTGCTGTTCCTCTTGGCTCTTGCTCTGGCATAATAGCCTTCATAACACTTAGGCTTCAGATCCAAGGCTTTGGTAGCAAACTCTTCAGCCATACCGAAATCCTAATACAGGAATCAAAGAGGTTACACAGTGACAGTGGCAGGCAGCTGCCAGCTCCGGGGGTGCCCCTGGCAGAGGCTCCTGCCCAGTCAGCACGGCAGGCCTCTGCTCAAAGCACACACGGGCACACCCGTGGCACCTGCTTGTGCTGTTTGACAACAAAGGGTGGTAGCAGTTTTCCATTCAGTCTTTTAAAAGTACCACAAAGATCCAGCAGTTCATCATTCCAAAATAACTACATGATGCAAGACCAGCTGCAATAGATCCCCCATGGCTACATGCCCTCATATTATAAACCACCCATTTATTGACATGATAAAGCCAAGATCAGGATACAGTGAAAAGGATTCTAAAATAGCACAGAGAGATGTCCACATACAACTCCAGTAACACAGTAGGATGTGAGTCTCAGATTCCCAGTGCCAGAGGCAGCAGACTAACACAAGAGCTTACATTTGTTTTGCGGCGACATCGTGACAAGTTCAGGTACAATGAAACTCTGAGCTCAGTGAAGGCTTTCATTTCCTCACCAAACCCTTCCCTTGGGAACTTCCTTAATGCATACTGATAGCGCTGTGCTGCTTCCCTCATCTTGCCCTTCTGCAAATTTAAGGGAACGAGAGGTTTTTCAGAAACTTTTAATACTGCAATACTACAACCAAAAAGCATATTTACATTTGACAGCTACCCTTAAGCAGAAAACACAGAGACAGATTTTTTTAATAAATATACACAGTATGAACTACACTGTCAGACAAGCACAGCAAGAGCCTGCATGTTAACCAGAGTTTGTGTTTCCTTCTGAACTCAAATGCTTAATGGTATTTGACAAGGATAATACTTGCACTAATATGTACTAGTAATACCAGAAAAAATCATATATAGTTCTTGTTTTGTTTTAAACAGAGTAGTAATAGATCAGATTATATAGCTGAAAAGGAGCCATAAAGCCATTCAGTCTACCTTCAGGCAGAAGTCCAATGTTCTGCTGCCAGAAAAAAATAAAAAGCTACCTACTTTATACAGCATGTTTCCTTCTTCCATCAGTTTCTGCAGAAGAATCAGGAGAATATCGGGTTTGGAGGTGGCCATTGCCCATGCTGCATTTCCTGCAAGTTAAATTTTAAGGGTCTTTGACAAAAGGGAAGAAAGTGTGTTTCCTGTCTACCACAGTAGAAAGCCTGGTTCTCCTTCAGTATATATTCCACCTACATGGAACCAGTATGACTGTTATCATCATAATTAGGGTGTACATATTTAAAATACATCTATGCCACCCCCTGGACAGCAGCCAGGTATTAAATGGTCTGATACATTTCACCCCTGTGAAGGAATGTGTAGAAGTCACAATTAAATTCAGGCCTAAGTAAGAACCTGTATTTGATCACACTTACTACCCAAAGAATATAAAATAATATGAATAATGATATGAAATAGTGGTTCAAAGGTACTAAATATTCAGTAATTATCACATACACACCTGCACCATGTACTTACATTTTTTTGGTCTACCCTTTGCAAAGATACAGTTCCATAGTTTATTAGAAGAATGTTATTTAAAAGTAAAACTTCCTTGTTTTAGAATTACGTATCAGTTAAGAAATTGTCTTAAGGCAATACATTAAGGCAGAGTAACCATATACAGTGACCTCATTGTCAGCACACATCAAAGAAGGTGCAGAATAAAAGTCCTTGTGTTTCCTCACTTGTAAAGCGAGTCTTGTGTCTCTGCCTTTAAAGGAGATTGTTTCTCTTGGGTGGGCATCTGCAGACCAGAGAGCCTGCAAAAATCTGGTGTTTTATTTCATCTACCTTACAGAAATAACGAATTGTGGCAGAGCAGAGTGCAGCTGTTTGTCCCGGTGCAGGGCAGCCCCACTCACCCAGCTTAGCTCCCTTTCTCAGCAGCATGACCACGACCGAGGTATTGCGGCAGCCGATGGCTCTGTCCAGCGGCCTCATGCCACTGTGGTCCACGTGCTCAATCATTGCTCCTTTCTCCACCAAATACTGCACCTGGGGGAGGAAAGGAGACATGCCTTTTGGTAACAAAGGCAGACCAAGTATTTCAGGTGCTATGTAATCTTTGGAACACACTGAGCATACACTGAGGAGTACAGCACAGCCATCTAAAACCCCCAAGGGCACTGCAGCACGGGCAGGCTGGAGGGAAGCAGCAGCTCCTTCCCATAACCATCACTGGCCCAAGTGCCACCAGCAGTGATCTTGCAAGGGAAGAGGCACCAACAGTCCTGCCCGTGGACAGGCCCCACAAGCCACAGGCCTGCTCAAGGACCTCTTCACTGTCCCTGTCCCAGCTTGGCCAGTGGCTGAGCACAGACCCACTGAAGGGACGGGTCTGGCCAGGGAAACGGGAGCTGGCACCACTCCAGGACAATGACCTACAGTAAATGAGCTACAGGAGGGAGCCTGGACACCCCTCACTCTCCAGCAGTCTCCAATATCTAGTGTCACAGGCAAAAAGACACACAGTGTCTGAAAACTACCGAAGCCACTATGGAACCTGAGGGCTTATTTACAATTTCAAGTTAATTCAAAGGCTGAATGGGACAATGTGCTACAGTGAGTTACACGCCACAGCAGCACCTGAAACAGACCTTGTCTATGCAAGCTGCAGAAACAGAGATGTGAGAGGCTGCACGTGCTGTTGTGTCTAATTCCCTGCTGACCTCATCGATCTGTCCACAGTGCACAGACCTGAGTGTGCCCTTCCTCTTCTTACACCTCTTCTTGGGTATTTCCTCTACAAAGGCACCAACTGACCAGGACCCTGAGAAGTGACCTCTGTGGGTTTGCAGCACAATTCTGGGCTTCTACTTCATCTAGAAAACGCCTTCCTGAGCAAACATTTTCATTACAGTCAGGATGAGAGCTGTGTAACCATCTTGGCTACTTCCCCAAATTTCCTATTTTGGTAGGCCATATTTTTTCTAGATTCTAAATTTTTATAGCTTTTTCTTGAATTTTCTGTTTTGTTATACTTACAATATCAGCATCCCCATAAAAAGCTGCCAAGTCTAGGGGTGTTCGTCCATTTTTGTCTGTCTGATCAGTTGCTGCACCTTTCTCTACTAAATACTGAACTACTTCCTTGTGGCCTTTCAGACATGCCCAGCTCAGAGCTGTCAGTCCTTCCTTGTCCAGAGATGAAACAGTTGCACCTGTAAAATGAAAATGAACTTTGTTATGAAGATTCTCTGTTTAAATGAAAAAATTGCTTAATTCACCCAGATGCAACCCTGGTGCAGCTGTAATCTGCTACTTATTTTCTACCTTCAGAAAGAAGAAATTCCACAGTGCTCAGATGCCCTTCACAAGAAGCCACCATCAGTGGTGTCCGGCCTTGCTTGTCACTTAAATTCACATCAGCCCCATGCTCCACTAGAAGTTTCGCAATCTGAAACAGAAAATATCCATTTCAAAATACATTCCTTGCACCAGTGGGGGGTTAGATTGGATATTAGGAGAATTTCTTCTCAGAAAGTGCTGTCCAGCCCTGGCACAGGGGCAGGGGTGGAAATCCCATCTGCCACATCCCTGACGGGATTTAAAAGCCACACGGGTGTAACACTTCAGGACATGGGTTACTGGTTACTGGGGAACAACTGGATGTGGTGGTCTTGGAGGGCTTTTCCACTCTTACCAACTCCATGATTTTATGAAATTGGCAGATTGAGATTCCAGCCATAATATCACGAACTTTTGGAAAAGGAGACTAAGGTGGTATTTATGGCAACCACTGACAAATTCTGTGCAGCTCAGACCCAGACTGCAATTCAAGGCCTTCTCCTGACAGGAGAGGCCAGCAGGAGGAAGGCTTCTGAATCCAAGGTGCTCTCTCTGCACAGCAGCAGTATAAAAGATCTGAAATCGCCTCTGATCTTGGTCTAGGAAATAAAGTATTTTAACTCACGTTATTTTGCGGGTATATTATAACTATGACTGTTGTGAGGCCGAGGTGCTTTTTAAGTTATTTCAAGGGGTACAAAGGACTGGGAAGTGAAGCTTCTGAGCACATCCCTCTGCAGCAGACGTGAACACGTATTAGAAAACTGACCCCAACCATTTTCAAACCAGAGAAGGAGGGTGAGGGCCAGCTCCCCGAGGAGCCCCGGGCTGTGCACACCTGCCAGTGTCCCTGCCGGACGGCGCAGAGCAGCGGGGCCACTCCTCTCCTGCTGCCTCTGCTCACGGCCGCTCCGTGCCCCAGCAGCAACTTGCACACTTCCAGCTTCCCTCTTCCTGCAGCAGCCGTCAGTGCTAGAGAAAGCATTTGCATCAACATCAGCTCTTGGCTTAGCTGCCCTTTGGACACATGCACAATATGTGAGGGTTACTGAATCTCCATTCTTGCAGCTTTTCACTGTGACCCTTATTGAAAGCTGAACAAAAAAAAAGAAAATACTTTCCCCGCTGTGATTTTTCTCCCTCTTCTATTTTGCTTATATTATATTTAAGTTTTGTTGTTTGTGTTGATGTTGGCATCAATCATGCCAACTGTGTTTAGAAAATGAGTTCATGTGTGACTTATGCAAGAATCAGCAAAGGACTTGCCCCTCCAGTTTCTAAAGCCTAATAATCTGCACTTTCTGCTAAGAAGTGGGTCAAATTGTGAACTTCCTGTTACTCATTTTTAGCATTTTCAAACATGATCCAGTAGAATTTTTTTTTAAGTTTCAACGAATGCTGAAAGTAAAGGAAATTACAAACACTGCAAGAAGAAGTAAATTTTTCTTTTTTAGCACTATCTTACCCATTCCCTCCTCAATCGATGGAACTACACTGTGTTACAGTTACAACTGTTTCGAGCTGAACAACTGGAAAGTAACTGTTATGGTATCAATATTACAAGCAAAAGAGTCCAGTCTTGTTCAAAAATCCCCCTTTTAGGGAGATCACTTCCTCAATGAGTGAGGATTCCAAATGTATTTTGCAAGGGTCTCAATAAAAAACACTGAAGAACAAAATTAATTTAGAAACTGATGGCTTTTAGAATTCACTGGATTTGCAACATCATCCCAATGTGTTCCCATGGAACAGAGATGCCACTCACAAGGCACACCAGGGAACTGCAGTGCAGGCATTACAGTCTGCCTTAAAAACTACAATTGGCCTTTCCCAGATGTACAAAGGCAGGTCTTCTCTTCCACTGCCTAATTAGAACAAATGAGGCTATGGACCAGCATTTCCTGAATACTAATGTTCTCAGACAGAGAACCCCACAAAATCCCACACTGAAACTTAAGCAGTGTATTTCCACAATTACGAAAGACACAAAAAGGGAAATACCTGTTTCTCCCCACAAGGCATCAGTGTCATTGATGTCCATGTCATGGTCCTTTTCAACCGTCAGGATGTAATGAACCACCTGCCAAAACCAGTGAGCACAGATGTGCTGAGCCACAACAGCACCAGTTGTCACTTGTATGATACAGCAAGGGAGAAGAGATCCAAAACAAGTGAGAGTGCTTCTCTCTCAGTGCATACAATCAATAGAAAGGAAAATCAGTATTGCTCAAAACAAATTCAGTAGGATTTTAGAGTGACTTGAAGGCAAGTGAATGTTATTGAAAGCCTTTCTAATAAAGCCCAATGCTCTTCTGTGAATTTGTTGTTTGGCATGAGCATGATTTAATGAGCTCCTATGTGGCCTCTATAGAACAGAATAACCAAAATACACAACAGCAAAAATAAAGCATGCCAGTTCAGTGAGGAAATTCCATATCATCTAAAACAAGAGAGCAAATATGAGAATATTTGCATACATTTCATAAAATGGTTTTTCCTTCCACAGTGGTTATAGCTTATCTGTTTCTCTAAGTTTCTTCCCAGAATGGTCTAAGCATATGTTGATAAATGGTCATTTTTAAAGCTGAAATAAGCTTTAAATTAAGTTTTGCTGTGTTTCTACTGTATTAAGGAAATCTGTGCTTTGAAACCACCCACTAAAAGACTATTAAAACTTTTTCTAATGACTATTTTAAACAGATTTTCTAATGGGGCACATGGTCACTGAGGCTGCAGTCAACAGATGAGGAAGGAAAATCACACTAACAAAGTTTGGGATGCTACAGGAAAAAAACAAAGGCAGGAAAGGGGAAAGGATCTGGGCGTTTTCAGGCTGTCTGAAAACTGTTGTATACAGTTTATGGAAAATCCTAGAATTCAAAATGTTAGGATGTAATTTATTAAAATTCATGAAACACAGAGGTCATCTTTCTAGCTAAGAACACAGTTTCCTAATGTCTTAAAAATAGAGAAAGATGGACATTTTTCAGGTATGTATTTATGACTAACGTGATCTCTTGTTGATATTCAAGAGTTGACTGCTTTCATTTAATAAATGGACAGCAAACAAGAACTTTCATGAGATCAAGGAATTATCCATTCATCCAAGTTAACCATAGCTCAGAATCCTCAAGTTTATATTGTAAGACAGTGATGGCTTATATTCCATATAAAAAATAACCTGCACATAGACATTTCTATATTTGAAATGTCTATATAGTCTGATCTATAACTTCAAAGATCAGACTCTATCTTATTGCAATTTAAAAATAGATTTTAGGAAGTAAATATTGAAACAGCTTTATTGAAGAGATTCTGTTTCCACTTTGGTGTATCACTCACTACATAACTAAGTCCCCATGCCTAGCTGATCTTCATTCAAGTATCTTTACTTACTCATTACTTTTCTATCAAGGTTACAGTTTGATTTCCCAGTGAACAGAAGACCTACTTGTATTACCTAAATATCTAAAGCATTGTAAGTACTTCTTATGTGTTTATTTTTAGTGTTCCTTCCCAAATTTCTGTCTAGAAGTGACACTGAGCTGAAGTCTGTAAGTTGACACATGCATCAAGCTGAAAACTGAAGCCTGTGCGATTGCATGCCATGAAAAATTTGAAGAAAAAATTCAGCCTGAAGTAGAAACATTATTGGGTAGATCAGTGATACAGAAAATCCTCACCACCACTAGAAATTTAGGACTACTTCCAAAAACAGAGAGGAGACAGCAGACAGAAAATGACATATAAACAAATCCTGAAGCAAACTGTATTATCGGATACTCAGCTAGAGCATTTAAACCAGCTGCTAATACATACTATGATAAATATCAGAAGTGCAAATTCTTTCCAAGGCTCTTTTAAATAAAACAGCTGCACGCACTGTTGTACAGCTGTGATGATTTCAGACAGATCTGGAAGCACCTGAACTCCCAACCCACCTGGCAGTGGCCCATGCTGGCAGCAGCTGTGAGAGCCTGTTGCAGCGCCTGGCGTTTCCGCAGCGAATCCTGCTCCCGGGACGGAGTCACCCAGCCCAGGCCCAGCAAGAACTCCAGGATCCCGCAGTGCCCCCGCAGTGCACTGTGCACCAGGGCACACTGGCCCTTCTTGTCTGCAAGGTCAGCCTGAAGGGGCACAAAGGGAACGCCTGAGGTTAAAGGACGCAGGGAAAGGCTGTGGGGAGGAGACGCTCCAGGGCACTGCGAGAGAGCAGCTCCCACTCCTGACTTCCAGGACAAGGGGAACACCTGGGGAATTACAGGCTCAAGAGCCTCACCTGAGCACCTGAGAAGGTGATGGAAAAACTAATCCTGAAGAACACTGCCAAACACAGGAAGGACAAGGTGAGCAGGACCAGTCAGCCTGGGCTTGCCAAGGGGAGATCATTCTTAGACTACTGGACAGCCAGTGGCTCTGAGGGGACCACAGGGTGGGTGAGGAGAGCTGAGGATGCCTGTGACTTTAGAGGGCTCCAAGACTCTCTCAGTCACAGCCACTGACAAGCTGATGACAACAGGTCATAAAAGTGGACAGTGAGTGGCACCCAAACTGGCTGAATGGCTCTGCCAGAGGGTTGTGACCAGCGGCATATGCAAAATGCTTCACGGCAGTCTGGATTCACCCCTCAAGCTTATGCCTGATAATTACATACATAAGTAATCAATGACAACTTTTTTAGGCCTCTGTATGACTCTTTGACTGCAGGCTTGGCAATCCTTGTGCACCAGCTCACCTTTGCACCTTTCCTGCACAGCAGTGACACGATGTTCATGTGACCTGCAGCGGCTGCGTAACTCAGGGCTGTCATCCCGTTCTCTGAAGTTCCATCAACAGCAGCTCCAAACTCCAGTAAAAGAGTGACCATTTCTTCGTGTCCAAGGTGTGACTGAACACACAACACTGGAGCATTATTCAGTACTTCAGTCCTGTAATTCACATTTGCTCCTGCCAAAATCAGCAGCCGACTCACCTAAAATTCGATTTAAACAAAACAATGTTTTCCTCAGATTTGTCTGAATTTGATATCTTGATCAGGTACTCATTTATCACTCCCTAATTCTGATGCAGATTCTATTAGCAGACATCAACTTTAACTCATATATAGAAATATAGCAGTTTTAAATCTTCTCTTAGTAAATAGATTATTGTATTACTGAGTACTGCACTCCCAAGAGAAGACTTGTCTCTCCCCTGAAACTCACTACTCATCACAACTGCACATGATTCGCTGCTACTCTGCTGCAACTACCTCCATTAAGAGAGAACCAGATTTCTTAAAAAGAAAATCTCAAGAAAATGGCCAGAGTGTGCCCATGTGTGTTTATGTACACACAAATTTCCAGTCAAAAGCCTTAGCAGTTGGCTCAAATTCCAACTGACTGACCTGGATTTCGCTATCCATCATCTAGGGACTCAAATCATAGTGCAAAATTGTGGTACTTTAAATCCTTTCCTCTCACACTTATTTCCCCCTGTTACAACTGACGTTTTCCCACAAAGCAAAGAGTGCTGAGCTCTGTCCAGCAAGGCCACGTGAGACACCTAACCCCAAAAATGCATCCACACGCTCACCTGTGTGAGTGCAAGGAAGAACCCCTTCTGTCAGTGCTACCAAGGAAAACTGATTTGAACTTCAGCAAACAAGGCTTGTCACAAGAGCTCAGCTCCAGGCGCTTTTCTGCTGAAGGGTTACACTGACTGCAGCATTTCCCTGCCCAGTACAGCCCTGCTGATGCTCTTACCTTCACGTTGGGTGTGTAGATATTTCTTAGGGAAGCCAGGGCTGTAGAGAGTCCATCAGTGCTATAACCAATCCACAAGGCTTGGAGATGACTGGAAGAAATTCCGGTCCTTTTACTGAGACCCTAACAGAAATGATACAACAGGAAATCTCTCTATAGAACTAGAAAAATCTATTTTAATCTACAAGTCAGTATAAAAAGGAATAAAATCTTGATCAATAACAGTACCAAATATTCTGCACAAGCTCCCAACAAATTATTCAAGCAAGTCAGTGGAGAATCTCTATGATGTGTTCATAAAATAGGTCATAAAGCCTACTAAGCTGCAAGTTTTACCTTGAAAATATGAGCTTTAAGTATATGATGGCCAAGTTCCATAGTCTGTTGGCGGTTTAACTTTCCCTCCTGCCGAGAAAACATGAAAGCCAGCAGAGCATGTCCATTCCTAAGAAAAAGGATTAAGAGAGAAGCACTTTTATAACTGTATTTCAGTAAATATTCTAACGTGTCTTTATGCCTGTTGTAACAGTTCAACTTTGCCAGACTACTGAAACATACTATGATAGCCAAACAGAATTTTTTCCATAATGAAATAATGCAAAATGAAAAATGGCTAATTTTGAAGATGAAACACTCTTGATATTTCTTTCTGTGCTGTCCCCTCACAGGCGGCCTGGTCAGCTGTGAAGTGGTTTACAAACTGCTCCCTTTTGCCTTCTCAGAGCCAGGAACTGCAGGCATCTCAGACAGAAGCCAATCCTTTCAGAAGACTGAATACTTGCAAAATTTGAGAGAAAACGTGTATTTAGTAATTCTACACCAACATTAGTGCTGGTCAGTGTTCTAGGAAAGAGTGAGAGTGGCACAAGGCTGCAAAAACAAGGTTATCATATATTATTTGTTAATCAGACTATACACTGGAACCGGGCAATTAGCCACATGCTAGCTGGACTCTTCAGCTAAGGGGGAAGTTGTGGGAAGGGAGCTCCCTCCCCATCTTCAGACATTTCTGAACAGAACTTCCCACAATCAGAAGCTTTACCTGGGCCCAGGCAGCCCCCCGGGCAAGCACTGGGAGTTCCCAGGACTCCACAGGGCTGCAACTGCCCAGTCCCACCTACAGAACTGCTTCTGTTACAGCCACTCAAAAGCTCAGGCAAGTCTTGGGCTGGTCATAATTTTAAATATCAGCATTATTTATTCTTTTGTAAAACCCAAAAGTTGTAAACTCCAAGGAACATGGGGAAAAAACCCAACAGGGAGCTGACTGTGAGAACACGATGAACAGTAACAGCCACTGTCTCCAACGCTGGCTCTCCAAGTCACAATGCCAGCAGGATGTAAATACAGCACAGAATGTCTCAATTTTTTTACATTTAAAAAAGCCCAAATGATCTGTTCCTTCCTTTCCTGCACTCTACATTACACAGACAAGGTGCTGCTGCATCGGATTCTCAACAATTCTGCTGTGTTAGTAACAATAGAGCACTCTCATTTCTCCATGAAGGTAGCAAAGAGAGATACAAACTTCTGACTTCTACAGAGTCAATTATGCATTGTAAACTCTGAATCTTAAGTCACATTACCTCTAAATATGGAAGTTTTCATTTTGGAAAAAATTAGGCGTACTTGTATTTCAAGATCACTCTTTCACCAACTGTTGCAATCAAATATAAAACCTCTATTTTTGGTTATTTGAACATGAATTACTGCAGTTTTAATTTACCTGGGCTCACATAAGAAGTCAGTATTTTCACCTTCTGCTCTCCAGATAAGCCATTCTCTGAAGGAAGGGTGGCAGAACATGCGTGTTTTGTCACGTCTTTTGATCAGAAAACATGAAAGGGCTTCCATCCTCTGGCTGAAGTCTTCCCACTGTTGTTCACTGTTTATTTGTCCTGCATTAATAGCCTGGAAAATCTGGTCATCTGTCATGGGATGCAGGGATGCCAAAGCCACGTTCAGTATGGGCTGAGCTCGCTCAAAAGCAGAGTTTGTCATGAACTTCATATTGCACTGCAGTAAGTACAGCTCTGACAGAGACACAGGAACAACTTTGTAGCTTGCACTTTTGATTACTAAATGACCTTTTTGGAAAAGATCCAGAGTGAGTTTCAAATAGAGATAAGATCCCAGGCTTCTCATGATCAGGTGGTTACTCACTTTCCCAATTGTAGCTGCATCAGCTTTTCCATTTAAAGACATGTTGTTTATAATTTCCTGACTGTTGTTAATTCTGTACTGAATATAAGCATTCAAATCATTGTGAATTCCCTTGTTGTCTGGAAAACTGTCCAGGGATATTGCGACAAATGGTAGCGAACTAACCACTTCCTGTGAGGGAGAGAGGGAAAAAAACAAAAAAAAACAAACCAAAGACATTTCAGTATTTCCGCACTGACAACTCAACAATGCGTCTCTGCTACGTTTCCCTTTTGTAGTGAGTACTGTTCTAAAAAGGAATTCAGTACCCCTGAGATGGTTTTGCAAATATTGCCTCATCATAAGAGGTAGAACAGTATTTCTACATTTTATCGTTTTTCATAGGAAGGTCTCAAATTTCACTGACCAAACTCAACAACTGAAAGGTATGAGAAATGACCACTTCAAAGTTAAAGAAATGGGAAATGGTCACCAGAACTGGGGCCTAAGACAGGCCAGGGAAAGGCGGAGGCCAAAAGAATGGCTCTGTTAGGCAGGAACGTTTTATTAGGAAGCACCATCAATGAACAGAGAGAGAAGACTCCCCTGTCCAGCTTCCAGTGACAATGTACCAGCAGGGTGCCCTGCACACAGCCCGATGTGCCTGAAGGCACAACTGCCAAGCACAGCACAGACACTTCAGCAGGTTCACCTGAGCACACTTCCACCTTTCTGTTACGCAGAATGCTTTTATGTTTACGTAAATAAAGATCCAAAAGACCTTTATTTAAAAGAAATACTTCCGCAACTTCTAATGAATTTCATACATAAGTAAAACTTCTGAAGACTTACTTTAAAATTCCTAAAATTAAAGTTTGAGAACCAGAAACTTCTTCCATAGTGTCATATACTAGAAAGCTTTACCAAACATCTCCAGACTTTCACAACACAAAATGGAACTCTATTCCACTTTATGTAATTTCTGCACTTTCAGACTAGTGAGATATTTTAAGAAAAGACACACTTCTCCAGTCTCCAGAGGGAGAAGAGTCCCTGCTACAGAAATCCCTTTTTAAACCCAAGAATTTAGTTGAGAAATAAACTCTTCAGCCAGTGAGCTGTGTGCTGACAGTAAGAAGGCAGAGAAGAAATAAACTCTCAGAGGCTGTACTGAAGCACACCTGTACCTTAACACCACACTGCTGAGGTACAAGGGAACACACTCAAATGTCATCATTTCTGGTATTATCAACTCTACTGACAGCTGCAATAAAGTGATTCACAAGGGAAAAGGCCTCCAGTATTGTATTTTTACACTGCAAATAAACATATAACGAAGGAAGGAAGGAAGGAAGGAAAAAATCCAAGAGACTTTGAGTTCTTCTAAACCCAGTATTTTTCATAAAAATGCAGCTGCACCAATATAAATGATTATTTGGTCTTTGAGTGTAAGAAAAGCATTAAAAGGTGTTTTTACCTGGAAATTAGTTCTTATGGTCACAATGAGCTTCAACCAAGGAGGAAACTTATAGATTATACTTGTGATAAATGAAGAAATTGTGTCACCATAATCAGGTTTATGAAATTCAGCATCATTTAAACCGTCTACCAAAATTATGTAGTCTTCCTCAGGAATCTTCTGCTCTGAAATTTGAAAATAAAAAAGGAAAGGATAAAAACACATTCTCCCTTAAAGTGACACATTTATCCTCAAATTCCATATGTCAAGAAACAAAATGTATCTTTATGCACACCAGTGCATCTTATGGCATTTAAGCATTATTTAGGAGATTAGAAACAACATTTGGAGATTAAAAACAGGAATGATATACTCTGTTCATATGTAGGCACAGCCCCCATTCTGCCACAGATCAGGTATCTGCTGTTCAAGCTGGCACATGCTGGGAAACAGCTGTTTTCAAGAGGAGTTTGCTAGGGTTTTATTAAATATAGAAATCATTTTGCTACAGGCTTTCTTTTGCACACTGTGCTCGAGGGAGTGGCTGCAGCTGTGTCAGGGAAGGTTAGGGTGGTTATCAGGGAAAGGTCCTTCCCCCAGAGGGTGCTGGCACTGCCCAGGCTCCCCAGGGAATGGGCACATTCCCAGGGCTGCCAGAGCTCCAGGAGCCTTTGGACAGCGCTGCCAGGGGGGCCCAGGGTGGGATTTTGGGGGGGTCTGTGCAGGGACAGGGGCTGGACTGATGATCCTGGTGGGTCCTTTTCAGCTCAGGTGATGCTGTGACTATTGGAAAACTGCCACATCCATTTTAAAAGCAAGCAAAACCCACATCCACTTTGCAGATGTTTAGGGCCAGGAAACTGGAAAGGATGTGACAAAACTCAATTTTGTGAAAGTGCCAGCCTTAACTTCAAGCTAATAGCTGTCTTCCCATTTTCTAGCAAAAAAGTAAATATAAAGTTTCCTTGACCTTTAATAGGCTTCACAGAATTTTAGTTTAAACACAAATCAAATGTTCAAACCCCATGTATTATTGTTACAACGAGCACAATTAAGGAACCCCTTTCTCCAGGAATGTTCTGCTTTATTTGTTTTTAACGATTTCCGCCACTCTTTATGCAGTTCAGATTCCATTTCCAAGTCACTTTCTGTTTGACGTACCTCTCCTGAGGACTGACAGTGGCTCCAGCACTCCCCTTTTAAACGCTGCTGCTGGGTCCTGGACACAAGACCTGAGGCTCAGCATGCTCTGCAGGTGAGGCTCTCTGAGGAGGAGGTCTCTGTAGGCTGCTAACTGCTGTGAGCGGCAAAGCAAGGCTGCCACGCTGTGCACAAACTCGGGCACCAGGCACGTGTAGGTGTTATCAGCCTGGCAGTAATGATAGGCAACGACCTGCACAATTACAAAGTATAAAGCATTACCCTTGCAGAACTCTGGGTGGTTACTAGTTAGTGCAGTTACGATAAAAGCGTTATTAAATTTCTCTCCCAACTACGAAATCCTTTTCAGTGTTAGATCCCACGCTTTAACAGCCTCTGACAGCCTGGGTCAGCACAGGGAGGACGAAGGCAATGAAACAGGTTTTTGACCTTGCAGCACATGCAGAGAGGAGAAGAAATCAAAGCGTCACATTCTGGCAGGAAAACAAAACAATTTGAGTTTGTGGCATTTGGAGACAGTGGCTAAGCAGCTGATTAACTGAGCAAAAGAAAAGTAACCTGACAGTGACTAGGTAACCTAGTAGCTGTAATTTAACACCATGTCCCACACTCTAACCACCTAAGGACTAATTTGATCATCAGGCAAAAGTAAATGACAGACAACTATTAAACACATGCTTACATAAGCAAATGGAAAAATATGATAACTGGCTTTACTCCAAGTATTCCAAAGCTGTGTATTACTTGAAAATAAACCAGGACATAACCCATTTTACTTTGGGGGAAAAACCCCAAAACAAACTACAAGAAAAACATGGTGCTCACAGTGAAGAAAAAGCCTGCAATTAAGTGGTTTTCAAACCATTGCTTTAAACAAAAATGTATCACTTTAAAGACTACAAATGTTAGAGATCTTGTTTTCCCTACAATTATTCACATAAAATATGCAATTCAGACCCTCATTAATTTCACTACTTCAGCAAAAAACAAAGCACCCAACATATTAATCTAACACAAAAATGACTTTAGATTCTCAAGAGTCTGAAATAAAGCTACATTCAGGCTCAGCCTGTATCACAGCATATAAATGGGTTATACAAGTACCAAACATTTTTTCTTCCCTGCCTCCCCCCACCCCAAACTTTGCTTTTGGAAGGTACCCTGAGCAGCTCCCAGTAGAAAACAGGCAGCCCCTCTGGCAAAGAAAGGATCCCAACTCCCACACCAGACAAAACCGATGAGAAATTGTTAAGGTAACTCTTTCTGAGAGGACACAGGATTCAAGTGATCACCTGACAGGTAAAGAGGCAGGCAGCTGATTTCAGCAGCCAAACAGAGCCATCATGCAGAGGTGCCAGGTGCTGCCCCTGCCCCAGCACTGCCCACAGCCTCCCAGAGGGCTCTGCAAAGCAAACTGACCCCCAGCTTGGAGGTTCTCACACACTGAACATCTCTCAGGAAGGGAAAACTGACCTTTGAAGCGAGGCGTCTCACAGAATCCCCTGTGTGGGTTTTGTACTCAGGAGTACCAGGGCAAGTCAGAGTCTTCATTGTGTTGGTGTCAGCAGACAGAGGGGCACATGGGGCTAACTGGCTTAAGGGAATCTCCTGACAGGAGTCACCACCTGCTTTTAAAAGCAACAAATACAAGAGAGACCAAATTTGCTGAGAGCAGATCGCTTTCTAGAAAACACCACAGATCATCCTACTGCTAGAGTAAAAACTCCAACTGAGCAATACCATTATAAAAGAAGCATGTAACTAGTCTGGTAAATACACTCACAACTTCATGATTTTAAAACAACTCAACTGACCTTTAGATCAAAACTACAGAATTTCTGAAAACAAAACCACGCTGATGTGAAGAGTTTCCTTCAGAAAATTACACATACAATGCCTCATTTAAACTAGTAGTTACTATATGACTGAACTCTAGGGAAATTCATCATTGCTATTATTAATAATAATAATATTTGAAGTGTCAGTTGGAGGAATAGCACTAACGACAGTCTCACCATCCAACCAGTTAAAGTAGGCACTGGACTGGTCTGGTGGCAGGATACTGTGGATCCCAGCAGAAGACAGAAGGGGTTTCTCCATAGCTTTATTCTCACCTCTACAACAATTCTATGGAAAGCATACACAGTGGGTACACAGCAGGAAAGAAACACCCACTGCTCCCTTTCCAAACTTGTGAGAGACAAAGTGCTACAGTCACATCTCAGAGGCTGGGGTACACACTGACAGGAGGAAGAGACCCTGCACACTGCCTCTGTGCTACCACCTCTCTGATGGGCTGAGTCTGCATTATGTCAAGCTAAAGGTATTTGTCTGAAGACAAAATTTTAACTCCTTCCTCTGCTCACTGTAAGAAAAAAGTGTTTGCTGAAGATTTGCTGAGGTCTGCCTACCTTAAGCCCAAAAAGCAAACACTCCTGATGTCAGCACATTAACCCAGAGCATTACCCAGAAAAGGAACATACTTTCAGGAGATGAACTCGGGCTGTTGGAGGCGATTTGTCTCATGCGACTTCCATGACAGCTGAGTGCCACCAGGCGCGAAATGACCGCAGTCTTCCCAAAGCCCACATTGCCAGTAATGACTGCTCCCCTGCTCTCTGCTGGGTCAGGAGCCTGCAGTTTTTCCTCAATGGCCTGAAACAGCCACTCTCTTCCAACAAACACCGAGTCTGTGGTTATGCTCGGCACCTCAAACAACAGCGGCTTCAGCAAAATGTCCTGAGGCTTATAGGGGATGAAACGAGCTGAAAAGATGGCAGGGAGGAAGAGTTTATCAGAGGAATCTTGACATGCAAAAATCAAACAGCATGGTTTCAGAAGGTAACATCATTTAGAAGCTTTGTTGCTATCAGTCATAATCAGACATTCTAGTGCTTTCATCATGAACACAATGAAATCTGATTGCTTCAGTTCAAGTCGTCTCCAGAATTTTTGCATGAATTGAACGGTAGAGGAAAGAAGCTAAAGGTATAATGTATTTTTTTACAACTGAACTCGAGTTAGTAAGCTATAGAATCTAAAAAGTTTTCTTAAAAATACATTAATAATTTGACAAATGGCTAAGTGCCATTTTTCAGTTTAGAGTGAACTATGTGCTGAGCATCACAGCCTTAGGTCTTCAAATCTGTAAAGACATTTACAGAGAAACAGAAAATGGTACAGAGAATAACATAATTTTTCTGTTTAAAAAAGTCCCTTAAAGTAATACAAAAAAACCCCTACTGCCTTGTTTTCCTGTACTTTTCAAGTCACAGGCTCAGTAGTTACACCTTTGATTACTTTGATATATATATTTGGGAAACACCTGATGACTTAGGGAAGAATTTGGGTTTGATTGCATAAAACACATTAAAATTTACAGGAATGATAATATTCACCAATAATATGCTCTGAAGATTCATTAGCCAAATGTAATGTTACACAACTTCCGTTTCAGCAATGATCTATGACTGTAAATGGAAGAGGGCAGCACATACAACCCTCAAGATGAGTTTTACTAGGAGTTCACATAAATTTTTCTGCCGTTAACTGTTACTGGTTGTAACAGACACACACACATTGCATCTCTAAACCACAGCATTGTGCAGGAAGAAGTGTAAGCAAGCATCGTGCTGGCAGAGTGGTGTGTCAGGGGCACTGCACAGGAACAGGCACACTCCCAAGTGCTGCAGGAACCGTGACTGTGCCAGACAGGTGTAACCCCCCTGCCCTTACCTTCCTGCTGCGCTCTCCCGCCAGCGGTGTTGTGCCAAGGCAAGCGAATTGACGTCCGTAGAGGAGTATTTCTTTGTCCATCCAAGTAACTCAGATCTTCCAATTTGGTTGAACTTGTTGCTAGAGTATTAAAGAACTGAAGCTTATTTTTCTCTCAACGCAAGTTACAAAGAATGTTATTATTTATTACAGTCCTTCATCCACATGTTACTTACAGAGAAGTTTTTCTAGACAATGGCAACAAAGTCATTCATGTTGTAACATTTACAAAATGCATTTCAATCAAGTTTACTAAAGATTTAGCTGGGTTTTTTTCCCTGTTTAAATGTCCCTCAGTTCTCCCATTGAGACAGTTTCCTTTTTTTACTGTGACAACAGCCACATCAGCAAGGTCAGAACAGGTTCGGGTATTACCTGCTAATACACCACCTGTCACCAGGCAGAGTCATGGAATAACTGATAGACTCCTGAAATGTTTCAAAAGTCCTGACCTAATCAATACCTACCAAAAAGCATGGTAACAGCCTTCTGGATTACAGTTTTAACTTTCTTTTTATCCTACAGAGACACTTTGATACTAACAACAGAAAGATTCAAAAGAAATGTCCTATCACTAAGAACATCCTTGGGTTTTGGCCTCAGGACTTTACCTGCAACAGAGTTTGGACGAGGCATTATTAAAGAGGCAGAACTCTGGGTGTAAGGAAGGGGTCCCTCTCCTGTTGGTACTTCTTTTGGCAAATTCTCAGAAGATCCAATGGCTTCCTCTTCTGCCACTGGTGAACAATTATCTGTTCTTCGATCACGGCTAATGCCTTGGTGCTTTCCAGCTCTGAGACTCCCATCCTTACTCCATTCTAAGCTGGATCCACTACGATCATCATTTTCTGATGAACTCGTTATAGTGGCTGAAAGAGAGGGAAAAGAACCAAGTCAAGGCAGAGGAATGTGGCACATACATTAGAATTTTCATTCTCAAATGGCACAGTGAAACATAAATGACAGAAATTGTGTTGTTCACAGGTCTGTCTCACCTAAAATACATAATCACATATGGATGACAATCAGCCTGTACTCGTATATCTGGGAAACTAATCTTGATAGAAACCTTCCAGTAAGCAAGCTATTTACTGCTCCTTTCTTCAGCACCTACTACATTTCACTGTCAGAAAAAGCAAACAGGAGCAGACACCTGATGAATCAGAACAAGTAGAGTATGTTAATAAAATTTCAGACTATATTAAACATACTCATCTATGTTTTAAAGAATGCTGCAGTATAAATCAGAGCCTCAAAGAAAGGCCTGGGGGGAAAGGGGCCTTTTTCTGCTACAAAAATTTCATATGCTAGGCAATAAGCAACACAGGGAGACCCTCAGCTAAAAGGCAGCTAAGGTGTTTCTGGATGCTGTGGTACAGGACAGCGTTTTCTGCTGCTGCAGTGATTCCCTTGATGAGACACAACATGAACTGCATTACCCAGTGGGACCCAAATGTTCCAGTCTGGCTGCTGAGGGTTCTCAGTGTGCCTGTACTTGTCTGAGATTGCATTTAATCAAGGCCTCCTGCAGTAATTTTATATTCCTGAAGACCTACTTAAGTAATGTTTGAAAAAACTGTGCTAACCTCCTTGCCCAATTAGGAACACTTTGCAGATAAATACTTTTTTGTATGACTAATACTGAAACTACTCTGTTTAATTTAAAAGTTTTTCAATTACTAACATTAAACTATCACAAAATAACTGAACAACAAGTATTTATTAAAGGTTGCACCAACACTCAATGCATTTTGAACACTTTAATGCAACAGAGGAAAATACAAAATAGGATGAAAGGGCATTAGGATCAAATAAACCATTAAAAAACAAATCAAATCAACACCAGTTCACACTATAATATCTGTGTGAACCCCGAGTCCTTCCCAGACTACCAATTTAAAAGTCAAGGCTATATTTGTGGCTATTCTATACTCAACTGGCCCATTTCTTAAAGAAAACATTCTGGCATACTGCACTGCTACCAAAATGCAACCAGAGGGGTGGCTCCTGCAACGCTGAGCCTGGCCCAGTCAAGGAAGAACCAACTGCTCCCACAGCAGCTGCACTGCAGCTTCAGCCAGCAGGATGCTGAGGTCCTTGTACAGCTCTGCCTTCCTCCAGCTTAGGCTCACATTCATAAGAAACAGAAGATTGGATGCTTCAATTCAACAGCTCATATTCGAAAAAAACCAATTATATGACACACCAATTACATGATACTGCCTTAATTTAGAGGCAGTAAAAGAAAAAACCCAACTTTCAAGGCACTCCATTAATCTTTGCACACACTTAGACTGTACTTCTGTATAGTGATTTTACTTTATTTTTATTGTTCTATCAAATAAATTTGGCTCCTCTTGAAGTATGAAATCTTTAGAACTTTGATTCCTCCTGGAGTGAAACGGAGCTCCAGGAAATCTGGCTGCTCAAGATTTCCATCCTGACACAGCAGCAAGGACCTAGCAAAACTCCTATTTTGGCCAACAGCCCAATCTTTTCTCCTGCCTTCACTACTATTACGTCAAATTCAACAGAAGCAAAGAAGAATTCAGCTACAGCAATACAACACTGGAAAACTAAGGGAAACCTGAACTGTAAAGTAGAAAAGAAGAAAAGGGAGAAAAGACGGATTTCCCATCAGTCTGCTGGTGAGAGAACATAGTGGGAGTAGAAATACAAAGGAGGCCCACATAAGTAGCATGAAAGAGCAAGATATTTTCATGGCTGGATGAACTCTGTCAAAGACATTAGAAAACACACACTTGCTAAACATAATTTAAAATGCACGTGTGCTAATAACGAATTTGAATGCAGAGACATACTTGTATAAAAACCCTAAAGCCTCTGATACAGGTCATGTGTCAGGAAGGTGCCTCTTCTTGGTTTCCTGCCTTTATAGATATAAGGGGTGCTGCCATGGGTAGCCAAGAGACAGGGGGTGTTTAAACTCTCCTGCAGTTTGAGACACAAACAGCAGCTCTGCAGAGGAGCAGCTGATGATTACCATATGTTCCCGCAGCCATGAACCACACATACTTGACTGAAGGATCCACCAGGAAGCTCCCCCTGCTCTTGCACTTGTACACTCATCCTTCCGTTTCAGTTCAATAAGCAACTTTCACTCCTGCTCTAAAGTATTTTCTTTAAAACAATGGTACTTACAAAGTTATACAATAAGGACGTTGTCATGCCAGTACACTATTTTAAACAATCACGAGGCCATTCTCACATTATTTGGAGCTGGACATACTCTTGGACTGTTCCAAGCTTGTCAAGCATGGCTAGTATGTTCATATCAGTATCTACATTTGTGCTCTTTTTCCAAAAGCAACAACTCTGACACATCCTTTCCTTTACATCAAGACACTCATGCTATCTCAAAACTAGATCTTACAGGAAATTGATCATGTATCAATCTGACATGGAATGAGCACTCAAAATCATTTTCTTCAACTGAAACACAAGTTTTGTACAAGAGTGTTTTGACCCAGGACAAACAGTATCTCTGAGGGTAACTGATCAGTAAAAATGATTTCTGCTCAGCTGGCTGGTACAAGGAGCTTGTCAGAGCTGAGCTGTGAGGGGGGCTGCCTCCAGTGGTGACAGACTCCCCACAGGAGATGCACATATACCCTCAACGCAGCCATCTTTCAAAGGAGAATCACACAATTTCATTTCTTCCACAATGCCCCATTTTAGCTTCAGTTTCATGCCAATTACTCGAAAGTCTGCACTTTTTAAAAACAGTTTGACTTAGGACATTCTCGTAAGAAATGACATTAATTTTTGTTTCCTTAGCTGGAAAGTAAATCATCTTCAAGCCCTGTCATGCTTCACCATTATGAAAAACACTGTCAAGACCTCTGAAATGGAAAAGAAAAAAGGAATTAGAAAACAAAGAATGGAGAAAATCAGAGGAAATTATTTATTTCAAAGGAAAAAGTGGAGAAATTAGAACTGCACCAGGAAAACAAGAGAAATGCATACATTACAAGAGCAGCCGTTATAGCCAACAACAGGATTTCAATCTTTCAAAATGGGATCCACAGACAGTGTAAAACCAAACAGGGTGACATAAAGCAGCTGCTCAGACTTGCACAATTAAGGGGAAGGTAATTTCTGCTACGTGCAGCACTACTGAGAATGCTCACCTATAATGCCACTGTCCTTGCTCTCCAGGGTGGAGCTGGGGGTGCTGATGGTGCCACAGGGACTGCCCCTGCTGGCTGCTGCTCTGCCAGCACAGCTGGTGAGGGTGGAGCAGGGGCTGTCGGTGCTGGGCGATGTGGTGCTGCTGGTGAGGGTGGAACAGGGACTCACTCCTCGGCTGGTGACTGCACACTGCCAGGGAAGAGCAAGACACACTCACTGCACTGCAGGAGCCTGCGGGCCCAGAGCACACACCTCCAGCGGAGTGGGACAACAGCAAAGCAAACAGCCTGCTTCTCAGGTAAAAGCCTCAAGAAGTGAAAACTTTGCCTAGACTGGGAATCTTAATCTTTCATACTACTCTTAAAAAGTGACTGCTGAATTAAAAAGAGAATTTCACAGTTCAGTGAAAAAGCCGCAGTGAGACAGATTTCTTCTCCACTTAACACTTTACAGGATACCCCTCCCCTTCGTGTATTTATTCCTTGAGTTGAAAAAACCTAGAACTGCAGTTTCATTAATTTTTCACTATCAGTGTGAAAACCCAAACTGATGCACTAAGATTTAGAAGGGCTGGGACTAAAAGTGGAGAGAGTAAGAGGTAAGAGCAGAGCTTTGATAGTTACTGTGGAGTTTTAGTTAGCAGACAAGTTTCATGCAGATAATAGCTGCCTGCTTCTCTCCAATCCCTCTACCCCAAATGACAGAGGAAGACTGCCTGATTGAAGGGAACTTCTCAGGAAGGAACAAACACAAGCATGCTCCTATTTTAACAAAATGCCGGCCTTCTCCATTTTGGAAATCATTGGAAAGAGAAGGGAAAAACTTCCTCCTAAATACTAAAAGCAGAGAGAATTCTAGAAGATATTTACATTCATAGATTAGACTTAACCTCCAGAAACAATGAGAACTCTATTCAGTTTGTGTGTTCTGAAATTGTGAATTGATCTTGAATTCTTGAAAATAAACACTTGGTAAAATTAAAGTCCAATTCTATTACTACATTTCTATTAAAATGGATGGTATTTGGGTAGATATCAAGTAACTGCAAGTAGCAGATAGAGGAAATAACATGAGTCCCCTCTGAAACAGAATGAACATTTCATATATTATATTCCATTATCCTACCATAACTTCGCTTTTCTCTTCCATGTGAGCAGAAGTTGGGATCCCTTCCCCCAGCAAAAAACCCAATCTTGTCATCAATTCTTGTGCTGCAGGAGAACAGCTTGAGTCTTTGTCAGGCTTTGCTTTGGATTGGGAGGAAAAAAGTCGAAGGTTAGAATCTTATATTTGGAAACGGTTAAAAGAGGTAGAAAAAGCACAGACATTCAATTGTTGGTGGGTCTTGGATTCTCTGCACAACCACACAGATCTAGGGGAGGAAAAGACCACCTGCCAGTCAAACCAGAAATGTTTAAGTGCAATCAGTTCATCACTGGACTGATGAGTGACACAACACAATGATTCTTCTAAGAGCAGTATTAAGCTCAATGCTATCAAAGCTTATTGGCAAGCTGAAACTCTATTTCTGTCATATAAAAACATGAAGAGTAGAGGTTAATAACACAGATGCTTATGTAATCTCACAGTTAACACTAGAACTAGTATGTTACATTTTTGTTTTGCTTGCTATGCAAAAGACGTGACACCAGTTCTAAATGTCCCTGCTCTTCTGGTGCAAAGACAATTAATTTTATCAGTACAGTGCTTCAAAATGTCTTCTAGCATTCAACAGGCATAACAAGACAAAATTCAAAATGAGGCAACCTGCAACAAAAGCAGCCAAGCACAGCTCTGGCCTGGCACACACTCTTGCTAACAGAATCTCACAAACAAGCATTTCCAGCCATTTTCCATCTTTGATGCCAACAGTCTCTGGCATCATCACCAACCTGTGACCATCTGCTCTGCCAGGAACATTTACAGGGCATTTATTTCTTTCATCCATCACTAAAAAAAATGTATATACATAGGCCTGTCCCATCCTCAGGTATAAACAGCTAATAAAATAAGGAGCATCATCCTACCACCAGGAGAAGTAGCTCCTGGCAGCAGCTCTTATTCCCAGAAGGGCCAAGGAGGACCCCAGGAGCAGCTTGGCCACCTCCCAGCCAGCACACCTGGGATGCTGGTGCCATCCCCCTGCTGGGAGCCACCAAGGACACCCAAACAGCTCTAGCACTTCAGCTTCTGGAGATGTTGTGCAACAAACAATTCCCAATTGCTACAGAGCACCTCAGTGGGTGAGAGAAGTAGGTGCCCAGACTTAGGGATGAATTTTAGGAGAGGAGCTGCAAGGCCCTCAGCTGCAGCACCTTCTGCACCACCACTGAGAGGAGAACCCACAGAACCCATCTGGACTGTCCCTGGCCTTCCCTTCCCAGTGTCACTGGCCACACCAGGTCAGGACAGTTTGTACTCTCTGGGCAGCATGTTGTCTCTAAGCAGGTAACACACAGCTGACAGCAGAGGTACCTGCAAACAGCACATCTTCCCCCAAGCTGCAGGCTGGAAGAAAAACACAAAGTAACTGCTGTAACTGAACAACCCGACTGACCATAAGCACTACTTCAACGATTGCCCAGTTTTATGAGCAGCATAAACCCCAAAGTCTGCAAACATGCAGACTTTGCCTTTATTTCAGTCCAGCTCAATGCCTACTTGAATGCATGTACCTCTTAATAGCTTAAGGTCTTACTCTGCGAGACTGATTCTCATGAAATCCCAAAAGAAGGAAGTCTATGAAAGTCGACAGCAGAATTTTTTTATCTCAGAATTTTCACAAGTTGACAGACCTTCAAATATTTCCCTAGAAAATACATTTTCCTTATTTTAAAAATATTCCTATACTTTAAAGAAAGCAATTAATAATTTAAAGATTAATTGTAATCTTTAAGTCACAATCCTGGAAACAACAGAATGTGAAATCATCTTCATTCTTCTCTCAAAACCACAAAAATTATTACTATTACTACTAGAAAAATTGTAATATCTGACAAGACTGAGTAAATGTTAGGCATACTACCAAATTCAGTCAATAACAGAGACCAAAGCTAAGAGCTGCACCTAGAACTTTAATGCCAGCACTAGAAGATGACTGTGAAAATGAAGGCACAAGAGCAACCAGGGCAACTATACCACATTAAGTAGACAGCAAAAACAATTTCAAATAGTTCTATTTTCGCTATTAAGCATCTATATTTTAGGAAGAAAACATTGACTTTTTAAACTGTAGTTTCCCTTACAACCGAAAAAAAGGAAACAAAAGAATTTTCACCTGGAACACCATCAGTTATATCCACTGACCTTAATGAGGTTAGTTAAGCTGAAAAATTAATCTAAAAATACATGCCATATAGTGACATATGTGTCATGACATTCACTATAAAAGCCCTCTCTGTCACGCACTAGCCAGATTTAACCAACATGAAACTCTCCAAGAATGCCAATTAACTCCAGGGAGGTGGCTTCTCCCTGCTTTGCCAACACAGGGAGCAAACTGTTACTGCCTTTGTCAGCAAACTTTCACAAAATTTCTAAAACGAAGCACTGCTAAAATGCAAAGCTCCACATCTGAGAGAGTTTATAAAAGCAGAGAAGTTGAGAAGGCAGCCTGTGCTGTCCACGGCACTCAGGACCCTGGGCAGCAGTGCACAGCCAGCTGCAGGAGCACAGCTGTGAGCACAGCTGGGGCACAGGGCAGGGCACAGCTGGGGCACAGGGCAGGGCACAGGGCAGGGCACAGGGCAGGGCACGCAGCCCGCCCTGCACAGCCTGCTCCCAGCACAGAGCAGTGTCCTTCCCCAGCACAGCTGGGGCACAGGCCAGGCAGCCCGTCCTGCTCCCAGCACAGAGCAGCCTTCCCCAGGCATTGCTGGGGCACAGGGCAGGGCACACAGCCCGTCCTGCTCCCAGCACAGAGCAGTGTCCTTCCCCAGGCACTGCTGGGGCACAGCTGGGGCACAGGGCAGGGCACAGCACACACAGCCCGCCCTGCTCCCAGCACAGAGCAGTGTCCTTCCCGGGGCACAGCTGGGGCACAGCTGGGGCACAGCCCATCCTGCTCCCAGCACAGAGCAGTGTCCTTCCCCAGGCCCAGCACACACTCACCGCTGGCGCTGGGCTCTCCCGGCTCCGGCCTCCCCGGCAGGGCCCGCGCTGCCTCCCCGGGCACCCTGGGGCTCTCCACGTACTTGGGCTTCCTGACCGCACCTGCAGGGGGAACAAGCTGTGTCTAACCCGCTCCAAGGGCACCACAAGCTTCCTATGTCCTGTATTTATTTCTCTAGGATGCAAAAAAAGCAGAGAAATTACTTCTTGCACACACAGCTGCTACCACAAAGATCAGCGAGCTGCTGCACTTCCACTATCGTGAGAAAGCCGTGCTCCAGGCTTTTCAGAACGTCAAGTCTGCTAGAAAACAAACCCAGTGCGTGCACACTGCAGAGAACCCCAGCAGCTGGGCTCCCTCCTCTTCTCAGTGCTGATGTGTAACTCAGGACTACACCTCCTCCTGCTCTGCACTTCCCACGCTCACAGAGCAAAACCCCTTCAGGGAGCACTGCAGAGGGACTGTGGGCCTGTGCCAATGTCCCACATTGCCCCTTTATCAAGGGCATTCTCATTCCTCAGTTTGTGTCTTCAAAAAGCATCCTCCTCGCTTCAGAGTTCAAGGGCACATCAAAGCCCTCTCACACTTTGTTTATTAAAACCCCACCCTATATTTAGGCTGTGGCACTTATTAAGCATCCCATCTTTCCTTTAGGAAGCAGCCTCAGATGCTACATTAAGTCTCTGAAAACTACAGATTTCTTGCTCTTTTTCCTGAGCACTTTGACTCATGACTGGTTTTAAAGAAAAGCTGCATGTCTCCTCTGTGGCCTCGGGCCCCCTGTGACACTGGCACAGGGCTGTGAAGGCCTGGCCACCCCATCACAGGGTAACACAAATCATCTGCCCAGAACTATGTGGCTGGACCTATCTGCTCTTTCAGATTTCCACCTAGAAGTGCAATATGGGAACATGGTGACAACCTAATTTCTTAGCTAAGAAATACTGGTCAGGAAGTGTCAGTCCTACATGAACGTTGTATCTCCAGTAGAGATTCCAGTCGATTTCACTTTTTCCACCAACAGCTCGGCACCAACACCAGAGGGGGCTCTGCCAACGCTACTCTCCAGCAAACTATGGGACATTGGCCCTGCTGAAAGCAGCTAAAAATACATCCCTTCGAAACAAAATCACGTTCTTTAAGGAGACAATAGTCCACACCTGTCACGTGTAAGCAGAAGTATAATCAAACACACCAAAGTTGGACAACAAAGCATTCATTCTAAAAGAACCAAAAATAACACGTAGCAGTTGTAAAATTAGATCAGCACGGAAAGATCTTCAGGATGTATTTTTAACCCTCATGCTTTAAGTGTGGAGGAGACCCTTCACTGAATTTTGCTCATCACAAACTGCTGTGGAAGTGACTTAGAGTACTTGGAAATCTGATATACAACATTGTAACAAGTAGGAGAATTCACGGTAAGGTTATTTTCATGCACAAATCTAGAATAGAACACATGAATTAATCCTTGGATGAAAAGGGCTCGTTTAAATGTGAACTGCCTCTGTAGAAGAGCAGCTGTTTCCCAGCAGTGTAGGATGGCTGAAACAAGCCTGATGGCAGGTTCATGTGGCACAGGCCTTTCTCAGCAGCAAACTGCAGAGCAATGTCACTAAGGGAGAACACACTCCCTGCTGTGCTCCCGTGACTGCTGCTGAGGGCCTTATCATGTCCTGAGGCAGAAGCAGCCACCTGCTCTTCTAGAGTTCTAGATGGACTTTTCCTCCAGGAACCAAGCCCAGCCTTTCTTTCACACCCTGCAGCATCAGCAGGTGAACACAACGCTGCCAGACACAGCGACTGCAGAGTCTCCTTTTCACACCTGCCTGTCTTCCACAACCACCACTCCAGTCTGTTACCATGGCTTCTCTTCAGTGCAATTCCACACCCGCAGTCATTCCTGCAGCCTGTTCTAGCTCTGTCCTAAATCTAGTGCAGATTTTTAACGTTGGTACCACCAGAGTTACACCAGTCTCCTCCCAAGGGGTACAAACTACAGATTCATACAATTCTATAGCAATACTTTTTTAAAGTCATCTATTGCTTTGACAGTAATTCTTAACGCTTTTTTGACTGCAGAAGAGCTGATTTCTCAGAAGACCACTGTAGGCTGTGCAGCTCCATCCTTTCCCTGTTGTCAGCACTAGGTGGATCTGTAGCTGATCCCAGGGACAGCCCACTGCAGGACCTTGGAGCTGGGACAGCTTCGTGCTGGCACAAGGAACTGTCCCCAGGGCTGCCAAGGGCAGGGCACAGAACTGCAGCCTGAGATGAAACCAGTTCTCTGACCTAGTCTAGTCTCAAGAATCAGGCATGAGGATTAATTTGCTTATTAATTAGAAGTTTTAATTGAAGTTTAACTTCAAAACTTACTAAAGTTCTGTTGTACATTTATGCAAAACTCTCCCAAAAGTCACCTCTGGCATTCACTGATGGAAATTCATTGATTTCAAAGGAAGCCTTTCTCTGTAAAAGCATTATTGTATCATCAATGTAAGGAAAGCAGCAAACATTTTTTTCAAGTGCAGCAGCATCTTTCATTTATATCCTTAACTCCATAATCTATTTTTTTGGAACATCTCTTATAAATCAGTATTATAATTCTTTTAGTTAAGCCTCCTAAATCAGACTACAATCAACTATTACCCCTTTAAGACAACAAATACTGATTTAGCTGCACACCTGTAAGAGAACCAATCAAATAACATTCATTCCAGCTTTGTAGTAGAAGAAACTCAGCTGAGAAGACTGAAATTAGAATTTTGTTCCACCATTGTTAGACAACTTCACTCCAACCCAACTTTAGAACACCATCTCAGCCTTCTGTGCAGTCCTTTCTTCTTTCACTCCCCATATCCTGAAAGATCTGTAACTTGCTGTCATGCTACTGAAATAGAGAGCTTTGAAATCAGGACATCATATAATCTTGTTACTACCCCTGCCCCAGATACTAGACAGCTAATTTATATTAAATCATCTTCCATTAGCTGGAGTTTGGTGAAAGTCAAAGGAACAGCACAATGTTTCTGTCAGCCTCCTATATCACCTGGTTAGGTCTTTGTACAAAATAATGATGCATAAATGCCAAAGCATTCCCAGCACCGTAGAATCTTCAGAAATCTTTTCCCTTGGCAGTGGGTCACAGTGGAATGACTTTGCAGTCATTGTGAATATGGCTCTTCAGTCACAACTCATCCAGTGTTCAGCATTTTCTGCACTGACAAAGGCCAGCTTTTGACACTCTGTTCCCAGACCCTGTAAACTCAAACCTGTCGAGTGTCTCCACAGGCAACAGGAGCATGGACAGTTTCCCTTGTCTGTCCCACCCTGGCCCGAGTGAACCCAAGTGATAGCAGTGTGCTGGAATGATTTCTATGCACAGAATGCTGATAAAAGGAGCCCCATGGAGCCCCATATTTAGCCTGGCTCCCACACCAGTGGGTAGGCATCACTGAGGACACAACTGCTGAAAACTAACAACTTTCCTGTCACTTCCACTGCAATTTATCTATCAATACATTTGTGTATGGAGATATCAGTAAAATAAATGAAATGTAAAAGCCACAAACAATATCACTCTTACACAGTCACTAACACACGCACAAATGAAGGTTTTTGCAGCAGTCCTCTACCTGATAAACTAACCATAAATAACCAGGTTGAATCATATTCAGATGCTTCAATATAAATACCTGCAACACCAAATTGTATTATTTCATGTAGCAAAAAATTATTCTATTTAATAACTAATTACTTTTTTAACCTGGAAACACGCACTGCTCTTGCTGTTGTTGCAAAAGTTTAATATGATTTTACTGTGTTATTTTATGCAACATTTCTCAATAACTGAGCTAACACATTATGAAGGTTTTAGTGGCTCGTTGTTTCACCTTACCTGGAGACTTCTTGTTTGCCCTTGCCTGCATCAGATAGGACTGGCGTGGCAGCAGGGGCGAGGACGGCAGGGACATGGACACTCCTTTGGCCAAGTTAGCTCTGTAAGTGTCCTGGGAGCCTGGCTGCTCGCCACTGGGGAAGTCTGCATTGTGGCCAGATGTGGCTGTAGCCTGCGAGGCATTCTCTGGGCAGCAGTCACCTGCTAAAAATAACATTTGGTCATCTATTAGGTGATGTGCCAAAATAAACAGCCTAGAGTTGCATTGAAATATAATTATTTAACACAAGAAAACATTTGCCAGCAACAATTGAGCATGACTGGCCCTACTGTGCCACCTCCACTGCAGAATCCAGATAACCACTGGGAAAACATAAATACACAAGTAAGCAACATTTTAATCTAATGTAATAAAGAGAAAAGGGAGGAAAAAATCCCTGACTTTCAAAAGTCAGCACTTTTCAGATTTCATCCTTAGGGTTAACATCAAGTTTCCTATGAAGATAAAAGTATTTTTCGAACCAAAAAGGTGTATTAGCATCACTGTATTAGCACAAAACCTCAAGACCACCTGAGATACTGTTCACTGAACTAGTTAAAGGAGGGCTGGGTTACCCCTTACAGGCAATGAAAAGATGGATTATTAATATGTACACTCAGAGACAGGCAGTCTAAGATTTGTTTTTCCACTTTCAGTGCTAATAAAGAGGCTAAGGATTTTCTTTCTCTGTCCTTTTGAAAATTAAATTTCTGCAACAGCCGATTTAACACAGATTACACATTGGCAATATTATTCTTTATTTTTTAATACAGAATATCTGAGTTTGCTTCAAAAGGTGTTGAAAACACAGTAGAACGGCAATGCAGCTAAATATAACTAGGAAATAGTGGAATTCCTGTTAACAGCTTTTTACTAAATACATATCCTGGCTGCAGTTTGGAATTTGTTAAGTATTCCAGGTGGACTGCTGAGGGGTGGGGGTGAAAAAGGGTTAACACATCCTGCAATTCCTTCATTTCTATTTTCTATTTTATGATGGCACAATCTGTGTAATTCATTGCCTTCTTAGTAGACTTTTGAATTCATTTATCCTTCTCTATTTATATGAAATATTACAACATGAAAGAGAGCTGGATGGAGCTAAACAGCTCTAATCAGTAAGTTTAGAGTATCTGATCACGACAGTAACAGGAAAGATTTTACAGTCAATATATAGAGACACTACTGCATCTTAGCAATATCTGTTCCAGCAATATTCTAGTTTTTCCTGATGCTGTGGTGAGCAGGCTTCCATGACTCAGCTTCTGAGAGCAGTATGACTTAAAAGACAAAAATCTAAACTGTGTACCACAGAAATTCCCCTATTCGGTCACTTGATCTCCTAATTTTACAGTAAGCCTTTGCACATTATCACTCACATACCCATGGTGTTCAGACAGAACAGCTCTTTGGAGCAAAACTGACACCTTGAGAAAACCCAGCTGTACTGGCCTCAGCCTGAGGGTGCTGTATCCTCAGGGATGTGAATGTGTTTGAACAGTGCTGTGCTCTGCTGAAGCAGGAAAACCCCTGTGGTAAGTGTAAAACAGTTGTGATGCTATGGAACAGCAGACACCTATTAGACAAATATTCTGCTGTTCCAGGAAAGGCAGAACAGCACCCTACTCCTACAGTCCCTTTCTAAAAACCTGTTAAGTCAAGGTAACAGAACAACCCCACAGCTGGGAGCTCAATTTAAAATACTTTAGCTATCAGAACAACACTTTAAAATTACATGACATTGTCTGGTACCTACAGAGTATAAAACAGGCTGTGCCAGCTCTGGAATGAAAGGATTATGACCTCTTGTAGGTTTGTCAGTATAAAACAGACACACAAGGGAAGGTCCTGTGAAACCCCACCTGCATTTTTTTAAAACCTCTGAGTTGCACATCTTCCCCTGCCAAGCAGCCTCTGGACAAAACCTTTCATAAGCATCAACCAACACTGGAGTTCTCACTCAGTGGTCAATGTAACCACAGAAACAACTTCAAAGTTTTAAAAACCACACACAAAAAACTTGGAGAATCAAAACACAGTTTAGCTGTACCTACGAATGCAACTGAATGGCATAATCTGATTTTTTTTCCTTTAGATACAAAAATATACAAGGATGGCTGACTACAGTAATGCTTTTGTACAGCTTAATATTCTAAAGAAGAACTCAAACTTCAAGAGCAAACTAATCCTATTGAAGGGGGAGCATAACTAAAATGGAAACCTTCACACCTGTCTATGTCAGTATTAAGCATAATAAAATGCATCTAATTCTTCATTCAATGTAAGTTTATTCAGAATATAAGTTTGTTTAGAAACCAGAAGAATGCCACCTACATTACCAAAATATGTGTAAACTGAGTTTGATGCAGATGTAGGAACTCAGACCATTTGTTAACATGAAGGAATAGGACCACTACCTTTACAACAGCGAGAGCTAAAACAATGAACATGCAGCCTCTTTGATCCTGGATACTGGGAGCAGCCACAGAGAAAACTTAGATTCCATGGATTCCCTCAACAGGGAATTCCCTCATCCCTTCTGGGATAGCCTGTTCTGTCTTTCTCTCTCTTAACCTTTCTACTAAAGTGAAACAAGACACTCCACCTACTTGAGAAAAAATCTGATATAAAATCATGCTACAACAGAAGAAATCTTAAATTCTGCAGTTGTGTTTTAGATGCTTTAAAAAGAAAAAGAAGTGCAGGATGCTGCTGCTGACCACGGCTCCCTGTGAGCCCCACAGAGTGAAGGACACCTCCACATCCAACACTCTGATGTGATTACACATCACCACCAACAGCCTTAACAAAGTCCCCTCTGCTTCACAGGATGTTTCACCCTAACAAATATTAAGAAAAGATGCGACCTTACAGACAAGTTCAGAAGGAAACTACATGTGGGAAAAGAAAACAGCTGTAAGAACAAGAAAAGTCATCCTAACTGGAAAGCCCCTTCCAGAACAAGGCATCTCTGTGTCTAAGCAGTAAGAAACTGTTTAAGGATTACCAAATGCAGTGTGTTTGATATTCTTTCACCGGAGCTGACAGGCAAGTGCACACAGAGCTCTATAACATGGTTTAGTGCCCGAGTACAAGGTGCTCCATTTTTATGGTACAACACGAAGGCCTGCCCTGAAGGGCTGTGTCTCTGAGACTGAAATGCCCCGTGTGTGTGTGTGTGTGTGTGCTGGAACACAGAGCCAGCCCAGCCGGGGCAGCCCAGGAGGCTCAGGGAGCCCAGTGTCCCTGTGCACCCAGGACAAGGCAATGCAGCCACCAACACTGCAGCAGGAGCTGCAGAACCATTCCTGCCACGTGAAGCCATCCACAGCCAGCCTTCTGGGACACCACACAGCCTGCTGCCAGGGACAGGACACGCATGAGGGGAGAGCAGGATTTAATTCTTTTGCTCTCGAGACTCTGGGAAGACCAGAAAATGAGAGAAACTACCATGGAATGGGAAGAAAACGCATTATGGCCTGAGTAAAGGAAGCAGTGAAGTGCACTGAGTGAGAAACAACCCGGGCAAAATTGGAATAAATGGTTTAAATGGCCAACCTTTGCCAACTCTGCTCGTACTTGACATTATTTGCTCACTTTCTGGCATTTATTTCTGCACTCTGGATTTCTTTATCAGTACACAAAATATTAATGTTCTCCTGTAGCTCTTAAAAAAACCACTCAATTTTTAAAGAAAAGAGTGAAATATAGAGGTTATTCAGACCACTGAAGTAATTTGCATATGTTTCAAGGGTAGGATTTTTTTGGGGGGGGTGTTTATATGTATATACATAACTGGATTAGTTTCTGAAAAGACATTCACCACATTAAATACTCAGTGCTCAGCAAAAAAGCTTAAGCTCTTAACTGACAAGAGCAGCTGAAAGCAGGCAAAGTAACACAAGATAATCAAAAACAGCTCCATATTTTAAGCATGAAACAATGCTTCTTCTGTTGCAAGATATTTTTAGAGTAACAACAAAAAGTCAAACTGAAACTTAAAAGTATTCCATTCCAAGTTCTATGTTCCAGACAGTGAATGTGTACTTTATGCACCACAAATGCCCTTTGCTCTTAAAATTCAAAGCCTAATATCACAGAGTGTTTGGACAGAAAAAACAAATTGAATTTACATGTTTAGATCTAAAAAGGTAAAGTTATTTTATTGAATGGTCTTTCAGTTTCCAGAATGGTACCTGAAGCCTTGATGCTCTCAGCTGGCTTCAGACTGTATTAGTCAGAAATGCTGAATGAGATAAAATGCAAGAGAGGGGTGTTAAAACCTGCATTTAGCTGACCACAGCTAGCTGAGAATCAAACCTTTACTGCTAAAGGCAAGTCATTCTTAAAACACCCAGGTTTCAAATAAAGATTACATATTGAGTCTGGGTCTTTAAAAAAACTTAGGCTTTTCTGCACAGCAACTTCAGTTTTCTTTTAAGAGTAGCAATTTAGTTGCCACTAGCAATAAAAACAAGAAATAAATCATTAAAAACCCCAAACAGACAAATACCAAACCAAAACCCAAACAAACAAACCAACCCACAAAAAAAACCAAACAAAAAAACTTCAAAACCCAGTGACAGTGAATTTCAGCACATTGCTGTTTCTCATTCCCAGTGCTGCAGGTCAGGCTTGTCACAGGACCCTTGGCTGAAAGGAAAGGGAGAAAGTGAAACAGGGATGGTGGAACCTCATATAGTCATGCCTCTGAAAGCCATTTCACTTATGAAAAAGAATACGACGTTTAATCTCAGTTTCCTAATTGCATCTGATGATGTGGATAAAAGAGAAGAAATTCTGAATTCACAGATTTCATCCAACCTCCTCAGTATACAATATTCCTGAAGGGCAAGGCAGACAAACAAAAGTGACTAATGATACACCAATCTACAACGGAACATAATGCAGAAATAAAGCCTCCATTCTATACATTCCAAAGTCTGTACACTCATATTTAAGTCAAAGATACTTACATGAAGATACCTGAATATAACAAGAAGGAAACTAATGCAAACTAAGTCTCAAAGAGTATCATAAAAATTTAAGTCTGATCTACCAGATCTGAATCAAACAAGACACAAGAAATATTTATTAACATGGACCCTTTTCACAGACCAAATAAAAAAAATCTAAATATGCGGGCAATCACTGAAAATCTGATGTATACAAATCCATAAGAACTTCAATAACTTGTTTCAGAAATCAAAACCACCCATCTTGTTTCTCCAGATTCTCTGCCTTTCAAGCCCTATGTTACTACATTCTAAATATTATCTTTTTGTTGACAGAATAATCTGACCACTTTCACTATCTAACAAGCCTTGAAGCTGGAAAACCTAAAAGTCCCAACTACTTACCACACTGAATTTCTACTGACATCAATGAAGTTTCCAGGCATACCATGTACTACTTTTGATGCCCAACTTCTGATGGGATTTAGTGCAGGAAGAACACTGCAAACTAAGCACAATACTGCCATTATCTGTGTTCCTTCAGGCCTGATATTGGGTCAACAGAACGACAGTGCTCACGCTACTACAAAGCCATCTGAAATAACTGAGGATGTTCTCTGGAAACTTAATATACAGGACTCCGTTTTCTTTTAAAATTAAAATACATTACATGTACTTTATGCTCAATGAGCTTTTGCTTAGTAAGTAAAAAAAAAAGCAGATTCTCAAATGTAGGCAAGCTGCTGACTTTGGGACAGTTAAAGAAAACAAATGTGATTATATACTGGAAAGCAACTGGCAGTACAGAAACCCAGCAGGAAATACTAATACAAATTTCTCTCTGAGGCATCTTTAAGCATTTAAGGAGTAGCTTCATAGAATTTCTAAACTAGTTGTAATTAAGAAGTATTTTGTTTATATTCTGAAGCTTATTATGTATATTCTTTAGACTATCACCTCAGCATAGGCACAGACAGGACTTAGAGGTAACCTGGCAGAACTTAAACAAGTCTCCTGACTGTCTGAACTGTGTCACTAACACACAAAATTCCTATGCTATATTAAAATAAAAACAGTCAGCTCCTTTCAGCTGAGGCCAGAGGCAGATCTCCTCGTGCTTGCAGAGGTCAAGCTAAAAAACTCAGGGAAATAAACTGGATAACAAGTAAACCTTAATTGTGAGGACACAGGAGAGAGAGAACAGAAACACACGATTCTGTGGTAGGTAGAAAGAAACACAGGGCAGAAATAGACCAAGAGCTGAGATTCTGTTAAATCCAAAAAATGAAGTCAAATAATAAAGCAGAGCAAAGGTACCCTCAGCAGAGGTCACAAGGCAAGCCAAGTGCCACTGGAGTGACACCTTCCCAGGAGTCACTAGAGGACTTGGAAACTTGGGAAGAATTTAAAGAGGCAATATTTATTTGATGACCATAAGCCAACAAAGAGGAGAAAGTATCAGTTTTTACTTTCCTTCTGAGACTGACTAAAGTCCTCGAGAAATAAGGGGAAACTGTGGGAGTGACTGCTCCACATTTCCAGCTCAATGTAAGTGAGATGTGTAAACACACTGATTACTTTCTGGAACACAAAATTAATCTTCCTGCTTTGGTTCAAACATTACCCAAATAGTTTTCTGTTACATTAAGGTTACAGGTGCAGGCTGTGGGGTTTTCCCCCTCAGGTTCTGTCCTTTACCAAGTGTGCACATCACTAACACAAAGAAGGAAAAGAGAAAAGAAAACTCAACTTACAGATAGTTATCTCTGTTGTATGGAAATAACTACCTCTGAAAGACTGTAAAGGCAGGTCTCTTCATGCTGCAGAACACTAGAAAAAATCTGGATGCAGAAAAAGTAGTACGCCTGGGTAAAAAATTTGGTTTGTTTGAAATTTTGTTCATTTGGCACAACTGTTTACCTAAATAGGATACCAACCATCTTCTCTTCAAATCCACATTTAGAAATAACTTCTGTAAGTTTTGCTTGCAAAAGCTGTTCTACATATAACTGCTGCCAACAGCTCTTTTCACCTGTGTTCATGTATGTTTGCACAAACTGATAATTACACATGTGCATGTTTAAACATACTAATTTTGCTTCATTTAGATTTTATCTAATTCTACAACAGCCATCTACCCTACCTTATCAATGCCTCCCAGCCACATCTAAATAAACCCATTTTAAGAAAACTATAGTAGAAAATTTTCTACTGAGGCAACAGCAGGGTCTGAGCCCAACTGTCTACCTCTTAAGTACTGCTTCTGCTGCTGCCTGAGGCATCATTTTTCCAAAAGTGACAGCCTTCTACCTGATCAAGGCAGAAGTTATTTCTACAAAGACATTCTACCACTCTTCAGCAGAGCACTTCAGTGTCTCTCTCAAAGCATCAATACTAGTTCTTGCAGCCCTCTTTTCCAAGATAACCCTGAATTTAAGAATCTATTAAAACCTGCAATCAACATTACCAGCAGCTAGATTTCAAAAATGTTATGTACGGCTTCAGCTCTTAAGCCCTTTTGTCAGGGGAAATGAGAAATTCTAATATTAAAATCCACACAGGGTACTGTTTAAAAAAGTACTAATTTTTGTCCTTTTAACATTTTTACTCTTTTTAATATTACAGCTGTGCCTGCCTTCAATCCAGAGAAAAAATCACCCCCATTCCTACCCACACTAGTTCCACAAGCCTAGCAGCTGTAAAAGCCATAAAACAGAGTTAACACACAAACAGGAAGTTCTATTCAGGCAGACAGGAATCATCCCACTTGGATCTAAATTATGCAGACTTCCAGGCATTCCTTTCATGCAGCCCATGGGACAACTGGGGTTACTTCAGTTTAAGAATAAGCTGTTGCAGTTGAGCCTAAACCCCTTCCAATCTGACTCCAAATGGTCACACGTGGCCAAAGCACAGCTGCAGCTCATCACCCTGGTGGCCCTCCTCCACCGGCTGCCCACTGTGACCCACGGAGCTTTTACTGCCCTCTAGCTCCTCAGCATCACTCCCAAACCATGAGTATACTGAAAAGAGACCATGCAGGTTCTCAGTTGTGTTCAGGGTGGTCCTACTGAGATGTGCTGTCTCCTTCCTCCCACATTCAGAAGCTCTGAAAAACCTGAAAACTCCTTCAAAACTTCACAAGCAAAAAATCAAGCCCAAGTACCCAGAGAGCTGAGAGAAGCATCTAAATTTGCTACTGCATTCCTCTCTCCAACAGCAGTTTGAAGATTGGCCATGCCACGTTAACAGTCTTATCTCTCCAGTCAGCTCCCATTGCTGGGGTGCATTTCTACTCTCTTCAGGGAACAGGAAATGTAAAGCTGCTGTTGCTATTCCATATCCAAAGGGCCATGAAGTGGGAAAGCTCTACAATCAAAAAACCCTTCAGTTTCTCCCTGTTTTCAGTTTAAAGACCAGGGAGATGAACGAGCAAAAATAAGCTCTATCAAGACCAATGTTCTTCCCCTTGTTTCACATCTTTTTGAAACGTGGAGAAATGTCTCAGAGCCGTAAGAACTGGAATGCCTTTTGGAACAACAGAAAAAGCTAATAAGCTGGACATAACTTTACAGGAAGTCCTGGTGTAACACAGAACAGAATAAAACGCACACATCTCTCTTCAAACTTTTCACATCGTCCTCAAATACAAAAAAAAAAAAAAGCCAAAATCTCTGAAATCCAATGTATAAATTATTTACTTTCTTCTAAAAAGCTGCTCCTGAACTTCTAGCTCTCAGCAGTCAGCCATGATTCACTGATTTTTCCCAATACCTGGTTTCCATAACAGCTAATTAATACATGAAACTCTGGAGCTCTGCTCAAAAAACAACAACAAAAAACCACAAACAAATAAACAAACCCACCAAACCAAAAATTAAACCAAAAAAACTTCCCCTGCTCTAACTCTTCCCTTGCTACTCAGAAATACAGCACCACTGTATTTCCAAAAAGAGAGAAAAATCATCTTTTGCACACATTAATACAGACAGATGTCATGAGATCCTAACATAAAAAGCCATGCTTTCTGACCTACAGGGAAAAGGTTTTTCCAAGCTTCAGATTTTAATCAAAGTCTGGTCAGAGCTCCATTCTAAACTGCCCAATTTTCCTTTTGAGCCAAAACCAACTTCCATCTAGTATTTTAACAAAAAATGTACCAGTGAAAGCCTCACCACAGGAATCTTTGGCCCACTCTATTTAAACAACCCCAGCTGGTAACTTCAACAGCAGCACACACAAAATTACCAGGATGCCTTTTGTCTTGCTCTGTGCATCTCTGATCCAGCATCCATGTTTTTTCTAGTCAGCAGAGCTCCTACCATTCACTCATTTAGAAGGCAACTGTGGCAGAGTGCAAACTTCACAAGACCACAGAAATTTCCTGAAGAACAACACATTACCTGCCAGAAGAATTCAGAACCGGTTTCTGCAAAAGAACAGTGAAAAACCCCTCCCCTTGCAGGGCTCAGTGGAATGGCATCATTTCAAAAACTGCATGCAGGACACATATAACTGACTTTCCAAGAAAACAGGACTGTGTTGTTTTAAAGGTACCAATAAACAAGGACATGGCAGCTTTATTATGCTCTGTTCTTTACACATTTAAGAAATATTGGCATTTATTTGTATTTTACTCTGGGAGTAAGAAGTTCATGTTGCCAAAGAGCATAAATTTACTCTTATAGATAATTTATGATCAAACTCCTCAGAAAATCAGCAATGTTAGCCTACATTAATAGTCTGAAGTTAAAAATGTAACTGAAAACCAGGTAATTTCCACTCAGGTCCATGAGCTCTCCAGCCACTGCAGCAAAGACTTCAGCCTGCGTGGCACAGAGCAGGCAGGTTCACACCAGACACCAACACCTGCACATCTACAGCCACTGCTCCTCCTCCACAAGCATTGCTGGGCCTCCTCTGCCTTGAAAATGGCAATAACAGCTCTTAGTCACCCTTCCTCCTGGAAGGCAATGCAGGTAAGTAGTGGCCTACTAAATTTATGGCTAATAGTAAAATAAGTTTTATTTTAAGTAAGATTTGTTGATAATGATTACTTTTACCTTCAAAAAAATCTCTGTAGTTAAAGCAAAAGCTAGGACATAATAGAAACCTGATAACCAGCTTAATAACTTTTCACTATTTTAATGTTTTTTTTCAAAAGACATACATAATAAAAATTCTATTGCCCATAATACCTACCCAGTGTTGAGTTTTTTAGTAATGTAACGAATATGCAATTTAAAGTGCATTTCTGTAGCTGAGGGCTGGCCCCAGGCCAGGTAGGAGCTGGCAGCACAGCACACAGCCTGCTCTCACGGTATTTCTAGGGCAACAACCACAGCCAACTGCTCTCAGCCATCCTGCCCACTGGAGATGCAGCAATAAATGCACTGGAGCTGCCCTGCAGGCAGTGGCAGACCTGCAGCTCCTGCTCCTGGGAGGAGGGAGCTGCCCCTGGGATGGGCACTGCTGCACCATGGCACGGACAGTCCTGGCCCTGCAGAGCTCAGCTCAGCTGGGCTGTAAGACATGGCAATAATGCTCATACCTGTGTCCTTCTTGGTTCCTTTGCCACCCTCTCGGCTCTTCTTTAGAACGGCCTTTAGCATTTTAAATGTTGCTTCTAGAGAATAACAGAGAGAGACAAAAATAAATGCAATGTCCATTCACACAAGTCGTAACAGAAACCAAACAGGATGAACACAAATAAAACAGTGAGGTGATCACGAGAAACTTTTGGTAATCATATTTATTTCTTACAGCGTCACTTGGTTAGGTAAAGTACTGATGCACAAGGAATGTTTCAATACTTGAACTAAGCAACTAAGAGTTTGCTGTCTTCTGGTACAGAAAAGTAATGCAGCATTCTCCACATTCCACATCCAAACACAGTTACAGGGCAAAACCTGAGTAAGCTGCTCTAAGACACTCCAGCAAAAATGAGCTGAAGTCAAGCTCTAACTCCTGCCTGGAGCTCAGCAGCCTGACTGGCAGCCACGGGAGCAGCCTGGTGGCACTGGGGAATGCCAAGTGCAAGCCTGTACAGCGGGGATAACAGCAGGACATGGCACCACCCTCCACTCTGTCCCTACACACAGCACACGGGGAGCTGGGGAACAAACTCCTCCATCTCCACAAGGCTTTCTGCCTGCCACATGACACACTGAACAGTCAACCTCAAGTGAGCACCAGCTGCAGACTTCAGAGCAGTATGAAGTACAAGAAAAATACATTTGAGATGATAAACCTGAAAAACAGTTCTTCCATGTAAGAAACTTCAGTTACAGAGCAAGGAAAACAGAATGAAAGGAATCATGAGCAGCACTTCTTTCTCAGAAAGCTTTCTGGGAGCATCTGTGAATTGTAATTTCATTTGTTTTCTCTATTGAAAAATTCAAAAGGTATCTCATTTTAGAAAACTTGCAGTACAGAATACGCAACAGGAAGGGGGAAAAAGTAATCTGGCTATGCTGCCTTATGTAACAGACTGCCATGAACCCCACAGGAAATCAACAGGAAAAGCAAAAGTCTTCCATCCAAAAACTACGGATTCCTCAGAAAGTTCTCTTCAATTGATGAAATAAAGCAGAGAAAAAGAAATCAGTACAACAGAATTCTCCAGCTGCTATGGATAACCCGAAGCACACACAACTGACAGTGACCAGAAGCCTGGAGGGGTCCCAGAGTGGCTCACTGTCCACAGGCAGCTCAGGGACACCTGGTGCAGGCGGCAGCCAGGCACAGCAGGGCAGGTCCCCAGGCAGGCAGGGACAGTGCAGGGAGCTGTGCTGAGGGTGGCACTCCCTGGGGCCACACGTGGCACAGACACAGTGTGCCATGGCCAGCAGGCTCTGCAACACCATCACTGCTCCCCAAAGCATGGACATTCATCAGCCAGCTCCAACTCCAGCATCATTAAAACTGAACAAGTTCACAAACACACCCCCAAATCTGCATCATCCACCCGAAAAATGAAATATACTACAAGGAAACAATTTATGATTATTTACTGGATAAAAAGCAAAATAAACATATCAAGGATACAAAAACCATCCACCATGTTAGAAAGCCTGCACTATGCAATGGCAGGACCCGAAGCTGTAAATGAATTTCAGAATCTAAGAAGAGTATTGTACATACATAGTGGCAGGGAGGGAAATAAAAGGAAGACCTGAAAAATCACAAAGAGAGAGCTAACCCTAAGGGCTGCAACAGCAAAGCAATAGCAGTGCTCTTTGTTTGCAAGCTGAAGGGTATAAAAAATAAATTGTCTTCTGAAGTAATCCTAAAATCACCTCCTTGGGTCCAGTACAACATCACTCACATTTCAGAGTGTGCAGGTGAACGCTGAGGGAATGAACCAACTACTACAACTTAGAAATACTACAGACAGTGTTACTTAAAAAATAAAACAAAACAAATCAAAAAGATATATCAAAGTTATTTGCACCTACTGTGATGCTTACTGACATACATCCAAAAGCATTTCAGCTTCAGGTAATGTATTTCTTTATTCCCATCGTTCATACCTCAGAAACACCAATTAAAGTGAACAGCAATAGAGCGCATTTGTAATTTCTCATCCCCTGAGATGAGATCCCTTGAACCTGGCACAAGATACTAGATGCTGTTTTGTTTTGAAGATAACTGTATTCATAGGTTATTTTCCAGTAATGCTGGCGCATTATCTTTCTAACTAGACTGCACTTTCCTCACAGCTAAGTTGGAGTAGAATCACTGCTTGACACAGACTTCAGGAACCTTTCAGCTACTGCAATTGCTTCACTTTGGTAAACAACTCCAGTTTACATTTTCTTAACTCAAATTTTTAAATTCTGCCATGAAACCACTTTGTTGTTTGGTTTTTTTAAAAGATTTAAAAACTATCAGTCCCATTTTAATATGGTATTAGATGTGGACTTGCTATCCCACAATGCTAATAATAACAATGTCCCAACAGAACTCTTCTGCTTGTTCAATTGAAGACCCTGTCAGCTTCTGACAAAGGTGGATTCCCAGCTCACACCAAGAGCATTTTCAAACAGATGTTGTCCTCCCACCAGTTCAACTGTTTGTCTTCAGATCCAGAAGACATTCCATACATGCTTCCTGCTCAGAGCATGAAGGGAAAGGGCAGAAAGTCCTTTGATTCAAGAGTTTACAATGATCAGCTCCTTTATGAACAACTCCAAAACATTGTCAGCTTTATAAAACACAAATCTTAGGTCACGGAAAGAGTTGGCAGCACAGGCACACACAACAGTTCATTTCTCAACCTTTATAAGTTGAGTACTTCATTACCTGAGGAATCCCCTCTGAAAAGCAGAGATGGAAACATCTCTCCACATTTTCACTCAGCCTGCAAGTCTCTCCTTAAAACTCAGCAACTTCCTTGCATGGGAATGCTTTCCATGTGAAACTGCTAGTGAAGACACCCAACATCAGAACCAAGATGATTCACAGCTCTTGTTCCACCTCCCTCACCTTTCAGAGAGGGTTATTTTCAAAGGTCTACCCACAGGAGTTCATCACTGCTGCAGAGGTCAAATAAACTAATCCCACATGGCAGGTAAGCATCTGAGATAATGCCCATGCACTCCTGACATTTACACTCCTCACATCACTATCCACAGCTGTGTTCGAGCTTCCATGCTGAGATATATTTGTGTTATGATGATTCAAATGCATGAATGAAAATGATAAAGCACACACTGGAGAGACCTATCCGTGGCCCTTTGTCCCTACAGCCAAGTAGAAAGTGGCATATATAATGTTTCCAATAGGCTATATTTAGCCAGACCCACTGAAGTAAAATAGTTATTATTTATTTATTTGTTTTTATATACTACCCTAAACAATTATGGTCTTTACCCTCTGCAGGTGTTTCTCATGCAGAAAGATCAACACAGGTACAAAACAGATACAATACAGATACAGAACTGACAAGCTGCAGTACATCTGCATCATTTGCTCTTCAATCATCTAATCATTATTAAACTTACCTATGAGATACTCCACATTTTCTGCCTCTCATCTGACCCAGTGAAAGCTATGCAGCAGTTTAAAAGGAAAGTGCAAAAGCACAGCAAGGTTCCCAGTTTGCTGCTCCCTTCTGAAGTGGAATTATGCCCTGAAGCACTATTAAAATACAGTAAGAGGTGAAAGATGAGGAAGCGTGAGAAAAACCCCATTATCATGTTAGCTGTTAGAATGTGCTTTTGCAGTAGCTTTTTTCCCACCAGCCTGGATCTAGATTTCATTTCCCAGATGCCACAGATGTAACTATTCTGCCCTGCAATCACCCAGTTTTCTGCTACGTTACTCTTTTACCAAACTGCCGATTATTTTGGCCAGTGTTCTGAGGGCTGCCAGCACAGGGGAAAAGCTGGTCACTTCACTTGACTGCCGTCCAAAACCCCTGGGCAGGAGCCAGACACGGCCAAAATGACTCTTTATCACCATTTCAGAGCTTACTGCTCCCCTGTACCTGTTCCTGCCCTGAGGAAACCAATCTTCACTGCAGCAGATGGAGAGCGCTCCCAAGGCAGAACTACTCACTTCAAAGGTCATAAACCCGTCTGAACCGACCCGAAGGATTCAGCAATCACACAGATGGAGAATCACCACTGCAATCACCTGTCTGGCTACACTGGGAAAGAACAGCAGCACCTGCCAACACAACCTGAAAACCTTACCTGTTCACAGCTTTTTCCTGTATGACAAATACCTGACACAGCAGAGGTGTTCTAGACTTTCTGTTCCCGTTCCGCTAAGATCCTCCAGAGCAAACGCCAAGACCACTGCCATCCACCTTCTCCCTACAGCCTTCCCTTTCTTCAGTTATGACTTACAAAACAAAATGAAAACTTAACTAATCCCAACAAAACCCCAGACCAGGTCAGTATTATGTCCAGAACACAGAAGAGGTGACATTTTTCATCATCACAGGTACTCGGCAGGTTTTCAGTGAATCCAGTATGCCTGATATTTTTGGATTTTTAATATAAGATGGTGCTGACAAAACTCAAAGCTTATTTCTATTTTAGTTCCTTATCATATCTAGTTCCAAATCTCCTACATTCTTCATCCTTCTTATCAGGTATTTTCTGGATTCTATTCTCTGCTTTTTCATGAATTTTCCTCCTGTTTTATTAATAGTTTTCTCCTAACACTACAGATCTCTATTTAAACATAGACCAGAACACGCACCTGTATTTGGTGTCAATCTTTTCTCCCCCATGTCAGCTACCCTTAGAAATTCTGGGACAGTATATTTTCTATAAACCCTAATCATAAAATACCTGATCTTGAAATGTCTGGGAATCACAGCCACTCACTTTTTCTGGAAATCCAACACAGAGGTCCATCCAAAATCTGTACACAAACAACATGTTACTTACTTCCTGCTTCACAGGTAGAGTTGAACGTATTTATTACTAAGTAAACACTTCTGAAGGTTTTTATGTGGCTTTTAAAATATACTACTGTGATGTCAAATTGACATTTTCTTCCTTAGGATAACTATTGTTACCTGTAGTTCCCAGAGGTAGAGTGGTACGTGTGTAACAACAGCTTAAGATATCCAATGTGACAGAAAGGAAACAGTAGGACTCATTAGGACTTCCATTAGGGCAGACCCACAGAATGGCTGAGGTTAGAAAAGACCTCTGGAGGTCATCTGGTCAGCGCAAGTCACACAAGAAAATCTTGGAAACCTCTATCAAAAATACACAGCAAAATTATTTCCTTTAGAAAATGTAACTGTCTAAATTGATCCCTGTGCTGGTTTTGGATTAGACAGTTAAATAACAGTTAATATAACATGACAGTACCTCCAGCAACCTTTCTCCTCCTAAAAATAATAAAAGAAAAGCAAGTGCTAAGTGACCCTAAAACGTGGGAATGAGGAGGAACACAAAGCTCAAACATATTGGACTGCCCAGGACACACTGGAACAATTGCACAACTACACACACAGAAAGAAGGATATATATCTTTGTGGACAAAATAAATTAGCAAACTTTGGAATGAAACATTAACATTTTTGAGGACGCCTAAAGAACAGATATTTAAGTCACATAATCCAGAAAGTATGTTGGGTATCTTTATTTACTGCCTTTTCTATCCAGAGCATCTCAGAACAATGCCAGCTCACAGCAGCCTGCAGGAAGGGGAACAATCTTATTTCCATTTCACCTGGGAGGAGCAAAGGCCAGTCTTCTCAAGGTCATACTGGTGCAGCCTTTACAAGATGGGGTCAGCCCCGTGCTCCTGCTGCATTGTGCCAGACACGACTCATCATCTCTGTGCTTACAGAGATGACATGGGGAAAAAAGAAGGATCTCACAGCAGGTACAGAAGGAAGGAAAGCCACTCCCCTCCCCTGAAGCACAACAAACTGTTAGATTAGCTTGGCTATTTCCTGAAATCTCACTCACCGGAATGAGGCAAAGCAAAAATATTACTCTCCCTGCTTTCCACCTCAGATCCTGGGATGCTGCCTTTCTCTGTCTCCTGTGAAATGTAAACCTTCCATTTGTAATTACCTGCTAGTGTTATTTTATGGACCAGACTGAGGCATTCCTCTGCAGTGTAAACTGCAAGGAAACACTAACACCCATGATCCCCCAATCCCTTTCCCCCGGCAGCACTTTCCATTGTAATGTACAATGCAGTCACACTGAGAGGCCCTTAACATTAACACCATTAACATCAGCTGTTTGCACGCTCCTGACAGGCAACAGTGCCCCAGGGGGATCACACACAGGCCTGGCATGTGTGGGCTCTCTGCACACAGACCCCAAAGCAGAGGATGATTCACATGAACTAGACACATGCTTTAGGTACAGCTCCTTGTCAGCCACTGCACAGCTCAAATTAAGGACAGGAACATGGGATACCCAGAACATCCCAGAGTTCGCTCAGGAAAAATTAAAGGCTTGTCTATACAAGGGGGAAAGTGCTCCACATTTGCACCCTCCCCCATCCTGCAATAACTCTCTGGTGCAGACAAGATCCTGCATGCTCTTACCAAAAATATGAAATACCCGGCAGCCCATATTTATTAAAATTTTACAGTTGTCCTGTTGTTTTCAGTAATTAAACAGCCAAGCACCACTAAACTTCTAACTCAGATGCCAGAAAGCATTCCTTCCACAGGCAAGTGTCCAAAATAAATGAATTAAAATCCTCACAACCAGAATTTGACTACTAGTGGAAAACAAACTTTTATACTTTAAAAAAAAAGGTAACTATTCATTAAAACCTTAAGTCTGTGTAAATCTTTACAAGTTTAACAAACAACATATACTGCCTCCCCTCAAGCTGCTCCTGAGATGCCTGTGAGGCCACTGTACACCACGAGGCGAGTTCACTGATAGATGGAGAGATGCAACACCAACGTGAACTCAGCTCAAAACCCTGCCAACAGAAGAAAAACTGCCAAGAAACAAAATTCAGCTCTTCTCCTGGGGAAGGCTGAGAACTGAGGAAAGGAGGGTCAAACAAGGCTCACTGAGAAGAAAAGCATCTGTTTTTCCTATTAGAAGAGATGATGAAAACAGGTAGAAAATGAACTTGTTTCTCCCAGATTGAGGGACCAGTGTGAGATTCCTCAGAGGCCAGTGAGGCAGATGCCTGGGACACACAAAAGGGGCTTTCTCCAGAAGCCCAGATTCCCAGTGAGACCCAAGGCAGTTCTGCTGGCACACACTGCACACGGTGGGAGAGCCTTGGGGGAACCTTCTGCACAGGCATGGGAGGAGAAAAAAGAGAAAAAAGTCCTCCCTGACAAACCATTCAGCACATTCCTCTGTGCGGACTTTTACAGAGCTTTGAACTCCAGCAGAACAAAATAATTTAATGTCACTTTTGCTCTCCTTTCCTTATTATCTTTTAAGGACAAAGTGCAACTTTTTTGGTCATGGAAAAAAACCAGTATTAATTAGGTCTTTAATCCCTCAGACTTTCAAACTATGCCTAGCACCTCAAAATGACTGTAAAACACTTTCTAAGTTGCTGCCATCAATCAGTGCATGACTTATTGCAAACTCACAGAAAATATCTGGTGACATACCACAGTGGCACAAAGAATGACTTAGACAGAGAATAAATAAACAAAAACATACATGCCAGCTCTGCATTCCTAGAGTTTTGACTATACCAGTACCACTGAATTCTGAAACTGCACAACAGATTGGTACATGATGCTAGAAGTCACAATGTTCCTATATTCCATTCTTTGCCAAATATAATTTATCTGAGAGCAAAGCAGTTTTCCCTTTATGTCTTGTCACATTGTCTCCTAACTATTCAAAGTGATTCATGCATGAACACAAAAATTCTGTATCAATAGTTGGGAAGTGCTGAAATTTTTACCTTACCATGCTACACTTTGTGGTAGCAATATTCCTCTTCAAACTTTCAATTGCTGAAAAATTTTGTAGAAAAATCCAGGGACTCACTCCTTACTGATACAAAAAAATCCCTTTGTGACCTCAGTGGTATTTAGCCCAGTGTAAAACAGACCTTGAAGCATATTAACTAAATAATCAACTGAACTCAAAGGCATTTCTGGTGTAAAATACAAAACAAGTCTCCCTCTAAAACTCATACTAAGGATATTTTGTGTTTTGTCATTCTTGTTCAAAAGAGACAACAACAACAACAACAACAACAACAACAACAACAACAACAACAACAACAACAACAAAAAAAAAACATAAGCAACAAAAAACCCCACAGAAAAAGGAAAAAAAAAAAAAACCCACACATCACAGAAAAAGAATCAAACCCAACCCACACATTAAAGTCTCTACCAACTTCCACCTCATTTAAATTTCAAAAAGCAAAGGTCATATTGTGCTTATATTTACTCTTACTTGGATATTGTTCAAATCCTTAATTGTTAAAGTATGGTCAGAAACGTAGATCCTAAGGAAGGGACATCTGCTAAGATAGAAATGGATTTGTTAATTTGTAAATGACTGAAAAGAGAAAAGCACAATCTTTAGAGTACACAAATTCTAGTATTCTTCCAGATAAAACAAAGCTGAAGCAGATAAAATCGGAACGCTCTTCAGCAATTAAACACCTCTGCTGTTTTAAGAGTGATAGCTTTGGATTTAACTTAAAACCACCAGCTTTTGACAAGTTAAGACATATTTAATATAGCGAATTTCCACCAGAACCTAAGACAACACTTAAAGATGTAAAACCACTGTGACCTACCCAAAGGTCCCCAGGCCTGACTCCATCACAGAGCTGCAGAATTCGCATTTTCACACAAACACACACATCAAAAACCTCCTGTCAGGGCGTTTCCTGTGTGCTAACAAGTTCCAGCTTCTCTCCTTCTGGAGCTAAATTTAACCAAGACTAAGACTGAGTCTAAAAAAACAAAGAAAGCAAAAAACTTCCAAACAACAAACCAAAGAACCCCACCAAGAAACAGAAACAACACAAAAAACCAAGCCACACCATACACACAACTTTGGTGTAGCGCAGCAAACATTTTACAGAACCCTTTGGTCTTAAGGCAGTTAATTATCAAATGCAGGGAACATGCAGCAAACAAGCAGCAGCCCCACACTCTCCCATCCCACACCCTCTGGCAGTGCACTCCAAGGGCTCTGAGGCACAGGTGACAGCAGCTCCCACTGCTCAGGAGGTGCAGGTGACAGCTGGGGACCTCCACAGGACAGGCAGAGCTCCACCACGGCCAAGGGTGCCCAGCCATGGGCATCTCAGCACTCACCACAGCCCCCACCAAGCCAAAAACGCTCCTGACAAAGCCTTCAGGCTTTGTTGTAAACATGCCAATCCTTGAATATTTGAATTGCAGATTTGTCTGAGCTGGGTAGGGGCACATGCAGGTAAAAGGGTAAGAAACAACTCAGGGACAAGGAGCTCAGCCCTCAGGCCCCTGCCTGCAGCCACTGCCCCACACGCTGTGTGCCTGTGGCTGTCCTGAGCTGTCCCCAGGGCCAGCCCTGGGCCCGGCAGCTGGGACACCTCTGCGCCACTGTCACCTGGCACAGCCCCTGCACGGGGCAATTCTGACACAGCTGGGCCACCAGGCATCTCCTCTTAAGAACAGAAAGGTGAATAACTCCACTAACTCTTGGATCACTTTCAGGGGGAAATTCTGCTGCAGAGCAAAATGAGACTGCAAACAATTCTACTGTAGGCTGTGGCGTTTTTTCTCTTTTAACATCATTCTGTATTATAGAAACCTAAAACATGGAGGAAATCTGAATTTAATGATAATTCACAAGTTCTAAATTGCAACACAATGAATTAAGGGCAGGCGATAAACTCTCAGATATTCAAAATACAGATCTGTAACTTCCTACAGATCTTATATATTGCATATATTGGTCATGTAGTTACAATATTTAGGACCACTAGAACTCTAAGCTGCATGTAGTTTTCCAATCTCATACACATCTAGATACTGCTGAAGTCCCTAATGCACAAGAACTAGGCAACTTCAAGACCAGCTGCATTCCCAAAATTATTCTGGCCATTTAGACTGCAAAAGTGCCGGAGAAGCACTTGACAGATTGCCTCACCAAGTCAGTCACCTCACAAACACTGCAAACCATAACCCCTGCACCTGTTGACACAGAGTATTCACAGAAAAATGTCAGATAGACATAATTCAGCAAGCATTGCCACCAACTTCAACAGCATCAAAACTGTAAAGGCAGTCTTGATTTGACCACAGACATTTAAATTTCTGTAAGGAAATTCTGTAAGTCTTGCTGCTGCCATCACTGACCACGTTCTGTGGCCCAGCAAGAACCCCAGGCTGAGGTGCCACACCATTCCTGAGGCTGAGAGCAAACCCTTCTCTGCCAGCACCCAAGCACTCAGCCCGTGGGACAAGACTCCAACGAGACACCTCACTTCTGCCAAGCTGGCTGACCTGCACAGCTGCTCACTCCAAAAGCCAGTGGAACTTCTGCTTTCTAACCGGCACCCTCATCAAAAATTAGTATTCCAGATGGAGAGGAGAAAATACGGGAAACTCTGAACTGGTGCCACTAGGTCAGGAAACAAAGCCCATGTCCCAGCAATGCCCCAGTCACACAGTGGAATAACTCTCTCAGGCACAGCTGCCTGGCCCCTGGCTCCACACTCTCCTGAACATGCCCCTGGCACAGCAGTATCTGCATACTTCACACAAGGAGGCCAAGCACTGCAGCTAAGATACTGCAAAGTTCAATACTCTAGTAACAAAGTACCTTTACAGATTAAGCCTATGGCTTAGCAGGCCTCCTCCTGGTGAGGGGAAGAGCAAAAACAAAATTCTGGAAACACAGCAAGAGAAACAGGATTTTCAAGAAGTTAAAGTAATTCCATGAACGTAAACTAGAATGCATATACTTCAAGAAGCAGGAGTGGCAATGATGGATGAAAAAAGCCTACACAGTTATGTATCACCTACACAGCACAGAAATCTGAAATCATAAACCTCTGAAGGTTTATAAAGCTGAAAGACAGGGAGGGGGTGCAAGAAGACAGACATTTTAGCTACAAAAGGAGACCAAAAGCACCCTGTTTGACTGAAGCACAAACTGAGTGAAAGAAAATGTGTACTCCCGTTCAGACTCTCCTACACCCCAGTGAGCAGGAGATGGACACCACAGGAGACTCCAACATGTCTGTGGAGAGCCCAAACACAGCACAGAGATCATCCCCTGAGCTCTAGAGTTTTATACTTAGATAAATAATCTAGTCAATTAAGCATGCTGAAATAGCCTTAGAGAACTTCTCAAGTACAATGAATACTGAAGGATTAATTCAGTCATGCTAAACAATGAATTTTAAAAGGAAAGGATAGTAGAAGACAGCAGAGCAAACAGACATATTAACATCAGACCACACAATAGATACTCTGCATTAATGAGCAACTGATCCCTTTATTTACTTCCCTTCAGGATAAGATCAGAGAGGTTAAGACTCCACAAAAACAAACTTATTAAAAAAAAAAAAGGCACTTATCAAACTAAAGTTAAACACAAACCCAAATGCAGTGAAGATCACGTAATGTTTCAGAGGATGCTTCTGGGGTTTCTTCAGACTGGTGTTACACTATGCCTTCAATATCCAGAAGTCCTATTTTAAAGAGTGGTGCCTCCTATACACAAACATACTGCTAAGAAATAAAACCTTACACATTTGTTGGGCCATATGCTGAGATTTTTTTCCATTGCCACAGCTTTGTGATAAAAAAATCTCCAACCTCCACGTCAAGTCTTGGGAGCTGAAAGCAACCAAAAGACATGAACTAACCCAGTTTTCTCAGACTTTCCCACATGCAAAACATGAAGCTGACCTTTCTCTGTTTTTCTGGAGAACATGAAGATCTAGCTCCTGACAGAGCCTGAAATACCACTTTTTAGTCAAAACAGCATCTCTACAGATAGACCTTAGTTTTAAAATCACGGATATAAATTACAATTTACAGATGTTTAAGGGTGTCATTAAAAACAACTAACAGATCCTGCTGATGTTCTTCTATGCACAAGAGTTTCAAAGCTTGCTAAATAATCTTCCGCCTTCAATTAAAAAGGTTTAATTTTGACGAGAGGAAGAAGTTCAGCTAAAGAAAAACAAACACCTCTGCTAAGACTGCTCAGCTGCCTTCCAACATATAATTCAGATCACTAAGTTGCCATGGCATCAACTTCAGGACTGTGGTCATACACACAAAATGTCTTTTTCCTACAGACTCTTATGGGAAGCTGAGCAACTTTGGCCAAGAACCAAATATGTTTTGGCTCTAAAGCAGATATAATTCATCACCATTTGAACATTCCAATGGTTAGCTACACTGAGAAAGCAAGGCAACCAGCACTTCAGAGCATCCACATAAATGAAGCTCTGAATACACTACCCTATCAGTGGCAGAAACAAACAGTACTTGTGTTTACCTTGCTCACTGGCACTATTTAATTGTATATTACCATTTTTCATTTAAACAGCAGATCAGAACAAATGGGAAAGGTTCGTTTTTTGCTACTGTATATTAAACAACATGGGAGGAAATTTTCTAGTATCTAAGGTATCACACTTATTTCCCTTATTCCCTGGTATTTTCGGTTTTTAAGTTTCAGGCTATTTTTAAGCAACAGCTAACAAAAATATGAGGTAACACAGAATTTCTGCATATACTGAATAATTCTGCAAAACTCTGAAGTAGGCTGGATGAGTAAAACATTTAAAATACTCCAGACCAGAGAACAAACCTCTCGCCAACTGTTTTTACACCCAGCAGTCACAGGAGCCCAAAGTAAACCTCCCACATCCTCAGCTGTTGGCTTTCCAAATGGTACAGCAGCACTGCCATCGTCAGAAAGCGCCATGTGAGGCAGAGCAGGCAGTGGCACTGCCACCCTGCGCCGCGGGGCTGCAGAGCAGGGACCACGGGCAGCGGACACATTCTGCATCACAGCAAAGCGGATCTACACCGCCTTCTATCCCCCGGGGCTCACCCTACACAACGATGTCTCCAGTCACATTATCGCTGAAAACAGTAACTCAGGGCTCAGTCCCCTATCCAACAAATACACATTATGAGGCTACGGCAAACACAGCGGTACTGAGAAATTAAAAAGCTTTAGAAAGTCTGCTTTAAAATACAGTTACTATACACTATAAGTAACTCACATATTAAAAACGAATCAAGTTATCGTTTTATCATTTCATGCCTGAGGTCGCACAGGAACACCGATGACCTCTAGGGCAAGCCCTTCGGTTCCAGCCGTCAAAACAAGGTCGCTGCCCAGCGCCCCGCACGTGGCGCGGCCATCCCCGCCCTGCCCGGCCCGGGCGCCTCTTCCTCGCCTTCTAACACCGCAGCCCAACACCACCAACACACCAAGTTTTCCAGAAAGCAGCACTGTTCTTCTCTCTCCCCCGATCTTTACTGTTAAAGGCACGAAAACCGCCCCAGTCCCCGAAACGTGACAGCGCGGGCCGGGAGGCGGAAATCCCGGCCGGGCCCCGCCCGGGCAGCGTCTGCTCGGACCGGCGCGGCCCCGAGCCCCGGGGGCCGCTCCCGAGCCCCGCGGGGGCAGCCCGGTGACTGCGGGCCGTGCCCCTCCGCGCCCGGCCCCGGCCCGGCCCCGGCCCGTGCCTGCCCGACATGCCCGCACACGCTCCGCCGTCACAAAGTTTTCCCGGCGGCTCGGCGCCCGCCGGCCCCGCGCAGCCCCTGGCCCGGCCCGGCGCGGGGCGCGCAGCGAAGCGCAGGAAGAGGCAGCGAGGTCTCACCCGGCGGCGGGCCCGGCCCCTCGCCTCGGGCTCCGCGCGCGGCCCAGCCCGGGCTGCTCCGGGCTCCTCCGGGCTGGGCAGGCGCGTCGGCGGGATGAGCTCACGGGAGGGGCGGCGGCAGCGCCCGCCCCCGGCGGGACGGGCTGGGGCGGAGCGGGGCCGGGCCGGAGCGCTCAGGGACACGGAGCGGGGCAGCGCCCGCCCGGCCGGGCACACAGAGCCCCGCAGAGCCGGGCCCGCCGAGCGCCCCTGCGCTGTGCCCCGCCGAGCCCTGCTCCCCACAGCCCGCAGGCACAGCTCGGGGCTGGGGGCTCCTGCCCGGACCGGCGGCCATCCGCTTCCACCAAAGCAGCCTTCCAGCGGGAACAGGAAAGGAATGGCATCGGAGCTTGTTAAAGCTGCACACGGCAAAAGATGAGTGGAATATAAATACTATGAATAATATACATACTATAAATAATAACGACGGATCTGGAACACATTGCCCAGAGAGGTCGTGGAGTCTCCCTCCACAGGTGGTTGTATTCAAGAACCGTCTGGACACAATCCTGTGCCATGTGCTCTGGGATGACCCTGCTTTAGCAGGAAGATTGGACCGGATGACCCACTGTGGTTGCTTTCCAACTGACCCATTCTGCGATTCTGGGAAAATCTCAGACGGATCCGAGTTACTTCCTCAACTGGAGCACGCAAGGCATTTCAGCCAGCCAGAAGTGCCCAGGGTAGGAACAAGGAGCGTGGCCCTGCCCACAGCACAGAAACAGACAAACTGCAAAGTAGCACCTTTGGAAGGGTTTGGGGCCGCCGTGGGAAAAGCCACACAACATCAGTGCTGCTGCTCCAAAAGAAACAGTGTGGTTTTTACCTGTACAAACAAGGGATCAGCAAGCAAATGCAGAGGTGGCATTACCTCTAAATACAGCAGTGAACACCGTTCCATGTCTATCCATCCATATTTTCCAAGACACTGAAGAATAAGAGACTGCAGAAGAAATCCATGAAACTGAAGGCTGAAGATGATGCCAGGCAGCAAGAGTGTTAAAATATTTAGCTCCTCACCAGGACAGCTCAGATGGCAGCTTATGAGAAAAAACCCAAGGTACTGGTAATTTTACTGTGGGGCACCCATGGTAACTCCAGTGAGTTGTACCAAAGAGCACTCTCTCTGGCTGGGAATGTCACATGTAGATAGATAACTGTCTTCCATCAGTGGGGTTAGCACTGACGTGCCCGGTGATTTTAAGCATTAACCATATTACGTATAACACAGGTTTTGCAGTGGTGATCTGCATGCCATTGTTATGAGCACATCAATCAGAAATGTCAGCAGAAACACTCAGCTGACATTTTCTCTCCCAACCTGAAGCTGCTTGCTTTTTCTACCCCAAGTGTCCAATACTGTAGCTAATCTCTGCATAGAGGCCAAGGTGCTTAGCCTTGCTACACACAACCTCTACAATTTCACATAATTAATACAAAAATGAATCCTCCTCACACCAAAAAAGGGAAAATGCAGGGACAAACCAAAATACATTTATAAATGGATAAATAAGGATTTGCTGTTTTCCATGCAAACTGATTTTCATATGTAATTCATCATGACAAACTAAATCTGAATTTAACTGCAGAATTACAGTGCCAGAGTATTCTAGAACATTTTCTACACTATGCAAGCATTTAATAACAAGTCTTCCAATGTGTCTGTAAGGGGCACAAGGCAATCCATGTATGTGTTCAGAAAGAAGTGACGGGCTGATACACAAGCAGCACGTTCTCTGTAGAACACTGACCATAACTGCCTTGTTTGGTGTTAGAGGAGCAGAGGAACTGGAAACAAAGCCTTCAGCATGACAAGAGCACCAGCAATTAGCGACATTTCTCTTCTTTTATTGTCACTTCAGCAGCTTGGTAGCTGAACATTGGCTCCAAAACAAGGGGAGGATGCTGTGTGCACCTCAGCCAGCAGCATAAAGTGTCTTTTCTCCAGTAGGGAATCTTCTAAATTACATTCTCTTCCCTACATTTTGCCAGTGTGATGAGGCCTATATTTGGAAATAAGGGAATTTTCCTTCTCAGAGAAAATGTCAAAGTTTGAGCAGCATTTTATGATTTTGTCTTTGTCTCTGAAATCTGAGACAAGACACTGAGTTATGACTCCACTGTTGTGGGATTTATTCCTCAGCATGTCCAGTGCTCACACTCTCTTCCTCTAGATACGAACCCAAAAGTTCTGAAGTAGTATTTACAGTCAATTGGATTTAGGTCCTGCTGCTTCACAGGAAAGCTCACAATCGATTCTAGTGCTTCCCTGTTTGTCTCAGTAGAGCAATGCCTTTGATATTAGGAATGTAAAGATTTTTGCTCTCATCAGTAGCTTCCTTTTGGGAAGAATTTAGCTCACAGCTGTTCTTCTGCTTTAACTGTTCTGCCCTCTGCACCTTCCACTCATTTGTTTGTATGATTTATCCATTCCTAGCCACTGAAATTCTTCAGCTCTTCCTTTTTTCTTCTCACAAAGGTTATGGCTCTCCTCAGTCTTGCACTTACCATGCAAGTTTCCAGTAGCTTTTTTATTTTAGGAAAACAGGAATCAGACCACACTGAAATAGAATGGCAGCAGTGTTCATTGTATTAACATATATGCTGGGGGCTAGAGAAATTAAAAATCAGACTTTCTTCCTTTTCCAGCTCAGTTTCAGTGTTGTTTATGTTAGTTCAAGCTTCTCATCTTAATTTACTGTTCCAATCCTTGGTTTTGGAGGGTGCCTTCAATAAAGGCAATTTGTAAATTTCAGAGGCTTCCATTCAATGTAGATGCTTTTATCCCACCAGATTCATTCCCATGCAAGATAATATTTTGATAGAAAATCCTCAATTTACTGATTCTAAGGAGGTAGATTGTTTGTGATTTTAAACCCACCTGGAGATGAAACACCATGCAGCTGCTCCCTCAACCCCCTTTCTTTGCCCCCACCTCAGTGGAATGCAGAGGAGAATCAAAGTCAAACTTGTATGTTGAAATAGTAACAGCTTAATAATTAAAAAATAAAGTAAAATACAGTACTACTGGTAAATAATGAAAAGGAAATAAAACAAGTGCTGCACAATGGAATTGCTCAGCATTGGCTGAATGATGCCAGACCCTTCTTTCCCAAACACAGACAGGCCCTTCTGGGTACCTCCCGCAGTTTATAGACTGGGAATGAAATCCTGGGGGATGGAATATCCCTTTGGTCAGCGCGGGTCACCTGTCCCAGCTATGCTCCCTCTCAGGTTCCTTTGTGAACCCCTCTCTGGCACAGCATGAGACAAGAAGAAAAAGGCCCATTCATGAGCTGTAAGCTTATTAGCACTTCAACCAGCAGAAGCACGCAGTGTAGCCACCTCTGCCAGCCAAATTCCTCATTCCTTACAGCCCAGGTCTGCAAAGTGTTAGCACATTCTGCCACCTCCTCATCACCTCCTTGACTGTCCTTGTTATTCATTACAATTCAAGGCACCAAGACCAATTTTAGAACCAGCAGCTAGAAATCTGACATAATTGGAGGTTCTTTGTAACATATTTACAAGGACCATCTACAAAAACCTCAAAAGGTTTTACTGGAGAAGAGTTCAAAGGCACACACACCAGGGACGAGCAGCACACCTGTTTACCCTTGGCTGGCACCTGTGAACTGCTTCAGCAAAAATCAGTCTAAATTTGTCTTTTGACTTGTTTTCTAAGCCTTTTTAAGGCTGAGATCCACAGAACAAACCAAATAAAAAGTTTTCCGTTTCAGCTATTTTTTAATAGATAACTTTACTTTTAATTATTTAATATTTATTGATCACAACATATGAAAAACAAATATTTCTGGGTTTTGTAGCTTAAAAATACCTCAGTTTGCTACAGCTCTTTAACTTTGAAAAAACATACTGAATGTGAAAAATTTAAGCTAGAAGGAATTTAAGAAAGTTATGATCAATGAAAGTAGAGGGTTGGATTTAAATTTTAATATCCATCTTCATTTTAGTGACTGTTCTATTTCAGTATAAGATAAATGCATCTTTTGTAACTAAAATGATACCTACTATATTTTTAAAATATTGTAACTTAAGAAAAGTCTTTGTCATTCCTTTATATAACTATAACTTCTGAATTGCTCTCCAGAAGTCAGGCCTAAATATAAAAGAAATGCATTGTGTATAGAGTCGGGTTCAGAAACTTCATTGATAAATAACTGTTGACTGTGGGATGCTATATCCAACTTTCTAATGGTGCCTGGCTCATGAAGCCATGAATTTACTCTGAAGTGACCACATTCAGAAACAGACTATGTAAACATCTACAAACTGAGAGAATCATACTGAAAGTACCAATGCAGTCTGCACTCTTTCCTGTTCCTTGTGCTGCCTCCTGTACCTGACTCCAGCTGGGAACCCAGAGACTGGAGGAAGGGTAGGAGTCTGATACCACTTTTTGGTACCATGGAATTAGGCCCTTTGTGTCTTCACAGCTTCTAGGTAGTCATATCCCCCATGAAATACCTAATGATGTTTTCATAATATTCTTTTTCTTTGAAATTTCTCCAGCGGACTAAAATGTACCTCCTTGGCAGAAAACAGCTCTATTTCTGAGGGCAGTTCAGCTGGCAGAGCTGGAACAGGCTGTAGGCATACAGCAACCTCTTGTGGCAAATTCAGCACACATGTAATAATTAATAACCTTTGAAACTGCATAAGCTATTCTTGATATGAGTTATAAACCTCTATAAAATTGTTTTAACAAACAACTGGAAAGTTGGAGAGTCCCTGTCAGCTGGACACTCAGAAACACTCAGAGCTGCAGTAGTCCTTCTCTTCAGTTCTGGAATGAATTAAACATTGGTAGCCCATTATAAATGAAGTGTCAGACTGAAATTTCTGTTAATAATATGATCCAGAAATTTTTCATTAAAATTGAGCAAGAGTGGCCAGAAGTAGAATCTGTGGCCATGTATGACAAGAACCATAAACATACTGTAAGAACCACTAAATATACTGTGAAAGTCCACATTCCTCCAACCACCTGACCCTCTGCAAATACCTGTCCTGCATAGGCTGAGGAGGAAAGGGCAGTGAAAAGGTGCAAGGAGGGAAGAGGAGGAATAACCTATGGAAACAAGGGTCCTCGACAACAGCAAGGTTTTCCAAACCAAGAGGTGCCTTCCTGGGAACATGGTGTGGGAATTGCACACAACAGGAACGATATGAATATGGCAGATGACACTGATTAGATCACTGATTTTTTTTTTTTTTTTAACATTGTAGGAATATAGTCTTCTATGCTGGAAGTAAAGGTGAACTCAAGAAATTATTTGGCTTATTTATGCACCACTTACCAGGACTTTTGGGGCTTATATGCCAGGCAGGGGTTACTGTGCTTGAAATGATTTGCAGATTTATGCATACCACTTAGAGAGGAACAGGCTGAGCAAGTACATCCTGGAATGCACAAAGGCTTTAACCAACAGCTAAAATTTGTTTATTAAAATCAAGTCTTGTGCTATAGTTCTCTTTTATTGCAACTTCCCAGTCTTGCCATGTGTAATTTCTTGGCCATTTCATCTGCTGCAGTTTCACACAAGTCAGCAATCCCATCATCTCAGTCCAGGCCTTGGTCTGTGCACTGGACAGCATATACTGTAACTCCTGCTAGACCAGTGACAAGCTGCACAGTCCCAAATTCCCAAGCAGCTCTGTCCAGCACCACCCAATCTAGGACCACCAAGTGCTGAAGGGTAGAGACTCTTCCTTGCCCCAGAGGACGCTCCTCCCCACAGAGAAGGCCAACAGAACATGTGTGTCTCAGGCCATCAAACACCTCATGTGACATGACCAAGCTGACAAAGACATTGAACCAACCAACATTGGTTTCAACGTACTGAAATGGAATCTCTTTTCACAGCTTTCACTGTCCCTTGGCTTCCCATCTCTGTAAGGTGTTTTGAGGCCTACGGCTAATAACAACTGTGTATTTACCAACATTGTGTCCTCTACCATGGAGAAATGAAGATCAGCAGCAGAAATACTTTCCTGAAATCATCTTCTTCTCACTGAATGTCTGCACCGTTTGAAATAGCCCATGAAAAGCCTAAAAACAGTCTTCTTGGAGGGGTTTGGTTTTCCAAGCAAACCTACTGTATTTGTTCTTTATGTGCTGAATTGGTGGCAATTCATATTTAAATAATGAAAGCTAAGTGTTAAGGCTTGAACTAAATAAAACAAACTCCCTGCAACAGAAGGAACAGCCTCATCACAGTATCATCAATGGTGATGCAAACACAAACTGGACACCACCTGACAGAGCAGGACGTGCAACAGAAAACACTTGCCAGGATTTCCTGCTCTGCAAGATTCACCTTACATCAGAAGAGGAGACTGCACCTGCTCTACATTTAGCAAACCCATGAAGCAGAGTTTATCAAAACTAGACTTCCTAACTTCTTGTCTGGGCTTGTTCTTGCATGTGAAAGTTTTAGGCAGGTGGCAGCTGGCAGGTCCTTTGCCCTGCAGCCTGCTCTGGCAGGCCATGAGGCACTCCCCCAGCAGCCTGCAGTGCTGCAGGCACACCTGGCTTTGCTGGGTGGGGGAACAGCTCAGGTCCATGGGCTGAGCCCATGCTGCACAGCTCCTGTCTGCCCACAGACACGGCGCTGCCACAGACTCCAGTCATGTACTTAGTTCATCCCTGTGGGACTGCACTTGCCAAGTGTGCACTGCACAGAGCAGTGGCTAGGCCTTTCTAACAGGATCATTCCATCCTTAGCAGTTACTGTGTCACTGCCTGATTCATGCCACAAAAGGCATCAATCTCCCTTCTACACCAAGCACAGCCCCCTTCCCTGAACATACTGCTTTAAACAGTTCAATTCAACATTCAGCTTCATAAAAATTATGTTCATAAAGGCCTGCAGAATCAGACCCTACAACTTTTCACTAGCTGTTGATTATTGTCAGAAACAAAAAGCATAAAGATTAGAATTCTAAAGATCTTATTAATATTCTTTGTATAGGGAACATATAAAAGAATGTATTGGCCATCGATACATTAGAGTGCACTGTGCTATTTTTGGCTTTGAGAGCATGGACAGTCATTTGACTTAAGTCCTGTTTGTTCACTGACCTTCATATCAATATTCACTGCCATTGAGCCAGCCTGGGGAATAGAAATGTGCTATAAAAGATACAAACCAGACTGTTTTCCAAATCCCATACCTAGAACTTCAACATCCATAAAGCATTTTGTTGCTGTTGTCCAGGATTACACTGATAGTATTTCACAAGTAACTATCAGTAAGTTATGGAACCAGAGATAAAAAGCAGTTGTCTTCAAAGGAGAAGCAGTATTTTAATTTTTTCTATTTATTCAAGGTGTAACCAAATCACTTATTGCATATGCTACTAATCACCACCTCCTGTGATCATAATTTCATCTTTAATCAGCACAAGTGTATTTACATTTGATGGACAGATGAAAAGATGCAGACACTAGTGTTAAATGGCAACACTAACTCCAGGTAACCTTCCCAGGACCCCCTGATTTTAGAGGAAGTATCTTATATGTTTGCAATAGCTTTCCACTGCAGTCATGTAGAAAGTGCACTTTAAAAAGAATCCTCATTGACAGTACAACCATTTTTTGCATATCACCTTTCACAATAAGCATGAATTTAAGTATACAATTTTAGTGTACACGTGATCAAAAATGCAGATCAGCAACAAACGTTTAATCCACCTTCATTTCTTAAACAAATAGAACTAGTAATGGAGATTTATATTTCTACACTTAAATCAATGTGGTCACCATTCTTAAGTGCTTCCCATGCAAGACAGTTAGCTTGGCTACATGGGCAAGCCCCCACTTCTCCAAAAGGAACAAGAAGAGATATGACTGGAAACTCAGGGACTTGGGAGTTTTAAATTGTACAGATGCTGAAGTATTTATAAATAACCTGAGCACAACCACAAGTGATTTAAGCAAATTGCAACACCCTTTGTGGTCTTCTCTACCAGCGTTAGAAACTAATCAATGGCTCTTATCTAACACATTGCCTCAGTGGGAAAGAATAAAAGGGCAAGCTCATAGTTGATCCCAGAGGCACTTGGTACAACCCAAGGTGAAGGTTCTTTGCCTCTTAGCTACGTCTGAACTCAGTTGTGGATACAACCAACAGCAGCAGCAACAATTTTGAGAAGGTGAAGGCGGCACCTTCACCCACTGAACTTCAAGAAGTAATTTGGAATAATGAGTGAATTTGCAAAGGGACTCCAGCTTTGGTGGCATTTAGCCATCTTTACCCATCATCAATAGCACAGTTGTGGTTGTAAGCCATACAGGGTGCCCAGCACTCAGTCAGTGCACTAGGCCTGAAGGACACCTGGACCCTGGCCCAGGGCACAGGCCACAGGCCCAGGGGAATGGCACACCACCAGCGTTAGCACACACACTGCATGGGAACAGGGACACGCCTGTGCATTAACAGCAAAGCCCTACGCTTGTCTGCATCCAGAAGAGTGCTTGTCCTTTTCAAATCCAGCCTGAGGAAGCTCATGAACCTGTACTTTTATATACTGGAAAATGATATGCTTATAGGAGAACACTTTGTGGCTTCATATTTGTATAGAACCGTAATGTAGATACAGATGATTACTCTAATGTTTGTGTTTGTAATTTCATCAAAATCAGATGGGTGGGACTTCAATTATTCGGCTCCTGTCACATTGTATCAGCTATTGCAGTATAATTATATGCTGATTCAAGATCTGCTGCCCACCCCTGTTGGAATGAATCTCACTTTAGAAAGAAAATTATTATAGGATGATGGTCTGCAGCAACTGCTGAAACAAGCTCAAAAGAATGGATAAAATACTTTGATTACTGTTCATCGTGATGTGGAAAGCACACAAGGGTTGGAACAAGTGAAGTGAGAGCACATGGATGGATAGTGGGACTGGTGGGACACTTCTCAGACGGTCACCATCACTAAAGGGAGTTTAAATGAGATGTTTTACTTTGTTCTTCTCCTATTACTAATCCTATTACGTTTTGTCTTAATTGTACCACTATGTATTTGCACTTGGGAAATCATGAAGCAATTGACTTTGGTCCTGTCAGCCCTGTGATTCCTTTCAGGAAAATATGTGATGGTTCCAAAGTGAGACTTATATTATAAGAAGAAACATAAGTATGGAAATGAGGAATTGATGAATAACAGGAGCAAAGTTCCAAATAACAAGACAGAAAACAAAGCAGTTAAGCAATGGAAGCAACAGCCATAGGAATGTAGAAAACAGAAAACTGACGTCCTAGGTCTTTGAAGAGGAGGGAATAAAAAAATCACCTTTCTTATTCAGGACCTTTTTGATGGGCCAAGAAATGCCCAGGTCTGACTGTTTTTGTGGTTAGAACTTGCCCTTGCCACGAACTTTCATCATTATAACATAACTCTAATAGTACAAGCCACATCCCTAGCTCAGCCCCCTCTGCCCACCAAGAGGCCACTGCCCATGAGCACGTACCATGACTTCTTGGGACACTGTAGCTTGAGTCTGAAGCAGAGAGGAAAGCTAACAGCCACTTCACCATGGAGCAAGACTGTAACCTGCAGGTGTGCCTGCCTTGGTCTGTCTCCATCTAGCTCTGACAGTTTACCACCCAGCACCCCTTTCTGCACACAGCTGTATATAAATCAAAAATCTGCACTTCGTGTGGTCAGCAATTTCTTGCACACCAAAAGGGTGAAAGAGCCAGTTTTGGGACAATACTCTTCTGCAATCATTACTGTAAAAAATTATAGTCATAGCAGAATTAAATTCTGAATCAGTGGAGCTCCCCAACAAACTCCCAACAGCAGGACAGTATTATCCTCTGGCTCTCTCTGTTGTCCCTGCTCTCAGTGCAAGCAGGCTCAAGGACATTGCCTGGGCTGGGATTTACACTTGTTCCTCCCCATGTTTAAGCTTGACTCTTCACGACCCTACTACTACCAGTCACTGCTGAGCCTCATCCCCTGTTCTGCCAACTCTAACTCCAAACTCCAGTCACAGCATTTGCTGCACCTTGGCTCCTCCCTGCTACCTCTCCTCCTATGCCAAGGGTTCAGATCCAAGTCAGGTACTTCATTTATCCACTCCAGCCCCAAACAGGTTGAAATACACTGTTTCCACTCAGTTCTTCCTGCTTGCTGGATCCCTGCAGAGGAGCTGGGGTTTTTTTACAGAAAGAAATGCAAGCAAAAAAATACTTCTTTCATTGCACTGAAATCCTTCCCAGGACACTGTGAATTACTTACCATGCAGTAAGCCTCAGGCATGCATTCACCACAGAAAATCTCAGGCTCAATTGAAAGAAGTCTCATGTCTTTCAGTCATGACCTGCTTTCCTAGAATCCAGTTCACATCAGCTTTGCTACCATTAAGCTAAAAAACCCCCAAAACTACAGGACTGACAGTTTCCATTCCTTTACTCAAAACTCACACAGTAAGTGAAACTTAGACCTTTTAGCACTGAGTAATTACTACATACCAGTAACACCAGGTTAGACAGAAGCCATGATATTGTAATAAATCCTGAGTACATTCAGTAACTCTTCTTATATTTTATTGTCAGTAACAGAAACACAGCAAGGTACAAGGCACACAGCTTTTGAGCACTTCACCACAGTGTGCTAAGTGCTATATAGAATAGAAATTCACTTTAAAGTAAACGTAAGTATTTTAATGATTATCTTAACATTTCCGTGGCTGCTGAATAATGTAAATTCTTTTAGGCAGTATGAACTTCTCCAAGGTAGGCTGTGGCTTTTGGTGAGCCACTTGTAATGTTGCTGCATGGATTTTGTGGCTCATCTGTAACATTAAAGGGGGGAGAAAAAAGTTGTGATAGAATACAGATTTTTCAGCTATTCTCTTTTTAAATTTCATCCCATTAAAGTAGTTTAAAAGGAGCAGTAAAACCTAAACCCACAACAAGTTCAAGTGATCAATACACAGAACTTACGGTAACTCAGTATATTTAGTTATAACTTCTGTTTTCAAAGTGGTATTAGTCTGACTACTCTTAGGGAATTTTTGATTTTTTTTCTTCCCTTGTTTAGTAGTTCATACAATGAGCTTCCAAGATAAGGAAAATACAGCAAATAATCAGTATGCCAGAGTTAGCAGTAAGTTGAATTAAATTCTTATTTTCCCAGGTTCAAAATCGTCACTATTACAGTAGCTAATTATCACATTCTGAAGTAGCAAGGAAGCTTCATATACAAGATTCTGGAAACCAACAGGAGAAGGAAATGGGGGTCATAACAGAGGAGACGAGGACAGGTGGAAGAGAAAGAGGATGAGTTGTATCTGTCCTCCTCAAAGTCTAAGAAAAAATTCAAGATTTAGAGGCTAAAGTTATAAGCACAAGAGTTGATAAAAGGCTTGTGTTGGTTGAAAATGTAACTGATGGTTTACTGAGCTCTAGGTATGAGGAACTCTTGAATGCTCCAGAGTCTGAAGACTGCAAGTGTGTAACAAAGAGATGATAACTGTGAGGTCTTTGGATTACCATGCAAACCAAAGAGCTGCTTGTGAAATCAGCTCTTCCAGAGGGCAGGTGTAAGTCTGCACCAACAGCCTAATGAGACACAGGGCAGAATCTGTAAGCATGTGATAAACAGAAGGGTCCATTAGCAGCTGTGGGATACAAGATTTTACAGGACCCTGCAGTTCTCCTAAGGGAGAAGTCAAAAGGAGCTTGACTGAATGATGCCAGGTCTCAGATGAAGCAGCAAGATACGGGGCAGCAGTAGGACATGCTGTGCCTGTTGTCTTGGGGATCATTCCCAGAGCAGGACACTGGGTCACCATCCTGTGATGCCACCCACCTCCCCCAGGTGGCTCTGTATTTTTGCTGGAGCCTTACAGAAGTGGGAGTGATTTCCACGGCGGGATAAAGCACTGAAGACAAGGTTTTGCTCTGCACTGTAATCCCAGCTCGGCCAGACACTGGTCACTCTTCCCCGTATCTCACTAAGGCTGATGCCCAGGACACAGCTCAGTGTCTGGCTGTGCTCAGCCCAGGTGTGCACAGGCACCCAGCCCATGTCACAGTAACCAGGAGTGCACCCAGAGTAAGGAGAGGAGGTCAGGTACTTTTCAGCCATCCAGCAGCTCAGCCACACAACCACTACAGAAACAGGTTATCCCAAGAACATTTAGTGGCAGATCAAACACCTGCAACTGCCAGACGCCAGTTTAAGGAAAGTTCACTTTTTAACCTTCATTCATGCTCAGATTTAGGAAGAAACCCTGACTTTTTCTTCCAGACTTACTTTGTTCAGTGCTTCTGCTACCAAGACACCCATGTTCTGAGGTTTTGCAAAACTGACAACAGCACTGTAAAGCAGAAGAAAAAAATATTTAGCATTTTCATCTCACAGAAAAACTTGAGCACTTGTCACTTTCAATTTCCAGACTTAAAACAAAATATTTTGCAATATAAATTTAGGGTTTGGAGCTAAATCTTTTCATCACATTGAAAACTATATAATATCAAAAAAAGCATGCTGTTTCAGAATGGAACAACAGAAAATCTGTGTGACAGGCTGTTTAATTCAGATATACAAAAAACTGTATATGAAATGTCCTTGAATACCTCAAAAAGGATTTTTTTTTCTCAGAAGCTGAGCAGTTATACCCTTATCTACAAATAATTTTCTTGATTCCAACCTAGACCCATGAAAAAATTCACCCTCTGCTTTTGGAGAGTGTTTCCTTTCACAGCAACTATTTGTCAAGCAAGAACTTTTTTCACAAGATTATCCCATTACTTTCTCCATATTCCAATGAATAACACCATGTTACCAATATTCCACAAATAAATCTGTGGATATGGAATAATTTACTTCAACAACAGGAAGAACTTCAAATGGCATATTCTTCTGATGATACCATTATACTCACTGACACATCTGTAGCTTAAAATGGAATAGGGAAAAATAATTATAAACCCCAAATACCACAGATGTGACTCTTGAAAAAGCAGGTATTGCTTTAGTTAAGTTAATGATTCTGTGGATCAGGCAAGACATTTCCTAATGACATTTCAATTTAGCAATCGACAGTTTGCTACACTGACAAATAAAAGTTACTTAAGATCTGTGTATACCATTAGGTAACTATGACAATGGAAAAGACTGCAAAATTACACTCAGGCAATTGGCAACAAATGAAAATAAAAAGTTTCTAATCCCAGAAGAATAAAAAACGAAAAACTTCAGGAACACCACAAGTCATTAAAATTTTACATCTTTATACTGGTTAACTTAACTTTTTTAAAGTGACATTTAAGAAAAGTGCATGCATTTAGGAAAAATGTTCAGTCTTTGAAAAAGCTACAAGAAAATACTTGTTTTAATGACCACATCAACTGGTTGCTGTTACTTTATTCAAAATAGAAGCATGCCTTCATTTTTTGGGGAAAACAGCTTGACTAACCTTATAAAGCAGGAAACAGCAAAAGCCAAATTAGATTTTAGATTGAAATGGGGGGAATATCCTATACAGGATAGATAAGACTCTTCCTTGGGGGTAGTTGATGTGGGTTTAATTTCCTTTAGAATGTGGACATCCTAAAGTTCATTCCAACTTTACTGGAAACTGTTGGATCATTCCTTTATTAGGCACAGTTATGTAATACATTGTTTTAATTTCTGTTCCGTAAAACATGACAGTAGAGATGAGATTCAGTCTTTGCTTTTCATTGTAAGGCACTGTCCTTGGGTTTTGAAGTTGTTGGGTTTTGGTGTTTTTTAAGTCAATCCTTACTTCAATATCGGTATTATTTTATCTCTAAATTGAACAAGTTAATTTATTTAAGAATTGAACTTTTATAGAATAAGACTTTTTTTGTTTTCAAAGATCATTACCTATGAACTTGAACTACAGGGCAGGGCTGAACAGCCCCTGCATTGTAATACCTTGACTTTTCTTTTCCTGGAGTTTTAGCATTTTTCTCAACAGGTCCATTCTCTTGCTTTTTAGACACTCTCATACCTCCAGCTTTAACTGCAAGAAGAAAGTGAAATGTAAGTAAAAATACCTACAGGATTACATACCACATAACATACACCAGAAGAGAAGACTCTTACCCCAGAAAACCATTAGCCAGAAATCATCTTTCAGTATTTACTCCATTCTTTACTTGTACACACAGGAGTAGCCAAAGAAGTGCAGCAAAGGCTTCAAAATTCTGTGTCATGGGAGACTCCAATCAACTTCCAGATGCCATAAATCAAGAAATCAGAGTGGTTTCAAGCACTGCTAACTGTATTAAACATCTTACTATGTTAATATGCATTCTTCCCTTGAAACTATTACATCTCAGATTTGTATTTTAAAAACAAAAAAGAAAAACCACCATCTGAATGCTTTCAAGTTTTTGAACAATGTGATTAACAGCAATAAGGATTTCATGATTAGTTCAGAGTATTCCAGAATAAATCTAATAATGCAAATAAGAACCAGATGTATACTCATCTTGTACTTGTGTTCCAACATGTTTAATTATATTTTATTAACATATCTGCCAATCACAGAACCAATTAGCACTAATTAAGCTACAGGTGACCTAACAATAACAATTTAAGTTCTGAGGCATGTCTGAAAATTGAATTCTGAACAAAGAACACAAAGTTATCTAAAACATTCTCTTGAAAGAAATACTTTCTCCCTCTTTAGGAGAGCATTTTAAGTTTTAAAACTATGAGTAAGAAAGAACAACTTTAGTGTTCTTTCCTCATCCCGTTCAACAAGGTGCTTCACCTCTCAGCAAGACTCCTATTCTGACTGTGAGCAGTCAAGGCTAGAGTTTAAATTTGGGGGTGGGTGAGAATAGGGAATGGGGAAAGAATTAGTCAATTAGTCAAAAAAAGCCCTGGCATCTTTCAAGAGCTCAGACATCTTCTTGACATAATTTCTCTTTATATAAGTTCATCCAGAACACCAATGCAAGTTATCCCAAGTGTTTTCCCACAGATTGTTAGTTTCTTGTCTTTTAATAAACCAGTCAAGCCACAAACAGGAAAACCACTAAAATTTTGGAATGAAGTAAAAAAAAAGGTAACTAAACCTAGACCCACATCTTTTGGTTTGGGACCTTGGCTCAGATGCAGGACTGGCAATTTCTAGATACAAGCATTGTTTTTAAATTAGCAGGGCGAGGAGATCCAGACAGAGGCAGACATTTACACTATGAGGCTTTACACAAAGCACAAGGGGAGCCAGGCAAGGAGGAGAGAGATACTGCAATGTGGACAATCTGTTATTGTGTCTATTACCAGTAGGCCCACAGAACAACCTTATCTATAATGATTAAAAATAACCCACCTTCCTTTCCATCTCTGCACTGACTTGAAACTAGCCACTAGGAACAGCTGTCCCACTTGCTAACACACATCCATGTGGGGGAAGAGTTAAACACAGATGCATCTGGGATGCACCACAAAGCCGTAATTTGCTTTCCAAAGCAGTAGAGAGGTATGTCAAACTTTTAACACAGAGTTCAACTTCTTTATTTTTATTAAGTGACCTGTTAGCCATGTAATCTAACAGTTAAGTGACAAAATCTTTACTAATTTCCATTTTTAAAATAAAACAAGAAAGTAAGGAGACACATTCCCTTTTATGCTCCCCTCTCAAAAGAAAACCCCAGCAAACAACCACAACCTCAACCTCAAAGAAGAAAACAACACAGGAACAAACCCAAGCGAAAACAAAGACAGCTTGGCTGAATACTGGTCAGAACAAAGGTGCCCACCTGGCCTTTGGTCACTAAGTACATGACTGAAACCACTGACTGCCGCCTCCAGCCCTTGGCCAAGCCGGTGCCCACAGTCACACGTAGGCTCACCAAGACTGACTCGCAGATTTGCAAGCCTTCAAGTTGCAGTTCAGAAAGACCAGAACCTACTCCAGGTCACTGACTACAATGGTTTAAAGCCCTTTCAGGTACAGCTCAACTGTCCCTGCCACACACACAAAAATCCAGGATTGGACCAGGGACAAGCTGAAAAAAAATATTTACATCCCAAATTCATGTAAAAGCATGCTAAAAAAACCACCAAAAAACCGAAACAAAACACAACCAAAACAACAACCCCTCCAAACAAAAAACATTTTCAAGAAAACAAAGTTTTTATAGGTACAGGGAGACACACAAGTATGTGCTCCTCAGGCACTAACTGCTCCTAATAAACCGAGGGGAAGCCCCAGCTGGTTTAAAGCCTTGTAGAGACGGTTCCTCACGTTTCCAAGGCTGACCTGCAGTGACTGTCCTCGCAGTGACTATCCCGCAGCTCTAAAGGCTGAGCCTGCAGCATCTCAGCGTGTGCCCCAGAGCAGGCGGGACACAGCCCCCGCACTGCTGTGTGTGACACCGCTCCGCACAGCTCCTGGGAGGAGCTGCTCACACGGTGTGCCTTTACACGCTCCCCCAACAAACACCGGCGCTACTACACTCGCTACTACATGCTTACAGTGCCGGTACTACACCCTTACCGCCGCCACACAGGCAGAGCGGGCGGGAACCGCAGCCCCGAAGGCTTCCCTCACAGAGATCGATCGGGCCGGGGGGGGCTTGGTGGAGGGGAAGTCAATTCTTCACGTTACTACAGGAGGCGAGGGATACGGCTGTAACATTCAACACAGATTTTTCATTGACCACGGACACCCCTTTCTCTCGCTATCCCTCAGTAACACGTTCCCGATCGCCGAGCGCACCCGTGATGAAGCGGCTGCGGGAACTGCTGGGGCGAGCGGGCCGCGCCCCACAGACCCACCTCCCCCATTCCCGGTCCCACAAGGCCGCTCCTCTCGGCGGAGGAGCTGCATCTGTGCGGGACGGTGCGGCGGGAGAGCCCCTCACACCCGCCCGGAGCGGCCCCGGCCCCGGCCCCTACCTGCGGGAGGGCGCCGGCCCGGCGGGACACTCCTCCTCAGCGCCATGGCGGGACCGGGAGCGCCGGGAACCAAGCGGGGTAGAGCACCACGGAACCCCGCAGGAAACTGCGCACCGAGCCGAGCGGCTGCGCCTTGTGCGGGGCCGGGCGGTCCGGGTGGGGCGGGGCGGGGTCCCGAGAGCGGGGCGCGGCCTGAGGGGCGGTACGAAGTCGGTACCGAGAGGCGGGAGCGGCGTGAGGGCGGGCAGGGGTGTGAGGGCAGGGGAGCGGCCTGAGGGGCGGTACGAAGTCGGTGCTGAGAGGCGGGAGCGGCGTGAGGGCGGGCAGGGGTGTGAGGGCAGGGGAGCGGCGTGAGGGGCGGTACGAAGTCGGTACCGAGAGGCGGGAGCGGCGTGGGCGGCGTGAGGGCGGGCAGGGGTGTGAGGGGCGGTACGAAGCCGACAGTGAGGGCAGAGGAGCGATGTGAGGGCAGTGTGAGAGCGGGCAGCAGTGTGAGGGGAGGTGAAGGCAGGGGAGTGGTGTGAGGGGCGGTACGAAGTCGGTACCGAGAGGCGGGAGCGGTGTGAGGGCGGGCAGGGGTGTGAGGGCAGGGGAGCGGCGTGAGGGGCGGTACGAAGTCGGTACCGAGAGGCGGGAGCGGCGTGGGCGGCGTGAGGGCGGACAGGGGTGTGAGGGCAGGGGAGTGGTGTGAGGGGCGGTACGAAGTCGGTACTGAGAGGCGGGAGCGGTGTGAGGGCGGTACGAAGCCGATAGTGAGGGCAGGGGAGCGGTGTGAGGGCGGTGTGAAGGCGAGGAGCGATGTGAGGGGAGGTGAGGGCAGGGGAGCGGTGTGAGGGCAGTAGGAAGCCGATAGTGAGGCCAGAGGAGCGGTGTGAGGGCGGGCAGCGGTGTGAGGGTTGCGGTGAAGGCGAGGAGCGGTGTGAGGGCGGTGAGGGCAGGGGAGCGGTGTGAGGGTTGGGGTGAAGGCGAGGAGCGGTGTGAAGGCGGGGGAGCCGTGTGAGGGGCAAGGTCTTTCAGAAAGATGGCTAAAGACTCAAAAGAACTCGATTTAGCGAGGTAAATCTTACCCTCTTCAATCGATAGTATCTGCTTGAAACAAGCAAAACATTGTTATTCACGCGCCCTCTTTAAAAAATCTATGACCTTAACAAACATTGACGCTTTACACAACGTAGTAGAAACACAACTGGAAGTAAATACAGCTAATCTGCTATTATTAGCTGTACAAACTCCTCAACATTTTCATTTTCAGTATTTAAAATGACAAAAAAAAAAAAAAAAAAGAAGAAAGGAATTATTTTTTAATGTTTGCCCTCTGTGTTGTACGCTGTGGATGAAGAAGTCCTCACGAAGGTTGCCGGTTTCCTGGGCCTGTCGGTGGCTGTGACATTTTGTGTTGCTGTGCTGGTCTCCCCGGGCCCCGGAGGGATGTGGGGGCGCAGGGTGCATCCTGAGGGTCCTGCCAGCCTTCCTAGGTTGCTGTCAGCGTGATCTGCTTTGCCGTGCTAAAGCATTTCAGCACAAAATTTAGCTCTTTTGAGGATCTGAAAGCAAAACAAAAGAAGAAAATGAAAGCAAAATGAAAGAAGAAAAAAATTGTTATTCTTGTGATTTATTTGTAATTGTCTTAGTATTGAATCTCAACGATTAAAAAAAAAAAAAGTGGGGAGATGGAATGTAAAAATAGGATGTGATTAAGTGGAATCTGAGGAAGGGGGAAATGAAGTTAAAAAAATAGAAAATAGACTAAGAAACCAGTAGATATTTATAGCATGACAACCTCCTTATGAGTGACTACCGTTGGCTTGGATCTTTAAAGCAGAAAAAATGAAAGGACATCCAGTCTAAACTAGATCTCTCTGATATTTAATTCTGTATGTATGAGGCAGGAAATAATTTTGAAATGCAGCAATTTCCTCCCTAGAAAAGCAACTTTGCAAATATTAAAGTCGATCATGCTGCATGTGTCTGCCCAAAAGCACTTAACGTTGAAGTGGATGATGGCAATTTTGATTGGGGAAATAAATTCTTTCAGGTAAAATGATCTGCAGGAGAGAGAACAAAAGAACCCTACTCTGAAGTATTTGGCCAGTAGTAAGGGGTTTTGATATTTGTGTTACTCTGCCTCAGCAGAAGAATACTGATTTTTCAGTTTCTTTACCTGAGCTGTTTGTTACTGCACAGATTGGTGAGGTGAAGTTTCATTACTTACACATAAGGCAGTCATGTCGTGCAGCTTTGGTGTGCTGCTTAAAGCATTGATGATGATAAGGTTTAATGCCATTGTACATCACTTCTGGGAATTCTTTGGACAAGCATGGGAACTTGGCTTAAATAAAAAATTGTAAGTTCATGTTGACTTCTTACCATATTAACTATAATATACCATTTCTTTATTTTTTCTCCACCCTCTCTCCTTCATTTCCTCTGTCACTTGTTATATCTTTAGAGCAGAAGCTGTTGTAAATTGAACCCGTATTTACACAGTACTTGTTGGAGCACCTTAGTCTTGACAGACAGCCATTGGCACTACCTCAACAATGCCACAGCACCAGCTTGGATTTTATTGAATAATTTAATTTGTTTAGACTTTTTTTTCTGTTTTCATTCAGACTTTTTACCTGTTGGAAATTATTAGACTGATTTGTCTGGGTGAGAAGAATCAGCAGGAGAATAATCCTTCAGTGGCTATGGGATAGTGCAGTTGAAATCTCTTGCTTTTCCTGCCATCCTCAGTCCTATTTTCTGATCACACAAATATCAAACTTCAGAGATGATCATCTGGTGCTAGGGATAGATTTATTTTAATGACAGTAATTTGTGAATGACTGAATTAAGAATGAGTTTATATCGTAATGGTTCTATGTATTTTCAGAATTTTTTTTCCATAACAGAGGCTGATGTGGGAAAGCCTGAGGGGAGACACAGAATTTAAATTGTGATAGTGAAAGAGACAATAGTCATAGAAAATTTTCTTGAGTGGTTCTTTCAGCATTCTGGAACTCTTCCTATTTCCTGGCAATTCCTCCTTTATAATCAACATTTTATGGGCAGGTTATTGGCTGATTGCAAAGTTTGAAAAGTCACTTGGCAGGAACAAAAATCACCGTGTTCCCAAGCAGACTGTCTGTTCTAATCCAGCTAACAGCTATTAGCATAATTATACACTAGCTATAGTCCACATCTAAAATAAGCAGTTAGCCTGCAGACATATGGAATACCTTCCTCATGTGTCATATTTTAAATCAGATCTCTATGTTGTTAAAATCTATTGCTCATGACTGCAGTCTTATTTCCAGTATTCCTTGTTTTCAAATGTCAGAATTACTAAATTGTGGTTACTGATACAAATTGATACTGGTTTTATGTCTGGCAACTGAGTGGTGAAATAGTGCTGCTGTTTTTTTCAGCTCAGTGGCAGGTAGGCAATACCTTTTTCAGATGGTTTTAGATCCTCCAGGAGCCCAACGGAGACAACAAATATTCTGGGGCATGTATATAGCCTATTTTTTATTAATACATGCTTTAATTTCCCCTACCCTTGGTTTTATTTTCTGTTTCCTAGTAGTTCAGCACAAAGTCCATAATCTTAGAGAGATCATTTTTGTTAAGTGTCTAAAGCAAGGACAAGTGAAGGCAGCCATATTTTCAGTGGGGTTTGTATTGATATAATTGCTCACTAGTGCACATAGTATGTATTTGACAAAATCTGCAGGATAAGTCTGGCTTCATGTCTGTAAAGCTTGCCTGTTTCTTGTAGGAAGCCTGGTGAGTTCAGGTCGTGGTTCTGATCTGGATGCCAGTTATTTCTCAGACTACAGGAGAAAAAGAAGTCTCCAGGCTGGAAAGTGCTGGAAGGTAAAGGGCAACATCATTAAGCAGAGGAATTTTCTGGCTAATTTTAACTATAGATTTTTTTTCACAGAAGGACTAAAAAGATATACCTTTGTCAGCAAATGTTTTATCCACCTAAGTGCCCATGTTTAAAAAAGTATTGCTGGGCTGTGGAATAAGTGAGTGAATTCTAAAGAATTAGGTTGCAGCACATTGAGACAGAGGCCTTTGGAATTTCATCCTAATGGAGATCAGTTTTTCTCAGTGTGATTGCTTTCTGCCAATGAATAGGCAAATAGTTCATTTCACAATCTTTCTGACTTTGAGGGCTTGCTGAAAATTAGCACATTATATTGCTACTTGTCTAATTCTTTTACACATAGTTCATGTAATGTTGAACAGCCCAGAAGGTGGTGTTTCATACAATAAAATGTTTGTATAAAGATACTTACTAATCTCTGGGATGCCCTGAAGCAGGAAGATGTGGTGCCTGGTATCATTGACTTGCTGTGGGTCAGTGAAGGAGCTGACCCAGCCCTTGGGTGTCTGTGGAAACGCTGCTGCAGCCTCCCAAGGGGCTGCCTGCTCTGCTCTACACAGTACCATCAGCTCTGCTGCTGTGACAGTGAGTGTGCCACAACTGCACGCTGAACCTGCACTGACATGGAGCATGCAGACAGTTAGGACAGCACTTATCCCTTGGCTGGGCAATGTAGTTTTTAAAAAATAGAGTGAAATTGAAAAAGAAAATTGAGGAACAGATCATATTGAGGCAAGCTCTACAGGGGGATGTGAGGACAAGGAGCAGAACAGGAATACTTACTGGAGTTTTAAAAGGAGAATGCAGCAGTTTCTTCAGAGAAACCATCATACAAACCTGCCCATTCCATTGTTGAACATGTGTCATACTGAGCTTTTGGTTCTCTTTCTATGTTCAAAGCATTTCTTTCTGTTCAAACCATATGAAAAGTCAATTCAACTCCTACACATTATTTAAAGATATGGAGAGTGCTGCCACAGAATGAGGGCAGGCAAGTTGATGTGGACAGCTGAAATCCTGCTCATAGCCCTTCCAGACACAGCCCAGGACTCAGCATGGCAGTGCTTCCTGGGCAGGTGTGCTAGTAAATGGAAAACCAGGAAATTCTTGCTCCTGTGGTTAGTCCACAGAGTGGGAACGAAAGAATGAGATGGCTGTGGCAGCAGAACAACCAGCGAGGCCAGGACAGCTGCTGGTCCAACCACCCACAGGGCACCATCCTGCCCTGGGAAGAAACAAGGTCAACCTTCCTCTTTGTCTAGTTGTCATGTAATTATCAACTGTGCTCTAAATTAAAATGCCATCTACCAAGCCAAATAAATATTACACATTTTTTTATCTGGTAAAAACCTTCATAAATGCAAAAAGAAAACTCGGTATTTTTTTGAAAATGCATGCATTTTAAGCTAGTGAATGCCCTGTAAGTTGTAAGAATCTCGATAGAAAATATTTAGAATCTCTAATGAAGTAGTATTGTCTTTGGATAACAGAACTCAGAAATATCACTTTGATGCTAATTGTGAGCAAATGAAGAACCTTGCTGCTGATTTCTGTCTTCTCCCCCCTCCGTGGCAGTGCTTGGAGAGGTTTCCAAGTGGGGCAGCCAGCACTGGAACCTTCCCTCACCTCTACCTGACAGCCACAAACGAATCCCTGCACTCTGTGATGGCAAATCACCAACTTCCAGGCACGTCTCAGCGAGAGCTCTCCCCTAGTGCCTGCTGTTGTTGACAGCTACTGGAATCTACTTGTAGCTACAGTCATGTTTCCCTTATTTTTCCAAAAGTTTATTCATGTTTATGTTACCTTTTGTGAGTGTTAGTCTTTGATACAGTGACTCAAATGCAGAATGCATGCTTGAGTACTTGTCCTTGGCTGAGATGGATTCTCTTCAGTCTGTTCCCTGACAGAAAAACTCAATATTAGCCTTTTTCCCAGTTGTTAGAGTCCAGGGCATTCCCCTGGGAGGCCACAGACCTCGGCAGAGAGGTTTGGGACTCGAGCAAGAGGGTCTTGGATCTGTCCAGGGGGGTGACAGAAACCAGGAGGACACTGCCTTTGACTTCAGCCCATGGGAACAGCTTCCAACATTGAGAGAAGAATGACAAACCACAAAGACGTGAAACCAGTAGTTCAGCTTAGTGTAGGATGAAAAATGATGTAGTTTTGTGTTTTTAGAATGTAGGTACACGGGAGACAGGATGGAGGATTTCGGGTGGTGCCCTGAGTTTTTCATTCTGCTCCCCTGGCCTCCACCTCGTGGTGACGGTGGCACAAAGGAGTTTAGGAGCCCGGGTGAGAGTGGAGTTGACCCCTTTAGCACAGGTGAGAGGCACTGGAACAGAACTGCAGACAGCTGATATGTAACTGTGTGTCCAAAGGGGCTGTGACATCCCACTGCGGGGGCAGTCCTCTCGTGTCCCAGCTGCTGTTCAGATCCTGGCACGGGGAACATGGGGAGATAGGAAATAATAAACACCACGAGAAATGGAGAAAACAGGACCTTGAAGACTCCGCCTCTTTCTTGTGACCTGGCTCAAGGCTTTCAGAGGCAAAATAACTCTCAACCACCTAAATCTCGAGTGAAGAGCCCAACCAGAGACCCAGTGTTCTCAATCCTTCTTCGGGATACTGGAAAGCCTGAAACCCCAAGGAAAATGCAGTGACGGGGAGCAATCATGATAGGTACAGACAGAGTAGAGGCAACAGACTCTACAGCACAGGAGAGTTTGTGATTTAGTTACTTAAAAAGAATCAAACATGTTTATTAGAAAGAAATCCAAGCCGAATGTAGTCAGAATGGAGACCATCATTTCTAGGACAGCAAGGTGACCTCAATTTCCTTGACAGAGCAAGAGGAGGGGTAGAGGAGTGGTGGAAAGAAAACAGACCAAAATTCTGAAACATCTCAGATTACAAATACCAAAAGTAAAAACACAAGTCTGAGGAATCTTGGTAGGAAGTGATGGATTCAGCATTTTGGGCTGCCAGCCTGACACATTCAGGACATTTCCACTGGAGAGAACCAGGAAAGTGGCTCAAATGTTTTGATATGTTTAATCTGCTTAAGAATATGCAATTAGACTTCATTTTCATGGTATTTGTTTCTAAATATCACACACAGAAAATAGTAAGAAAAAAAATGAGCAGGGAACAGCTTTCCATGGATGAGACTTCCATATTTATTGTTAATCCATGTGCATAGAAAATGGCAGTGAAGTTCCTTATGAAATAGGCAGGGAATGGGAGAGATATGGATATACTGGACTGAACTTTGTGCTTCAAAATTACACTATTCATTTTTTTTAACTTTGGGCTCTTTTCCTCTTAGAATTCATAACACTTTCTTGGGTTTGGGTTTGGTTTTTTGGTGCATGATGTTTTAAATTCCTTTTTCAATGACACACTGCATTACAAATGGATGGCACTTGAGACCAGTGGCATTTCCATATTTACACCAACGAAGAAATTTACATGACGCAGTAGCATACAATCCTGACATTCAGTAATAGCAATAAAACAAGGGCAGCATTGGATTGTTTCTGTACAAACTATCAGAACAAGACTTTTATTCACATAAAAAAAATCAGTTTTAATTTGCTCTGACCTACACACTTTCCAAATTCATCGTACTCAATTCTCAAACCTTTCATCACATCGCCCACACCCTCACCAGACTACAGGAGCTACAAGTAATGATACCTAACACCTAAGCCGAGCAAAACCATCCCTGCCAGCTCTTTCTCCTGACAATGCTTCCCTCAAAAAAAAAAAAAAAAAAAAGATCAATCGTCCTTTTTTCCTTCTTTTCTTTCACTTTCCCATTTCTTAACCAAAACAACACGGGGCCATTCCAGTCCTTCTCAAGCCAGACAAGAAGCACGCTGGGGTTTTCTCTCTGGTGCTACACCCAAGAGTCAGGAGAGCCTGGGTACTGTTCTGCTCGGTAAGAAGATCGTCTGGTGGAATAAAAGTCTACATAATTGGTGGTTGATTTCAGTCCATACTGTGTTGTGTAATCTGAAGTAGCAGGGAAGTGAACTCGATCGTCAAAGTAAGGGTCCTCGTAGCTGTGTGGGGACTGCAGGTACAACCGGTAGGCATCATAGTTTTTCCTGCTGGCATCTTCTTGGCTGTAGTACAGATGCTGATGCTGCTGGTAAAAGGATAGCAAAATAAACTCAAAAATATAATTAGCAGAGAAAGTACTTTTCCCAAGTGCAGCTCTACCCATGACAGTAACACAGGTTTCAAACCTCCATGAAATGTACCCAGGGAAATGGAGGAAATGCCTCTGAGTCTGCTGTGTGTCCTCCTACATCACTTGAAGGGAGTAACTCTGAACATGCACAGCTTTAGAGCTCAAGTAGAGTAAGTAGAGAACGTGGCCATAGCTACCAAAAGCAGCCCAAAGCCCACTCAAGTCAGAAAGGAGGTCTCAGGTCCCATGTCAGAAGGTGCCAGAGCAGGTGATCACAGGGAGCCAGCCAGGCTCCAGCTGCCCTGAGGCTCTGCCCTGTCAGGGCACTGACCCAGCTCTGGGAGCAGGGCACGTGCCCAGAGCCCGGCTGCCTCAGCCCCTCCTGCCCCGCCTGGGCTCACCTGCAGCCGCCGGCTCTGCTCTCTGCCTGGGGAGGAATAGGAGCTGATGTAGATTGGTGAAGCTTTGCTGGAACCTGCAGGGAAAGTTAAATGCATCAACTTCAGTCTTTATTCATTCAGCCTTAAGTCTATTGGTGTTTATCTTGCCCTGTACATAGCACCTATACTATGAAATCTGCAGATTTCAGTACCTGCTAATGATATAACCTAATAACAGAATGCAGGCAAATGTTGTTCCTCAGCAGCAGTCACAGCAAAGCCAGGAGGTTTATGTTGCTGTTTCTCATTTTACACACTCAAAATCTTTAAAGCAAGGAGTTTCCTTCTCTTTAGTCACTGTCATCTATTGGTTTGCTACTTGTGTGACATCGTAGGAAGGAAAAGAGAGATCAGAGAAAAGATGAAATCTTGGTATAATTTAGTAATATAGTAATATACAACTGCAGATTAAAATTTATAACATCACCATCACAATATAATGTACATAATAATACAATTTTCTGTACTGGTATTTTAAATAAAAATAAGAATTCCAACTGCCTCTCGCTTTCCAACGTAGGAAGGGACCTGTGTTTACTCTGGCCCTGGGCAGTTTTAGGGCAGAGCTGGGTGCCACCCTGCCCTGTGCCGCAGCCAGGAAACACGAGTGGGAATGGACAGAACCAGTTGGCAGTGACCAGCCCGCTCATGCTGGCTGTGTCCGACTGTGAACTCTTCCCACAAGGGAGAAGTCTCTGTTCCAGAAGATGCTCAGCTGGTCTCTTACCAGTGTAGATGTCTTTATGTGCAATGACATCGCCCTGGCTGCTGTAATACTGCATAGAAGGGTGTGTCCTGTCGTACTCGGAGCGAGGCTCTCTGATTCCCAGCAAAGCCGGCGACGAGGACGTGCTGCCAACTGATGGGAAAAGAGGTTCTCAGGATGGACAACAAAAGCCTTTCACACACCCAGCCTTCCTCACCACCTCCTGCTCCAAGGGTTCACAGCCAGGGGCGGGTAGGACAGGACAGCTGGAGCTCTTCTTGGCTGAACAGCCCAGAGCTGCCAGCAAGGTACCAGAGCCTGCGAGGGGCAGTCACTGCTTGGTGTGCTCACAGCGCAGGTATGGGACCTTACCATGCCTAGGACATCACCTGTGTGGAGGCAGAGATGATACTCTGCCAGTGGTGATGGCTTATCTAAGTTACACCCAAACACAATACCTAAGGCCACCCTGTCACTTGTCCAGCCTACCTGGCCTAGTGACCCTTGTATACACAGGTGAGTCCTGAGCACGGTGCGTTCCGGGAGGCCAAAGGCCTTGGGGGGAGTGCGGCAGGGATCACTTTGTGTTCCTCAATAAGCAGCTGAATCTCAACTGCAGCTGTAAGAATTTTGTTCTGCTAAATCCTCCCTGGTCTACAGATCACCTGGGCTCTGTTGGCTCAGAAAGACTCCAGAGACAGGAGAAAAATGCTTAAATACAATTTTTAGAAATATTGCTTCAAAATATTAGTTCAATGATAATCTTCCACTGATGTGTCCATCAATCATAGCTCCGAATTCTGTGTTATTGGGATGGTTTCATTACTGGTATTTTCCTGGCATATTCATGGCTAAATATGTCCTGTTGTTAAAATTCTGACATGGGTCAACATAATAACGTGTGTTTTAAGAATGAAGTGACTGACACAAGAACAACTCTTTCAGGCCAAGTTCCAGCAGGCATCTGCTGTGCCCAGCACAGTGCTCAGCCCCTCTGGGGATGTGGGCTCGCACCAAGTTCCACTGCCTCCCTTGGGCTTGGTCGTGCTCTAGACCAGGAAAGCAGACACTTCCTATTAGGAATTTTTACTAAACCCTCTTTGAAATACAATATCCTTTGAATATTAAATTACAGCTACTTGTCATTCAAAGAACTGGAGTAATACAGTTGTTCTGCTGCTGTATCCTGAGAGAGAAAGTGCTGAGACAGAAATTTGACAGTTGGTGTCAGAATATCCTTTTTTCACATGGGTAGAATCCAGTCATTCCCTGAGCTTAAGCTGTACTGGCTTCCTTGGTGGGTGAGAGGAACTGGCACAAACACCACAACAGGTTTACTTCTTGTAGGAAAATAAATCCCTGGTAGAGTCCTTGTTTTTCAAGTCAACCATGTCATAAAGGAACGTGTGTGGGTTGTTACTTTTATGTAAAGAGGCAATTAAACAAGTGTTATAGGAACTGGTCACTAATTTTAGCAATCACAGTAGGTAGGTATTTCTCAGTATTAACAGAAATCTGCTCTAGATGGTCTCTAGAAAACTGGGTAAAATAAAATGCCAAATGAAGACAAAATAGAAGGCCTCAGGCAGGTTTTGTATCCGCCACCTTGAAGATGTAAATCCTAGCACTGAAGGCATTGAAGGAACAAAGGTGAGAAATAAATAAGGAGGAGTCAGAAAAGTGAAGTTTTCGGGTTTGGTTTCTCATTCTTAGGGAACATAGTTGGGAATGAAAATGAGCTCCTCGCTGTGGGTGTGTTGCTGTTTATGCTGCCAGGCCTCCAGGTTCCATGAGGCCACTCCACAATCCCCAGCCAGCGCAGGAGGGGCTTTGAACAGGGCAATGGTTGGTAACAATGTCCAGCTCTACTCATTGCGGATTTCACTGCACCAACAGCTCAGGGAGCACCTGAAGTACTTTGCTCAAACACCAAGGAGCAACAGCCTGACCTGTTTTAAATGGGATTAGTACCACACTGAGAGGCTTTTTGAGTTAAAAACATGGGACAGCAGGTCCCCTTCACCCTCCCTGACTGACCCGACTGCATGACAGGTGACATCTGCTGATTGGCTGTGGATAGAGAAGGGTGGGATTTGAATCTCTCTCGTTCCAGTGTTGATACTGGTGTAATAAAGTGACTTTGATTCCATCCATCCTGTGGAGTGGCAAAAAGAAAAACACATCAGAATAAATTGCAAGTTGTAAATAAATGAGGAGTTTTGTGGCACTGTTTTCCAGTGTAAGCTAATTTTACAGTTTACCTTTTTGTAAATGCTCCGGAGGTCTCGGTACTGCCACAGTGTGTTCAGTACCTGGGCTGCCGCCTTGACAACCTTCAGTGAGGACCTGAGGTGAAGAGTATGGCAGTGTTAGAAAGCCACTGAACTCCACTTCAAAAGAACGGCATTCCTGCTTGTAACAGCCTGAGCCTGCTGCTGCGGGGCAAAGCAGACACTGCATCACCAGTGTGAGCACAGCCAGGCCAGCAGCCTGACCACGAGATGGGGCTCCTGCTACCCCACTGCCCAGCCACAGGGGCCTCCTGTTGCTCACAGCTTTCATTTCCACTAGACAGCCACTGTGCCAGCAGAGAACTCGTCTGACAGCCTCCCCAGAGCCCTGGCACAGTGGGCAGGACCAGCTCCCCTCAGCCTCGAGGGCATCCCCCCAGCCACCTTCTCCTTTCCCTGACCAAAGAGCTGCACTAGACACAATTCACAGCGGCTGGGATACATCTGACAAAGGTGCCCACACAGTCTGACTTGGAAAAGCTCCAAATATTTTATTGATCTTGTAAGTGTTGAAGAGGTGACTGGTTTACTCGTTTAACCTGAACAGGTCCCATGACCATGGTTACTGTGAGCAGCTGTGCAAGCCTCCAGAAGCCTGGGACAGAGAACACTGCCCAGGACAGTGGTACCGGTGCCTCCTGCCTCCCAGTGAGACTCCAGCTGACAGCTCCTCAGAGCCAGGCTGCAAAGGCAGATCTTTTTTTCACTCAAAAAACCCTTTCTTGCATTCTTAAGCATTTTAAATGGACACAAACAGCTCAGGAACGGCCTTTGCTGCCCACTTGCCTGTCACCTCTTCCCTTTGTTATGTTGACCAGCTTCTCTATGCCGCCGGTGTCGGCGAGGGCCTTGGCGTTCTCCATGTTCTTGCTGGTGACCTCGTGCAGGGCGCAGCAGATGGCGGCCACCGTCTCGTCCGACAGGACGCTGGGCCCGTTGCCCCCCGGCAGCCGATTGACCAGGTCCCGCATGGCGTATTTCCCTGCAAACACACACGGGACAGCTCACAGCTCGCTCCTGCAGCTGGGAACTGCAGCTCGAGGCACTGAGAGGCAGCACAGTATCAAAACCTGCCAAGAAGTCACATTTTACACAGAGGCAAGACAGACCACATAACGGTTTTTGAATTATTTTTCCGTTTAGCTCAAAAGTGAGAGAAGCTGAATTTTGCACTAAAAGAGGAATTCTTTAAACAAGAATTATTTGGGGAAAGCAGAATTGTTCAAGGAAAAATGTTAGGCTACTTATTATGATTGACAGAACAGTGCACATTCCTGGGCTTCATCTATGTGAGGATTAAAGGAATCCTTACAGTAACTAGGAATCCTTTCTTCTGGATGTTCTGTTCACCTTGTTTGCTACCTGTCAGCACTCAGCTCTGTCAGGCTCCAGTGGCTGACTGATGCCAGAGATAAGCTGCACACAAGGGATAGTAACTAAGATAGAGGTCGAGGTTTCTCCTGTTTGGGCTGTACTGTTAATTGAATGATTAATTGATTTCATAGCAGACATGTATTTATACATAACAGTGAATAACGAAGGAGCTTTGCACCAAGTCATTTGCTATTTGCTTGTGTACTGTGCCTGAGAGGAAAAAAATAAACAAAAAAAGGAATTCTGCAGGCAAAAGGAAGCCCACTGGAAAACTCCCCCCACACTGCTGCCTGCAGCAACACCCCACCATTGCCAACCCTTTACCAAGCTGAGCCACGTGCTGCATGTTCTGACATATATTGCAATTTGCTGGAGTCCTCGTCTCTCATTTCCTGCAGTGAGCCCACTGTTCCTTTCCTAACCCAGCAGAGAAGCTCCTAAGGAGGATTTCTAGCATAGGGTAGTGCACAACTTGCTTCACATCTCACAATGTTTTATCCAATGGTCTGTTTCAGAGTCAGTCTGAGGCCAGAAATTCTTTCAGAGTACAGCTTTGGCAGGGAGAGGGAGCAGGTGGAGGACCATTCCTGAACTGAAAAGTTTTGCCAGGAATGGAAGAAACATCCTGAATATCACCTGAGTCTGACCTGCACAGGGCTGTTGCTATGGAATAGGATTCTTTCTTTACACATTTCTCACTTGAAACACTTGCACTGCAGGAAAACACACTCTGAATGTCCCAGATGGAGAAGCTTCAGAAACAGATAACGAAGTTCTGTTCACCTGTGTTTTTCTTTTTGAGAATAATGATCCTCCTATCTCTATGAACAAGTTGTTATATCCTTGACCCCACAATTCTACACACAGAAAATGCTTTTGTAACAAAAATGAGACTTTTTATATCACACCATTTGTTAACAGGGTTCACTGAAGCCACAGAAGCCTGAGGCTGAAACATGTTCAACACTAACAGACTGAGAAACCTCAGGGCAGGAAAGGCAGGAAAGTTGATTGTTATTTTGTTGAGGTTTTTTTAATGCTAGATAAGAAAGGCACAGATGAATGCCTAAAGGGTTAAATATTAGAATTGACATGAGAGTAAGTTTTTCTAGCAAGCACCCCTGTTGATGACTTAGTTCAGCAAAGACACAGATGCTGCTCTATATCTGTGTTTTCCTGGAAATATTTTACCAGGAGAATTTTTTCTCCTCTCTTCCTGTCCGATTGTTTAAAAAGCATTGCTGTCATGGCAGCAGAGCTGTTCCAGCCCCTGGGAACACGTGGGAGACCTGCACCCCCCAAGCAGGTGAACACTGAGCTCCAAGGAAGCAGAGCTGTGTTTCCATCCCATTTGGCATTGATGGTTTTCTGTGTGCTTTGACTGACCCATCCCTGAAAGGTGGCCAGCAGCAAACGAAGGTGACAATATGTGTCTGTAAAAGCTGCTCATTGAAGTGACACAGCTGATGTGACACAGAACCCTCAAGTGTGCTGCTCGTGTGACAATGCTGGTGCTGTCTCTGGTCCGTACGTACCAATGAGCTCCTTGTTCCGCACGTCCAGGGCCATGTTCCTCAGGGCAGTGGCCACAGATGACACCACTCTGTCGTTGTCCATGCGCAGCAGCTCCACCAGGATGGGCAGCCCCTTCTCCTTCCTGACGGCCGCACGGATGTAGGCTGCGAACTGACACGGAGCCTGTCACCCTCACGGGCATTGCCAATGAAACGGGACACGGCTCGCGTGTGCCTGTGCTGTGATTGTAAACAGATGGCTCTTGGCCATTTTTACTCATCCCTCTTACAAACAGAGAAACTATTTGAACAGATGATGATTACTGAAAAGGCAGCAGGGGGTTTGGGTTTTGTTTGTTGTATTTTTTTTTAAACACCAATTTCGTAATGATCAAACTGAAAAAGGTTTAGCTGGCTTGCTGCAAGCAAAGGAAGCAATTAATGCTTGCTGTGTTTTTTAATTTCTCTGTGACAAATACATGACACAATATAGTGTTCTCGTGTGCTGCTTTTGTAGCACATTATATGCAATGGCCAGAATGTATGGAAATAAATAACAGAATTTGGAAATAAAGTAAATTTATTTGTCCTGGTCCTATTACAACAGCACCTTCCCACCAGAACTCACAGCTAGAAGATGCCAGAAGATGGTTTTGATCTGACATGCCCTGGAAGAAGCTTTTTCTGTTTATTTAAAATAAGGGCCAGCTTCCATATGGCCCTTTTTGCCCCTGCTCTTTGCCCAGGCTTTTCACTGTGGAAACACGACTGCAGCACATGAGCACTAATGCACAGACAAGAGGGGAATGCTCACATGCACACGAGAAAACGGCATGTCCCCCCAAACACATTCCAGGGTCTTACTAGAAAAAACAGCTGGACCACAAAGTGAGGAGGAGCAGGAAGTCCTATACCTTCCAATTGCCTGCAGAAAGGTTCTGGAGTGATCCTGCAGAGCCCTCCAGAGTGGCTGGGTTGGAGCTCTCTGCCAGGAGTGTCAGGTATGGCTTCACCACCGACGGGTGCCAGAGCATCTCCACCCCTTTAGGAGACTTGGAAAATCCTGGAATAGGGCCAACTCCATCCCACTGAGAAAGGAATGCAGATTTGTAACTGGACAAAATCTCTGTATTGTCATTCAATGCAGGATTGTTTTTGTCAAGCTATGTCCTCTCCCACCATGAGCCAAACCTCATCTGAGGTATTTGCAGTACATAGAAAATACAAACCTGATCTTCCTGCAAAGTTTTTTTTTTCTTCTTCTTTTTTTTCCCCCAGCAGCTTGGCTCTGAGTCTTTGCTGGGTGACTCTTTTCCCAACAAGTCATCCAGTTCATTGATTCCCAGCAGCCGCGCCTGAGGCACCTCCAGTTCCAAGCGGTAGGAAAGGTTCCTCAAGGTGCACACACAATTCTCCACTGTCTGAACCAAACCAGAGAGACACCATGTCACCACTTCTTCCTCACACAGACACAAACCAAACCAAACCAGTCCAGTAGAGGAGAAAAGGCATGGGGAGCACAAGCGCTAAGCTCTAATGCTGGGCCTTGGGCTGTGTTTTGGCTGCTTCTCTGGGAAAATGCAATCTCTTTCAAATCTGACAGTATTTGTAAGAGAGTCTCTGCTACAGTGGCTTATTCTTTAGTATTGAAAATGAAAAGCATATCAGCTTATTACTGTTTTATTCAGAAACAGATAGAGCAGCATTGCTGAAAACAAGAGGTGATCTGTGCTACGCAGCTGGGTTTGGCTGTGCCCCAGTGACCTGGGGCTGGGAGCGATGCCATTTGAGCTGAGGACACCACCAAGCCCCAAGATCAGACACAGGTTAGCACTGAAGTGTCTGTAGATGAGACATGCACACACCTTGCTGTCATAATCCGAGGTGTTCACACAGGTGTGGATCACATAGAGCAGAGAATCGACCAGGCCTTCGCAGGACCTCATCTGCTTTCGTGCCTCCTCCCCAGCAGAGCTTAGGTTCCTGAAGGTTGGAATGACAGAGGAACACGGAGTATGCAAGGACAGACAGATAATCACTCATTAGACAGTTTGCAGAAGGATTTCATGCAGCTGATTGATAATTGATTGGCAACTCTTAGTGACTAACTTGGTAATTTTCATATTTTTCTATTAGAAAAAAAACAACAATTGGAAAAGCTGTCTACATGATGGAACTCATCATTTATAGTAATTTATAGACTAAAACAATTCCTTTGTATTTAAAATTACAGTACAAGAAAGACCTGCTGGATAACATGATTCCTCTTTAAAAGGGAGCATTCTAGAAGAGCGAATACCTCAGGCATCCTGTTGTATTGCGCAGAACGAGGGAAGTCTGAAATTTAATTTTATGATCATCATCAAAGGAGGAGCTGTTCCATCCCGAGTGGGGCACTATCACAGTGTTTGTCAGCGTGGACAGGGCGTCTCGGATGATTGTCATCTTCACGGCATCACATGAAGACAAGTTCCAGAGAACCCCTTAGAAGACATTTCCAGAGCAGTAAAGTCAGCAGAGACTTGGCAAACAAACATGAAGCAACACTGACAACTTAAAATACATTACTTTAAATATGTGATGTAATTCTAGAGCAGGCAGAACATGGAGGGCCAGCATCCAAAAAGGAGGAAAGCAAGGTGAACAAGGTGAACAGTGGAGGAGGGCATGTTTTTTTCCAATGAGAAGGATGGCCTGCCCTGACATTCCTGCTACCTCACAGCATATACTGGGTATGTCAGGTACTGAGGAGCAGAGCTGAACATAAAAGAAGGAAAGTAAAAATCCTACAGAAACTTTCTTCCTGGAAACAACAGCAACAGGAGCAGAGCATGTCCCATCAATCCACTGCATGGAACTGCTATCCATCTTTTATCCTTGGGCAGAAATCCTCAGTCCCCTGCCTGGCAAAGTCTCCATACATGACATTCAGATACAGAAGTATAAAATCTGACATACATTACCAGCAGAACTGTATATACAAATACCATGCTGAATACAGCATTGAATCTTCTTTTTCATCATGAAACACAGCTTAAATACTTTCCCTGAAGAAGTCATCCTTGATTATAATTCAGATTAAATACCATACATGTTTACATAGTTTGGATCCATCTTACAAATTCTGCAAGATCTTATTTAAAACTGTTGTCAAGAAAAGATAAAAAAGCCTGTAATAAAATGAATGCTCAGAATCAATAAATACATACGTGCTGTGTGTGCAGGAGAGTCATATGAGGGAAAATCCATCCTAGGTGGAGCTTTAGTGCAACCACCTCAGCATTCACTTCTCCTAGTGACTCTACACTCTATGCTGTTCCAACTGATCCAGGTAAGTTCTAACTGATGAAAATACCTTGCATGATAAGTCTCTGCTGGTTTCCCTGCCAAGCTCACCTGTCACCAGCTCTTTGACCTCGGCATCCACAGACTTCCTCAGCAGCCGCAGAAGGGCAGGGATCCCCCCCACGTTCTTCATGGCTATTTTGTTCTCATCGGTGGACTTCCCGTAAACGAGGTTCCTCAGCGCACCACAGGCATTCTTCTGAACCTCCAGGACTCTGTGATCCAGGAGATCCACCAGGTGCTTGATACCTCCCAGCCTACAGACCTGCAAAGTGGAATGTCAGGACCATCAGCACCCACTGATCTCACGCACCTCGCTCCACAGATGTAAAAGGCTTTTGTTTCTATGAGAACAGGACTTCCCATTCTACTTCCAGAAGAAACAGCTGCTGAACCTTATTGACTTGATTGCTACATGGGACTGAACCTCCCCCCATACCCCACTGCAGTGGCTGAGGGTCATTTTCTGACACTTGCTGTGTTCAGAGAAGTGTTATTGCATCAGTTTTGTTTCCAGTTTTAAAAGTAATCGCCTATACCCCGGAATATCTTTCTAGGGAATATTGGAAATAAGAGCTGATTATCACTGTGATCGTCACCAGATTACCAAAACGACCATTCTTCATCTCCCAGCAACAGTGAATTATGTTGGGCTATTTTCTTACAAAAGTTACACCAACATTTTATTAACACAAACACACTTTATACTGAAAATAACATCTAGCACACGCATACGTAGAGTGCAAACGAAAAGGCAAATTCCCTCAAATCAACAGCTTATGCAAAAGCATGTCTTTGACTGCAAAGTTTCAAGAAATTTCAATAATAATCTGAATGTTCACTCAGCTGTATCCTGCCTCCACATCAGAGTGACATAAACAGTTTCCTACACGTTTCCCTAGGGTTGAGCTCCTTTCCTTTGCCTGACAGCTCACTCATTCTCTATGATGCCTTAAAACATCATAAAAACCTTGACAAAAACCAATGAAAGAGCTCCTGGTTGTTCTAGTCTCCAGTCACCAACAGGTGACAAAGCCAGGCTCCGGCAAACCTACTGTAGAGTTCTGCTGGATGACACAACTTCAAGGTAAAAGATTTCCATAGAATTTCCATGCAGCTCTTATGGCAGGAAGAATCCGAGTGTGTATAATTACACAGCCCCAGGCACTCCAATATTAGCTTCCACCTGGTATGCACAGGGACACAGGAGGGCCGTAAACACTGTGTCATGATGAAAGAAAGGGAAGAGGCCTAGATTTCCTGGTCCATTTCCCTGGAAGAGCAGCAGGAGCACACGTACCTCTGTCTTGACCTTGTTATCCCCGAAGCAGAGGTGCTGCAGGTAGGCAGCTGCGTTGGCCTGCACTGATGGGAACTGGTGCTGCAGCATGTGGATGACCTCAGGCAGCTCCGGGTCTCGCCACGCAAACTCCCTGCAGGGACACAGGAGAGGGCATGGCTCACAAGGTGTGGGCAGTTACTAACTACAGCTACTCAGCAGCTTCACGCCTCTCCAGCAATGCCACTTCTGCTCTGGAGTAAGAGGGCCAGAAGGAAAAGCAGGGATAATGGGATAACAGTGGGTCACATCACCTTTTAGTCTTTCAGCTGGAAAAGGACATTACATCCAATGTGCTTCAGTTGGCTTATGGACCACACAAGTACAAATAATCACTAAGTAACACCACCTCAAACATTTCAACCTACAAAAAATCTCCCCAATGTTAAATATATAATACAAAAGATGCCCCCTCAACAATGCTGCTTAGGGGAATAATTTCCACACAACATTTTTCTCTCAGCACTTAATGTTCTCCCTAGGCAGAAGCCAATTATACCTCAACAAAACCTGCACATCCTGAATTGTTATTGTCAGGATCAGATACAGGATGTTTGCTTGATTTGAGTTATTCAGGGACTGTAAATTTAAAATAATTAAATAATATCTCCTTCATTAAACCACAACGATTTTGTGCAGACCAATCCTGGAACAGTCATGAAACATGCTCACTTTACAGATTTAGAAACACAGTCATTAATATTTGCTGGGCTATCTGCCTTCTGTAAAGGAGGGCTGGGGGGGTGGTGGGCAGATAAAGTAGTATCTTAAGTTTTCCCAGGCTAAAAAATCCAAGTAAACACAAAAACCAAAACAAACACAAATACAACGCCCCCTAAACAATCAATCAATCAAACGATCAAACAAACCAACCACCCCACCAAAAATCCCAAATACCCCAAACCAAAAAAAACAGCAAAGTATATTCCAAGAGCAGTAGCTGGGAAGGAATGCTGGCCTGGCCATTCAGGTCTCCCCAGGACTCAAAGTCACACTAAGGGGAGGCTCAGGTCTGTGCCCACTTTGAACTGCTCAACAGTTCAGGGGTTTATTTTCCCATACTAATGCTAGGAAAACCCAGGGGGAAACTGGCTTTCTAGTAAAGCTAGTCCCTTCCACTCTCATTGCAGAGTGGTGCTTCCTAAAGCCCACTCTGAGGCTGTGTAACATGCTCCCCTGCCCCAGGCTGACATGCACAGCGGAAACTGCAACAGATTAAATGTAAGGCAAAAACAATTCTTCTCTAAGACTACAAGATAAGAAGGTGCATCAGCAGTAACTACTGAGTCAGAGTTTCTTTAAAGTGCCTTGCTATGAATGGGAAGCATCCCTGCTCCTTTTGCCACCATACCAGAGCAGGCAGCCTCCGAGCTTTACTACCTAGAGCTAAGATTATCCTATTAGCAGCATTTGGATGAATGCACTGTTCAGTTAAATGAAATTAATTCAGTCTCTCTGTATCTATTTAAAAAAAATTAAATATATCAATTTCCACTTATAAATAGAATAACAAAACCTATTAAAGCAGTGTTTTCATTGCTGAGATGACAGGACTGGCCAAGACTAGATAACTGCCTGGTGCTATGATCCTGCTGTAGAGAGGAGCAGGGGAATGCAGAAGCTCCAGTCTCACCATCCCTGCTTGAGGCTTCCTTGGTCCCCAGGAGAGCCCTCGAGGCACAGCCGAGTCCAACTGCTCCAGGACCAGCTGGTTCCTCAGTGAACCAGCAACCTGAGGAGGGACTGCAATTCCTGCCAGTTCCAAACCCACACTGAACACGCAAATAAACCCTTCCAAGCTGTACACAGCCTGGGCTTTGACAGTCCCAGGTTAAATACAAGGTTTTAGTGCACAGCATCTAGAGTAAATGACAATGATGATACTACACTTGTCACAGGCCCAACTCTGCACAGACATCTACAACATCAAACCAGTAATTATTGCAGAAATATGTGTGTTCACTTTCAAAATGGCACATTTATAAATAGTTTTAACACTTACTTTGTTTTGAAATTTAAGTAGGCTGTTCATAAAAAATTCATTCAAATAAATTAGGTCTGTGCTTTTGAATTTTCAAGCCCTGATTTCCATTCACATGGAGAGAAACCTCACTACAGTGTTACAGGTTACTAAAAAGTATTTGCAATAATCCAGTCAAATCTCATCAAAGCTGTGTTTCCTGTGATAACTCCTCCATAAAAACCAACACGAAAGCAAAAGGCAGTGATAAAGCGCGTCACAGCCGCGTTTCCTCGCTGCCAGAAGCAGGCTGCGTGCAGCGTTTTGGCGGCGGAGACGCGGCCGTTTGAAGGAGCGCGGCCGCCCGAGCGCGGGAAGGCTCCGCCCGGCGGGACTTGCCTGGGGTCCTTGTGGATGCTGTCGATGGAGGGCGAGCGCGTGGTGCCGCCGTCGGGCGCGGGGTGCAGGCGGCCGTAGGCGGCCTCGGGCAGCCGGAACGGCGCCGCCGCCGTGGGCAGCCCGTACGCGTTTCTTTGGTATGTCAGGGTGCTACGCTGGCTGGAGGATCGCTGCAGGTTACCCATGCCTAGGACAAAACAGTGTCAAAACCAGCCGGCTAACAAGTGTCTGCTGAAGAGAACAGGCAACACTTATTTAATAGTGCAAGCAAAAAAAACATCAGTCTTGAAAATGCCTATGTGCTCCACGCTGGAAGCTGATGTCAGATTTCGTGGAGCAACTCCTCAGTGTCCCATGGAAATGGAGAGGTTAGTTACAGAATAAAAGGTTTAGTGGATTCAGACTTATGCCTCAGCTTCCCTCAACAAGTATTTAAAAGTAGGAAATGCATCCCATGCCAACAAGCAGAAATCTGGGTGTAAAGTGTTTTCAAAGTTCATAATATCAATTCAACAGCTGTACCAAAAAGGAAGAACAAGTAGACAAAAATTCATATTGTTTATATGATATTTTGCTTTTCCTAACTACATGTACACTTTCCCTGACAAAAGGTAACACGTGGATCATTGCAAGGATGAATCTGAGTGATTAGAGAACAAGAACATGTGTCTTCCTCTCTGAGCAGAGCTGTTGTGCAGGCTCTTGGTCTTCCAAGGTAAGTGGTATTAAGTAGACAAGTAAACAAAGAATTCCAGTTTCTAGTTATATTTCTTCTCTTATTGGCACATCCTGACAAATTCCATTTATTCCAGGTTGTGGAAGGCAGGAGAATTGCAAAAACTGGTGCCTCCTTCAGCACTCTGTTCTCTTGGTATTGCAGTTACATTAGCAAACATTAAAAGGCATTTTCAAGTGTGTGAAAGCATGACATACGAATCTGACAGCTCCTTATAAATACTTCTAGAGAGTTACTTAACTAAATCACTCTAATATTTTAAGAGTTTTTGGAAACCACTATACAAATTATTAATCAACCTTAAAGAACAAACTGCATGGCACCATGCATTATTTCTCTACAGAAAATATATCCTAATACTAATCTAATGCCCATGCTCTTCAAAATACACGAGTGGCACTTCTATGAGATACTAGAGGAATATTTCAGTTTCAACAGACAATCCTCAGCTGTAGCATTTACCATTATTATTACTTTGTTGACAAGTTGGGTAAAACAGTATTTTTACTGTGAAAGATGCGGTAGGTAATTTTAGTGGCAAGCTCTTGTTTTACTGTATTGACGAATAAAAAACCCTGTGAACCAACTCAATTCATAAGAGAGTGATGCACAGAGAAGGCAAGAGAGGAAGCAATAAATTCTGTGTGTCGTGAATACGCTTATCTGGGATGTACCCGTGCATATGCTATCAAACAGAAAACACCCTGACCCCAGGCTGACAGTGATGCATAGCCCCAAGCACTCCCTGCAAACATCACGAGAGCCCTTTAATTCCTGCAGGTTGTTTGAAGTCCTCCACACCCAGCCTGTCTCCGTTCAGGGACACCCCGCGGCCGCTCCTCCCGCACCGGCACTGCGCGTTTCCCCCTTCCCGCCGCCCGTTCCCCGTTCCCCCCGCGGAGGCGCAGCCGAGGCGTGACCCACCGGAGCCGCTGCGGAACAGCGCGGCCTGGGAGCCGTGGTGCAGCTCGACGGTGCCGTGGTTGGGGCTGCGGTACACGGGGCTGTAGAACGTCCTGCCCTCGTAGATGGGGGTGATGTGCATGTCCGGGGACACGGCCGAGCGCAGCTCCTGCCCCAGCTGGCTGTGCTGGCTGGCGTACGAACTCCTCAGGCCTGCAACCAAGCACAGGGACATGCCGACGTGGCCCCTCTTCAGCAAAGGAACAGAGCTGTTAGGACTGAACCTTCCTTTAGCCGAGAAAAGGTAACCTACCAGTTACAAAGACTTATTAGTTACATTTTTCCATTATTTAATGGCCCATACTGAAAGGCTCACTGACAAAGCAGCATTTCCTTGACCAAAAGTTTTGTCCATACTTTGACAACTTGAAATTTTCTGACCTAATTTTTTTGGTACCATTTACAGTCTAGACCACAGAGAATAAAGGCTGAGTCAGCACGTGCAGTGGACAGATTCAGCAACGACAGGGTATGGGCCTGACAGAAATCCTGTCGTGACAGAGGGCACAGCCTAAAGAGGCTGTAATCCTGAAACTGAAACAGTCCGTAGCAGTAAGAGCAAACATCTGCTTGATAGTGGCAGCAAAAAGGTAAGCACATGGAGACAGACCTTTATAAAGGTTTAAATAGCCCATGATATGAGTATATATAAACAGCTATGCTGCAGCCAGATGAGCTTTTTTCACCTTGCTATATATTGAACATTTCGTATAAAATGTATACAACTTTGTTGACTTCGGCATTACTACTGCAGGCACTAAAGCTCTGGCAGTTATCAAAGCAACAGAATTTGTGAAATGAGCTATGCAAGGATGATGAAATGATGGAGATTACAGAACAACTTCAAAACTGCAGTGGAGTAGTGATGTGTAACCAAATGTATCCTTGATCTGCATATTCTCCACCCCAAAATCCCAGACCTACTCTGCCACAGTGTCTGCAAGGAAAGCTTCGGGCCACCACTAAGGAAACACATCTATGGGTGGTGAGAACAGAAGGACTTGAGCAGGCAAAGAAAGCAGCAGGGCCTTTCCCATCAAACTCCTTCCCAACCCCTTATCAAACTGGCATATTATTCAGTCTTGCAAACAGAGGTGAGGGAGAAGACACGTCTTAATCTTTTGCTGAGGAATTAGAGCATTTTGGAGTTTGCTGCACTATAATGGTTCAAAAGAAAAACCAGAAATCGCCATCTGTTCCAAAGGGCACATGGTCTAATTGGAAAATCACCTTGTCTGTGCTCATTCATATGAAGGTCAAAACAGAACCAGTAACACACAAAACTTAAAATGTAAAGTAACTTCATGTTAACAAGAACTGTCTCTCAGATGAATAGATTCTACCTTTTACGGCTCTTTTTTAAGCTAGTATTAAATGGTTACTCTATATTTAACTTGAAGTATGAGATAGTCTAGAAATATTCGTGGAAAAAAACCCCTAATATTCAGTGGTAATAAGTTATATATTTTAAGAAAGAACTTTACATAAAATTAGTTCCAGGATAGTATGTTTTACTTTATGTTTAGCCTGCATACACAGTTAAATGTACTTTATCTCTGAAAATGTTGACATGCCTCTGTAAGACTTAGAATTTCATTTAGCAACTTCAATCACAGGATTTAATTCATGGCCAGCAATTAGTAATCATAAAGCCAGTACTCACAAGGAACTTGTGATTGACACAGAGTGTTTGGCATCAGCATTTACCACTGACCTGACACTAGCACCACAAGTAATTGTGCCCCAGCTCCAAGGTTCCATCCCCAGCCCCAGGACTGCACTCCGGGTTTTCTCCAGCTGTGGTGTGTGCTGTGCTTTGCCCGTCCGTGCCCGTTGCTCACCTGTGAGGCTGTCTGGCCGCGGGGGGACCATCCTCTCATAGATGTCGTACTGCTGGCCATACTGTTCCATGTCGTGCATTGTCCTCTGCAGCGTCGTGCCCAGGTGCTGCGGGACCGCCGTCATGCCAGAGCGCTTCGGGGAAGAGGATCCCAGCTGAGTCTGGGACGGAGAAGCCACTCTGGTCTGCACCTCAGCGAGGGCAAGAGGAGAGCCGACCCTGGCGGCCGGCGGGTACGGGGCGGTGCCGCCGGCGGGGTTTGGCTGCCGGGAGGTGAGCGAGCCGACGCGGCGCACGGCCGAGGGCGAGGCCGGTCTGTGCAGGGCGTACGGGGAGCCCGCCCGCTGCACGGGCAGCGTGCTGGAGGAGTACCCGTGCGAGGGCAGGGCCCTCTGCTCGGCCACGCTGGGGGAGCCGTACCCGCCCCCCAGAGACGTCCGCAGCGAGCCCCGCGACGGGGACACGCCGCTGCTGACCACGTAGGAGGGAGACTGTGCTCTGGAGGGCACCGAGCTGACCCGTCTCATCACACGGTTGGTAGTGGTGTTTGCTGAAGGCTGTTGAAAACAAAAAACATTTATGAGTTTTATCATTTAGGTCATACAGCGGATATTGTTCTCCAGCAGGAAACACACACAACTTAATGGTATATACAGGCAGCTGGAGTGTAGCTTTTACCCTAAACCTAATTCCTCCAAGTTTCCCTGTAACTTTTTCCTAATAACTTTTTCCTAACCAGCGCTTCTTAGTATATAAAATGACAATTTAACATTCAAAACCCATCCATTTCTAATTCTCATTTGGCTTGCTATGCTAATCTTTGCCTATGCTTTCCTTCCTCACTATTCAACCACTCTGGAAATTCAGGAATAGTAACGCAAAGAGTTCTGGTATAATCCAGAAATATTCCAACAATTACTTTCTTACTATCGTTCCATTTACCCAAAAAGGAGGGAAAAGCTAGAAGCTGCAGAATGTACAAGAACACACGCAGCATCTTCCTTTAAGAACTATGCTTACATACAGGCTCAGTTCTAGGAAGGTTTTCCCCATTTCACAAGGAATTTTGAGCAAGCAATACTTTCTTGATACGATAATAGCAGTGTACTGTTCAGTAAGGAGTGCTACTTCACTTCAGCTCCCTTGAACGACCCAGCTCACATGTGCTGGTCCCAGCAAACGAGTCTCTGCTGCAAGCCATTCCTGCTTTGTGACCAGCGAAAGTGTTAAACCCAAAGTGGACTTGTAACGTTACCTCAGCCCATACAAAGGGGGGCCCAGCTCTACAGCTCCTGCCCTAAAGCCTGTTGGAGCCCGTGCACAGCCAGAGGTGCACAGTGCCCTGGTCAGAGTACCTGCACCGACGTCTGCCCTTCGGCGCGCGAGCTCCTCACCACATGGTTGTTGGGGGGTCCACCAAGGGAGTGCTGCTGTCTGATCTCTGACTTGTTCAAGTTTTGGCTGTTATGGAAACTGCTTATTTCCTGGTAACCACTGTCAGAATAAGAATTCATTTGTGTGGAACTTCTTGAGTTACCTACAGACCCTGTAGATTTGAAGCCAGCGTAAGAATAAAATAATTGAACAAGTTCACCAAGTATTATATAACTTTGTTATTTGTTGCATTCATAACTGTATTACATTTTTATACTGTCAATACAGAAATATATTCTAATATTTAAAATGCACACAACAGACCCTCACTTTCATGGAGAGATGTCTGCTCTGGTGAGTAGAGAGTCCCTTGCTCTGCTTCTGTCCTAATATCATAGGCATTGGTGTGAACACCCTCTGACACCTGGGGTTTGCTTACACTGGTGGGCGGAGGATCTGAAAGAATAAATTATTTAGATAAATCCAGTGTTTCATATGCAAGTTTCCTGCAAACTCAGTAATGATCATTTTCTCACCTTACACCAAGCAGAATCAGCTAACTGGCAGACAGGTATCATCTCCCAAACACAATGAATAGAATGTTAATATAAATCTCTGAGAATTTTGTTACCTGAAAGTTTTGATATAGTTCTACATTTCTAATTTTTCATGTATATGTTCCAACCTATTTTAATGAGAAATTAATTAATTACCCAGTACACTCTGAAGAATAGAAACACTGCAACTGTGCTGCAGTGCCCAGTGGACAGCTACGCTTGGCTTAAGGGCCTGTCATTAACACCTCCAGATGTAAAAGGCTGAACTGAATTTCATCTCTGTTTGTGTACTATGAACAGCAGTTGCTGCAAATTTCTAGACATTTTTTTTACTTAGTAAACTACTATCTAAATATTTGCCTCTTAAGCTAACTTCAGTTTCAAGAATGCCAGCTGAACCGTACAGACAAATGACACTGTTGCAAGGAAAGGCAAAGGAAGCACAGCAATGCTCATATGAAGAAAGGAAAAAGTTAGAGTGTGGAAAAAAAGGACAAAGATGACGATACTGAATCAATGTTATTTGAACAGAAATATTAAGCACTCAGTTCTCATGTTATGCAGGCAGCAGAGATGCAGTACAGAACACAGAACAGTTTAGGTCAGAAAACCCTCTGAGACCATTGAGGCCAGCTGTTCCCCAGCACAAGGCCACCACTGACCCATGATCCCAAAGTGCCACATCCACAGGCTTTTAAATCCCTCCAGGGATGGGCACTCCACCACTGCCCTGGGCAGCTGTGCCAGGGCTGGACAGCCCTCCCATAAGAATTTTCCCTAATATCCAAGCTAAACCTCCCTGAGGAAGCAGTCTAGGCAATGGAGGCTACGCTTAAAGGTAACACCTGAATTGTAAATTGTTGCTGCAGAAATCCATGACTGAGCCTGGAGCAAACCCAAAGGGAACGTGCCAAGGAGCACCAGCCCAGCCCCAAGGACTGCTCAGTGCCAGGACCTGTGGGCTCTGGGCAGCAATGCTTGCTGCACAGACATACTCTGGCTTTTACCAGTGGACACAAAATGCTGGTGTCTCACCTGCATAATGAGCAATAATGGAACATTCATACTAAAAATGTTCCTCAGCAATTGCTGTTATGAAGAATCCTTGAACACCAGTCAGATTTTTAAAAAAATCAATAGATCTTAGAAATCCTAGACAGCCAGCAGTTATTTACCAGTACATTCTTAGGTCAAAACTAGCTTGTAAAATTTGATGCTAGTTAATTTATTGAATAGGAGTATTCTGACCAAATTTTATTAAGAGTTAACAGGAAGTGTTACTAACTTCCATTAGTTAAATTGTCAGTATGCCTAGGAATGATCCAGAGAACCAACACTGCAGGAACTCACTTCACAGCCTGTTACACCAACTTAACACCAGATGGTAACAGCCACCAGTGGGTGTTCCATGTTCTCTGCAATACAACACTTGGAGGACTTGGACATTTACATTAGGATTACATCCAACTTCAATACTTGAATCTTCAATCCTTTTGTTTATCTAATACAAGGCCCTATTATCTCAGTTACTGGATATTACAGGATACTGAATCAATGTCAAACTGACAATCAGTCTGGGGAGAATAAGGTCCAATTGTGCTGTTCAGTGCAGATGTTCCCAGGACAGAGCTTTGAGCCCAACCTCGCTCCCATCACACACTGCCCACCAGGCCAAAGCCTTCATAGGGCTAAAAATAAAGATTGTTTAGGCTGTTTAACAAAGGCAAGAATGCACAATAAAATGAATTGTTGACTTTCTATCTGTCTCCACTACCATAAAACAGGAGGAATGCCCTGAATAAAATAATAGCCTTCTTATAAATGGCTGATCTAATATTCTATTTATAAGCATCTGCAAAACAGCATCACATTATATTTCTGTGAAAATTTCTGTATAATTCTACTGATGCAGAAAGCAATTAGAGCTACAGTCACATCTTATCATCCACTGATGCTTTTGACACAAACCACTACCTACAGTCATAGAAAAGGTGATTTAAGGCAGTAGTTTTATTCATCTTTAACGTCAGTATTTTCAGGTTACAGCTCATAAAGCAGCATCTAGTGACACTTCTAAAAACGAAAGGTGAATTGGGGAGTAAAACCTACAATGAAGTCACAATCACAAGTATAAATGTAAACAGGAAATGAAACGTAGATCAGGAAATTCTAAGCAAGAAATGGGTTTTTTTTTTTCCAACATGCTCATTTCTGAGCAATTAGTTCAGGAAAGGCTACTTTGAATACAGAGATGTGCAAAATACGCATCTAGGTTTGCATTAACACAGAGAGCACTGAAGCAGAAGTAGAATTTTTGGCCATATGTCAAGTGACTACCTAGCAGAGATGTGCATATGAGATTTCTAAAGAAAAATACACAAATGTGAGGGGAGAATTAAAGGACAAAATAAAAACATTAGCTAGATAAAAGATGAAGAGAGAGGAAGGAAGGAGGAAGGGAAGGGACTAATAGAAGGTCAAGGAGAAAAGTGAGCAAGTTACAGGAAAATCAGAAGAGGAAATAAAGCAGTGGAATGCATCTGGCTGAAACAAACAAGTAAAACAACACCTGAGAGCTCTCAGAAGGAATCTGTACCAGTTGTGAAGTGTCATTGGAACATTATAGACCAAGGGGAAACAATGTGCTTTAAAAAATATCAGAAAACAAAACCCACAAAACCAACATTTGCATTGAAAATATATGTAAGACTTGTTTCTCAATTACTTGAAAAAACATATTTGATTTCTGTTTAAAACCACTGCTGAAAGAATACCTGAAAAGCACCACCATGATTAGGGGAAGTTAAATGGCAATACAAGTAGGCTGTTGAGAATATTAACTTTAAAATAAAGAGAGAAAGCTAACATGTGCCTCACCTCAGCTGCAGCAACAGAAACCAAGAAAATACACTTAGGCACATGTTTAACAGCTTTAATCTCCAAATAAAACAAAAGCCAGGAATGGCACATAAAGTAATGCCAAAGATGGTAATGATGAAAATGCTCGAGGAGCAGCAGGCAGGGTCCCTGTGCAGCAGGCACACAGCTCTGAGAACAGCCAGTGCCCTGCATGAGTGGGACAGGAGGGCTCTACACAGGGGCCTTCGAGCAGCTCTCACCTGCAGTGCCAGTGCCCTGGGACTGCCCTGGGCACTGCTGGCCAGCAGGACAAGAGCACACCCAGCACCAGGAGTGACCTGCAGGAGCCCTGTCCCTGCCTGCCCCGCAGTGGCTCCTGCACGTCCCCCATCGCTCCAGAGCCCACCGAGTTCAGGCAGTGACTCCACAACATCACCTGATGCACAGAGCTGTCAGAGCTCCCTGCTCTGGCCTCTCAGGGGCAGGAGGGATTATTCCAACAGACCAGGGAATGCCACCTGGAAGATACAGCCCTACCCTCTCCCCCAGTGTAACTAGGAGCAGATGTAGCAGCACAAGAAAAACGCTTCTTTTGGAAACAAAGTTCACACTATCCCAAGATAGAAAAGTAGATAAGCACTCTCAGAAAAACCTTCACTTATCAGAGATTTTCTCAGTTAAGTACAAAGATTTGTAAAAAGAAAAAAAACAAAACCCAAACAGTTTTCCGGCTTAAAACATGCAGTATTTTTTCATGCTCCTTACCTGCCAGGGGTAAGACTCATAAGAAAATTTTAGTTAATTGCAAGGAAGACCCAATACATGACAAGCCTTGTGTTACAGTCAGCTCACACAGAAATGCAAAGGCACATAAGGATACAAGGAAATTACTTGCAACTACCTGTAAGCTCAAGCACCTTTTACAGCAACATAGGGAACACGTGTTCCACATGTGACAAAGAAAACATTAATGTCATACTTTAGAAAAGACACTTGAAAAAGATACGTAGCATTGCTGCTAAATGTACTGTTTGTGTAAAAGCAAGCAATGATTGCCAAGAAAACAAATCTACTTGGGCTTAAAGCAAATTGTACATAAAAGATAATACCTGAGGATCTCCAAGGAAATGACTTCTCAGTAGAGCTGCAGAAAGAAAAAAAAAATCACACAAATGGACCATGTGGTTAGTTTGGACTTTTTATTGCATTTTCAATCAATCATAGAGAACTTCACAAAACTCCCCAGGAGATAAAATTTCAATAGTCCATGTAAATACCACTCTGCAGTGCTTTACAACCAAACCACTGGTTACTGAGTTCAATTTTCTGTTAGTCAGTGGGAATTATTCAATGTAACTTCCTGCATGTCACAGCACCAGGCAACACAATGTGCCTGCAACAGGACAGGTGAGAGCACAAGTTACAGCACACGACTGCTGTTGAAGGTGTTGTGCTGTCAGTGACAGCCCACACACACCTGTGCAGCACCAGCACCAAACACTCTGTTCAGGCAGCAGCACTCACTGCTCTGCTCGTGGCAGAGGCCAGCACAGGAGCTTTGGGGATCACCACTCCACAGCATCTGGCTTCTATATCTAACACACTTCAAAAGCTGCAGGTCTGTTTCTGTTCACTTCTTTCAGTGTTTTTTCAGTTTCCAGTTTCCCAGAGAGAATTCCAATCCTTTGTACAGAACAAGTCAAACCACCTGACACACAACTACAACTCTGAGAGTGAGGAGGTGACAGATGTCAGACTGTCCAGGTTAACGAGAGCATTCAGAGGCAAGCAGGTGTCTGATATCAGTGTGAAGCCCAACCTTCTCCTGCATTTTTCCAATACTCATTTTTTATCAAACTATCTTCACTCTATGTCCTTCCTCCAAGCAATATGCTTTCCTGTGCTCACAGTAGTACTGATGCACGACTACCTCTACAGACCAATGTAGAATCCATCCATGCGCTATTAACATTTGATACCCTAAATATTTTATGGGAAAATGTATTTCCTCACTCTAAATATAAAATATCAAACTTTGAATAATATATCATGTTTTGCAGTAATTATAAACTGCTGTTTTCCAAACGAAAAGCTCTTTAAAGGAAATACAGGCAAGTCCATCAGATTTGATTGTGTCTAAATATCAGCATGAGACTGTGATTTGGGGTAAGACGTAGCAATTTCTAAATGACTTTTTATTTTACTTCTTTCTACCACAGCTACTGATTACAAAAAACTAGCTTGGCAACATGAACAGCATGAGATACTTATTTTCTAAAACAAAACCAAACATATAGGAGCCTTTTTGGAAACAAAATTTTTGTATAAAAGAGTGCTAAAGACACACACTAGCGCAAACTGAATGAGAGTTACAATGAGACTTCAGTAAAAGGAGAATTCCAATGCAGACTTCAGGCATCTGAAGGTCAACCTCTGGCCCCAGAATTCTCATGCTACCTGAATACAAAGTTTTCCACTCTTTCCCCTTTGGAAACTCAATTCCTTACATTGAGGCAATATGGCTCACTGTTGCTGGCAATGGTAACACACACTGAATACACACAAATACTTCATTGTCATACACACAAGGCTATAACCTGGCATGGTTACACATCCCTGCCCAACATACCTGACTACTTGAACTTCCCTTCCAGGTACAGAATGTAGGAATGAAAAAGGTTGCTCTGACTGTGGGTCACAGGAAGAAAGCTGCTTCATCAACACTTCAACTGTCTAAGCATTTACCTTGACTCTTATCAAAGGGTTTGGAACAAGTCCAGCAAACATCACCTACTGATATCATCACCTGATTTGGCCACCTAGCAGGTGCAATGTTTTGAAGACAGCAAATCTGCCAGCTTTGAGCAGTAAATCCAGTGCATTTCACCCCATTGTTTAAAAGCTACTGTGGTGACACACTGCAGTGCCCGTGCTGAGCTGCTGCTGCAATTAGTCACAGTGCTGTCTCTTCCTGACAGCAGCATGAAATATTTCCAAAGACAGCCCACATGTGGCAAGCTGCACTTTGGAAAATGATAATTTAGCCCACTACTATCCTTGAAAAAGAATTAGGTTAGTAGAGTAGACATGCAGAAATATTCCTCTATCAGAAATATCATAACAGCTTGGTATAACATACAGTTTTCAATTAAAGAAGATAGAGACAAATATGACAGTAACACAAATATTTGTTAACTGGAGATGGAGCATGCATACAAACTGCTGAAATTCATTTATGCTTATTTTTTTTAATCCTTTTGATTTTTTCCCTCACTTGTATTTTTAAGGATCTGGATTGGTTTGTTTGAGGTTTTGATTAATTTGATTTTTGTTGTTTGTGTGTTTTCTTGCTTTTGCCCCTTTCTTAATTTCACACCTTTTCCTTGCCATTTCACTGCTTTAGTTCAAAGCCACCTTAGATACAAAATTGAACCAGTTGCCAATCTGGAAAAAACCAAAAATCTGATAAATGGAAAGGTTTTGCATTAAGTCATTTAGAAACAAAACACACTAAGGGTCACCAGCAGTGCTTTACAATTTCATGTGGCAGCTCTCAAACCCTTTCCAGCTTTGAATTTCCAGGTCAGAGCAGGGAACATGTGACATGCTGAGGCAGAAGGGGTTGGTGGAGGTCCCAGCCAGGTCTCAGCCAGCACCTGTGCACAGCACAGTAAGCCTTCAGGAACAACACTGACATTTAGGGAAATTGCAGATTTCCGATTCTGTTAAGCAGTGTGTTATTTTTTAAAAAATTACATAAACACAATTATGATCTCCAGTTCCTAGACTGGGCAGATTCCCAGTGCATCTTTTGCAGGTTTTGCATGACATGAAACAGTTTAAGTCTATTATCTCTGCAAGTACTCCATAAGGTGAAAAGTATTTCTGATTTCAACAGCATCACTTGAGAGAAAAGCAGTGATTTCCATCGCCTACCTTCCTGCTTGGCTATACTGCTGCTGCCATCAAAAAAAGGCAACAGATGAAAAAATTAAGTACTATTTATTAAATATTTATAAAACAGTGAAAAGCTGTAAAAAGCTAAAAATACAACGATGCTAAAACCGTGTGCTGTTCACACATACCCTGCAGCAGTTCCGCTGCCCGCGTGCCTAGGCCTCCGTGGTGGGAATACATCTGTGCTGTGAGGCTGCAGCAGTGGGCTGCTCCCCACGAGCACTGCTCACAGAGCTGCCAGCCACCTCCAGCGCCCCACCTCCCCACACCCAGCCACTCCAGCACCACTGGGCTGAGCCTCAGCTTCTACTTGTGCTGTAGCCTCCCTTTTCAATACCTACATCAACAACACATTGACGCCTACGTGCACTATGAAGAAAACTTTGTGTAACTTTCAGTTCTTAGTACAGGGGGATTTCTCTAATAAAGTGCCGTGTACTAAATGCTATAAATTTGTTTTATACCTTACAAGCAACTGGAAACCAAGAAAATCAGTACTTTGCTTTTCTTCTTGAGACAGGTAAGCAGACATTTTCACAAATATTTAAAGTAAATGAGGTTATTTTCAGTCTTCAACTTTTCTAACAGCTATCTTCTTGAATTCACCAATAAAATTGCATTTTCGACCCACTCTGCCAGACCCTGTACCAGGAATCTAAGCAATCCTATGCTCCCCCCAGACAAATTAACCACACTGCCACCAAAACCAGGTAGTCCTGGGACTTGCTGGCTGTTTCCAGGCGACCCTGGAAACTACTAATTCTCTGGGTGTGAATTCAGAAAGTGTCTGGAATATGCTGCAATCATTACAGAGGCCTCTTGATACTGTCCCATAACTCTTTACAGTAAATCTGCATATTTTAAATCTTTCAGATATTAATAGAGGTGAATAGCTGTCGGTGAAAATATATGTAGAGAGGACATAAGTACCACTAAAAAGCCTTTAATTTATGGGACAAATGAAAGTAAAGTCATCAGGACCTGTACCTTGTGCTGGCGATACTTGGTGACTCTGCTCCAAGCCTACATCTCTCTAGCTGATTAGCCACAATTTGCCTTTCCACTTCCAGTTCTCTGGTAAGTCTTTGAAATTGAAGCTCCTGAAATTTCAAAATAAAAAGAAAAGCATTCTTGATGTTAAAAAATGGGTGTGGATTAACTCTGAAACAATCACTGATTCATCATAGTTGTGTTTTGACCCTTCCTTAGGGGAATTAACTATAAAAGTGGAAATTTAATGGTTCTTTAAATCAGTGATTCATGCAAATATTGATTCATCACCTGTTACAAAAAAAAAAAAAACCAAGTTTAAGCATTCTTGTGTTTTATTTCTCCTGCAATTAAAATTTTTGTGTCTTCTTACCTTGCCACAGTCTAACGAAAGCAGTGCCTATAAAGTCAGTCTTCAATTTAATCTATAAACAAGGAAACCAGAAAATATCATATCCTAACCTTTCCAACCACAAACCTGAAAATCCTAAGATAGCCTACATTCTGACTGTAGCTGGAAACCTTAAGATTTATAACTTCAAACTGGCTGAGTGTAGAGATGTGCTATTTCACCTTTTCTGAGTTCAGCTTTTTTTATATTTCTTGCTACCAAGCTTCCTCAGCCTTTGTAAGAGGCTTTTGGAACACAACACTGCGAGGGTGACGTGGGAAATACCAGTGCTGCACAGGACGGGTCTTACCAAAATCTGGAACCATTTTCTTTAGCACTTCGAAATCCAGATTGTGTCACATCAAAGGATACTGAGGGTGTTCCTCCCTTCAGTTAGCTTTTATTGACCAGAAAAAAGGGTTCTATTGAGCAATTGCATTATTTTTCAAACTGATACCGTAAAGCCTCTGAAGTTTAGGTAAACCACATAAAAATAGATGAATGCAAATAGATGAAGCCCCAAACAAGTCTTACATAGAGGTCAAGTGCAATGCAGAGCACTCTACTGATGTGAAAGCCCAATGGTACTGGCACTGCCAGCAGCTGTATGGAGCCTGAGATACCAGCTCCTGCACACCCCACATCACTGGAATGGGGCAGAAGCAGTGCCCTTTCACAGAGCACTCTGCACTCCCTGCAGCCTGTGCCCCTTCTCAGCAGGGTGAAGGGTGCTCCAGCAGGGTCCCAGGCTCCCAGCAGGGGCCTCTGCTCCCTACTCCAGCCCCGAGAGCTTCCACAGCTCTCAGGAGCCTTGGACCAACAATAGGAGGCTCAAAGTAAGTGTAGGAAAAAGCTACTCTAAGAAGGTGAGATAAAGATTTTTCTACCAACAACACAACAAGATCCCCTCCAAGAGGCCCCCAAAAGAAGGCTTATTAGTACCTAGTCATCAGGCAGACAGCTCAGGCCCAAGGCAAACAGCAGCTGCCCTGCTGCCAAAATGACTAGATGAGATGACAAAACTGAAAAAGTGACTTCTGAATCTGACCTGAGCCCCTACACCAAACTGGCTGTTACACACACACACAGCTGACTGCCCTTCCAGAGGAGACAAGTGATTATGGACACATCCAAACATTTCTGAGAACTCCCAAACCAAACTGAACAAGCACCCTAACATCTCCAGTTTTGGCCAGAAAAAGTGGGTTTGCATCCAGGACGTGTTTCCTGTTCCTTACTATTAAACCAATATTTAAACAGCAATGCCGTGGATGCAAACTGCAAATCTTAACCTATTGTTATTTACTGATCTTTTAATTAGATGAATAAAATAAAACATGCTAGCCATTAATTGCTTCCATTCAACCAATCTCTATTAATTTCCCTTTTCATTACAGATAGAGGCATTAATGAACACATTATTCTAGAAAATGTCTTGCTGCATAACATCTCAAGTAATAAATAGCCCATTTAAATAAAAATCCCTATTTTTTGCCCCACACTACAAAAATTCAAAGCCAGTTAAAACAGAACTATACTTCTATTTTTCTTGAGAGTAGAAGAGGTGAATGACACAAGTGGACAACACAGGAATAAATCTTCCTTAATTTATTTAAACTACACTTAAATGCAAAACTCACTTGTATTCTAACAGTAAATTGGAGGTAAGGAGAAAGAGGAGAGAAAGCCACCAAGCATCCTTTGGTCACTTCAGAGACACTTGCCCTGCTGAGTTGGGAACAACACTGTCAGCTGTCTATTCACACTGTTCCTCACTTTATCTTGGTGTTGAGCAGAAAGCCACAAACTGCATAGTGCACAGAACAGCAGAGGGGTAAGAGGCCTGCAACTCATCTGCCAGTTTTAAATCACTCTGACGCTTAGGAAGATCCAAGTGCAAGCACAGTAAGAAAAACCCCCAAACTCCAGCTCCATTTTCTACTCTGAGTACATTCTGGCATGCCCAGACTCAGAGTCCAGTGAAGCAGCAGTTTACAAACTTTGAAACAGTGAGTGCTGACTTCGTGTATGTGCCTTCTTAAATTTGATATCTGCAGCAGGTGCTATGTCTTAAACACCTGCACAAATACACAAGATGGATAGTTTTAGAGCTACCTGTTTTTTTACAGCTGGAATACCTCATGCTTTAAAAGTTTTTTCTTATACCTTAAATCATATTATTATTATAGAAAACTAAACCCTAACCAGCTCTAAGCTGATTACCTTTCTAGTTTATGCTTCCTTATAAATGAAATTTTATACCACTCTGAGTGGACATCCCCCCACATGTCTCTATCAGACATCACACTAGTTCTGGCAGGAATCTACTGGAATTTGTTTCTCTATCCAGCCTCTCAGGGAGCAGTGGGAGAGCTCACTCCTTGAACAGGATGCTCCCTGCACAGAGGTGCTGCCCTGGGCACAAATCACAACGCACTGACTCTTACAGCACTGGCTATTGATAAAATTGCATTGCAGGACTCAAATGCAACTTTTAATAAGCTTATTAGCATTTGCAGCAGAACATTTATGTGGGAAGCACATAGTAAAATCACAGACAAAATTACAGAACACACTGCCATACTGCATCCCAAGGAGCAAACAAGTCTTCTCAGACAGACACGCTACACTGGCTCTGCCAGAACTACCTTTATTCAAAATTATTCAACATACATTGAGGGGAAAAATGCAACCTGTAATTCTATAAACCTCTTTAGCAGCAACTACTTAATCATCTTATCAAATTGCAGGTTTTATGTTCATAACCTAAAATTCTACTGCAAAGCCAAAGGCCATAATTCTTAATAGGAAACTACAATAAAAGACAGCTTTAACCACAATTCCAGCTCCGGATCAGGAAGTGCACAAACACACACACACACACAGGGCAAGAAAGCAGCTGCACTGACTGCAGGCACACAGGCTGCTGTCACTGAAAACCACAGCCCAGAACATTTTAGAGCTGTCTCGTGTCCTTTGGGAGGCTGAAGCTTTCAGAGAAGGGCTAAACCCTGTGTTGAGCGCTCACACCAGATGACCAGCTGCTCTTCCTTGTGGAGCTCTGCCCAGCAGGAATCTCACTTGGGATGACCTTTCACTGCACCAAGGTACAGGCAAGGCCAGTTACACCAATCTTGGCAGCTGAGTCCTCTTTCCATGGGAAAGCTGAGTGTCTCTGAGAGGCTGGTGGCTCCGGGGCAAGGGGCAACAACCACCAACACACTGTGCTGGGTTCTTGCCAGCAAATGTTTGGAAACAGTCATGGGAATGCTGTTTGCACAACTGACCATGAGGACTGCCATTCTCCTCTTGCAGGCACTGGATAAGAAAAGAAGGTTTAGGGGCAACTCTGTGCCTTCTATCTGCATCCCACCATGATATCATGTTGCAGATTCACCTTTCTCATTTATGTTAATGAGGAGCTTTTATCCCTCAGAGATAAGAATGAGGAATCTACATTCACTGAAAAATGAAAATTACTTTCTTCCTGTCCTGTTGTGATTTGGGCACCTCTGGAAAAACACAGACAATTTAAACAAACAGTGGTCCAGGTGGATAGGAAAAGGTTTTCTAGTGACAGCTCTGCAACAATCAGTAGCAATTACACAAGCAGTGAAGAGAAGTCACAGATCCCTTCTGAATGGTTCATGCCTGGCCAGCCAGAGCCAGACTGGCCAGCTGGACATCAGAGGAGACAATGCCTCCAATAAACAGAGGTATCTCTTGCAGCTTCTTGACTTGACCAGTTCTCAGTGGTTGCTGTGGCAGAAGACTGGGCTAGGATGGGCTGGTACTCCCAGCTGCAGTAACACTGGGATATGCTGAGTTGCTTCAAATGCCAAATATCACTGTCTATGGAATATTACAAAGGTAATTGTAAGCTGAACTATGAAATGTGTTCTAATCACAAAAGTGATGTCTGTTGAACAACTGAGCTGAGCCTCTTTCAATAGCCCAAGTTACTCGTGTTAAGAAAGTGTAGTCTGCACTTGAGAGGAATGTTTTACCTTGTGTTTACTATTTCTTATCCAACTGCAACCACAGTGCAGAGCCACACAACTTTTAACACCTGTGAAAGTTCACACAGTCCTACAGAAAAGGCAATTATATTTTGGATATTTTCATGATACAAACGTGCAACAAAGAAGAGGACAAACAAAACAGAAGTTGATTTACACCTTCCTTCACATTAACCTCTTGCACTCATCTATACAGATTTCTCTGTTCCCACCTGCCATAATTCAGTTAGATCAAGCAACTGACCACTTCAACCCACACTGAACCTGTATTTTCCAAAATGGATGTCATACTGTAGTGACCCAATAGTTAAATTCTCTACCAGAATCTACTGCAGAAAAAGCTTGTACTTCTAACTAACCATACTAGAGCAACATTATTATTTTCTGTAAAATTTAAGTTTACTCACGCACACAACTGCATTTGCATGCTTTCAGTATCTCAGTATCTTCCAAAATAGAAGACAAAAGATAAAAAATTGGATAGTGTAGAGAGAATCACAGATTACAGGATGTGAGATGACACAGCTACAATTACTGGCTGATCACACTTGCTCTGTATTCAACAGCAGCAGACCATTAAAGCCCTTAATACTTTTATGCATGCATTGTTCACTAGTCTGGTACAACAGTTTAGTGCTGCTCTAGCTGACAAGAGATCAAAATTTTAGCATTTTATAGAAAGCTTACTGCTGCCAGTGGCAGGAGGGAAGAATGGCACTGGAGGCTTTCCCAGGCTGCTCTGACACATCCTCTCTGAAGCTCTGTGACAGCACTCGGGCAGCTCAAGCCAGTGCTGGAGCTGAGGTGCTGCTCTGCCAGCTGGGCACCAGGGCTCAGTCACTGCTGGGCACAGGAGCTGATAACCTAAACCAAGTGCTCTACAAAAGGTGTCAATACTCCAGCATATGTCAGAGGCACCCACCATTCCACATAGGCTCTTTGCCAAGGGCAGTTTCTCCTCTGAAGCCTAACAGTACAGAGGAGAAAAGAAAACCACTCTAGGTCATCATATGGATGAAGGAGTACAGAGAGTTTTGATTAAGGAAAGGAGCTCAATATTTCTCTTGAGACAGAAGCAGCATTACATTTGTCCTAGAGTAAGACATTTAGGAAGTTGACATCTCAGACTTGACTCACCAAAACTAAAAATGCTGGTAAACAGCAGAAACTCTAAACCTCAAAGTTCTGGGATTAAATAGGCAAGAGTGACCTATACAATTGAACACAATACTAAGAGAGTTGGAAGAAAACCTCACTTCTTCCAGCCATTCACAAAATGTTGACCAAGATTTTTGCTTCACTCATGCCAAACTTGGGAGTCCATTCAACACAAAGTACTGCCTCCAATTCAGAACTGCCACACATTTATCACCTAACTGTTCACTAGATGCATGCAAATCAGAATTTCAGAGTGAGACTGTGAAAAGGTTGTGCCCAGTTACTGGAAGTGCATTTAGTAAGTCTCTTTTCAGGTATCTCCATGAAGTGTTATGCATACACAGAGTACTGAATGTAGAGAACTACATATCTGAACTGTAAAGAAATCTCCAAGAGTTAATATCAATAGTTCTCATCCAAAAAAATGTTTTAACATGCATTCTTCCTTCAGTTTCCATCTGAAAAACATAGAGGTTTGCTCCCTGCTCCCACACCCTAAAAAAATCTCAAAAGTAATGTAAAAAAAATTGTACTTAAATAAGAATGGAGAAAAAAAGCAAGGTGCATATTGTCTATTTATATGATACACTTACACAAAAGGAAAAGATTTTGTTGAAGTCCTGACAAACAACACTTCTAGAAAAACACCTAGGGAAACCCAAGAGATGTATTATTATCCACCTGAAAGTATATCCAGTAGTTCTTATTCTGTCACCTATTTACTAAAGGAAAGGTGAAAAAATGCCCATCTCTAAGTGTCACAAAGAAAAAACTAAAAAACCAGCCACTGCTGCAAGTGCTTCTGTCTTAGCAAAGACATTAAAATCAGCATATTCCAGTTACCTTTGAAAACTGCATTGATGAGTGGTTTTTCCTGCAAGACCTTTTCTCAGCCCAACCACTGAAAACTAATGTGCTAAGCATGAAATTCACAATTCCAAATGATCCCATTTAATCTTGCCAATTCAGCAGCAGTTCATTCCAAATCCAGCAGCATACAGCTTGAACACAGAAAACAGCAGTGATTCCACAAACCTATGAGGAGCAGCTGGCAATTAGCTGCCCTACATTCCAACCCCCCAAAAGTTACTGCTACCATGCTGCCCCTACAATTTTTAACAAGCTGTTACTTTAGTATGAAAATACTCAATTTACTTTTAACATGGATAAGAGACTCCCTATATAACTCATCTATGCAGGATCCAGAACTCTCCAGGATTCAGAAGTATAGACACATTTTACTTTTATTTAAAACTTGTTTCAGCAATTCCTAATATACTTCTATCCATGATAGTATGGAAGCCTCATAATATTTTAGAAGTGAAATACATGTTTTAAGGGAAAAAAAAAATCCCAATCCTCCTCTCAAACAAACTCATAGAGAACAATCCCCTCCCCAGCCAAAAAAATAAAAAAGAACCACAAGCCAAAATCCAAAATAGTCAAAATCCACCATCAAGTCCACTTAAAGACAAAAATCTGAAAACATGTTTCAGCTTTATTGCAATTAGCCCTAGGATTTTCCTGCATCCAAAAAGGAATGGATCTACTGGAATCACTGAGGCTGGAAAAGCCCTCCCAGACCACCAATTCCAACCTGTGCCTTGTCCCCAGCCCAGAGCTCTGAGTGCCACCTCCAGGAATTCCTGGGACACCTCCAGGGATGGGCACTCCAAACCTCCCTGGGCAGCCCCTGAGCTCCCTTTCCATGGGGAAATTCCTGCTGCTGTCCACCCTGAGCTCCCCTGAGGCTGTTCCCTCTCCTCCTGTCCCTGTTCCCTGGCAGCAGATCCCTAATCCCCCCAGTTGTCCCCTCCTGACAGGGAATTCCAGAGAGGGAAAAGATCCCTCTGGATCCTCCTTTTCTCCAGGCTGAGCCCCTTCCCAGCTCCCTCAGGAATTCTCCAGCCCCTTCCCAGCTCTGTTCCCTTCCCTGGACACGCTCCAGCCCCACAATGTCTGTCTTATATTGAGGCCCCCAGAACTGGATATGCCTCAGCAGTGCCAGCACAGGGCATGGGCACTGCCCCAGTCCTGATGGCCACACAAGGTCTGACAAGGGCCAGGTGCCTTTGGCTTTCTTGCCTACCAGGGCTCACGTTCACTTTAAGACAGGTATTGAGCTTTGTCAGAAAACACAGAGCTGTAGCGATCTAAATTTCTTCATTTGTGTTATTTTATAACACTATGAGTGAATCAAAATGTTCCTTTCCTACAATATGAACAAGGGAGATTGACCCATCAGTCTAACACCTGACTTAAGGAGGGACTGATCAGAGTTAAGAGCACACATTGCAGATTGGTAAAATAGTTGCTTGAACCTGATTTGAGGTCCTAGTTAATGGAAACAAGTGGAAACAAACGGAAACTTTATTTAGAAGCACCTTGTAGTATTCATGGCTAATTAGTGCAACTCTTTACATAATCATAACTATCATTTCACAGCTATGGCAGAAAGCTTGAAAGAATTCAATACATTTAGCTATCTTAGAAACACCGTAGTAATTTTAAAAGTTTTTATTAAATTAAAATCTTGCCCAATTTGTCAAGTAATAATAAAGGCATTTCTTGATTGTGCTTGCACCACAGTGTTTCTGGAGTACTTGGGTCAGGGTGTGGCAGCTCTATTTTACAAACACTGATCTGCTGCACCAACAGCAATTCCTGTACCAAAGGAAACAGCAAACAGTGTAGCAGTTTCTGTTCAAGCTTAATAAAGTAAAGAACTGCACTGGAAAATATTCTGTTCTGGGCTTTCTGCCACACAGGAAGGGTGTTGAACATGTCAGTGTCCATAATTATTATCAACAGAAAAAAACCCAGAAAGCAGCAGTTCAACTCTTAATTCTTTCACATTATCACTCCATAACTGCAGTACAATTTACATCTTCCTCCCCTCACATTCATTTTATGTGTCTGTACATTTCACAGTAAGGGTCCAGTTCCAAAGTTTGTGTAAGGGTAATGATAAATGACAATTTAATTTTTTTTTTTGCTTTCATCAGAACTTAGTTATGTTATAACCAGATATTTAATAGTCCTTTTATAAATGGAAAGAGGAAGAGGTTTTAAGCTCCTTTCCAAAAGAAAGAAACATTTCATTAAAAATTTTTCTCCAGCACTAATAAAAAGATACAAACATTGCTTGGGTAGGCAGAGGAACACTAACAAAAGCCGTTAGTGCACACTCGTGTCTGGAGCTGTTCCCGACAGCGCTGCCCTGACTGTTTGCTCCTGGGGATCCAGCACAGCTGCAGCAGCAGCAGGGAGCTGTCCTGGGCAGGGGGATCCCTGTCTGCAGGGCCCAGCTGTGACACTGCAGCCCCTGGGCAGGGGGATCCCTGTCTGCAGGGCCCAGCTGTGACACTGCAGCCCCTGGGGATCCCTGTCTGCAGGGCCCAGCTGTGACACTGCAGCCCCTGGGCAGGGGGATCCCTGTCTGCAGGGCCCAGCTGTGACACTGCAGCCCCTGGGCAGGGGGATCCCTGTCTGCAGGGCCCAGCTGTGACACTGCAGCCCCTGGGGATCCCTGTCTGCAGGGCCCAGCTGTGACACTGCAGCCCCTGGGCAGGGGGATCCCTGTCTGCAGGGCCCAGCTGTGACACTGCAGCCCCTGGGCAGGGGGATCCCTGTCTGCAGGGCCCAGCTGTGACACTGCAGCCCCTGGGCAGGGGGATCCCTGTCTGCAGGGCCCAGCTGTGACACTGCAGCCCCTGGGCAGGGGGATCCCTGTCTGCAGAGCCCAGCTGTGACACTGCAGCCCCTGGGCAGGGGGATCCCTGTCTGCAGGGCCCAGCTGTGACACTGCAGCCCCTGGGCAGGGGGATCCCTGTCTGCAGGGCCCAGCTGTGACACTGCAGCCCCTGGGCAGGGGGATCCCTGTCTGCAGAGCCCAGCTGTGACACTGCAGCCCCTGGGGATCCCTGTCTGCAGAGCCCAGCTGTGACACTGCAGCCCCTGGGGATCCCTGTCTGCAGAGCCCAGCTGTGACACTGCCACTGCTCACCAGTGAGCACCTCCTTGTGTGCTGCAACATCAAATCGGCAGATTTAAAGCTACCACAAACGTACTTCAGGCAAATGAGCCCTAATGGCCATTTGTGACAGGCTCAGATGGCACAAGGCAAGCTGTTGTTTGCTGCGAGGGGACTGAAGGTATCTGTAACTTCTGGCTGACTTCTCACACTGCAACAGCCTCTGGCAGCAATACTCTGCACACTGCAAATGTGAATATTAATTTTAGCACTGCTAAGAAATTTTTAGGTTTGCTCCTGTCACCTTAAATTACTTTTGAAACTATTAATTTAGGCATGAAAATTAGGATTCAAATTTCATCATTCTGCAGAAAATTTGTGTTCAACAATAAAGGTATAATGGGTATGAAAACTGTTGATATCAAGAAGATAGAACCTAATTCTTACCTTTTTTAAAAATATTAATACAAGACAACACAAGAACTAGTATATCAAGTGTTTGCATTCAGAGCTACCATCTTGAATTAAGTTGAGATTCATCTTAATGTAAATTCCAAAACAGAGACAGCAAAGCAGATTTATTCTGAGGTTTAGATGTTAAAGTTTGTGTATTAAGTCAATAAAGATGATCATTATTTCTCAGTATGATACAATGAAAGCCAAAGTATCCCTTCTCCCTTTGTGTTCTTTAAAAGAGAAAAGATCAACAAAAACTTTAATTGGATCATTTCCTTGCAGAACTGCAATTTTTCCCACTCGAATGATTTTTACAAATTAAGGCTGATTTTGATTAAAAATGCGATTTTATCTTTCCTACAGAAATCATCACTTTAGATACACACCCATAAATGTGCTGCAGATTTAAAATGCATTAGTACCTTGGTATTGATAACTGAAACCAAACACATAGTTTAAAGCCCGTTTTTTAATAAAGTTCAACTAATCACACCCAATCTGTATGTGCAGGACTCTGCAGCACTGATCACTTTGCTTTGCAGGACTTACAAGGGCCGATTCCAGTGTTGCATCAATTCTACACAACCTTTTCTTCTTTCTTTGCCACTAAACCAGCATTTCCAGTCTGACTTACAACAGCAGTGCAGACACTCCAGGGGATACAGAATAGCAGAATGATGCTTCTGTTTAATGCAGGTAACTGAACCCCTTACATTCAGATTCCAAAACTGATACACAGAATAGACTACAGTGGCCCTGGGTCACACGCCACAGGAACAAACAGCAATGGTGCTGCAGCAGTGCAGAAAGAGACAGTGGTTAACTCCACAGACACTCAGAACTGGTGCATTGCTGAAAATGAGGCAGATACCTGTTCCTTGACAGAAGCTAAAATGGTCGTGGCAGTAGTCTCTGGTTCCATGCCTGGGCCTGTGGAAGTCTCCTGCGCTGTCTGCGGCAGCCCCTCCTCCACCATTGGGCTCTGCTCAGGGGCTGGCATTTTGCCTGCAATAACAAGATTTTAAGATAGTTTACATTTTCAGCCAGTGATGTTTAAAATCTAAGTTTTCAGGATTATAAATAATGTGTTTTTTTGTTTTTTTTCTAGAAGCTTTCCAAACTTAACTAAATTAGCAGAGAACTTTGGATTACTCAATCTATGTTGTGTGACTATTTCACCTTCATAAGTGGACACCAGAATCACCGACACAACTCGAGGGTTGAGCAGAAGCAAGCAGGCTGCATGATGCTTCAAGATTATTTTGAAAAGCACTATTTTGTGGTGGTTAATAAAATAGCACAATTCAAGATGCATGAAAAATACTAGTGTTAACTATTAAGAATACCCAGGATCAGTACAAGTTTATCATATACAGTTTTCAGCACAGAATGACATGTAGCAGCAGAATGCTCTGCTGTCATGAACAAACTATGGAAGAGACTAATTATGGTAATAAAAGCTTAATGGGAGCAATGCTTCTGATGCTCTTTTTGCAAAAGAGGAAATTAAAATGCTAAAGTTAAAGCAATTGCCCTGGGCTATTGATAGTGTGGAAAGGACTGACAGGATTAGCGTCCAATAATCCCAAACTGTTATTGCAGAGGCAGCACACTAACAATTCCAATCCATGGAAAAAAGCAATTAATTTGTTCAATTATCAAAGTCACTATTAACTAATATTACAGAGATACTTATGAAGTGTGTTTAACACTTTGATAACAGCAAGTAAGTGGCATTCACAAAGCTTTTACAGATACCATGCTTTAATTTCCTTCAGCAAATAAAGCTTGTGAGGTCTCATGTTAGAGGTAGTCCATATTTCATTTTAGATTTTCAGAACAAACCCACCCAATATTTCTAGGACAGACAAACGGGAACAGATTCCTTCTCCATTCCATTAATTACTCAAAGGGTGAGGAGATGGTTAGGCTGCAAATGGGCTCCAAGGCCGGAAAGGGAGCATGAGACCCCTCAGTCCAGAGCACCCGAATGGGCACAGGGCAATGCACAGGATCAGTGCACACCTGTGCTGCAGAGCTGCGTGTTTCTGACAGGGTTGAAAGGGGACTTGAGCTGACCTGGAGGGATCTCTCCTGGGACTGCTGGCCTCTCTCAAGAGGTTTCTGCCTCACGCCTGTATGCAGAGCCCAGGCAAAGGCAAAGCCCAGTGCTGTCAGAGGAGCGCTGTGCTGCTATGGTGCAAGAACAAGTGCTTTTGTTCTGCTCTGTGTTGAGCAGCACATGGGCTGTGAGAGGAATGGCTCCTCTTCAGGCCCAGGAGCTCTCCTGGCGCTAGCATGGGGTCTTTATTAACCACACTGTTCCCGTCAGCTAAAAGAGCTGGTGACATGGCTCATGTGCAGTTTCACATCAGCCACAGGGAATCAAACAGTTTCCCTGAAACTCAGGTGAGATGAGTTATGAGAGGCAGTGGAGCAGTCATGGGGGCAACCTGTGGTGCAGAAGCCTGGTCACCAACTAGCTTCTACCACTGCAAATGGAGAAAGAAAAGCTGCTTCCCAAACACCTCAGAGAAGGAGCCCAACTCAGCAGGGTAGGACTTTTCTCCTCAGCACCTTGCAGGTGACGCACAGGGAGGCTGCCTTGTTCATACCCTGAAATGAACAGCCCATTCTAACCGTACATTCACACCACATTTATCTTCTGGAACAAGCCAAAAGAAAGTGCACAAAGTTTCTGCTGTCAGGACTGCACAAGCACACCTGAGCACGCTAGTCCAGCCACACCAAGAGCCACTCTACTCCCTTCTCCTCTCCGCACAGACGCTGGTCTCCCCTCACATTCCCTCCTCACAGGCACGGCTCTCCCCTCACATTCCCTCCCCACACACATGGGTCTCCTCTCCTCACATACACGGGTCTCTCCTCACATTCCCTCTCCCCACACACACAGGTCTCCTCTCCTCACACGCACGGCTCTCCCCTCACCTTCTCTCTCCCCCCACACACACGGGTGTCCCCTCACCTTCCCTACCCACACACACGGGTGTCCCCTCACATTCCCTCCCCACACGCACGGCTCTCCCCTCACATTCCCTCTCCCCACAGGCGCGGCTCTCCCCTCCCCACAGCCATGGCACAGTGAGGAGCACAGCACGCTGCTCTCCCCATGGCCGAGCCCCCGGCGCGGAGTGACCGTTCCCCGCCTTGCCCTCACAGCCGGGGCTCCCGCCACAGCCGGGGCTCCGCCACAGCCGGGGCTCCGCCACAGCCGGGGCTCCGCCACAGCCGGGGGTCCCTCACAGCCGGGGCTCCGCCACAGCCGGGGGTCCCTCACAGCCGGGGCTCCCCCACAGCCGGGGCTCCGCCACAGCCGGGGCTCCGCCACAGCCGGGGGTCCCTCACAGCCGGGGCTCGCCCACAGCCGGGGCTCCGCCACAGCCGGGGGTCCCTCACAGCCGGGGCTCCGCCACAGCCGGGCGTCCCCCACAGCCGGGGCTCCCGCCACAGCCGGGGCTCCCGCCACAGCCGGGGCTCCCCCACAGCCGGGGCTCCGCCACAGCCGGGGCTCCGCCACAGCCGGGGCTCCGCCACAGCCGGAGCTTCCCCACAGCCGGGGCTCCCGCCACAGCCGGGGCTCCCCCACAGCCGGGGCTCGCCCACAGCCGGGGCTCCGCCACAGCCGGGGCTCCCCCACAGCCGGGGCTCGCCCACAGCCGGGGCTCCCCCCACAGCCGGGGCTCCCCCCACAGCCGGGGCTCCCCCACAGCCGGGGCTCCCCCACAGCCGGGGCTCGCCCACAGCCGGGGCTCCCCCCACAGCCGGGGATACCCCACAGCCGGGGCTCCCTCACAGCCGGGGCTCCCCCACAGCCGGGGCTCGCCCACAGCCGGGGCTCCGCGGGGTCGGCCCGGGCTCAGCCCCAGCGCCGGGCCCGCCGGAGGCCGCCGGCAACTCCACCACTGCAACAGAACCTGCTCTCGGCAAATGAAGTGTCAGCAAATGCTACTTGACTTCCGAGGAGCCACAAATGAATAACCAGATATATCTGGCTGTTTTGAAACGCTACTTTCATTGGTTTCAGCTTGCAGATGTAGAGGCTGCCACACCGAGCCTGTCACAAGCTGCAGGTCAGGCGGGCCCACACCTAAAGCTTCAAGGACCGTTTCTACAGAACCCATTCAACAGCAATTAGGTAAGCAGAATAAAAAACGACCTCTAATAGTTGTATCATAGGATTTTGAAAAGTCAAATGCGCAACTTTATGGCTTTAGAAAATAAAAATGGTTTCTTCAAAGTTTTACTTCTGAAAGCCAACTCTTTAATCAAGCAGTAAGAACTCAAAGCACAGAATACATGCCACAATTTCATGTGTCATATCAGATTTTTTATATCACTTACCATATTCTTTTATGACTACAACTCAGTGTTTTAGGTTTCTAAAAGACCTGATAAATTTGCAAGTATATCAAGTAATAAAACTACCCAAACAAGCCTTTCCTTCATTTAGAAACATCTGCTGAGCAATCTAAAGGACAAGTCTCAAAACCTCACAAGTTACACACGTGCCTCTCCCAGAAGGGGGCTGCTTTTTGGTCCATGTATCCTACTGTGTTTCCACCTGCACGTAACAGGCAGCGCCTGCTGTAGTTCGGGATTTCCAAGACAGAAATACAAAATACAGCAGTGAAACAAACTCTATTTGTCTTTTCCACATTTTTCTCTCTCTTCTCACCACAACATAGTGAATAACTTCTCAATCCATCTGTAGCAAATTTCTGCAACAAGACCAGAAAACATCCCTCTGAGCTGGCTAGAAGGTGTGCTAATTCATTGGAACAGAAAATACTCCCAGTATCGAGTATCTAATAAAAACATCCAGATAAAAACCAATCAAATTAATTATTAGTGAAGGTGTCAGTGTTAAATGTACATCTATCTCAGTGTCAAGAGATGTAATCACAGGCCTACACCCTTTCACACAGGCAGTTGTTTCAACTGATGTTCCTTCAATTAACACATTTCTTGGCAAAGTTACCGATTTTCTAATCTTGATTTCAACATTAAACGACTGTTGGCTCTGATCCTACAAACACTTAGGTACACACTTGAGCTAATAAACAAGTCTGCTCATCCTGCCAGGCCTGTGGGCTGGGGTGACAGCACAGGACAGCAAGGGAGCAGGAGAAGCTCTCCAGGGCCCAGTCTCCCCAACCACAGCTCCGTCTAGGGATGCTGCTTAAGGACAGAAACTCACAAAGTTAAGGCAGGTTCTCATTTCACCTTATAGGAACAGGAAACAGCAAGAGCAGGTTTTGTGAGAGCCTTAAAATCTGGTATGAGTAAGAAGTTAAGAGGAGTTAATACAAAACCCTCTTTCCTCTTTACACAAGACTGCAATTTATCCACTCAAAATACTCCTTGGAGTTGTGCTACCACTCATTTGGGGATGGATAACTGACTCATTATTGGAAAACTACCAACCAGATTTCATACCTCAAAAAAACCAGGTTCATAGTTATGTTCCCTGTCTGTGGTGTCATGGCTAAGCAGTCAGACATCACCCAGAACAGGAGACTGCTCCTACATCTTTCCCAGGCTGTCTAAACACTCATCCCCCACAGCACCACGCTGTAGTTCCCTGGGTCCTGCCCTGGGCTGCCCTCTGCAAGCCCTGGGCACTGACAGATCAGGCAGCACACACAGGTACTGTCAGAAATGTACCTGAATGCTTCCCTGTATTCCAGTTCTTTCCATTCTCAAACTGCTCATTCTTCAATTCTCAGATTGAAGACCTAGGATCTCTGTAGCCACAAATAAAAACTCAGAAAATGTATTTTACTGCTTATAGCTCTGTTCAGTGCATTTCAGCTCAGCTGACTACATCTTAAAATCACTGAACATCAAAGTTTACACACAAAATTCCCTGCTATTGCAAAGAATACATGAGAACTGGAAGATTTAAATGTTTGGTGGATGTTGCAAAACTAAGGCTTGTGTACGGTGTAAATGGCTCTAATGTAGCTTAAGAGTGTAATGTGAGATGTTTGGAAACATGGAGGACAGTGAGAATTTGCTGTGCATTTCAGTCTCTGATAAAAAATAATGTCTGTCAATCACTTAGACAATTTTTCAGGAAAATACTTAAATATTTCAGCCAGTAGCATAAGTCCAAAAAAAAAATCTTAACACCTATTCTGAAAATTCAAATTTTCTATTTAAAACTAAAGGCCAAAAGCAGGACAACCTAGCTCCAGACTGGCAAGTCCAGATCAAGTGTGCAAGGAAGACAAAGCTGTTCATTTTGAAGCCTCCAGTTTGAAATACCCTAAAACAATTTTAACAGTGGTTTTCCCAGCCTCTCTGCTGCAGAGACTCACTCAAATGGCTTTATGAAACCACACGGTAAATCACAGCAGAGCAAACCAAGCTACCATAAAGATTCAGCTTTCCATCCAGGGAGGGTTTGGCAGGGACCATCACATTGGGCAATTGTGGGATTTGCTTAAGCAAACCCCACCTGAACAGCCCCATAACTGCCCCTTCAGAGGACAGTGCTGCCTCCACTGTGCCCCCTGCTCTGCTGATGTGGCTCCTAAAAGCCTCCCAGCCCCTGTCCTTCCACAGCTCCCCTGCACTGGGCTGGCCAGAGTCCCTGGTGGCTCCTGCAGCTAGCCAGCCCCGGCTCTCACACTTCTCTCAGCACACAGGGAAAGAACCTGGGAAATACTTCTGTCTGTGTCTGATCCACTGGTCACACAGCTGCAAAGCCAGCAGCTCAGGGAGGTCATCTGACACAGCCCTGCTCTTGGGGACAAGGTGGGGGGTGTTCCCCTGAGCCAGCTGATCTTGCAGCCAAGTAATCACCGACACAAGGAAGCAAGAACATACTACTGAGAAGCAGAAAAGAAATATGAGAAATCACTAAACCAAGCAGAGCAATCCATGCTTTAAGTTTTCATTGCCACTAGTCTCTACTCCCCACTTTTCAGTGCTCCTCCTGTTATTTTCTTCAACGTATCCAGACAGCTTTGCTAGTACTGAATAATCCCACTTCTTTAATGCAGGCCCAAGAAAAAGCCAGACATTTTGAGGATTGATGCCTGACAGAAGTGATGCTTTTTCACTATTTCCTAATCCCTTCCCTTCGTATTCCTCCTGCTTTCCTTACACTGGTTAGTCTTCCAAATTTCCTCCTTACCTATGTTCCCTGTTTCCGATCTCCTACTGCTGACCTGCAGCCAGTAAGAACAGTCACCAGCACAATTCACGCCGAGGAGGTAGTACAATTCTTACAAACTCTGCCAGCTAGGACACGATGGACTGGGTTTATTTCATGAGGGCAACATGAGAAAAACAATGGCCAACCTCTCATCACTGAAAATCCTCATATTTATCTAGCTACAAGGGTAATTCAAGGAACAATAGCAAATTACCAATGATATTAGACAAATACTCATTAGTACAGAGGAGTAATGCTCCTAGAAGCTAAAATCAACTTGCTGGGACACTAATGTTATTTACTGCATGACAAAGTTATTCTTGTATATCTACACTTAGAGCAACAAGGCACATCTCAGCTCTTGGTCAAAGACTCTGCTCTTCTCATGCTTTACAGAGTGCATGAAAAGTCAAAACCGAAACAAGACAAACTACATTTCCAGTTTTTACAGGAAGATATGATTAAAATGTATCTGTTTTCAAGTTCCTTCACAGAGCTGTCAGAACCCTTCAAGGCAGGAGCAGTTCCCATTGGTTCCACCCTGCTGCAAGGCCAGAGTGCTGCTCACCTAAGAGCCAGGCAGGGATTGTCATGCTCAAGCTTCCTGCAACCAAGTGACTGAGGCAGGCTCTGTGTTCTGTCTGCCAGCCTGCAGAACGTGTTTGGATGGAGAGGCAGCAGATGACAACTTACCCACTTGCAAGGATGATGCAAACAACTAAAAATGGATTCTGTGAAAGATGGCTCCAGCATTTACATGAAAAGCAGGGTTTGAAATTTCCAGTGCAGTAGGGGAAGATACTCCAAACAACACACTACAGGCTAGCCACTGTCAGAGATCCATTTCCTTTAAGGACATTAGTAGTGCACATGTTCATGTGGACTTAAGGATGAAACCAGGAAAATAAACATGTTATCTGATGAAAACATGGAAGAAACTGCCTTTATAATGGCAGGATAAAAACCACCTGCAGACTGAGTCTCATAGTCAAAAAGGAAACCTACACACACGTGACCCACTGCCCCAGAAATGTGGGAGATATGTTTAACTGACTTACCACTAAATTTAGCCTCTTCCTAATCCCTTTTTCTTTACAAGATATATTTTCTCCTTTTATTTTCTGTTCTTTTACTTAAATACACGCAAGTTCAAAAACCATTTGGTACTATGTCCTGATTAAAATCTTAAAATGTACATTACCGCAGCTTTTTGATAAACATACTTTTATTGCAGTTCCTAGGAAAAGACAGGGTTTTTTTTGGTTTTGTTTTTTTTTTGGCTGATGGCTACATACTTTAACTCCACTCCAGTGAGCAGGCAAGATTCTACATCCACAAATATCTAGTTGTAACATGCTCATGAGACTAATATCCTCTATAGCTCTCAAACTAACCATTCACCAGAAGGTATCAGACATGTACAGAAAGACAACCATTTTGAATAAAGACATATTTATAACCACGTCCTGCAAAGCCTGAGGCACTGTCTGTAGCTCACCTGAAAAGAAGCCTCTTTGTCATCTGAAGGATGTCTAGAGAGCATTTACACTTTGCAAACGTACGAAGTACGAGAAGCTAAATGGCAATAAGAGTTTTCAGTAGTTTAAGTCAACGAGGCTCCACGACTTACAAGAAACAAGAGACCCCAAATCTGAACCTTTCCTCTGGGCCATCCCACACCTGCGTGGCTCTGTTCTGCCAAGGTATCTAAATCCACTGCCATCAAACACAGCCTCATCAGACCACAGTGCCCAAAGCCAGCTCCGCAGACTAGCAAACAGACAGCAGATTGATCTTGAGGGATAAAGTTCAGTCTCTCTTCTATCACAGACTGAGCAGGAGGAGGGACATGCAGCATCACAGAAGGATTTTAGGTTTTCCAAACAGACTGTCAGGTGACAAGGACATTCATCAATTACTCATTCAACCGTGCACAGAAGGATAAATTCTCAGTTTGGTGTTGGAATAGATGCAATTAACGTAGGCATGAAGACTTCAGAATGAATATCACAGAACAACATAACTTGCACACTGACAGCTGAGAGGCTGCAGCAAAGGCACACTGTGCTGACAGCACTGCTGCCCTGCACCCAGCTCCAACCCCATACCTGCTCCATCTCCCACCTGAACATGCCTACAAACAAGCAAATGGCAATTAAAACGAGAACTGGCTGTAAATCCAGATATGACCACTACAATGGCTGCAGCTCCTGTTCAATTCCTACTTGTATTTTCCCCTAGCAAAATTATTGCTGAAGTGTGACTATGTTATTACTGGAGAGAATGCTCACTACCTGCAGGCAGACATGCTTCAGCTGAAAGTATTAGCAACCCAAATCTATGTTATATGCCTTTATAAAGGTACGCTTCTCAATTTTGTCATGTAGCATACTTGAAAAAAATTTATTATACAAAAAAAATTCTCAATGATAAAAATTATCAGCTACAAGCCCCATTACAAAAGACAGCTGGAGAGTTACAGACTTCCACAGCTCCGTTTGGACAATGGCAGGTTTTGAGTGATGTGGTATCACATGTATCCCTGAGATGGTCTGGAGCTGGACACTACCAGCTCTGGTGATATCCTGCTTTAGAAACCCAGCAGCTGTGAGCAGTGACTCCCCTCGGACAGCTGTGTGCTCAGTGACACCACAGCCTGCACTGCTGCAGGGACAGCCTCAGGAACCAGCCACGGAGCAGCCGTGGTCCAACTGCCTTTGGCAGGGACAACCACCCCACTGTGTCCCTGCAAAACTGAAAAGCCGACGATGCCGAAACCCTGCTTTTATTCAGGATACGTTTATGAGTCCCTCAGTGCTACCTGTGGATGTTCCTGCTCAAATGACTACTATAGAAACGTCCGTTTCTTGCATGCCATAAACACAGATTGAAGAATACCACTGTTTTCCAATAAACATGGCTTTGGATTAGCAAAAGATTTTACTAAAATGAAAATTTATCAATCACTAAACTGCAGTTTACTCTTCCTTTTGCCCTGAAATAGAACTACACAGCAGAACTCTTTGTGCTGCCAAGAACACTCTACCTGCAAACTTTTACATTTAAGCAAATGAAGCTCTCTCCTCTTCTGTTCTTCAAGCTAGAAGCAAGGAAAAAACCTTGAATGTAGAAGCAAAATGTAAGAATTAGACAACAAGCATCTGGGTTTTAAGGCCACAGTTACCAATACTTCCATCAGTTCTCCAATATCCCAAAAATTAGTATTATTTTTCTGAGGTGTATTTGATTTTGTTCACCCTTAAAAATTGTAAGTATTGGTAGTAGGATTACACGTAATTCTACTCTAGAGGCAATTTAGTATTTCTACTAATACTTTATGAAGAGATGAAGAGTTGTGAACACCAAAATTTACAAATGATATCACAATTAGAGGAGATCAAGGACAAGTGAGTAATTTGAGGAAAACCACAAAGAAAGATGAATGAGTCAATTTTGATAAACGCAAAATCACACATACTGTTCCCGTCCAAATGACCCATATGCCTTCCTGCAGCAGGGGTAGGTGACAGAAACACAGTTACAAAGTTAGGCAGACTCAGATTAAAGTGTCTGGCTAGGCAGAGAAACCTTTTGCAGAAGTGCCAGAAGGGAAAAAAGTCAGGTCAATGGTATATTAAATAATGGCAATAGTTGTAACCACACTCCAAAACAGATGTCCACAGTGCAAAATGTAGGCAATCCAGCATACAGCAACAAAAAAATTCAGAGAGACAGAAAAGTATACGTTGAAGGAATGAAGATCAAGTGTGGAAATGGTCAAGAAGCAAAACAAATACTGAATGAAGGCATATGGTTATTTGCTGATGCTCAGTTAAAACAAGGAGGAGCTTTAAAAACAGCATTCACAGGCTTCCTGCTGTGTGGCAGAACTGCATCTTTATGCAGCACTACAAGATCCTAAGACGCGATTTGCTTCTCACAGTGAAACAGATTTCTTCCTGTAAAATCTGCTAAAGGCAGGCAATTTTGTCATGAGATGGCAACATTTTGCGTCAAAGTTTACCAGTTGGAGATGCAATTTAGATAGCTTTCCTGCCTCAGTTCCTGAAAGGCTGAAAGTATGACTCAAACGTATTTTAAAAGCTAACATCAAAGGAATCTCAAACAGTCGTCACAACACCACCAATCTTATTTCTACCTTTTAATTCCCTGCCCCATATTCTAGTCACATGCTAATTCCTGAGCAGGGCAATTAAGCACACCAAAACCAGGAACAACCACTAGAACTTCAAGTGTTAGGAAAGAGCATGGGTTTGTTTTATCAAATCTACCTGAATTTTGTTCTGTGACAAGAGCACTAGAGAAACACGTTTTGTGTAAAGCTTTGACACTGCCACATGGCTCTGTGAGATGAAACCAAGAAAGCGCAGGGGAGAGAACTGGGGAAAAGAGAGGTGACCAGGGCACCTCCTTAGGAAGCTGCAGCCCAAGCAGCAGCTCACTTGCATGGAAAGGCAGCTTGGGAGTGGGCTCTGTCACAGCTGTGCCCGAGCTCCCCGCGACAGCAGCAGAAGCTGGCACTTTGAGGCATTCCATAGGGCGTGGCTGGGGCAGGGGACACAAAACAAGGAGTGGTGGGCCAGCAACTGCAGGAGAATCCAGCTTAAAACAAACAGCAAGCTCAAACCCAGCTGACCCCAGCTCACACCAAACACTGAAGTTTGCTCATTGTCCCCGGCAATACCAAATTCTGTATCACCTCCCACACAAAACTCTGCCTCACCCACACTCCAGGTGAAGCAGGTGACACAGGGAACCAAGTCCTGCATCCAAGCAGACACAGCAAAACAGCCCTGAGGAAAACACAAAGCTGGGATGCCTGTAATCAAAGCTCCTTCCCCTGGCAAAGCAGAGAGGGAAAAGAAAAAAAAAACCCTCACTGATCCCTCCTGCGTCCTTTCCATTTCGCACTGCATTGAAAAGGCACAGTTTTCCCAGACTGCCTCACTGAAGTTTTGCACACCCAATTTCAAACCAGATCTATTGAAAAGTCAGAGAAAGCAACCAAAGCAATGCAAATTCTATGCAGAAGTTGCCCATGTTTGGATACAAAGCAGGGACTTTTGGGAAAAGCAGTAACAGCCAAAATACTGAAGTCACTGCAGGAAAAGACAAAACAATAATCAAGGATAATATTTAAGAGCTACCTTCTTGCCAGTATCAGACAATATAAATGACATTAATTATTCAAGTGTTGCAGTCTACTCTAAATGGAATACTGGGGCTCCTTTTTGCCCTTCCAAATTCGAACAAACGCAATTTTTTAGATCATTTCACAACTACACATGATAGGAAAAATTAAATGTTCACTCGTAGGATTTAGATATGCCTGAAAATTAATACTGATATATTTAAATAAGCAATATTACCAACAGTGAAGATACAAACGCAACAAGTTATTTTCACTGTGCTGTAACACAAATCTCAGAATGAAGGGTTTAAAAGGCAGCGATCAAAAGCAAAACCTCTCAGTAACAAGGAGGAAGTTGGAAAATTATGCAATTTTTAGTCTTAAAAAAATACAACAATTAATTAGTGTTTTAGGGGATTTCCACGTTCAAACCTGAGAAAGCCTGCTGCTGCTTGCTCTCTGCAAGTTCAGGAGAACGTCAATACAACTCAGGAAATACACTCCTGGATGACACCAGCAGAAAAGAATGCACTTCCACCACTTGTGAGATCGCTCTTTATTGCTCTTTTATGCAACGCTTAGGGGTAATTGTAGTTAGAGGCATATCTTTCCATTTTTAGAATGTCTTACTTCAGCTTCATACAAATATATAGTTCCAGGTAGCTGCTGTTGAGCTGTCCTTTCTGGGCTTGCAGAGGTGCAGTGGAGCACTGGGCAGGAATGGCCTGGGCCCAGCAAAGCCCGAGCCCTTCGGCAGGACACAGCTCTGAACCTGGGGAAAGGAGCAATCCACCAGCACACCAACCACTGTACTGCAGAACTGAAAATACCTGCCACACGAGCCATTTGTGCCACCTAAAATGAACCATTTCAGTAAGGTGCTCCAAGGCAGCTGCTAGTCATGTCCTCAGTGTCACAGACAGTAGCATAAATTACAGATGGTAACAGAATGCTTATGCACCTAATTGCATTTTCTTGCCTATTTGTGAGAGACCACTTCCAATCCAAAGCACTTAAAATTGAGCTTTTCAGCAATAGCACAGGAGTTCCACAGAGGTTCAAACTGTTGGGTATTTTTCTTTAACTTAATATAGAATATTCTCTACTACTTCAGTTCTCATACAATCTGAAAGGTAAAACTCCAAATACCAGAGCAAATGTGAACATGCCCAGCAAGGAGGGGCAAAAGTAGGTTCAAAAATCTGCCTTACTCATACTGTGTTTAAAAGAAGTGTGTAACACCGCAGTTCTTTTGTCAAACTGAAGCCCAATAAAAGCTTAAAGAAAATGTCATATATATATATATGTATGTATATATAGTCTGCACATAATTATTTCTTCAAATAAGGTTTTCAAAGAATTTGCTTCTTTAAAATGGCAAATATGCTTTGTAAGTTGTTTTTCTACAGTAATGCTGCTGGTTAATTTCAAATAACAGTCTTCTGACTGACCAATGCTGCCAAAATATTTTTTATATGTTTTAAAAGTGGCCTTCAGCAAGGTTATTAATGCAGACTTCAGATCAGCACATTCCTGTACAGCAGGGTAGACATGCACACGCATTACCTTGTCCCATTTTTATCTGTTCTTAATACTTGATGCTGCTGCCTGTCAACATCCTCCTGGTGAGCCACAGGAAGGATATATCCAGGAATAAGCAAGACGTCCATTGTCAGTTATGGTCACCTTAAAGATAGCATTTACTTACAGCTGAACTGACAGAGTTCCCTGCCCACGTCTTGGGGTGACATCCTGGAGCTGCTGTCCTTGGGCACAGCTCACTTGAGGCAGGGCAGCCACCACCCACCCATAGCACGAGGGCTGAGCCGTGCCAGAACCATGCCAGGTAGATAATCCAGGCCAGAAGAAGCCAGGCTTCCTCCCAGGAGTAGTGTCCTGCCCACACAGTGCTGCTGTGGCCCCAGGGACAGCGGGAGCACCGTGGCACTGCTGGCACCCTGGTGCCTCTGGGGCCAGGCCTGGCTCCGAGGCCAGAAGCAGTGCAGGCAGCCAGCCCTCATCTTGGCTGGCTGATCTTGGCCAGTCTGGCACTCTTTCAAAACCAAGATCACTACCATCACCAACCCTGTCCTGCACAGGAATGAGAAATGAAAGTATTTCAAGGAAAAGGTGGCAGAGCTGGCACAGGACAAAGCTCTGACACGAGGATGGTTACGTGTTCCATTCCTGTCACCAACAAACACTATGCAGGGGTGGGACAAGTCTTTAGGCTCCATTATCCTCAAGTAAGTCTTCATGACAGTGAAACTGTTTACTGGAATGGCAGCATGAACTGCAGGTTTCACATGGAATCCTGTCTTCACAATAGACTTCTGTCATATTTGCAATTTATCAGTTACAATTTTAACCCGTCAGTGAATTGACAAAGGCAAAATTCAAAGGAGAGCAACAGTCATGTCACCAAGAGAAGTCACAGAAGTTACCTCTCTGGAGGCTGTTCAGTTTGGTAATTGGAGTTCCTTCACATGACCAAGGACAGAGGTTACAGAATAACCATTAATGCTGTTCAGTGGATCTCCAACAGCAGCTGCTAGCAGTGGCCACTCATACTTTGGGGGCGACCTCTATTAGAAACAGATACCAGCAGAATCGTGGTTCTGTGAGACCCAGCTGCTCTGGACATCAATGAAACATGAACAATCAGCACAGTGGTGCGGCACAGCTATACATTTAATGGGCATGGTGACAAAAAAAAGCAGTTAAAAAAAAAAAAAAAAAAGATTACTCAAGAAACTCAAGCCTAAAAGAGAACAGAAAAAAATCAGTTGCCAAAACTGCCATGGAGCACAGCATTATGGACTGATTCAATCTCTAAATGGAAAGATAATTCAAGTAGGTGGAAGTGCAACTTCAGAGATGGATTTGAGAAGAACCAGTCTTACGAAATAGAAAACAATGTGGTGGCATGAGCCAGCTGAGCCCAGCAGAGATGATGCTCCTGCTCCCAAATAAATCCATAGCTATCCAAAGCAGCGGAAGGGATGACACACAGAGGCATGCAAGTAAGCTAATAGAGCTTTCTTTATCTGGGAAGCATACCTACTTTTAAAAGATATACAGATGCAAAAGGTTGATGTTCCCTTCCTAGCCTAAGGGGAGAGGAGAAATCTACCTGTCTGCTGCTGTTTTCCAAGTCAAATAATAATGGAGTTATGAGAAAGTCAGAGACAAACAAGCCAACCAGGGCTTGCTAAAGCAGCAAAGAATGACAGAGACATCTGTCTGCAGAGAAAACACAGGCAGGTAACAGCCCAGCAGGTACCTCAGTCAGACTACGGTAAACACAGCCTCTGTCATCAAATGACCATGATTATGTATGCAGCCTGCTTAAGAGAAGGAAGACAAAAAAGGAGAATTAACACAAAGCTACATCTAGAGAGAAGTTTCTCCACTAGGAATTCCCTTGTCACTGATCACATTTAACGCGGCAAAACAACGAGTCTTCACATCTTCCAGATTTGAGGGGTTTGGTAGGCAAGAGGGGCATGGGGCATTAATCTGGCCAATGCTCTTTACCCAAGTTACAGATAGTGACCAAAGAAAGTTTCTGTGACAGACACCAAGGTCATCACCAAAAGGTAACTGGAGAGAAGGACATAGCTGCTCCTGTGGGATGGCCACAGTGATGGCACATGCTGCTGCAGAGGGCATCAAAAGCACACTTTCACCAGAGAATCTGAAACACTGCTGCCATTAAAATGAAACAGTTAACTCAGCACCTGGCACAGGCCTTGTTTCTCACATTTGCAGCTGGTTCTGCTGGTCTGCCCGAATTCAAATGCTGTCATGATCACAAAGAAACCAAATCCTTCTTTTTTATCATCAGAAGCCTTTCAAAACAGAAACTGAGAAGATATTGTTTTCTATGAATACTTGGGTGTAAGAATAAGTAAATGTTTGAGAGAAGACCAAACAGGTTTTAAATGATAAAAGAAATTTATCATTGTAACTAAAAATTAGGAGATTTCCCAGTGAAATGAGCATTTTGGAAAAGTAAAAAAGTATAGTGAGTATACCATTTGAGAATAGAATTACTGGTGGCTATTTTCCCCACTGTTGTAATTGCACTGTTAGGATCTATAGAGAGGATTCCTATCCTACTGGCACATCTGACTTACTTTTTCTTATTTGTACAAATGAAAATATATCTACCTTAAGGGGAGTCAAAGTCCTTCAATCAGAGTTAAACCAGCAGAAGGTAGCTGGCTCCTCTGGGATGTGTTTACAGGCAGTTCTGTTTTGATTCACATTCTGCTGGCATCTCTGCAACTGGAAAATGTTAAGGTCAAATCAAGGTGATTTGCTTGCTTTCCTCCTGTGGTAGGGCCACTTCAGTTAAGACTCTTTAATGATATATACACCTGTATCTTCATACAATAGCTCAACTAAGTAACAACCAAAGGCATTTCTGCATTTGGCATCCACCCATAGCACTCCAGCAATGCCAGGTACATCTGCACACCCACAAAATCACATGTGCAGGTTTCCCCTCATTTAAAGTACAAGTTGGCATGTGAAAACCATTAGTTCAAGTCACTTTGTCTCCTCCTCTAGTACTGTGTCAAGACTTCACATCTTGGTTTAAGCTCACCTGGGATAAAGAGGGATCTGATCCTCTGTCCAGCAGAGGAGCAAGACATGGCCACAGAGGGTCTACCCCACCCAAATGAGTATCACAGCTGTAGTTGTGCTATGATAAGGAATAACCTGGGGGAGATGCTGATTGTCCCATACCCAAGTCTGCACACACGAGTCACCATTCCCTCCGAATCTGCTGTGGAGACCCACACAGACCCAAAAACTGCAGGGAGTTTGACAGATGTGTTCTTTCATCTAGAAGGAGAAATGATCAGCGTTGGCCAGGTGAGAGGCAGTCACTGCATCTCCTAACACACACTTCCAGACAAAAAAGGCAAAACAGAAATAAAGCCATGGATTAGCACCACCTCAGCCAGTTTCACAACCCCACTGCCAGTATCCTGGACAAGATTAATCACGTCTAATGCCAGCTTTTGTTTCAAGGAAAGCTGGGTGAAAAACTGATGCACACCTAAAACTGAAAGGGTGCCATTAGTGCTCATAAATCTATAAAGTTGTACATTTAACACATCACACCACACTGATTCACATTCATATTGTACAAAAAGTACACTGGCAAGAAGTCTGAACTTTGGAGCATACAGGGCTGTCCATCAGCAAGGGCCTTTGAAAGGCAAACCAAGTCCCCAATGCTACAGGACAGAGAGTTGCTCACTCCATGCACTATGTGAGACATCAGCCAATGCATTAACAACATCGTATTTCAAAAAATGGTATATCCTCAGTGACAAGCATTGTCTTCCCACTGAACTGGGCCATTGCAGAGCCTGAAAATGTCCAATTTTCACAAGCTAATGGTAAAGCCAGCTATCCATAAACCTTTCAGAGCAGCTCCAGTGCAGCAGAGCAGAGATCCCTCTGGCTAATCCCAGCTGACAGGGACCCAAGCTGTTCTGTACCCCGGGGCTCTCTCCCAGCCTCCACAAGGAAATGAGTTGGCTGCACAAACACAGCATCTTCCAGTCTGGAATTACTAGATTCAGCCAAATTATAGGGACATAATTGTAAAGGAGATAAATTCCAACTCACAGGATCTTCTGAAAAGTTGTGTAAAATGGATAAATACTTTGAAGGAACACCAAGTGTTAGCTGTTTCCCGGAAGATTTTTCCCTATTCTGTAAGGAATCTTTTAAAAGCTCTAGGTACAAGTGATTCTTACAAGTAGAGACATTGCAGAACAGAGGTTATTCATCTGTTGTCCAGAACTAACCAAAACTTGGTTCTAAAATACAGGTCAAGCAAATGCAACAGTTTTGAGTTTCAACAGACTAAACTCTTCTATAAGAGTTTTGACCTCACACCGTGGCGTAAGAAATAATAAAATCATCGACACGTGTAAATCCAAAAGACAGCAGTACAATGGGAGGGCTGATAAAATAAATGTTGCAAAAATTTAGAAAGTTAAGAAGCCTTTTTAGACATCACAAGTACATCCCTGCTCTCCTCCTGCCTCAGGCTGTTATAAGTTGCCAGAGCAGAGGCTCTGGGGATGGCTGTTAATTAGTTCCTGGGCATTAGCAGCATGACATAGCAGAGCTTTCACATGTAGTATTTATGTTTGTGTTGGGGAAAAGGACACACCACCCTTGAATTTCTAGACTTACAAGGCGTTTTTGCTTCCAAGATAAAAATCTCTGTTCTGGCTATAATTCTGTGCAAGATGCAAACCATTTCAGTCAGCTAGAGGACAGTTCTAAGGCCGGAGATGAAAGCTAAGGCAGCCTCCACGAGATCCTGTGCAAGGAGGGAAACGGCCGAACGCAGCAGCACATCCTGTCTCCCCTTCCTCCAACATGTCTAAGTTTGCCCACTAAAGACTTGGAAGTGAGACAGACACGTCAAATATTTGGAAAGAAAACCCTCACAGGCAGGTGGCTGTTTGCCATGCAGACAACAGTAACAAGTTCTTCCAAAGGGCTGCTTGTGGCAGGGAACCCGGGGAAGGAAGAATTATCAGCTCCAAGAGAAGCAAGAGCAACTGGAGAAGTGACCTGCTCCGAGTTAGCAGCTCTCCATCCTGTGAGGACATGCCATACCTGCAGAAGGCAGCTGCTGGCCTGTGGGATGAGCCTTCCCTGCACAGCTGAAGGAAGGGCTGCCTGAACTCATCACACCTGGACATTATTCCAAAGTGTGATCAATCAGCCCCCATGACCAAGGAAAAAGGTCATGTTTACGCTTCAAAACACAGAAGTGTCTGCACAGTAGGGCCTTTCTTTTCACCACACTCAATCACAACACCAAGCTGGAGAACCATCAGTTTAGAACGACAGGATTGAGTAAACTCTGGGGAAAGGGCTCCAAGGCTCAGTGCAGAGCTGAGGATGGCAGTGCTGTGCAGCAGTAAAATACTTTTGTTCTGTTGGAATATGACTCCTGTGATGCATTGAGATGCAGAGAAAACAAAGGAAAACTCCGAAAAATCGCAATAATTTGAATTATCTTTCTTATCTTAAAAAAGTAACTTCCTTTAGTATTTCAAGTTTCAGTCTGAAATATATTAATGTTTATAGATTAACTCAATATACTAGTAATCCAAAACAATTCAATAATATCATATTAACTAATACAATGAACTGTATCACTAAAACAGCATTTGCTGGACTTCTAACAAGGCAAGACTTCCTAAATCTAATGCACTTCACATCTCCTCAAAGCAGGAAGTTGTGATTCAGGGTATCTTCTTTTGTATCTGCAACAGTAAATAAGACATTTAAAGCCTAACCATTATGAACAGCAATAAATGCATTAAGTTTAATAAAACCTGTTATCCTCCTCCACTGTGCAACTACGTTTCCAGACTGGATCACTGCAGCAGCAGCTCCCAATGGACAGTGGGTGGTTCCTTTCAGAGCACTCAAGCTGGCCAAAACAAAACTCAGTAGCTCATCAGACAAATCCAATTCCTGGATTCATCATGCCTTGCTAATTCAACACTTTTTAACTGCATATCTTCAAGATGGGATTTTTTGCTTTGGGATTTGGGTCTTTTGTTGTTGCTTTTTTTTTTATTTTATCTCAGTGTCAGTACATGACCGGGTGAATTTTTTCCTGCTTAAAAATAACCTATGTTCCACAACTAAATTAAAAAACTCTGAGTGTTGAAAGACTGACTACGTCAGCCTGAACAAAAAGCATCCCACAACAGGCAGTGCTCTCTATCAGAACTTCAGAACTTCCTTAAGAAGTGTCAAGTCCTTGAAACACAGGAAGTTTTTCTGCCAGTCAGTCTATTCTGTGAAGAACAGTAAACTAGGATTTTTCTTTTTAAGTGTCTTCTGGAGAAGAATGTATTTAATGACAGTGAAATTTCCCAAATCTCAGTGTATGCTGTTGCTATGATTTATGCTAAGGAACAATAGCAAAATGAAAAAACCTCAGAATTTTCTTTCTTTATGTGATAGTCCAAATAACACAGAGCAAACAGGCACACCTCACAAGTCTACAAGCTAGTCTGAGATTTCTGGGTTCAATGTTTTTTCATCTCCCACCTGAAATATAAACATACACCCAGGAACAAGTGATGAGCTGTAGCTCACGGCAAAGATTTTCAATTTCAGCTGAAATATGGAACTGGGTGTTTCATGACATTAGCTGTGAGAACAAAGCTGGATATGAAGGCTATGGAGCAGCAACAGGCGGCAAGTTCTGTCAGTGTATCTTTGATGGAGGCTGAATCAAATGACACAGCCCAGCAGCCCAGGTTTGTACTGGATCACAAGCACCCTGCATTGGGTGTGTGTTACAAAAGGGCATGTTCTTGGTATCTTCTCCAGCCATTTCATCAGTTTAAGTTTCGCCCTTTCTGCCTGTCAGCTCTGTGGAGCATGGGCTTCTCTCCACCTCACAGAGGGTCACGTCAATTTGGAGTTTGGGCATTGGTATGATACAAATTAAATCTCCTTTCATGATACGGTATGATTTCAATACTGCTGCGTTATTTCTCAATAAGAGTATATGGCAATTTCGTTTTTAAGTAAAAACATGATGACAATACTAACTCTTTCTGAGATCTATTTCCCTACGTACCTTTAGATACCACACAAGACTTGAGCATGAATTAGCAGAAGACAATTGTTGAGCACCATTACATAAACACACCTGTACACAGACTGTTTCCAATTAACAGTCCAGTGCTCCACTTGTTCAAAAGCCACTGAAATCAGTTACATTACATATAGCACCTTGGGTTTATTTTGTGAAAGACATGAAATGCTTCAGCTTTAAGCCTGTCACATTGACATGGAAGTTACAGTTACCATCATTTGTCTGATATTGTTTCTGAGAGAGGTGACTTCCTTTGGGTTTGGTTCTCACCAATCTATGATAACAAATGTGCCAATACTTAATTCCTGGGCTACACAACAAGAAGTTCTGCCAAGGTAAGACAGTGAAGAACACATGTTTGGAACTGAAAAGATTTCCTCTCAGAGCACCATTGCCTGCTGCTGCCTTCCTGGGGAACAGGGGAGAAATCCACCACAAATTGGAAATATCCCATTCACATCAGATTTTCATCCACAGCTGGCATTAAGTAAGATCATATAAAGCAAACTAAGGGATAGATTAGATGCTTTCTATTTGGACACGTGTAAAGCAAATGCTTTTGAGTAGACTTATAAAAACCTGTTAAGAGCATAGCCCAGATGATAGCCTTTGGCTTGTCACACCACAGACAGAACGTGAGCAGCTTCTAAAAGAAAAGACAGGAAAAGTTTTGGCACCCAAAGAAACAAACAGAAATCCAGAAATTCTTTCATGCTTCTTCCTTGTTCCTTGCAGCTGGACCTCATGGGACAAAAGGTGATATTTGGCATCACACCACAGGTCCTTCTTTTCCTCACTTGTTCCCAGACCTCTGCTGCTCCTTGCCCTACCTGGCCCTGGGAAAACTGCCCCTACCTTCCTGCCTTCTGCCCCTCCACCTCCTCCTGGGACACTCTCCCTCGTGCCCCTGCTGCCTTTGGAGGTGGCCCCAGTCATCTAAGGGCATTTCTTGGAGCAGCCTGATGCACATCCACCCTTACTGCCAGCCAGCACAGGGGCCCCAAGACAAGCAAATCCCATCAGGGCTCCCCCCAACGCTCCAAGATGTACCTCACTCACCAGGGAACGTGCCCCAAACTCCTCTGCACAAACTCAGTGAAGCCTGAAGGCCAGCTCATCCCACAGCCTGCACAGGGACTGTGAACCACCTGCCTCTCAGATCCCACAGAGCCCATAGCCACAGGGGAATTTCATTCACTGCCCACAAACACCAACTCACGGCACAAACAGTAAATACATTCAAAATCCCCCCAGTGAGCTGTGATGCAGAAAGCAAGTTCCAACTTGTACACCTCCAAGGAATTTACAATAGGTTCCTTTCTGTTCTTTAATAATGAATTCATTACAATATCAATCAAAACATTAGATCAACTATAATGTTAATTGAAGGTTCACAAAAACATGCTACATTTCACTTAGAACACTGTGGGGGGGTTAATTTTACTTATTTCTTGAATAATGGTTTAATGACTCTCAAGAAAAATAACAACTCCCAGTTTCATTTTCTCCACTAAAATAAAGACATTTTTAATTATTTTCAAAAGCAATTGAGCAAGAAGTTGACTGGTCTTCAACTCCTAGTGCTAGGTAAGAAATCTCTAAAATGCTGTGCAAAGTTAAAAAAAAGAAAAAAAGGAGAGAAGATCTGTAAGACATGGTCATGGAGACATTTTGGAGAAAAACAGCAATTTCTTTTTCTTAATATGTTAAAATTGCTTAAAATTAAAGTAGGAAAACACATGTATAACAAAAGTATGCCTTTTCATAAAAACTCTGTTAAAACAGCACCTTGTTTAAAGATACCACACACAAAGAATGGAGTTTTCCCAACTTTTCGAGGTTATCTTTGTTTTCCTGTAAGAGTGGGACACAATGAAGAGGACCAGAAAGTTGAAGACAGCCCCAGACACTCTCCAGGGATCCGGGCAGGCAAAGGCCGTGCCTTCCCCCTGGCAGGGAGGAAAAAGCAGGGAGAGGCAGCAGCGAACTGGCCGGGCTGGTTCCCGTCTGCAGACACCACGGGCTCCTCAGGGAGCAGGGCTGACTCACACAGCCCAGCCAGGGAGGAGGACAGGGCTGTGCTGGAGTCACCTCCCTGACCCTGGGCACAGGGCTGCTCCACAGCCCCCCGACCCTGGACACACGGCTGCTCCCTGACCCTGGACATACAGCCCCCTGACCCTGGGCACAGGGCTGCCCCCTGACCCTGGGCACACGGCTGCTCCACAGCCCCCTGACCCCGGGCACTCCAGGCTGCCCCCTGACCAAGCACCACGACCTGCAGCTTTCCATGGCCCAGATGAGCTGCCATGAGACACCACTCACAGACCCTTCTCCGTCAGCCTTCCCTTTAAATGATAGTCAGGGATGCCACTATCAAAAAAGAAAAGAATTAATCTCCTGTGAAAGTGATGGACTCCTTCCTTCCTCCTGAAATCCAGGCCTCGCTCGTCTGCCTTGAAATAAAGGAGAGAGGGACTAAAGGCAGCAAAGGGAGAGGAGCAAAGGTCTGAACACTGCTGCCAGCTGCAGAGATTTAACTGACAAGACACTGGGATTTTCTTCCGTGCAAGCAAAAGCTTTGGGAAGGTCACCAGAGGCACTTTTTGGCTGTCTTTATCCACCTCCTCCCCTCCCTCTGCAAACCTCCCCCAAGCAGAATAAATGAGTATTCTGTTTGGATAAAAGAAATGAGAAGTTATCCAATGAACTAGGACATCTCGCAGGCCTTAGGAAAGCAGCTGAGAATCAGCAAAGCTCCCGAGTGTGCCCAGAGCCCGCCCAGTGCCATCCTCCCCTCCAGCTCCATGCCCAAGCTCTGCTGCCAGAGCCAGCACAGCCTGCTCCTCAGGAAGGGCCATTTCCACAGGCCCTGGCTCTGGCCTTGGCTGTGGTTGTGTGTTTACTCTCCGTCTTCACTAGCATTTGAACTGTCTTATTGGCAGCAACACTGCAATCACGGCGGAGGCAAGTAGCCAGTGATAGCTACTGGCCATGCCCAACAGCCCAGTTCCACATCTGGCTTTCTGCTCATTCACACACAAAGCTACGCCAGCCCTTTCTCTTCTTCCCACCTCATTACTGAAGTTCAAACCAGTTTAATCTTGGATTGACAGTACATGCCATATTCACATGGATCTGACATCTTATTTTTGCTTGAGAAACTCCCCCCCATCAAACCTAACCAAAAATGCTGAAAATTCCAGAATTCTGACCCACACCAAGAGCAGTTCCTGGGAGATGTCCATGTGCTTGTTGTACATGGCAGCAAACCACACGTTCCTGCAGCAGGTCGTGGCAGAGGTGTCCCACAGCCAGGGCCCTGTTCCCAGCAGGGCACTCCTGGAGCAGGGGCCCAGCCCACACAGGCTGCCAGGAGAGCTCTGCCCCGGGCTCTGCTCTGTTCCACCCGTGTGAGTGCCTCCAGAGGAGCTGCTCATTCACAGCCCTTCCTGGAACCCCCCAGAGCCACTGAAAATGAGAGAAAAGCAACTGGCAGCAATGCAGACTAGGGCCAATGCAGGCTCACAGCTACACCTTTCCATATGAGCATCAAGAGTTCTGCTGCTTTTCCAGAGGACTTTCCTGTACCACCTTACCCTGACTATGTTCTGGTACTAAAGCAAACCACTGTTAAGCTCACTGAACTCCCTGAACTCGCCACTGCTTTCCTGCACCAAACAAATAACCAAATGTTGCAGTACTTGATTTTTTCTGCATCACACTTAAGAAAAAAAAAATTCCCATAACAAAATTAAGACATTATTCACGCAGTCCCATTGCTCAGAACTGTTTTAGCTCTTCATCTGTACTGAATGTATTGAAATAATCTACATAAAGCGAAGCAGAAGTACATGAAGTTCTTATTTATGTTTTCTGTTCATTTAAAATGCAGCTTTTCTCCAGAGTCTCCTCTCAGTGCATGCAGATTTCTACCCTAAACACCAAACACACATTACTAATTAAGATTACTATTATTTGTACATAGCATATGCTATCACTGACTATGAAAAAGACCTCAACATGCACTACAGATGTTACTTTGCTATTGCAAGAAGCTTCTATAAAAAGGTAGTGTATTGTATAACTTTCCTTGTTTATGTCGTGTGACTGAATTAAACTGTTCATTATAAAAGGATCCTGTGTTACTACTGTAAAATGCAGACTTCAAAAGGTGCTATCTCGTTGATGTTCTAAGAAAGATTAGAACAAATTCCCCCCTCTCATAGAAGATGACTCTCACAAAACTTTCTCCAACTGTTTTAAAGCAGAACTTCTGATATCAGTACTGCTATTTATGCTGAACATCTAACAAGATGAAAGGCAAAAAGACACAGTTTTTACTGGAAAGTGCCTATCAGCTTTTCTACCTTAATTAAAAATATTAATGGCATCTTATTTCAGCAGCAATAGAGCACAAGCAATTTCAACAGAAGGAGAAAGTTACTGCAATCCACCTTTCCACAGCCAGGTTACATGTATTTGCATGTAACATTGTAATGTTTCTGTAAAACGTTACAGGATAGAAATGCCAACAAAAAGGTTTTGCCCCAAAACACAGTCCCGCCACTTTTGACACGATGAACGTGACTGAATTACTGTCTCCTCATAAACTAAACAAGTGCATTTATTAGGTTCCCATATTTTTATCACAATGAACAAATTATTTGGTGTTGACCTCAAAAATACAGTTGTTAGTTAAGGGGAAAACATTATCATCATTGTCATCTTCTAATCTCTCAACCTCAATTTATCAAAAGTTGTCAATACTGAAAAAACTGAAAAGCCAGTTCATGCAACACTGGTGCTCTCAGTCCAACCACACCTTTTCCTTCAAACAGTCGAATCTGGAAGCAATGACTAATGTAAAATTAACAGGGAGCGGGAGGCTATTCAGAAGGGGAAAAAAAAAAAGGGGGCAAAGGTCTATGGGGCAAACAGAGGCACTTCAGCAACACTCAGTTCCCTGCCCGTGAACTGGTGATGCCTCCTGAGCGTCAGCCGGGAGAAGCGATGAACCAGAGGGGGTTTGAGTCATCAACTCTGGTTTTTCTGCGCCGAAACAGCCTGGGCTCAGCATCAGCGTTTATTTTATTGCGGCGAGACTTCATTTCCCAGCTCTCCCAGCCCAAGGCACGGCGGTCGCGCTCGGTGACCGGCACCTGCAGAGCACTTGGTGCTCCCGCACACACCGCAGCGTGCCCGAGGCACGGCCGGCTGGCCCCGGGGCGCTCGGCTGTCCCCACGGAGCACGGCTGGCCCCATGGCTGTCCCCGCGGCTGGCCCACGGCTGGCCCCGCGGAGCTCGGCTGGCCCCGCGGCTGTCCCCACGGAGCTCGGCTGGCCCCATGGCTGTCCCCGCGGCTGGCCCCATGGCTGTCCCCACGGAGCTCGGCTGCCCCGCGGAGCCCACGGCTGGCCCGCACGTGCTGCTGCGCTCCGCGCCCCGCCTGGCAGATCGGAGACGGGGGGACAGAGCACCGCGAAAAGTTACTCCAGCCCCAAGAGCCGTGCTGCCGCTGCGCGGGCCGAGGATGCTGCGCCGCTCCCCGGTACTCGGCGACGGGAGCGCGGCTCGTTCTGCGGTCACAGGAAGGGTGAAAAATCCATATTTAAACCCCGCGCAGGGAACGCCGCGACGGCGGCGGGCTCGGGGTCCTCGGGAATCCCGGGGCGGCAGCCGAAGCCCGGGACTCCGGGGCACACCGGGACGGGCGCCGGGCCCCGTGCGGGCACACCTGGCGCGCAGGGCCCGGCACCGCCGGCTCCCCCCGCCCGCTCCACCGACCCCGCCATCCCTCGCACCGCACACGCCGCGTCCCCACCCGGCCCTGCGCCCGGGGCCGCGCGGCGCCGTGGGCTCGGCGAGGCCCGGTGGCCCTGCCCGCCGCGGCTCCGCTGGGCCGGCGGCTCCCGGCGCCGCGCCGCGCACACCCCACGCACACGGCGCGGCCGCGGACACCGGCGGGCCCGGGCTCCGCACTCCCGCCCGGCGCCCGGGGCAGGGGCCAGGCGGCGGCACCTCCGCCCGCGGGGCCCCTCCGGGCGGCTCCGTCGGGCTCCGCGCGGCCCCGCGGGCACGGAGAGTGCGCGGCGCTCCGCCCGCGGGGCCGCCCGAGACGACGGCTCTTCGGCCCCGATACCCCGGCGGGGTCCGCCGCCTCGCCTCCCGCGCCGCCCGCCCGGCCGCACCCCGCGGCTGCCCCGGCTGTCCCGCGCGGCGGGCCCCGGCCCGCGGCCGCCCCCGTGCCCCGCACTCACCGCGCGGAGCGGCCCCGCGGCCCCGCCGGGCGCGCCCGCCCTACCCCGGGGTCTCCATGGTGGCGGCCCCGCCGTCCGCTCCGCCGGCCCCGCCCCGCCCGCGCGCCGCGTCACGCGCCGCCCGCCCCGGCGCCCGCCCCCATTGGCCAGGGGCGGCCCCGGGCGGCGTTCCATTGGCTGCTGCCCCGCGTTAAACCCGCCAATGGCGGCGCGATTTGAGGTTGCCGTGGTTACCGATGCCGTGAGGGGGAGACGGCGCGGCCGGGACGGGACGGACCCGACCCGACCCAACCTAAACTATCCCAAGCCGGGACAGTCCGCCGGGAGCCGCCTGACCGGAGCCGCGCTGTGCCGGGCCGCTCTGCCAGGCCAGCCCCTGCGGACGGGAGGCTCCTCACCGCCACTGGCCGGAGCCCTCGCGGTGAGTGTCGGAGCGCGGCGGGGGCGAGCGCCGTGAGGGTGCATGGAGCGGCGCAGTGGCCGGTGCGGCGTGCCCGCGATTGCCGGGCGTGCCCGTCCCGCCGTGCTGGCCGCCTCCTGCCCCGCCAGAGGAGCCGCCGCGGGAGCGGAGCGGGGCCGGCCCGGGGCCCCGGGGCTTGGCCGAGCCGCAGAGCCGGAGCCGTGCCCGTCGCCCCGCGCCACGTGCTCCGGGCCGGCCCTGCCGGGGCGCGGAGCTGGCGCCGGATGACCCGCTGCGGTACCTGCCCTGCCCGGAGCCTGTGGGCCGCGCTGTCCCGGGACACGCAGAACGCACGGCCCGCGGCGCTGCTCGGACCCGGCGGACTTAGCCCGGGTGTTTGCGAAAGACAGGAAAACTCTGTCCATAGCGGCTTAACAACCCACCAGTTTAAGCTTCCAGTAGCGTAAAACTCTCTTGAAGGCATGTGAGGAATCACAGACGTAGAAAAGAAAAGCCAGTATCCCTAAAGCCGCTGTGAAACATTTCAATAAGGGTATGTTACATGCTTAATTAACTTTTTGCATCCCATGCCTGTCCTGAGCTCACCATCTCGGTGTGTCTCGGGGGTGTGATGGGCTCATTCCTCTCCTCCCGAACAGACTGTCCCGGTGTACCCCAGGTGTGACTGCTTTTGCATTTACTTATTCCTCTCCTCCCGCCCCACAGGTACGCCAGCGATCCGCACTCTCCCCTCCACTGAATGACACTGTAAAGGGCTAAGAGGAGCCAAACCCAAATGGCCACTTGAATCAGCAGCTCTTGCTTTCAAGAGGTTGTTTTATTCACCCTCTTCTCCTGTTGTATTGAGCTGGATGGTGTAGAAAGCCTGCTGTAAAGGAACACGGAAAAAGTATCCACATTGTAACTTGTGCCTGTTTTCCATCCAGCTCAGTGTTTTGGTTTAGTGTTTGATGGGGTGGACCATAGTTTTATTTTAGGCATAAGGATGCATGAACTCATCATGTGGTTTAATTTGTGCTAATGCTGCAGGTAGAACCATGTCCTTTTTTAGCCTCTCCTTAGGAGGGAACTGCAGGTAGTAAGTGGCAGCAGCTGAACATGGAGGGTTACCTTTAAACTCACATAGTCCCTTCTCTGAATTTCCTACTTGGAATATAATCTGCTACATGGAAACCAGGTAGGCTGTTGGTAAGATATTTAACCTCTGAGGGGTTTGTTGCTATTTGTATAATTATTTGTATATTGAATAATGCAGTAGGAGCTCCTGCATAATGATGATACTCACATGGAAAAATGCTTAGCAGCTGTAAACAGGAGCCTTGAGTCCTCACTGCTCTGAAAAATCTCATGATTCATACCATGGGAACTACATATAGAATATTACCAAACCAGAAGGGTGGTCTCTGTGTAGGAAATGGGAAACAGGAGCTGAGGGGAATAACAGTGGAAACTTAGTAAAATAGAAAATAACAGGTGTGAAACAAAATAAATAGGGGAAGGGTCAAATGAGAGTAGAGAGATGGAGTAAAGATAAAATGGGAAATAACTAGGTCTAGAATAAAGGGAGGAGAAAATGCAGGATGTGTGACAACTGTGACCTTCGTTAGTTGTGAGGCTGCTTCTACCAAGGGTGTGCTAGATTAATTAAATTAGCTTCGAATCAGTCTCAGTTGGTTTTCACTGTAATTTGGGTATTATTATGCTGCTTGGCTCTCACAGATAACAGCTTTTGGGAGATGAGAGTGCCCCCCAGTAAATGGAACTGTCCTTGTGGGGCAGACACAGGTCGGGGAGGTGGCCCAGTGCCGGGGCTGGGCACTGCCAGGGCAGCAGGAGTGGGCTCCTCTGGTGCCTGCATCCCTGCCGGGGCTGTCCCTGCTTTAGAGTTCCCATCGGCTCAGCTGGGAAGGGCTGAGAACACTGCTGGGGAGAAAGGATCTTGAGTCGGTTTGTTTTGGCACAAAAGAAGTAGGAAGAATTGAAAGTAATGTTTTGAGGTCCCATCAGGTTTGGAAATTGTTGAATGACTGTCAGTGAGGCACAGCTGGTCCATTCTGTCTGGTGGTGTTCATACCCTCCCAGCTGGTTTGTGTTGGCACCCCGAGCAGCCAATACATGATCTGATCACCTGCTGTGGGCTCCAGTGCAGCAATCTGTCCAACACAGTCTGTGGACAGAGCCCCCATTGTAACCTCCCAATGAAGGGCTGCATGGAGGGCGAGTGTTTGATTTCTTATTGCATTAGGGGATAGTGGCCTGTGTCAAATATACATTTAAATTCTTACATAAATTTTAGAATCAGCAACAAACAGGTACAGTTTCATTTTATTCACTTTCTTCTGGATGTGGCTTGCAAGTAAGATGGTTTGCTTCATTCCCTTTTGGAAAGCCATGATTCCAGTACGATTCCAGTACGATTCCAGTACGATTCCAGTACGATTCCAGTATGTTTGCAATTCCTAACAGCCTCGCCTCATGTTTTCCTTTGGGACTTTACTGATTTCTCTTGAGCACTGAATCTGACCCCTAAACCATCCAGTGGCTCAGAGGGCAATGTTGTTAACAGGTATTTGCTAGTTCTTTTGCTGCTGTTGTGCTTCTTCAGCATTTCCAGTCATTAAAACGTTTTTCTGCTTTATTTTAACCTATACTGTAATTAATCCATAATGAAGTCTTGCTTTATAATATATATTGCACAGATGTTCACAGACTTTGTAGAAAATTGACATGCCTATTTTTTAATTTTAGTGATAAATATCAGTCACAAAAACAGTGTTGCTTTGTTTCTTGGTGGTTTGTTTTGATTTTTTCTCAATTTTTCCTGCTTTTTGTTTTGCTTTTGTGAATTTGGTTGGTTTGGTTTTTGGGAGGTTATTTGGGGATTGGGGATGGGGGATGTGGTTTGGTTTCTTCTGGAAGCTATTTAATGCTACCCACTTTAACTGTAATCTCTTCCAGATACTGAAATTATGAAGGTTTGGGAAAAAATATCTGGAGAAGAGAGTGATGCTCGTGGCAGGCTAACACAACACATGGGCAGCTGTTTAGTGCTCACATGGGGAATTATTTAGATGTGTGGGTTTTTCCTCTTATTAAAACCTACAATTTGATTTCAAAAGTTACTTCAAGCCATCGTTTTGATGTCACAGCAACTCAGTCAATTACAATACAAATGATTTTGGGTAATTTTGAAACTGTAATTTCATTTGGTGTAGAAAGCACTGAATGTTCTCCTGGTTTTAATTGTTTAACTGGGGAGGTAAGGCACCTAATAGGTCTGAGGAAAGTGGTGGGCTGACATTTTGCTTTTTCAGTGAGGCCTTTTATAGAAGTTCTATTTCAGATGTTCAAAATTACTGCTCTGTCATGGATTATTCTTTCCCTGTGGTAAAACAAAATATTGAGGAAAACTATTGGATACTGACAGGTGGCTTGCACTTTCTTTTTTTCTTGCACGGCTTTGAAGTATCAGGTAGGAGTATTTGATTGTAGCTGGTGCACAGCACTCAGCAGGACCAGCAGCCTTCAGTGCAGAGCCCTGTGCTCTGGCCCAGCCCAGCTGCCATGGCAAGGACAAGGACACTCTGCAATGATCCCTCTCCAGCTTTCCCAGTGCCTGCATCAGGATCTGGGCAGGGAGCCGCATTACAGGCCTGATCCAGCTTCCTGAAAGCTCCCTGGCAGAGCTGCCCTTGTCTTTCCAGGGGCACCAGTTTTCCTGGGCACACGGTTCCTGCCTGTGGTGCCTGCCCCAAGGCACGTGCAGCCCTGTACAGCAGCCCTGGGCCAGGTTCTGCCCTGGTCCTTGTCCGGCAAAACGGACCAGGTTTGGGGAACAGCAGCTCTGACCTGCACTGGAAGCCCAGGAACCTTTCCCTGGCAAGCCCCACAGATCCTGTCCCAATACACTGTTCCAGCTGGCACTGGGTGAGGCTGTTGTGTTTGGGGCAGCAGGAGAAGGGCTGTCCTGGAGTGAGCTGTGCTGCTGAGGGCAGCTGCTGGTGAAATCACCTTTCATCACCTGTAAGCCAGGGCTCCTCTTGGATATTGCAGCACCTGGAAACATGCAGGCAGCATGGCAACAGCCAAGTGAATGGTTTGGAGAAAAGAGGGCAGGAAATGCTGACTGGGGTGTCCATGAAGACAAGGTCATCAGCAGTTGGTCTGTTCTGTGGGTTTTCAGGTCCTAAGCTTGTAACTGTTGTGTAAACTATCTTTAAAAAAACAACAACCAAAGCCCATAGCAACTTCCCCCAGTGCCCACAAAGAAATAAAAAAGCCCTTCAGCACCCCAGCTCTGGGCAATGCAGGTACTAATATCTGCTCAGGGACAGGGGAAGGGCTGCTAAAATCCTTTGCAGTTTCTTCCAACTGCTACAGTTGCTGAATAAAATATTACCCATCTTCTTACTAGTTTGTATATGAGGCTGGAAAAAATGGTGACAAATTAACCAAATTGTAATCTTTCGTACCAGACCAGGAATACAGAATGTCAGGCTGAAATCTAGAGGTACTTCTGAATAAAGAGGCAACAAAAAATGTACGTGCAGAAAGATTATTTGATTCATGGTTATGGACTGTACATTTCTAATGGCTGTGACTGAGAGGCCCCAGACAAGGATGAGTTGCTTTTTGTAGCAGGATATCAGACAACATTATGCAATAATTTAAAGTGAAGTTGTGCCAAATGCTTCCCTGCACATAACTCTGGGAATTTGGCCTAGCAGAATTGGCAGAAGCTGTACAAAATGATACTGATGCTGCTGACAAAATAAGCTGCAGCGGCTCCTAAATCATACGAATTATCTGTCCCTCTGGCTTGTCTCTCACAGGCTGCAGACAAATGTTCTGCTCTGACTCCCAGTGCACAGACAAAAATCATCTGGGCTGCCTGACAGGACAGTGACAGAGGAGTTGGTGCCAGCACAGCCTCCCAAGGTCCCTCAGGGTGCTGTGCCCCTGCTCCTCCCTGGCTGTGTCCCCTGCAGTGACCTGGAGCTGGGCAGGTGAGGGGCAGAACTGCTCTGAGGTGTAGCCACAGGTGCGCAAAGGGCTGCACCTCCACACAGCCACAGCTCCTCCAGGTCCAACAGGGAAAGCACCTTGGCTTAAGGAGAAATTGCACTTATTCAGACAGTCATATGTTCTTGAAGCACTGTTAAACTGCTCTGCCAACAACACAAACTAAGGCAGCTGACTTCTGCCTGCAGTTCATCAGGAAATGCGTGCAGAAGTTGGTCTGTCACAGAGCTGTGAGGAAGAGCCTCCAGCAGTGGGGCAGGAAACCCTTCCATACACGTTTGGGGTTGTAAAGTAAAAAACATCAGTAACACAGCCAGCGTGAAAATGGGGTAGGAGAAAATGCTTCCCTTAAAAATACTACACAGAAGGCAACAGTAAAGACAGAGGCAAGTGCAAAAGGTGAGGACAACTTGAAATTACCTTTTAAATTCCTGAAATAAGGAACCTCACTCCTGTTTCCCTTCCTGCTTTGACAAAATCTGAGATCTAGTGAGATATAGAAGACAAAGCTATCATGACTCTCAGACTGTGTATTTCCAATTGTGCATTTTGCAGCAATGGAAACTGAATCACATTGGTTGGTTTGGTTTATCTGAAGAGCAAGGGGGATGTGATTAACAACTGGAATCGAACTACATTGCACAAATTTTTTAAAGTCCAATCTTCAGTAGGTTTTTGTTGTGTTGGTTTTTTTTTTTCTCTTTTTAAGTCACTCAATGACTTCAACCTGCTCTGAGCTTCTTTAACTGTCTTCCATTGAACTTCTGCTACTATTTAGTATTGACTGTTTCAGTATCTGATGGTCCAGTACATATGATGCTTCTTGCAGAACAGTGTTCTGCTGCAGCTCCTTTTGAGGTCTAGCTCCTTAACTAACCCTGTCTGTAAAATTGTATTCTTATTCCTCTGGCCCAGGGTGTTATACATGGGATCTGCCTCTGAAATTCCTATGGTACTGTGCAAATCCTACCTCTTGATGAGAAGTGCAAAGCCCAGGTACTTTGTTGTATTGCAGGGAACGTTGATTCTCTGCAGTTTTGTGTTACAGCATCTTTGCTTCTGTTGTGCTAAGTGAATTCTGTGGGTTTAAGTGTTTTTTTCTGAGGGATGCAGAGCAGCAGAGGGGTGAGTTACTTGCTGCACCATTCCAAATAAGCCTTTGCACACAGCCTAGGCAATAGCAGGTATGCTTTACAGCCAGGCAGCCACAGGTCAATTAAACTAAACATTTATTATTTCTTAAGTAATGGAGAAAATTGTAGGGTCCTATAATGGATAACTCAGCCTCACATCTTCCAATTATTCTTTCATATATTCAAGCATATGGTTTAGTTCTCTTGCTTTTGTTGTACATGGAGGTAATAAATAGAAATCTAGATAGAACATTAATAAAAACAACATATGACAAAGTTCTGCAAATCTCTTGTATTACAGAAGTCTGGAAATGATGCCTCAGAATTTTTGCCTTTAGCTCAGCAAAGCTGGACTTTGTCCAGGTTTGTCCTGCCACATGGCAGGAGTTGCCCAGAGGAGTTGTGGGTGCCCCTGGCAGTGTCCCAGGCCAGGCTGGGCAGGGCTTGGAGCAGCCTGGGACAGTGGAAATGTCCCTGCCATGGCCCGGGTGAAGCCAGAGGAGCTGTAGGGTCCAGCCCCAAATGCTCTATATCAGAGCATTTTCTCCTTCCATCCTCTTTCCTCTAAACCTTGCACTTGCCAGGTGTGCTGGCTGCAGCAGGCCAGCTGTGTTTGGTCACTGGGAATGGATTGTACACGATTTGTTTGAAACAAAACAACAGAAAATGCCACCTGACTCACTCGATCCAAGGTGATGTCAGTGACTTCATTTCCTACCCTTTTTATGTCAACTTATCAACCTCTAAACACTTACTTCCTTTTTTTATCTCCTTGTTTCAGTTCTTTTTCTAAGTGTTCCTAAAGACTATTTCCTCTTGGAATTTCTAAGAATATTCCAGGAATGAAGGGGGAATAGAGTTCCCTTGTGATGTGCAGGTCCTCAGAAGGCAGAGGAGCTATTCCCTGCCCCTGCAGTGTAACAGAGCAGTCCATGAAGCTGATTGTTTTAAGTGTTACTCAAATTGATCTTCCTACTTTGGATTAAGTTTTACTTAATGAGGAAGTAATGAGATTATCATAGACAAAAAGGGCTCTGTCTCTTTTGGGAACATACCATTTCTGAGACTTGACTTTATTTCAAAGAGAGCTATAATTCTTTCTTTGGGGGAATGTAAATTTAAATTACAATCAAACAATGGGATTTTTTTAGCAACTGTTTTGACACCGAATGATAGAAATATTTTACTGTGTATTTTCTTCCTGGGGAAAGGATTGACTGCTGCAAGATTAACACGTTCTGGATGGGTGCCATTTTCAGATAGTTAGTTCAACTAGAAGAGAAAGGATCTGATTAAGGGATCAAGCTCATTATTTGTTTGTTGTTTGTACTCCACGCCCTACAATGGGAGTGAATCTTCGCCTCTTTTCCCTAACAATAATTAGGAGCAGAGGGTCTAACAACTGCATATTAATATTCCTTTTCTTTAAATGAAAACATGCAATAGCTAAGCAATTAACATTTCCATTAAACTTTAAAATCTTTTAAAAAACCTTCCACAAAACATTCAAGACATAGCCAGACATTCAAAAGAGAGCACTGAGAATAAGGGACTTCTGGGTTTAGGGATTTTTTCTGAGTTGATATTTTTCAGGAACATCTGCTCTGACGTATAATCCAAGTTCCTGTGGATGCTGTGTTCCAAGTTCTCCGTGGTACAGCTCTGGTTTTCAGTGGTGCACCCCCAGCAGCACATTGGGTGAGGCACAGAGAGGATTGTAAGAGCTGCTGTCCCAGGATTCTACATCCTTCATCCACACAAACCTGCAATTCCTGCTGTACTGTCACTGCTGACACCATTGAACTGTGTTTTGTGAAGGCTTGATTCATATTACTGGTTAGTACATTTAATGATGTGAGTGATTTAAAGCATGCACAAGAAATTACGTTTCAAAAGGCAGGTCTGTGCCTCCCAGCAGAAATCCATCTGCCCTTCACTTGAGGGGCAGCACTGTAGCTGGGAGTTCACCATGGCCCTGGTGACCCAGATCTGCAAGGACTGAGGTATGCAAACTACTTGTTGAATCGAGAGGATGCAATTAGCCTCCTTTAAACCAGTGGTTAAAGTCGCTGGGAGCAGTCACTTGTGCAACCAGGGCCTGAAGTGGACCTGAGTCATCCCCAGGAGCAGTCTGTGGCAGGCAGCAGGCTTTGCTTCCTCCAGGAATGCTGACTGACTGGGGACTTTCATTTCTATTTAAATTAAAGGAAGGAGGACCTTGCCTCAATACTGGCTGCTCCCATGTTAAGAATAAACATAGGTCATACACCTCAGACACCAGCAAGGGCTTACATTAGGAATGCACTGAAGAGTTTGGTTGAATTGGAGATGAAATCTTTTAGGAGATCACATTTTTATTGCCTAAAAGAGTTCAGTGAATGGTGAAATGCCAAATTGTCAAAGGAGCAGAAAAAGAGAATTGATAAACCTTGTGCTTTTTACTGCTGCTAAAAGATTTAGCTGTGGTTTGCTGTAGGCAGAGCTGACTTGGCACTCTTAGGGGACAGATTTCTGTGTACAGGGACTTCTGCTTGGTGGCTGGTTGATCTTTTCCACTTTTTCTTTCTAAGATGTTTCAGGACTCACAGCCTAGGGTCTGCAGTGAAGTTTGAGCAAAGCTTTGGGGCAGGGTATTGGGATTTGGGCTGAGATGGACTTTTATAGTATTGGAGAAGTTTATAGATATATATGCATTAAAGCAGAAATAAATTTAACTGGCAATGCTTTTGTATTTCTGATTAGTACATTTGCTAGTTATTGAGGATAAAATGCAGGTTGTCCTTTTCCAAAACCATCTTAGCATTCACTTTCAGCATTTTAGTGAGGTCACAATGTTGAATAACAGAAAATAATGCCTGTGAAAGGCCGAGATCAAGGACTGAGATAAGGACTTGGTTCATCAAATACAGGAGCCCTAAATTTACAGAACATGGCCAGTCTTTTTTTCATCAGTTCTTTTCTCTAGATGCAGTCTCTTGGTTTCTTTTGAAAGGAGGTGAAGCTAAGATCAATGTGTGAAGTTTTGTTCAAATACTGACATTAAACCAGAAACAAGTCAGTAGAAAGAAGATATTTACACTTTGCCAAATGAACAAAGGAATAAATACATAACCCAGAGGGGTAGCTCTGCTGCTGCTAATCTTACTAGCATCCATAGTTATTTTCCAAAAAGGGCAGTGTCTTGTGTCAGAAGCTTGTCATTTAGAGCTGGCCAGATGGGCCCAGATTAGGATGATGGTTCCCAAAACGAGTAATGCAGGAGAATGACGCTGATGCAGCAGCTGTGCAGGGAACTGTAATAAAAGGTTTTAATAGAGAGAAGTGCCTGTGATGGATCCAATCTTCTTAGAGCTCTTGAGTACTCCCAGTTTTCCATCAATGTTATTTCTGCCTTCATTATGTGGTGTAGATGAGTGTCACTGTAGCAGTCCCCTCCCAGGTTTCTCGGTGGAGGCAGTGCTCGGATGGTCAGAAACAAACAAAGCAGGAGAAAGACTGACAGTCCTGAGCAGAGGGCCGGATGCAGAATGGCAAACAGCTCACAGGGAAGTACACTGCAAACCCTTCAGCTGCAGTCTCACCCTTTCATCTGACTGACTGACAATAGCTCTCTGTCAGAGTGGTCCCCTTTACGTTTCTTCTGCTGCTCTTCCTTCCCACCCTCCTGTTGCACTGTGCCATCCTTGGAATTCGTGGGGATAAACCAGTTCATCTCACTAAAACAGTGAGGAAGTAACTCCACAAAGGAATAAAGTTTGCTGCTCTACTATTTTGTGGTGTTGCTTGCTGTGGGAGCAGGCAAATGTCAAAGGTATGACAAAGAGGTGGAATTCTGTGTGCATGAAGTTTTGGCCCAGCCTGGCTGGGTTGGAGGGACAGGGTTCATGGGGAGCCTGCTGGACATGACCTTCCCTTTCTGGTGTGTCTCAGCTGTGGATTCAGTTCAGCTGAAACACCTCAGGTGGGTCTATTGCTTTTATTTCCATGCAGGACCTGGGATGACACCAATGCTTAATTTAAGAGGTTTGACACATAAAAGATTTTTTTTCCATGTGTTGTGTGACTTGGTGCATCTGAAACATCCTGTTTGACCCACTATGATGTGGGTACTTGGCATGTGCTGCTCACCAAGAGCTGAGCCTGCCTCAACAACTGACCTGCTTTCACAGGGGTCACCACAGAGGGGATTGAAGGGACCTAGGCTGTCTCCAGATAAAGGAAGAGTGATCTTTTCAGGATTAATTTCTATAAAGCGAAGAACTCCTCAAAACCTGATCTTACATTTGGATCAGGGACTCATGTTTTGAAAAGCACGAAGCGAAGAATAGATGAGCTATGTCACAGCATTACAGATTCATCAAGGAAATAGTGTTTTGTTTTCTTGGCTGCTAAATGGTATGAGGCACATGGAATCTCCTAAAGTGAAAGATAAACTTGAGGAATTTCAGTCTGAATTACATTCTTAGTGAGATGTACCTCTTCTCAGAAAACAATAGATGTTTTTGAAAGCTTTTTGATTGCATCCACAATGTTGGTATTCTCAAAACATGTTTGTTTCTCAATAGGTATAGAAAATACATAAAAAATAAAAATGGGTGAACTGGACCATGGAACACTGTTTTCAGATCATAGGATTGGTGGCGGAGGTATGTATGCTGTCATGTTTAATTGTTTACTCAATTGTTTATGAAACATTCTGTAGCTAATAGCCTCATACAGGAGCTGCTTCAGCACTCTGCTTATGGTTTGGGTTAGAAGGGACCTTAAATCCCATCCAGTGCCACCCCCTGCCATGGCAGGGACACCTCCCACTGTCCCAGGTGCTCCAGCCCCAGTGTCCAACCTGGCCTTGGGCACTGCCAGGGATCCAGGGGCAGCCACAGCTGCTCTGGGCACCTGTGCCAGCCCTGCCCACCCTGCCAGAGAACAATTCCTTCTGTGGTTCCTGTCCTGTCCATGCCCACCCTGCCAGGGGACAATTCCTTCTGTGGCTCCTGTCCTGTCCATGCCCCCCATGCTGTCCCTTAGGGATCCTGGTACAGAGCCTTTCTGTTTCTCAATAAGCCCCTGTACACATGGAGGGGCTGCAGTGAAGTTTCCCTGGAGTCTCCTCTAGGCAAACATCCCCACCTCCCTCAGCCTGCCTTCACAGGAGGAATGTCCCAACCCTCTGAGCATTTATTTCCATGGTCCCTGGGCCATGTTTCTGTGCCCTGGGCTGGGGTTGTTCTCTCAGGTGCAGAGGGGCAGAACCTCCCCTGGCACTGCCTGTGCTGCCTCCCTGGGCTCCAGGGGCACCTTGCCACTTCATGCCCGTGTTTTTGCCCGCAGGGTTCCCAGGCTGCTCTCCCCAGTCCCTGCCTGTCCCGGGGCACTGCCTGGCAGGGGCACTTGGAGAATCCTTCCCCAGGGAAGCACACTCTGGGGATGTGTTGTCAGCCTTCGTGCAGGCATGCAGCAAATGGAAACCCTGGCGGAGGCTTGGAGGAGGGTGGCATGGCCCTGCAGGATTTATTTTACCTTTCACCCTCTGGAAAACCACATGTCAGGTGCAGCACTTCCAGCCACGGGGCTTAGTAGGGAATGCAGGAACACTGGGGCCAATTTCACTACTAAAGAGAACTAAAGCTGAGGTTGTAAGGAAATGCAATTCCTTATCCCTGTAAGCCTCCCAGCTTATGTAGAATGACTGAGTATCTGTGTGTGAGATCTTCACAGTGCTAGGGCAAAAGTTCAGGTAGTTCATTTACAATTGTAATTGTACCTCAATTTTATACCTTTTAGAAAAAAAATACTCCTGTTGCTCAACTCAGAGGCTGCAATAATCATTGAGGCAGTTTTCCTATCAGTGCAAGAAGGATGCATTTATTGAAACTTAGCTATTTCTGTATTAGAAGTTATTACAACGCCTGTAAATGCAGTCTTAAGATGAATTAATAACTAAATTTGCATGTACACTATGTTTCAAATGAACTTTTTGTAAACAGACCACTGGTTACTGTTTCTTATATAATTTCTACTAGTTTATGTTTGTTTCAAATTGTCATTCACCAACTAACAATATCAGTATGGAAACTTTTAGTGTTGAAAACATTGCTTCTGATTTCTATCTATGAAGCTTTCATTTTATGCCTTGCACTTCAATTATTACTCAAGAATTTGAAATTACCTTGTCTGTTTTATGTGATAACTAGATAATTTGGTGGTTCCTGCAAGAAATGCTCCTTGCAGCCAGAAGTACAAACCTGTTGACTACGAACATCTGTATGAACTTGCTGCTGAGGCAAAAATGGCCTCTGCACAAATTCAGTTAAAGGTATGATTTCTGTTTTATTTGTAGTGTGAATGCTTTTGAAATCCTGTGACCATATTTCTCGTCCTTGCCCCAAAGAATCTGAGAATGAATGGAGATTGCAAATTTCTGTAAAAACATTCAGCCAGAGAGGGTCAAATATGAACATTTATCATGGCTGTACTGTGATTTGGGTGTGTTAATGTCAATGTGTGGACTTTCTTCAGATCAGGGGTGCAAAATATGTCTGGATTCTACTTCCTCAAAAGACAGGAAAAATTTGTATTTTACTGCCCTGAGAAAATTCACCCAAACTTATTACACAATCCTGGGGACAATGAAGAATTTGTGGGATTAAATGGGAAGGGAAGGCTGATCCAGAAAAAAAAGCCAAACAAAAAGATACAAAGTGAGGATTTCCAAGAGTCAAGTGGAGGTAGAGCTTAAAAAGAAGATTAAAAATGTTGGATAGCCATAAAATATAAATATAGAGCAGACAGAAAGGTATAAATTGGTGCAGAACATCTCAGGGGGTAAAGACAGGAGGAGCCTTATTTAATACTAGAGAAGGGTAACAATGAATGAGAGAAAAAATACATGCTTGCTTTATAATATTGCTTCCTTTAGTGCATGTAAGTACCATATATCAAAAATTCTGGCAGATAGTGCTTCATGGATTGGCAATACCAAATTCTACTGAATTCATTCAGGCTTTATTTCTATTTTATTCCCCACCTTCTCAAGTGTTTTCCAACTGAGTAGGTAGTAAAATATATATGGTGAAAGCTCCAGAGAGACTAGAATGTGTTCCACCTACTACTTTTTGTTGCTGATTCAAGCCATTCAGATTTTGGAGAGCTGAGTTACCCTTCCTTTGAGGTAGAACCAAAGAAACAAATGGTAAATCAGTTGCTGGCAGCTTAAGAAATAAAAAGACAGCACAACAGGAGAAAAAGGTAATATTGCAGCAGTTATACATAAATGGCATTGCTGTTGCTATAAAATAGTTTCAAGAGCATATTAAATTTTACATACAAAATTTGGTTTCACTTAATTTTAGAATTGGTTTGAGGATACAACTGTCTTCAAATTGCTTTAAATACAGTACTCTGTTTGCTTAAGTGTGATCTCATATAAGAGCTTTCATATTGTAACAAGAGAAAGATGTAACAGTAGCACGTTTCATGAAATAGAGGAAATCAAGAGGAAACTATAAATACCTTTTAAAATGTGAAAATATTGAAATGAAAGGGAGTCAGTATCTTTGATTCATAATTATTGTAGCACAGTGGTTGAAAGCATGGAACAGGCTCAAGCTCCAGGACGGGCCCAGAGGCAGTCCCTAGAAACATCTTGTGTCCCCTTCACAAACACACAATGTCCCCAGAGCCCCTATTGCAGCTTCTAGGGCAGGTGTGGTGCCCTGCACAAAGGATCAGCCACATTCCAGCTGGGGTTTTCCTTGTGTGACTGCCTGGGCACCAGCTGTACTCACCTGGGGCACTGAACCAGGTATATTCCCCTGGGACACTGAACCAGGTATATTCACCTGGGACACGGAACCAGGTATATTCCCCTGGTACTGAACCAGGTGTATTCCCTTGGGACACTGAACCAGGTGTATTTCACAGAGCTCAGATCCCTCTGACCTGTGTGTTTCTCGTATCTGAAGGAGGGTTTTAGCTTTGGTGCTGAGGGACTGTGACTGGGGAGTTTTCAAGCCCTTCCTTGTCTGTGTGTGAGTGCTGCAAAGAGCAGTCCTACACCTTTAGCTGCTGGTGTTCCCAGCCCAGCTGGGGCAGAGTGGGGACGTGCTGGGGGATACGTCTGTGTGGGTGTCTGTGTCTCTGTGTGTGTGTGTGTTGGTGTCTCTGAGTGTATCTGTGAGTGTGTGGGTGTCTCTGGGTGTCTGTGTGTGTGTCTGTGTGGGTGTCTCTGGATGTGTCTGTGTCTCTGGGTGTGTTTGTGCGCCTGTGTTTGTGTCTCTGAGTGTGTGTTTGTGTGTCTGTGGGTGTTTGCTCAGTGCTCCTGTGCATGTGAACACACAGGGGCTGTGGTTGGTTCTGCAGCTTTGCCCTGGGCAGGAAAGTTGCGGGCTGTTTCCAGCTGAGCCGAGTGGAATCCCAGTATTTCTGACTCAGAACATCAGTCCTTTGCTGAACTAGGTGTGGAGCGAGATCTTCATTAATTTCTCCCTGTTATGAACTAAACCAGGACTTTCCCATGTGTTTTTCTTGCCTTGCTGGCGTTTTGCCACAGGACAATGATCACATGGAGGAGGAACTGGGGATGGGGAGAAAAGGGTCTGTGCCTGAGCTGGGGGAGCTGCTGGGTGCAGACACGAGTTCTGGAGGAAAGGGATGGCAGGCAGCACAAAGAAAGAGTGGGAGAGAGCTTTTTCTTTGTTCTCAGCATGCACCCAGAGGGCAGAGGCAGTCCTGATGCAGGAGGGGGAGAGGAAACCACTTGCCCTGGGCAGCCTGGCAGCCACAGGCTCCTGATCCTCTTCCCCTCACTGCTGGCTGGCCAGAGTCATCTGGTTCCACTCCAGCAGCCTTCCCCTGGCAGCTCTCCTCTGGTTGAAGCAGGAACTCCATCTGTTTCTAAAGCAGGTATTCCTATTTTATCCAAAGTGTGAAGCACTGTTTTTGTGAAGCCCTCAGATAGTTTGAGAGCCTCTCTAATTGGATGGATTTTGTAAAAGCCTCCTTTTTAGTAATACATTTTTGTAATTCTTTTTCTTGACATACTTTCATTCTTTCATCTTCCCATCTGTAAGAAAGTATTTTTTTGTTCTCCTGCTTATCTTTCCTCAACTTTCCCTCCAGGGACATAGGGATGGGAAAGGAAAGAAGAAAACGGGCTCATTTTCTTTCTCTTTCTCCTCTCATTAATTGTGATTTGAAATGCAACAAACTTATTTAATGAAAATTGGTTACATTGGAGCCCATTGTTCTCTAGAAAAACACAATTTTGAAAAAAGCTATTAGGTTCATCATTCTGTGTTTAAAAGTTTCCATGTGAAGGCGTTTGGTAAAACTGTTGAATATGCTCAAAACACAACCTTTAATTTTCCCTGCAGATTAAAAAAGCAGAGCAAGTTTCAAAAATTAGCAAAGAGCAAATGCTGATGAAACAGCATCGCCAGGTGTGGTGGCAAGAGTATAAAAGGCTGAGTGAGAGCAGGTAAGGGCTGAGGAATCTGAGTGAGTGATTACTAAAGAGACTTCAGCAGACAGAGTTTGGGCTGGCATGCTTGATTCAAGGGACATAGAGAAAAGAAAGATTATAATACCTGATGTGAAGGTATTTTAGTGTGGGGAAGGAAGGTTTGTGCTCTACATGGAGAGGGGCTGTGACATGAAGAGCTCACCTGAGGGCAGGGAGGACAGGGGGTGTTGCTCTGGGAGCTGTTCAGTTGATCTGCAGCAGCTGAAGAATGTGTCTTTGGAAGAGTATCAGAAGTTTTCAGATGCTTTTTATTTCCTTTAGAGTCTGTCTCTAGCTGTGTGTTGAGGTCACACCCCAGGGGACATTTACAGTGCTCTGACTATTACCCTGTGTACTCAACAAGAGCATTTGTGCCTTCTTTACCACCTTTGTGTCCAAGTCCTTCCCTTCATACCTTCCCAGGCAAAGAACTTCCTTTTTTTATGTAATTATTGGAGTTTTTGAGACTCATCATTCTTGCAAATGTAGTGAATAAGAAATTAAAGCTTCTGCAAAATGCATGTTCATTTCCTTCAGGCAAAAAGCAGAAGAAGAAATAAAGACTTTTCTTGATGAAGAAAGCCATAAGAACAACTTTTTTTTTGATTTGAGGGACTTGGGTAAGAATTCGTTATAAATTTCTTAATTATTTTTTAATAGTCAACATTATCTTGATTGTTTGGGTTTTTAAATCCCTTTCTTGACAGGCTTAGATTTAGAGAGCACAGTAGTGTGTGACACTTTTTGTGTGTTTGAGAAAGCTTTATGTTTCATACAGAGCAGAAATTGTCCAAGGAGCGGGACACTTATCAAACAGATGCTTTAGTTCCTGTCTGGCAGCTAAAGGAGGATTTGAAACTCAAGCTGGCTAAAATGCAGCGCTGCCTCTCGAAAGAATCTTGTCAGAAACCCGAGATCAATTCAGCTGAGGTGTTACAGCAGGTGGGTGTTTTAACTTGATTTTTACAGACTATTATCACCATATTTTTAGCATTTTCATTTATTTTTTGTTGAACTTTGAGACTATAACTCACGTGCAGAGTGTGCCATAAACCCCCCTTCTAATCGTGGTGTAAATCTGCTCCCAAAACCTGTAAAAGCGTAGCAGCGTAGGGCTGGAAATCTGACTCTGTTTCTAAATAAGAGTTTTCATATTGTAACAAGAGGAAGAAGTAACAGTAACATGTTTCATGAAATAGATCAAATTTATGAAGAAGCAACAGAAGGCAATTTTGGAAGGTCTCATCCTTGAAAGTCTGGCTTTGGAAAAAGAGCTTGAAGAGTACAAAGAAAATGTAAGTTTTCCTTGTAGGTTCAAGTAGAAGCTTATGGGGGGTGGGGGTAAATGTGATGCAGAGTAGTGTCCTGAGCAGCATTTCCTCATGGCAGGCACTAATGCCCCCTTCTGAAGAGAAAAACGGGGTTTTCCTTGAAGTTCCTCCCGAGCTGCTGTCTCTGGAATGCCCCTACCCTGAGCTGAAGGCGCTGCTGATGGAGGAGTACCAGGAGCTGGCCAGGGGCTACTGGGCAAAGCTCCAGGAGGTGGCTCAGCAGCTGGAGGCTCTGTCCAGGTACTGACACGGCTCTGCAGGGCCTTTTTGGGTGAAATGTGTCCTGCAGTGTGACTGTAAGCTGTGGTGCTGGGGCTGCCTTTGCCCTGGGGGCTGGCTCTGTCCTGTGCAGAGCAGAGATTGCCCAGCCCTGGGCTGGAGAGGGAAACCAGTGCTAGCAAGAGCTGTCAGCTGAATTATAAACTACATGTCTGGTGGATTAAGGAACCAACAATCTGGTGTGCATCAAATGTCCTTTTCATATGCTCTTGCAGGATTGGAAATTCTGCATGGTAATTACACTAGTATGATTATGACAGAAAAGTGCAGCCTTTCCAACGCACATCTCCAGTGCTTTTATCCATAAAGCAGATTAAAAGGCCCAATATTTTCACAAATTTTGAATCACTGAAGTAATTGTCATCACAAAGGAATGTAAAAGATGTATATAGCTTTGATTCAGATAGCCAAAAGGAGGAAAGAGTTTTCTGTAAATGAAAATGTTTATTGAAAGGGTAGTATACATAATGATCTAGAAATGTAATAAATTTTTATGTTAATAATATAAAGCTTAGCCTTTCTGCTGGGGCAGTCTAGAGTCCAGGAGATACTGAGTTGCAGACACTGGATGGCCTTTGACTTCTTTTTGTCATCTCCTGATATTTCTTTGGATGGCTTCAGGTTGCCAAAAGACTGAGCAAGGGTAAGCCAGTGGAATGGTTTGAAACCTGGACAGGAGAAACCGGGGAGAACAGGAAGGTCCCCGAATTTCTTTGGTGAAACAATCACATGTTGCTTCCAAGTCTGTTTTCTGTGTACACACACAGTGCAGTGTTTGTTCTGTCCCTGCTGCTGAATGAGTTTGGTGTGCTGGAACAGGCTAAAGCTGCTGGGTGCCAGAGAAAGGGATGTTATCATCTACTTATATTTTGTACAGATTGTACAAATATTCTGTATGTTCTTCCTGTGTTTCCTGAAACCTCTGTGTTATTACTGCAGCATCCTGGCTGTTAGAACATGACACTTATTGAAAATTGATTTATCCTGTATTTATAGCATGTACGAAGCCACAAATGACAAATTTAAGCAGTTCTTCTGCTGCACTCTCTGATATTTTGTTATAGTTTCTCTTACAGAGGCTTTAACAACCTCAAAGAGAAAACCTGTGACAAATGCTGAATCACTAAATGTGTACAAAGTCTTTCTAGTGGTTTTAATCAAAATTGTGTCAAAGTTTATGAACACAATTTTGGTGAAAATTCATAAATGAAAATCCTTGATTCACACAGCATGTGTGATACTGAATAATAGACAGATGTGGATGTAGACAAAATAATTTCTGCAAATGGTTGGAAAATCTGCTGTAGTATTTTCACTGAACATAGGCCAGGTGTGAATTTAGGTCTGGAGCTGACTAATTCTGCACCAATAATTAATTCATGTCGAGACTTAAAGATAAAATGTCATACTTGCAATGGAAAGAGAATCAGTAGTAGCCTGAACACACGTGGCCCTTTGAAGGAAGGAGGTAGTGACTCTAGGTGGGGAAAAAGCAGTGGATGGAGCTGGGGCAGGAATCTGCTGGGGGCTGTGAGAGGCTGCAGGGCCACAGACCCAGTCTGGGCCAGTGTGCCAGTGCTGAGAACTGGAAATGGAGGGAACCATTCATGAACCATCAGTGATCATCTCAGGCATTTTATTTAAAACTAGACCTTGGGGATTTCTGTTTGCCTTCTGGTCTTCAGAGCTTTAATGTATTGTTGGTTTATGTTCCAATGATTTTATCCACAACAACGTTAAAAATGAACTTTCAATTTAAAAAAAAAAAAGAAAGACTTTGTTCTTACAGCATTGCTTTCTTCCAAGGTACAGGTTTGTAAAAGACTCAACTCACTTCTTACATTTACATTGTCTAATTTGCATGGAGATGTTCTGTGCGTTTGCAAAGACACAGCCTCGTGATGGAAGTATTCTTTAATTCATCATGCTGACTGTGACCCCACAGGCACAGATAGTGCTGTCAGAAATGGAGTGACAGGTCCTTGACCTTGGTGTGTCCTCTGTGCTCTACTGATTGATACACCCTTAACGAAGCCTTTGCAGTTACTGTCATTGCTCTGTACCCAGAGAGACCAAACATCCTCCTGCAAGACATTTTTGTCTTATTTTTGTGATCTGAGAAGTTGCTCAGTAGCACATGATTCTATGATAACATGAGAACTTGGTCACTTCAGCTGGGTCACTCGGCCACTTCACTTCCTCTGTCATCATATGCTGAATGTACAGTAAACAAACCTTCAGTTAATACCACTCTGGCATTGCACAGCCCATTTTTTTCAACAGTTCAGACTGCCTGGAACAGAGAATTTGGGAAATGTACAGAGAATGTTCGAAAAAGAAACTTTAGAATAAGATAATGTTCTGGTCTGGTCTATTCTGTGTGATTTTCATTCACACTAGAATGTATGTTGCAGTAGTCATTGCTTTTGGAAATGGAAGAAGAGCCTGGGGGTTTTTTCAAGCCTTATACAGGATTATAACCTTTTATAATCTGATTTAATTTCTTTTGATGTTGCTGAAAAAACGTTTTTGTGTTTGGAAAATACCCAGGTCCTGTGCTATCCCACCAATTGTGGACTTGGACTGATGTGTGTTAGAAAGATTCTCTAAGCACTATTGTAGTTTTTTCCACAATTTCCAAGGATGTCTGAATTCTTTAATCCACTGAAGGGTGAATGGAGTATTGCAGACTCAGCACTGCATCCTCTGCAGCTCCTTTCAAAGGAATGGGAGAGCAGGACAGAGTCCAGGAAATGCAGCTCTTTCAGTGGGCTGTTTCTGCTGCAGCAGTGGCAATGCCAGCACCAACGCTGACGTCTCGCTTTGGGGGTGTCGTCTCACTTGGTGGCACTGTGTGTGCCACGGTGGCACTGTGTGTGTGTGTCATGGTAGCACTGTGTGCGTGGTTGCATGGTGGCCCTGTGTGTGGTGGCACGATGGCACTGTGTGTGTGTGTCACGGTGGCACTGTGTGTGGTGGCATTGTGGCACTGTGTGTGGTGTCACCGTGGCCCTGTGTGTGTGTGTGTCACGGTGGCACTGTGTGTGTGGTGTCACCATGGCACTGTGTGTGTGTATGTCATGGTAGCACTGTGTGCGTGGTTGCATTGTGGCACTGTGTGTGGTGTCACCGTGGCCCTGTGTGTGTGTGTGTCACGGTGGCACTGTGTGTGTGTCACTGTGTGTGTCACGGTGTCACCGTGGCCCTGTGTGTGTGTGTCACGGTGGCACTGTGTGTGTGTCACTGTGTGTGTCACAGTGTCACCGTGTGTGTCACTGTGTGTGCCTGCCGGGGCCGGTGCCCGTTGCCGGTGCCCAGTGCCGGGGCCGGCGCCGTCCCCGCGGGGCTCTCGGCGGGCAGAGGGGGCTCCCCCGGGGCTGTGTGTGCCCTCCGAGCGGGCACAGCCGGGGATTAGTGCCGCCAAAGCTGCTTCAGAGGGAGCAGCTGCCTCGGGGCTGCTGCGGGGGACAATTGCTGCGTTTCAGCTCCGAACAAACAGAGATTGTGCTGGGCTCCCTACGAGGGTGAATACATGGAAAGCAGGCTCTACATTTAAAATTTGGGTCAGGCATTCAGCCTGAAAAGTGTTTGTCAATATCTTTGACAGCGCAGAAATTTGAAAATACCTTAAATATTCATGTCAAATGTGTTGGCGCTTTTCGGAGCTGTTTTAGATGAGATGTTCCTTTCTGGAATTTTACAGACGTGTAAGTGAGGTGACGTCTCCGATTCACTCAGCAGGATATGTTGAAATTCTCCATGTGTTTGGTGGCTATGAATATGCTGGGCTGGGTCATGCTGGGTTTTTTTTTTTTCTTTTTTTCACTATTTGTCTATGAGCAGCTGACAAAATCTCAGCACAGCTGACAAATTTTGGCACAGCTGACAAACCAAGGCATTGGCAGTCAGTGTGTCCCTACTTACAATAAACTACTTGTAGCTCTCTCTCCAGCTGATTGCTGCCCAAAGGATCTCCCACAAGAATTTCTCTTGTTTAGAGCAGTGCAGAGATCCCTGGCCAGCTGGAATCCAAATGTGGGGTGCGGGATGGAGGGGCAGGAGCTGGGGCAGCTGCCCCGTGTGCTGGGGCAGAGCAGTGGCTGCAGCATCCCTGCTGGTCCTGCTCTCCAGCTCAGGAGAGATGCTCCCTGACCAACATCTCACTCTGCCTCACTCATCTGGGCAGGAGATCTCTGTTCACCAACCTGCCTGGGCTGAAATATCCAAGGCAAAACATTACAAAACCCAATCTCAGCTCTTAGAACTGTCTCACTACTGTCACTAAAGTGACATGTTGAGATGTCACCATCCTGAGGTGTGTCAGGACTGACAGAGGAGGATCACTGATTTCTTTAAGGGTAGATCATGGAGTCTAGTCCAGTATCAATGACGTGTGAGTTTCTCACAGAAATCCCTTTTGGAAGTACCCGTTCTTTCTGCCTGCTGAAGGATGAGGCTGTTCCTACACCTCACTGGGTGCAGTGCTGTGGAACTCTGAGGCAGTGCTGCTGGCTTGGGGCGGCCAGGAGCAGCTGGGGGCAGCAGCAATTTGGGGGGTGGGTAGAGCCTCCTGATTGCCTTCTTTTAATTATCCCTGGGCTCTTAGTCACTTCAGAAACCAGGTCACTGGGCTAGAGAGACCTTTTGGTCTGACTCAGTGTTGCTGCTTGGATGTTAATGCTGACAATGACAGCCTGACATTAATCCCTTCAGGGCCAAGGGTTCACACTGAGGGTAAAGCTGCATCTCAGCCTGTGGTGCTCCTTCAGATGGATGTTACTTCTCACTGCTCTCATTTTCTGAGACAGACTCATGCAAACTGATTACTACAGCTCCTACCCTAAAAGTGGTGAATCCTATGCCTTGCTGATGAGTTTATGGCTGTTGGGAGTTTGGTAAACTAGATCCTCATTTGGCTGCATGCAAGGATTGCCTCTTCATTCATCCCCTTTGGATCATTCATTCAGTGCTCAGTGGTAGAGTCTGATCATCTTGTTCTTTTTCATGCTGTGTTTTCCCTGTGGGGTCATGGATTATCCATGGCATGTTTGAGAAACACAGTGACACCCCCCAGTAAAAAGCCAGATTAGAAACAGAACAATTCACTCAAATGATGGCACAGTGTCATATCAGCAAAGCAATGTATGTTTGCTTTATTTCATTGATCTGATTTTGTCACCTCTGCCCCAACATCCAGTTCACAGCATCAGCACTGAGCCCACTCAAGGCTGGGCTGTCCAGAACCAGACTCCTCCTCTTCAGTGGATGAGTTATACTGGGCTGGATTGTTTTTCATTCCTGTAGGAACAGTGACTGGAAGGAAGAAGATCAGTGGGTTTTCCAGACTGTTATCCATCAGTATCCAAGTGATCTTCAGAGGAGGAGGACTTTGTACCTGGATATGCTGCAGAGGTATCTTCCCCACAAATCCAGGCAGGAGCTGGTCAGTGCTGATTTACATATTCATCACTTATACAAATTCTTAAACTACCTAGTGAACAGTTGTATTAAAGGATGTATGTTTATTGAAGTTCTTTCATTTTAAAATTTCTTAATTATAAGTTTAATTCTGCACACTGAAGAAGAAACATCTCTGTTTTCAACATGCAGGAATTTGAAAACCTGCCAGATTTTATAGTTCCACATAGTCTTAGAGCCAAACTCACAAAAATGACTTGTTAGCATTGCTTCTGCTGTACAGTTTTATAGCTGTGTTATGCCACTCGGCTTCTCTCGGTGTTGTTATTTTTCATGAGGATGTACAGCCTTGTTGCACTGTCTAGGAATAGTAATTTTAATTGTTCTGTGACACATACATAGCATGAAGAGTGGAAAGTTATCTCCCACTCTAACGGAGAGGCTATTTTTATACACATAATGCTTTCAAATTGATTGCTGATTCCCCTTGCACTCCACAGTGAATAAGCACATAGCAGCTAATTGAGAAACCCATTTCAAGGCCAGAACACTTCAGGATGTCATAAGGAAAGTAGGAGGCTTTTTTTATCTCTGTCTGTATTTTTAGACCATCTACTTCCCTGTTTTAGAGGAGTGTCTAGTGCAAAGTAATGACAGTGAAGTGATACTGGTAATTAGCCAGAGTTTCACTAAAAAATCTTGTGGATTTCAGAAATTTTGGCCTGGACTGAATAGGGCTGAACAGTGCTTTTGACAGTGCAGGTATGTTTTAGGCTCAGCCACTATTAATGGGTCTCCCTACTTCTTTGAAGGTTCATTTAAAAATTAAAAACACTGAATTTCAAAATCCTAATTCTACATCGTGCTGATATCCCTTGGTATTAGCACGATGACTGTGGAAGTGTTAAAACCCTGCCAAGAATCTGTTGTTAAAACCTGTGTGTGACATCGGAACAGCAGCCCAGAGCCTTCCCCAGCTCCTTCCCTCTGCACACAGTGCTCAGGGGCAGGCACTCAGTGACAGCAGCTCCTTGCAGGGCTCTGGGCTTGGAGGAGCAAACTCTGCAGCGCCTGCCTTGCTCAGGAGTGTCTTGGCTTCAGGAGTCAGGAGCAGCAGCCTGGCACTGGGAGCTGCTGAGGCAGAGCTCCAGGGGCAGCTTGAGCCAGCCCTGAGCTGACAGGAATGTCAGCCAGCATCCCCTGCTCCCCTGCCAAGGACCTGGAATTAGCACCTGGAATGGTCCCCTTGACACCTGTGAGCAGCCAGCCACCTCTAGAATCTCATTCATCCCTATATATTTTGGGGGTATAAGGCAGGTTCAAGACTCTAGTGCCTCATTCTATGCAGCCTTAGCTGTTATTGCTGCCACCAAAGGCTTGAACCTTGAATAGCCTCATGGACCTCACTGAATTAGGCCAAAGCAAGTGGAATTTGGATTAAACACTCCTTGTTTTTGCTAGGTGCTGACACTGGTGGTGGCACTGTGCTGCTTGGTGAACTAAGATTTTATTTCCAATTTTCCTGCTAGGAGAGAAGTGAAGCTGATTCCCCCCTGTACTGCTTTTGTACAATTGCTGTTATTGGTGCCCCATTTCTCTGCAGATCAGAATTTGCCAGGAAAAGCCTCATCTTGCTGGAAGCTCTCAATGTCTCTGGAGGCATATTGAAGGACCAACTTGTCTGTGATGTCCTTCAGGGCAGGGAGGGACCGTTGCATTTCATGTATTCCCATTGCAAACAGGGAGCAGTGGGCCAGGAGGATGCTGTGCTGCTGCAGAGGGCTGTGCTGGTGGGTGCCACTGCCCAGGACACCAGGAGATGGTGACATCCCTGGCAGAGTGCCCTGGGCCTGGGAACACTGGTGATACAAGAACTAAATCAATATCCAGGTTTGCAAAAGTGTCTAGAATTTTCATTTTATCAAGCCCTAGTTTGTAAGTCTTTCTGAAATGCCCTCCTGTTCCAGGTTGCTCATGAGAAGATTTGGGATCATTGTCATTCCCTCAGGAATCAGCACAGAGTCCTGCTGTCAGCCTGGGCTCAGGTCAGGAGAGCCTTTGTCCTCAGGGCAGGGGCAGCTGCTGCTGAAGCTGCTGCTGCTCATGAGGCAGAAGTGGTGCTGGCTGATTCCAGGCAAAAGCAACTGGAGATTTGTGCAGACCTGAAAGCAAAGGTATGTTCAGTTATAAACCCATCACCAAATCTGGATCTAACAGATGCATTCAAAATGAAGTTTTTACATTAGCACTAATCTGTTTTCTGATAAATAATGGATGTATTTCTGCCCTTCTATTTATTTTTAAGAATGCTTTCTAACACATTAAACAATGGAGCCCATATCTTGTTTACCTTTGTTACAGAAGGTTCACAGTATTCTGATTTACTGTGGTAAGAGGTGAAAAAAAATAGAAATACTTGTGTGGTTTTGGTAAGTGAATAGAGTAAAGTGGGAGGAGGCTGGACACAAGAGGAAGATGTTGTGATGTTCGTGCCTCAGGTGTTTGTAGGAGGAATCCCGTTTCTGGGCATGAGAGGCATGTTAAGATTTGTTTGAACTGCTCTCTGTGATTTTTGACTTGCACAGAAATGAACATCTGAGAGCATGCATGATGTGTTACTTCACCAATATTCTCTCTGCTGTGCCCACACTTTTCAGTGCAATACTAAACATTTGATTTAGGTTTTCTACGAGAAGGAAAGCACAGTAAAACCTGTTCTGTGAGGCAGGATTTTGATGTTGGTGCTAGTTTTCAGTCAGCAATAACACAAAAGCTCTTCTGTCTTGTGTTCTTGGAGGTGTCTGGCGTAGGAAGGTTTGAATCTAAGCACTTTAGGGTTAGAAACTGTCTGGGCATGACTAGGTGGGGAGTACCCTGCTCTGACTCCTGTGTCAGCCTTCCCTTGAGCCAGGGGCAGCAGGGAGGGTTCTCTGCAGCTGAGGGGATGTTGGGTGATTTTTTACCTAGGCCTTCCTTTCTGGAATGCCTGTGTGTCTCTTACCTGCACAACCAGAGATGGAAGGGCCAATTATTCCAGAGCTGTGAATTTGAGTCGCTTTTTTTTCCTTTGTTTCTTTTCTTTTTCTTCCCCACAAGAAGTAACAGGCTGGTTTTGGTACTTTGTTGTCTCCATGTAGTTTAAGGTTCTCACGGATGCACTGAACATTGTCTGAAAGTTTTTTGGATTTTGACCTCCTGTTTCCAGGAACTGTTTGAGACTTAAACCTACAAGGCCTACGCTCTTCAAGGGTGGCCTTCAAAGGGATCTTTGCTAAAATGTTCAACGTTTGAACAAAACCAAGTCACCCGTTTCCCAGAGAAGAGAAATGAGAAAGGAACATTTCTTTCATTAAAGGAGGATATCATTGTGACCTTGTTTTGATCAGCTCAACAGCTGAAAGGGCTGGAGGGAGGAAGCTGAGATTGGGCACAGAGCTCACTCATTTTCAGAGAAATGATTCTCAGTGTTCCATGGGTTCTGTTTTGGTTTGATGGGGACATGCATTTGAAAACTCAGAGTTTGCCCAGTTATAGTTCATTTTACAGACTTCTGGAATGACTACACTTCTGAACTTTACAACCACAGGATATTGGACATGGAAAGCAGCTGCTGGCAGGTAAAGGGGAACTCAGTCCAGTACCAATTCACACAGGTAAAACCCATCCTGAGAGGGATCCAGAAGATGGGTAAAAAGTGAGTCTGTCTCTGAAGGAAAGTGTGCAACTGGAAATCGGGGATGAGGGCTGTTCTCTCACCTTTTGTTTTTGGCCATTGATTGACTGAACATTTTGCATTTCAGTAAGTTTTGTATCAGGAAATCTTACCTCTTGCAGAGGGGCAGTGGATTGCTATAATGATTTACCTGCAGGTAAACCCTGAGTGTGCTGGTGGGGAGGTTGTGTCTGACAGAGGGACAGAGATCTCCTTCATTACAGCAGCAGCTTTCAGAGAGAGCCATTTGTGTTGACCCAAACGTGAAAGGAGGGGATGGCACACACATGGAAAGAGATGTAAAATCTGACTGGTTTGCACTGGTTTGGTTAATAACCACAATATCAATAACCACACAGTATCACCCAACTTTTACACAATTCTCTTCCCCTGCCAACAACAAACCAAAGGGGCAGCAGACTGCCTAAAGTATACATGATTCAAAGCTGTTTTAAATGCACTAGAAACATCTCATTGGTGAGACTCCAGGCCTTGTGACTGACAGGGAGGGATCATTAAAAAGTAAAGCAGCAGAGAAGTTAAATTAATATTTATAGCAGTTTTTACTTGGGGAAAGGACTTTCCAATTTTTATTCCATGTTCCATCTTGCAGAAGATCAATGTGTGTCCTTAACAGAAATCAGAGTCCCTAAGGAGGAACTCTGGGACAACTCAAGAAGCTCAGGTGAAATAAATCCCGTGGGCCAAAGGCAGCCATCTAAAGGAAATAAAATGTGAAATGGATAATGCTGGGGAGGATGCACTGTACATTCCTGAAGAGTAAATGTGCCTGGTACATGTCTCTAACACCCCTGTTTGCCATGGGAAAGCAAACAAAGCAAGCCCTGAGGGGTTCCACTTGGATGAGGGATCAGGAGTCACTCAGGTCTGGTGTGCTCTGTGCTCCAGGGTTCTGGAGCAGACACTGTAAAACAAATCCTCTCTCTGTAAAATTCCTTTTCCTAAACAACTCAGAGAAGCAAAATTTTCTACGTTGCAAGGTAGGTAAGGCATGAAGTGAGGAGTGATCTCTTCAGAGGATTAGGAGGTGCTGCCTCACAGCTGGGGTTTGAGGGACTTGCTCTATTACATCACAAATTCACTTGAGGTGTCTGCACACATTCCAAACATTACTTATCTATTGAATCTATCTTAAAATATTTGTGATCTGGTTCTCTCCATCTTCATATAAAATGATTTTAGAAGAAGACTAGAGGGAAGACCTACAGCAGCAGATATCAGGGCAGTTGGGTCTCCTGTGTGTTCTGCTTGAGGGGGGCTTTTTCTTCCTCAGCACAAAGCTGTGTTCCTGCTTGCCTTTGAATCTCTTCTCTCCCTTGTTTTGTGCTCCAGGATTAATCCCCATTCCAGTGCTAAAACCTCTTGCAACACATTGTGAATTTTGGGAGGGCAGATCTTGCATTTCTTATCCTGGCAGAAACTAAGATAAATTAATTTCAAAAAGAAAAGCATTAGGTGGAATTAACAGGGGTATTGTGAATTGTATAAAGCATCTTGCAGACTGCTTTCCTTCTCTATGTGACAGTAAACTTAGGGGGAAAAATGTATTTCCCTATTCAGCATGTAGTCAAGTCACTGGTTTAAATGCTGTGATTATCAGAGATCAACATTGGAGTATCAGCTGAATGCTAAAAAAATCTGCAGAGGTATCACATCCAGTGCTTTGGCTATAATCCTATCATTTTGAAGGAAGCTTCTTAAAAGAATCAATATTTGAATAGTAAGCTACTTAACAGAATGTTTTTCTTTTCCAGAAGCGTTGTCTATTCACCACTGAGCTGACCCATTCATTTGTTGGGCATAAAAGATACAAGTTATAATGACCTAAATTTTCAATATAGCTACTCATTTTTGTGTGAACTGTAGGATGCTGTAGTATTTCTCCAAAATGGACGTGAGCAAGTGTCTAAGACTAATGTTCATCAAAGATGAGGCAGCTCTGACTCAGTAATAAGTTTTCAATCCTGACCTAATAAACCTGGCTTGGATAGTCTGAGGTCAGCACAGTCTGACACATTGTGCCAGTGTTTTTTGGGCCAGATGAAGCTCATGCACAGTCCATGTGAAGCTCTTGCAGGGGCTGTCTCTGCCCATTTGCCTCACTTGCCTTTCCAGCAATGTTTCCCCTGTTTCCCTGTACCCTGTATTCCATCCCATGGGGTGGTTATTTCTCATCTCCCCGCCTCCTGCTGAGCTCTTCCCCCAGTGTGTTTCTGGTGTTTGCCTGGGCCCTCTGGGCAGGGCTGGGGTCTGCAGAGCCCTGTGCCAGGGACGTGCCAAGGGCAGTTTGCTGAAGGAGCCAGTGTGCTGCTCTGGATTCCTCCCAGACACTGTCCCAGCTTTGTGCTGATCCCCTGGGCTGGCCCTGCAGGGTTTGGAGCAGTGTGTGGGCAGAGCATGGGCTGATCTGTGAGCTCTGAGGGCCAGTGAAAGAACCCCCAGCACCCAGAAGCTCAGGTGCCAGAGGAGCAGGCAGGGCTCAGCCTGGCTGTGACCTGCTCACAGACCTCTCTGCTGAGTTTGCCAGGGCTGGAAGATCTGGGGGAGCTTTGAGACAGGCACTTCTCTCACATCTAGTTCAAATTGTCCGATGATAGCTGAAGCTGCTTGGTGATGGGTAACTCAACAAGCAGACAGCTCCTGCTAATGGTGTTTTCTCAGAAGCATCTTCAGTGAGGAAAGTGGCACCTCAGGCAAGCAAAGCTGCACCAGAATTTGCAGTTGTAAAGGGTCAAAGGAGCTCTCCTCCATATGATGGCAGATTGGTCTAGAAGAGAGAATTCTGTATATATAAGAAGCAATTTAGATAAGTAGTTGTAAATAGAAATGCAGCCTGCTTAAGGTTATGCATGTGTGAATATTTAAGCCTATATAATATTTACACATGTTAAGAAAGTGTTGACATCCCCGCTGTCAATAAAAGAAAGATGTTCTCAATAATGCTGCATGAGGAAAGGGAGGAACTACAAGGACAAGCTGTGAGAAATAGACTGTTCACACACAGCCTTGAGCAAAGATGATGTGACGTGGTGTCAGCCCCAGGGAACTGACCCTGCTCCTGCTCTGGATCCCAAGTTTTATCCGTGCTGATCCCAGCCCTTGTGAGCAGTTTCCTCACTGGAATTGGTACGTGGTGTTCCTCCTCAGGTCATGACTGAGGGTTGTGCTCAAGTGCTTTTCTTTCGTATCCCTTTTCCAGATTTAAACACTTATATAACTGAAGACAATATTCTGTTAATGATCAATACAGTTACTTTTAACCAATTCTCTTAGAGGTAGCCTGTGGGGCACAAGCTACTCAAGAGTACCAGTCAAAAATCTATCAGGGATGTGAACCTCCATTGTTTTTCTAACCACAGCCAGAATGAGATTATCTTCTGAGATTAGCAAACTTGTAAATGTATTATTTCTTAATTATCCTACTGCCAAATGCTCTAATGCTGCTCTAATTCTTCTTGTAGGTCTTGTGTAGGCCAGTCAGATGCAGAAATTGGCAGCTTTTACCATTTCTTGTTTGTCGTTCAAGACCCTGTGGAGTCTCACTGTGATTCCAGGTGCTGTTCAGAGGTTTTCAGGGTTGAAGAATCCCCAGTTTAGAGAGAAAGGGGCTGATTTTTAGAGCTGAAAGTTGTAGGAGACTTCAGATACCACCTGTTAATAGCACAGGAGTTTGTTGCTGGCCCCAGGTGGATGTTGGTACCTGCTGCTGTCAGAGGCTCACTGGCTGTGGGGTCAGGACTGTGCAGTGACACAGACAGGACCTGCCAGGGCAGGAGAGCTGTGCCCAGGCACAGGGAGCTCCCTTCTCCCTGCTGCTGGAGTAGCTGCTGCCCTGCAGCCCCTGCCATGGAGCCTGGCCTTGTGTTTCCTGCTCAGAGCGTGGGTCTGACTGCTGTGGACACAATGGAGCCCAGGGTTTTAGTGAGCCCCATGAGGCACAGGCACAGGACACCTCTGGGGCTGTGCCTTCAGCACCTGAACAGACATGTGGACACAATGGAGGGTTTTAGTGAGCCCCAGGAAGCACAGGACACCTCTGGGGCTGTGCCTTCAGCACCTGAACAAACACGTGGACAGCAGTGGTTCTTGCTGAGTGGTGCTGCCTGATGGGGATGTGTGACAGGGAGCCCTGTGCTGATCTGAACTTCTCCCACCTCCTCCTGCAGTCCCTGACACATTGGCTGTTCAAAACCTTGGTGGCAGTTCAGGAGGCTACTGACACCTGAGAAAAGAAAAATGATAGGTACCATGATTGTAAAAACTCACTCCCTACATTTAAAAAATGATGGCTTTTTCACATTGTTTGGATGAACTCCCCCTGCCCTGTAATATTTCAGACTCCAGGGAACTGTTCCTAATATACACTTTAATTTTTCCCCTTTTATAAGCTCTAGTATTCCCACCCTGAGGCACCCATCTCATTAGCTTTCCATTTAGGAATACACACATACACTTCCCATTCTTATTGTATTTCCAGAAATAACACTGTTAATATTTTCTATTTCAGTGTGTGGTGGCTTTGAATAGTGCAAGTCTTTTGTTTATTATTATCAGCTAATACAATTCCACATCAGTAGCAGGTCTCTACATCCCAGTTTCCTTGGCAATGTCAGCCTTCTTGGGGCACAATTTGCTCCAGAATTCTACAGTGTTGGTGAGCAAGTCCTGCCTGGAGCTCTGGAAATCTGTGAGGTTTGTGCAGCACAGGGCTGTATATGTTTGAAAAAACCTGTTTTTCCAAAAAGAAGTGCACTACATTTTAGTAGTGGTTGGATAGACATTTCCATACAGTTAATGACATAAAAAAAGGTTATTTTTGTCACAGACTTCTATAGTCCTGTTTAATTTGTAAAATATTTAAGTCCAAGGGATTTATTATCCCATTAACCCAAGGGGGATTTATGTGGTTAACTTCTATTACTCTTGAGATAAATTGACTGAATTCTTACTTTTCTATGGGAGACTGGGGTCTTTAACTTTTTTCTTCTATGTTTCTCTCCCATTTTTTTGAAAATATTTTCTTTTTCTGTGCATCTCAGAATGGCAGGGAGGTGCTCAGGCAGGAGACACAGATCAGCAAGTCCTGCTTTTGTCTGAAGGATGAATTTTGTCTGAAGGAGCTATCTTGCAAGTAAGAGGCTGCACTGCTGGCAATGAAATTCACCTTTTAACGAGTTTTCCATGTTAATCTTGTAGTGATCTCAGTTTGGCCAGTTCTAGAGGAGACAGAAAGCAAGGACTTTGTGTGGGGAAACAAAGTTTGCCAAATCTAAAAAAGTCCTTTTCCTTGTTGGATGATGTGTCCATTAGGGACTGGACTGAGGGGAAGATCCTCACTGAAGGGCTGATGTTGCAATCCTGCCATTTCTTCAGCACATAACTTCTTATCACTTCACCACCTTTTACATCTGCTTTGCTTTTTTCTCTTTTTCAGAAGGCCCTGGAAAGGCAGAGCTCTAAAATGGCCTTTTCTCTATAAACAGAACTCCTTCGGTCACCAACTTGTTCCGAGGCTCAGCCCTTTTTTTAAAAATGTGAAGGAAAAATGTCATAGTTGACGTGGTTTAAATCCAAATTTGCAATTGAGAGGCATTTTTCCCTCTCTGTGCCTTGTGGCTTCCATCTGGAAGAACCAAGAGGTATCTCTGGCTTGCCATAAATGGGTAACTCTCAATTCTATATTGAGGCAGAGCCCGGGCAGAGGAGATGGGGATGACGTAGGGAGGTTGGGGAGGGGAGGAGAGGACCAGAGCTGCTGTGGGCAGGGGATCACTGTGCTCGTCTGGACAGGCACATTGCTCAGTGTGCCTTTGGACTCCCTTTGTCTGTCCCCTGGGCACCAGGTGAGCAGCTGTAGGACACTCTGAGGGGAGCAGTGCTGTGGGGAGACAGCGATGCTGGGGCTCCTACAGCACACTGCTCCTCCTTTCCAGGGCTTCTTTCCTGTCCTCAGGGGCTGCTGGGCTGACCCAAAGCTGCTGCACTTGTGCTGTGCTCCAAGGGAACCTTCAGGAGCCCAACATGAGCTTTGCCACCAAGAGCAGTGCTCGTGGTCCCTGTGCTGGTTTTTGGTGCAGGTGGCACACACAGTCTGACACTGAGCTCAGGCAGCCCGTGCTGGCCCCATGGGGAACATGAAATGGTGCTTTGGCATGGCTGCTGCTCACTGGGATCTCCCACCTGCCTTGTGCAACAACCTTTGGGTGGTTTATTTTTTTATCTGTGGGGGTTTTAAATACTAAATTCTTTTGAATAGTGTTTGAATCTCTAGTTGTCTCACAATCCCATTTTGCTGCTTGTGCCTGTGCAGCCCTGACCTGAAGCTGTTGTGTTCCTGTGATCCCATCAGGAACAGACTGGCTCTGTTCAGCCATGGGCTTCCATAGCTAGCCAAATGCTGTGGTTCTTCTCTTTTGGGGTTTCTTATACCATGTAGAATCTTCACTGGTGAAGTTATTTTTCTTGAAGAGACCCTCTAAATTTTTTTCCCAGGGATTCTTAGAATCAGTTGTGAACAATTTGAAGAAGAAAAATAAACTTGCAAACCATACTATAAATAAGGAAAGATAAGCAGAAGTGATTCAGAGATTAATAAAACTCCGGGAGATTCTAGAAGAGTATTTAGATTGTGTCATTTTGTAAGGTTGAAAATATGATCTAGAAAACATCAGAGTGGGGATCTCAGAGGATTTTCCTTTTATGCCTTCAGTTTTGACAAACAGTACTGGCTTTATCGCAGTTATTGGGAGTTTTTGTTTATAATTTGGGTTCCAGAAGCTTAGTGTGTCTGTGTGTCCCAGAGTGCTCTGAGCTCTGGGTAGTCATTTCTGACACTGTTCCCCGCAGGATTTTACATCCTTTTGGTTCCTCCTGCAGGTTTTTCCTGTTTCCAAAGGCTGATGTTGCCCCTGCTGGATCTTTGCCTCCTCACTGCAGCTGCCCTGTGCTCTGTGTGCCCAGCTGAGGAGCTTGGTGCCACCTCTTGTGTCACCACAGGCAGCTGCAGGGTGTGTTTATAGTAACTCATTGCTGCCTGAAGAGAAAACCTCACATGGTGCTGTGCCATTGTGCATTGTTTTGTCTCTAAAAGAGTTGTATCTGTAACATTAGGTGAATGGTAAATACATTATTGCTATTCAGATGTTGGAGTGAAAGAACTAATTTATTACTTTAATTAGTTTGTACTGTACTTTACATTATTGTAATATGCAATATTGAAATAATGAACTGAAAAAAGGTGTGTATGCATTCTGTTCAGCACAGCAATTTAATAAGTCACTTGGCAAAACCTCCTCTAATAACACATGAACTGTGAAATGTACTTGAAATGCCAATTGTAATTAAAAACTTTCAGAACTTTATGTTGGCAGTGCTCATACTGCTAAAATGAAAACTGTTTTGTGGAAGAGGCAATGGGAGAGCCAGGTTTCAGTGTATTTTCAATATTAGTTTAACTACTAGGATTTTTTTAAAATATTTAAATGAAATATTTACTGTTGACACAGTAAAATATGCCCTTCTGATTTTGAACTCACAGGAATGGAAGAATGCAATCAAGACCATGTTACTTCTTTTTGTGCAGTCTGTGGTCCCAGGTTGCTGCTGTAGTGAAGCAGAATTATTGTTTGAGGGGGTTTTTGTTCTCCAGACCTGCATGATCCTGCCCCTGGAGATAAAGCCCAACGAATGCAGCAGGTGCCTTGGCACACTTCAGTTGTAGGAGTTCTGGCAATTCAGCATCAGGTGATCCCTTCCCACCAGCAGAGCCCTGGAGGGCAGGACACGCTCCCTGCAGAGATTGCCAGCCCTTGTGCTGGATTTCCCTGCCTGCCCCACGCTGTGCTGCCCCCTGGGCACCGTGGCACTGCACAGAGCAGCAAATCCAGCTCATCTGTCCACCCTGCCCCTCTCACCACAGCCCAGGGGCTCATTTTTAACCTGAGAGCACATGGGCAGGACTCTTTGGGAATCTCTCCTGCCACCTCCTGTGAGTGTGGGTTCCTCTGCCTGGCACACAGAGTGATCTGGGGCTGTGAGACTGGACCTGCTCTAGCACAGAGGGATTGAATGTTCAAATGGGCTTTAAAAAGTGAACGATACTGGTATTTGAATCACCTAGTTAATATCTAACTTCTGGTACTTCTTAAACTTCACTCTGCCTCTGCTCCATTAAGAACATTTTATCCTATATGATTTCAACTCTTCTGGGAAAAGTCATGGCATAAGGCCAGCCTACAGAATCATGGGCACATTTTATACATATTTTGTAAGCATTTTTTTCCTGGCTTTTACCAATGTTCCTTTTTTTTTTGTTTGTTTTGAATTTTTTTGGGGTGGGGGATTGTTGCAATTATGTCCTTTTTGTCACAGTTACAAAATTTTTTAACGGAAATTATTCTTTTTAATGAAAAAGCATGGATTAGACAAACATGGGAGGGAGAAGGGATAATCTAAACTAATTTCATGTGCTGGATACAGAAAATAATAACTGGGTATTGTGAACAAGTATGGTACAGTAAAACTCTCCTCTGGTATCCTCATTACCCATTTTCCTGATTGGCCTTGGGCTCATACATTTAAAATCCTAACCAAAACTTAAAAAGTAGATTCAGAATTTAAATAAAAAACTGGAAAGCATGTTCTACCCCTGAGTAAATCCATGTGTTAGTGGTGATTTAGGGCAGAGCAGGGAGCATTGCAGCAGTGGAGACCCACACTGAGTTATTGGCCTGTCACTCCTGTCTGGGGGACTCTGCTGTGTGATTAATGCTTTGTCAGCTTACTGAAGTCCTGGATTTGATGCTTGGTTCTGCTCATTTGTTTGCACCTAAGGTGTCAGAAACCCGGGTTGTGCCCCAGATTATTGATCTCTGCCCTGGATCAGAGGCTGTGAGGGAAGAGGTGCATGGAACAACCCCGGGGGAGACCATGGCACAGGGTGTCACACACTGCTGCTAGGAAAGTGGATTTGTAATGGGCTTTGAGATGTGTGTGTCACAGCTTGGTGTCTGTCTGCTCACTGCTGCAGTGTGCTTTGCTGCCTTCAGGCTGTCCCTGGCCCAGGCTCCCTGCAGGCTTTGCTCTGTTCTCCAGGGGCACTGGCACTGCCTCCCCTCAGTATCAGGGAAATGCAACCAATTTATGGCCTGGCCACAGCAATGGCTGCAGTCAAACAACCAAACAAGTCCCCGGTTAACAGATAAATCAATGTCCAGAGGAGATCACTGGAGGATCAGGAGAGGTCTCAGACATGGAGGGAACTGAACTGCACCCAGTGGCACTGACCTCAGCATTGGAGAGCATTTGAAAGGAGTGGGAAGCAGGATGTAGGGAAATCCAGGCTTACAAAAAGCAATTTTTTTGGTTACATAATCTCTTACCTCATATCAGTTGAGAAAATCTGTGATGTTATTACAGAAGTTTAAAGCTCCTTCAAATGCTCCTGCAGCTTATCCCAGCTCCAATCTGAGTATGCTTTTAGCAGATTTCATTCACTGTTTGCTTGTCATTAGATTTTAAAGCTTTCTATATAGGTTTTGCTTCAGTCTGTTTCAAAAGCAAGGTAGAAGGGATTGCATGTTCTTGTGACTCATTTTCAAAACATTCCTTTTTGAGTTCATTAGCGTGGCAAGTGAAGGGTGACTGAAACAATTTAGCATTTTATTTTGGATTCTTAAACTGCTAAACTGCACGAGCAGGCTGCTGGCAAAATTGCTACATGAAGATTTCAATTTAGGCAGCCCTGGTGTCACAATTTCAATGTGTGGGAAGCTTGACTGGGGTGCTGAGGCTGAAGGGAGCTCCCCAGATCCCCAGGTCACCCCTGCCCAAGTAGGGTCAGGTACAGCTGGTGACCCAGGGCTGTGCTGAATCCAGGAGGAAACAGCTCCACAACCTCCCTGGCCAGCACATTCCAGTGTTCACCCAGCCTCTCGAGGGAACTGATGAATGCATTGGAATTTCAGGTGTTCCCCTCCTGTCACTGGGCACCTCTGGAAGAGCCTGGCTCTGTCCTCTTTGCACCCTCTGCATTTTCAAGTTATTTTCACATTATCACTTTGCCTGCACTCCATGAGAAGTCACAGCATTGTTTGGTGTATTGCAAAGAAAAAAGTGTAATTGTTATTTTAGCAGGAAGCAGGGCAAGCACAGCATCGCTCAGAGATGCAGCTCTCTGAGAACCTTGGGCCATGGGGAGTGCTGGTTTTCTAAAAAGAACATCTTTTATAAGCACAAAGCAGAAGAATTAATACTCTGCACACGCAGCCTGTGAAATGCAGTAAAGGTGGAAAAATTATAAGCATTTTCCTCTCTTTGTATTAAAGCGCTGTAGTGTAGAAAAGCAGCTGAAAAATGGCTGCAATGCTTGTTCCTTAGAGGAGTGCAGGGTTCTCTTAGTGCTTGACAAATCCTTTACAAAAAGAGCTGGCAAGGCAACAACCCGGAGACTCATGAGTCCTGTGGGAAGCAGTGTGGAACAGATGAGCACACACTGCTGGTGACAGCTGTGACTGGGACACTGCAGAGGTGGCACTGCCCGTGGCCAGGTGTGCAGACCAGGTGTCCTGTTAACCAGCACAGCCAGGATCACGTCAGGAATGGGTGTTTGGTGTGCTGGGCTGGGTGGGCTGTGCCCCCCTCAGAAGTTTTGTTAGGAAGGGGTGCAGGGAACGTGGCCCTGCCCTGCTGGGCAGCAGAGGGGCAGCAGAGGCTCTGTTCCCACAGAGCAGGGCTCAGGCATGCAGGAGCCAGGGGCTGGGCAGGGCCCCCAGGCTGGGGACACCACCTGTGGCTGCCAGAGCTGCAGTCCCTGGCCCTGCAGGGAGCCCTGGCTGGAGCAGGGGCTGTCACAGCAGTGCCTGTGCTGCAGGACTCTGCTCTGTCACTCTTGGCCTCCATCCCTTCCTAGGTTCTAAGTGCTGAAGGGAAACCTGAATTACTGAGATGGTTTTAGCAATTTTGCCTAAAACCTGTTTGTATGTGATTTTATTGCATATTACACCGTCAGTTGGGAACTGCACATGAACACACAGAAAGGTGGTGCTTGTTAATGCTTGTGCTGTTGATAAGATTATAAATCTTACTTTGTAAGCAGATTACATGAGTTTCCTTCCCAGTCCCAGCTGGGCAGGATCAGTGTTACACTCTGCTGCAGGACTGCCTCTTCAACTCTTTCCTCCAGGTTCTACAGTGGAAAGCACAGCAGGAAGAAGCTGCTAGACTAGAAGCTGCTGTAGCTGCCAGAAGAAAAGAAAAGGAAGATGAGAGAGAAAGGCTGCAGAGAGAACAGGAAACCCTTCGTAGAGCTCAGGATAAAGAGAAAGTATGAGAAACTTTTATACGTTTTTGCATATTTTAATATGTACTATTGCTTCTAAAATCTGTAACTGATCTCATGCACACATTTTCTTGTAAAGTATTATGTGTTGGTGTAGAGATGGGAAAATGGTTAGTCAGGTCTTGCTCCTGTCCATTTTAGCTCTGAAGCTGCCTGATCTGACACACCAGTTATGTTACTCTATCACATTTCTTAGGGAAAAAGCCTCAGCAGGTGGCTGTGTCCCTGTCACAAGGCTGGGTCTGGCTGCACAGGTCTGCCTTAGCACATGCCAGCCCTGGGAGCTGCCAGTGCTGCAGCTGTGTGCTGCAATGCAGCAGGGAGCCTGGCTGCACAGTGCCTGCAGCACAGCATGGGGCTGCAGGGACAGCCCTGGGGGACAGAGCTCCCAGGGCTTGTGTGCTGGCTCCTCGGGCATGGCTTGGATGCAATTTAATAGAAACTCAGAAAAGCACTTAGTGGATGCAATGCTTTAGAAAATCAAGCTGTGTCACAAGTGTTTGTGTTGGCCTTTTTACTGAACTGCCAGGCAAAAATCCATGTGGTTGTGTCACTGAGGTTTCACCTCTGAGTTCACAGAGAGGGACATTTAGAGGGGATTTGTTGCTTAGGTCAGGAGTAGCTCTGCTGCTGCTTCTCCTGTTGTTCCAGCTCATTCAGTGTATTTGCCTTTGTACACATGGTGTTTGCAGAGGCGGGTGAACCACAGGGAGGGAAGAGGCTTGGGGAGGCAGTGCTGACCCAGCCCCACCAATACTCATTTTAGCTGTGAATAGTCTGGTAATGCAAGCTTTTCTCTTGCTGTGTAATGTCCATAGAGAGCAGCCCTGTGCCTGTGCACAGACAGAATAGCAGCTGTTTGGGGTCAGCAGTCCTATGTTTCATTGGAGTATTTTACACTCTAGATCCTTAAAAGGGCTGTTACCTTGTACTGCAGCTGCTTTCCTGGGGAATGCAAGCACAGGGGAAGTGGTAGTCTTCAGATTGTGGTGGGAAAATATATTCAAATTAGTGTTCACAATCTGATGTTACTACTTTTGTTGTGGGGGCTTCACACCCTCTTGATCTCTTAGTAAATATTTATTCTGTTCACTTGTAGAGCTCTAAAACAGACATTTTAGTCCAAAAGGATCAAAATTGGAATGTCTAACTTAATGCTTTTCTTACTTCCTTTGTTCTCACTGCCTGGGCTTTGGAATGAGTGTTCATTTGTTTTGCTGTATTTGTTCAAACTCTAGCTGAAAAAATACTGGGCTGAGAAAGAGCTCAAGTGGCAAGAACAGGAAGAGAGGGATCTACAACATCTGGAGGAATTGAGAAAATTAATGGCTGAACAAGCAGCCAAAGACAGAGAAAGGTAAAAGAAATTAAATGTGAATACCTATGGTATCAATAGGATTTTCTTGTAATCTAATTTGCTTTGATCTCCTGACTTTGTTTTTTAGAATACATTGAGGAAAGGTATTTTTTTTCCTCCCTGTTTGGCAAATGCTTCAAACTATATAGTAAGGTTGCATCCTAGGTGACTGTATCCCAGATGTAATTTATTTCAGTTTGAATTCATTCACATCCATCAAAATTTCAGACCATTGTAAGCACTAAACTGTCATAGAATGTAGCTCAGTAATAAGATTTTCTGTATTTCCCTTTGCATAAGGATTTATAATCTAGGTTTGGTTTATTTGAGGGGCAAGTGAAAGGATCACATTCAGCACTTAACAGAATCAAAGATATTTATTGTTGTCTTAGAGAGTCCTAAATTGCTCATCTAGTTGTAGATGTTCTTCACCTGTTTGATGGGATTTAGGACTTGAGCCTGCTCAGGCTTGAATTGCCAAGTCTTTGTTGCACAAGATGACCTTTTGTGGCCTGTTGAAGAAATACTGATTTCACAGAGGAATATTCTGTCAGAGGAACATAAAAGCCCTGCGTGGAGTCTGGTTGTAACTGCTCTCAAAGCACAGCCTGACTCTTTTTACATAGAGGAAGCCCCAAGTTGTGTGGACCAGAAATGCAATTAAAATAGGATTGAAGTGCCATTGGCATTAGAATATTAAACTTGGTCTTAAGGATACTGTGGGAAACACTACTTGAGTATTACTTTGTCAGGACACCTTGTTGACAACTTAATTTAAATGTCTGTGTCCTTTTGCTACAAATATATCTCCACCTGTCCTTAGCCATGCCTGCAGTGGTTTTAGCTCACAGGAGAAGGAGCACATGTATTGGAATTATCGGGAGGAAATAATCACCCCTTCAGGCTATTGTGAATCAGAAGTCAGTAAATGTTCAGCATTCTGTCCCTCAGAAGTGACCTACTGTACAAAATGAAACATTTCACTGTCCAGGCTCAGGTACACACGTGGCATTGTCATGTCCCAGCACTGCAGAACTGAGTGTCCTGGCATGTTCCACCTGTCAGGGCACAGCAACTGGGTTTATCTCTGCAGAGCACTCATGAAATGGGCACTGCCTGGTGCCACGCTTCTGACCCAACACATTTTCAGGGCCTCTTGGAAAAGGAAAAAATGAGCTGACTGACTATTCCAAGTACAGGAGATGGTCTGAGTAGTGCATAGAGTTTCTAGTAGGTATAATAAAATATTTTTAAATTTTTAAATATTTTTAAATCTGCTGTTATGCTGAATTGCTTTTAATTAAATGAAATTAATTTAAAATTAACTAATTGGGTTTGTTTATGAAAAAGAAACCTATTATCACAGAGTCACTATGGTGTTCTGTTTATTCAGGTCTTACTTCGTAACTGCAGTAGCCAGAGCTCTGAGCAGGTCAAAGTGAGGGATTAAAGGCACCTGAAACTGGATGTAAATTTTCAAACGATTGAGTCCAAATTTCTACACCTCCTATCTGAGAGTGGAGACATTTGACTGATTGGACATTTCAGTGCTTGGCTGCGAATGTTCCTAAGTAGCTGCAGTTCTTTGTTGTCTCCAGGTTGTGTTAACCCACACATGCCTCAGCCCACTTGGTGAAACTTTGTATAAGATCCCACAGATACTGAGCAAAAGAAATGTGGTGAGGATAGTGAAATCAGCAAGAAATCCTATTGAGTGATGTTCTCTGCATTCAGAAAAGGTAGGGAGGGGTTGTGATTTCTGCTCCAAGCCCAGTATCTGTTCTCTATTAATTCTTTTATCCAAGTCATTTAATACAAAATCTGCCCCAGTCCTGTCAAATGCCCCCAGATTTAGGCAAAAATCATATTCTTTTGTGCTTTCTTCTGTTCATTTGGTGCTGCCTGCTGATAGTGGTCCAGTTCTTAGAACAGGGTGGAGGTGCCTTACCTGACTGCTGGATGTTCTTGCTGGTGGTTATATTTGCTGATAAAGCAGAAATTGCAGATTTAAACTCCCTCAGGCTGAGAACTGAGACTAAAGTGTCTGAACAAGGGCTCGGATTACTGCTATGTTGTCATAGAGGCTCTGGGCTGGCCACATTTGAAAAGAAAAGCAGAGACCTCTGGTACTCTTTTTTTCCTAATAAAAACGGAAGCATTAGTAGCTGACAGGCTGAGAGAGATGGGTGCTGCAGGAGGCCAGCAGGTGAGGGATACACCTGTGTGCTCTGCTGGCATTCAGAGGAGCTCACCCTCATCTCCTGGCACAGCTGTGGGGCTGCAGGGGGTCAGGAGCTGGTGCCCCTGGGAGCGCAGTGTGGGGCAGGAGGAGCTGCAGTCCCTGTTAGTACGTGCAGGATCACACACTCAGCTGGGCTGAATGTCTCCACTCCACGTGTCCTTAGAACACTGAATTATAAACTCCCTTTAATGTGGTATCAACAACTAATGTGGTATCAACTTAACCGTTTAAGTCTCACTGCGCTTCAAAAATTAGCATCCAAAAAGGCAAGTGTTTGTGGCTACCAGTCCACTTCCCCTTTTTTACCTGTGCAGTGAATTTTAGTCAGGTTCTCCACCAGGTCTCTGAGGTAGGAAATAGTTTGGAAACACATGATGTTCTAAAAGAACGTCCCCCCCACCAAAGCAATAGATTTGGCATTACTCTTGCAGGATGAAAATAAAGTTGGCATGGAATTGTGCAAATATTTGCACTGACTACCCACAGGAAACAGGCTGGCCCAGTCCTGGAGGAGGCAGGGAGTGGGAAACACCTGCTGTGCTCTGCCCCAGCCCCTGAGCTGCTGCCAGGCTGGCCCCACACTCCAGGGGAAGGCAAGGAGTGCAGTGTGCCAGGAGCTGGTGTGGGTGACCCATGGGGACAGTGGTGGCCACTGTTTGCCTGGGGCTCTGTTCTCCTGGGCTGGGGTGTGGGTGCTGCATCTCCCCTGTGCCCTCAGAGCAGCTCCCCGGGGGCTCACCCCCCTCATGCTGCCTCAGAGCTCTCACACACTCCCCTGAAACTCTCCTGGGCTCTCCTGCCATAGCAGTTCATTATTTCCTATTGAATATTTATGAGACAGTGTCTGAAAGCAGAGTTTTAATGAAAATGTTTATCAAAAATTACACAAATGCGTACCTGCAATGCTACAAAAGGTACCTTTACTAAAACTAATCAGTTATGCTCATTTATCAGCTGGTGGTTTATTAAAATTTTACTTACTGTGGTGCTTAAAAGCAAAATTGAGTATTAAGATATTTTGATTTTGAGTTTTTTTATAAAATTACCTTTATGTAGAAAATAGTAGCTAAAATGTTGCTAGATGTAATAGAGAGAAAGAGAATGAACAACTTTATTTAGATGTGAGTAGGGTGAAATCAAAGCTTGACTAAACATTGGAAGCCAAGTATAAAAAGTGTTGGAAGGGCATTCCAACTTTGGGAGATGATGTGCAGTTGGCTGCTCCCTGCTCTCCCTGCTGCCATCAGCCAGGATCACCTGGACTGCTTCTACTGGGCATGCAAAGGCCACAGAAGGCTTCAGTCCAGCACTGTTTGGGATTCCTCTGTGCAGGAAAACTGCCAGGGGCCAGACCAAGGGTTTGAAGTCAGGCCTGGCCAAGAGCCCCTCAGTCTTCCCTGGCTCTGCACAGAAGCCTCAAGAGTACTGAGTTTCATGTTTGATAACTCTGGAGCGTTTTAAAACATGTATCACAAAAGTCAGCTCAGCAGAGTGAAATGATTTCAGTATTTTGTCATTTTTCATTAAAAAATGAAGATCTGCTTTTTATTAAATATTCTCCATATAAAAAGCAGATTAGGCTTTTTCCCTGGTACAGAATGACCCCCTGAGCACTACTGCCTTAAGCATTTCTCTGCCCAAACTGCAGTGGACACTGTGAGAGCTGGGAGCCTCTCTGGGGTACTCTCAGGCAGCCTTGTACCACACTCCTGGGATAAATTTGTTTGTCCTGCTAACTGTGATTGGGTTATTGACACAGAGGTCTTTGCTGGCCACCAGCAGAGCCGGTGGTTTAGTTCTGATTGTTACAGTTTATAGCACAAGTTATATATGCCTTGGAGTCAGGAGAGTAAGAAAGTAACAGTACATGTTTTATTGTAGTTGAAGCAGCTGTTTCATTTCAATTTCTCTAAAGACAAGTTCAGATTTGAAGGGCAAAAGGAGGTTAATTCTCCCAATTCAAAGCACGGCATTGGCAACTCCTGTAGAACTAAAAGTGACATCCCAACAAATATCTCTAGCTCCATAAGGAACAGACTGCACAATAGTCTAAGAATGCCTGCAGTGAAAGGTGCAGCAGCACAATTGTGCTGTGGGTAAAGTTCTGGAGTTACTGCTGTGAACCTCCAGCTTTTTCCTTTGGAAGAAGGGTGTTAAGTCTGGAGGTTTTTTTTCTTTTTCCAGTGACAAGACTGGGAGTGAGGTGTTTCTTTCAATGGAAAGGGTTATAGGAAAAATTTCTTCTGCTATACACCGATGTGAGAGAACATTTCTTCTTGGCAAAGAAAATGGGGGAGAAAAAAGAGTACCAGGGCTATATAAAGCCAGCTAGAGAAAATCTGTGGTCTAGACATGGAATCTGAAAAGTTAGCCAAGTTGTTTAAAAGAACAACTGACCAAGCAAAACCCACTGGGAAACAAACCAAAAAAGCACAACTCCCCAAAGTCCCCTTCCCCAAAAAACCCAAGCCAAAAAAACTCCAACGAAAAGGCCACACTGAAACGAGAAATGCCCCTCGGAGGTGTTTGGATGAAGGCCCAGGGCTCCGTGAGGTGGGTGTAGAGGAGCAGAGTGAGCCAGGCTGGCAGCACGGGGAGGTGGCAGTGGCATGGCACAGGGAGGTGGCAGTGGCACAGGGCGGTGGCAGTGGCACAGGGAGGTGGCAGTGTCACAGCACAGGGAGGTGGCAGTGGCACAGGAAGGTGGCAGTGGCACTGCCCGGTGTTTCCCTGTGCCCACAGGGTGCGGTTCCGCCGGGCACTGCTGGAGAGGCGGCGGCAGCAGAGGCAGGAGCTGGCGCTGCGGCAGGCAGCACGGGGAGGTGGCAGTGGCACTGCACAGGGAGGTGGCAGTGGCTCTGACCGGTGTCTCTCTGTTCCCGGCAGGGTGCAGTTCCGCCGGGCACTGCTGGAGAGGCGGCGGCAGCAGAGGCAGGAGCTGGCGCTGCGGCAGGAGCGGCAGCAGCAGCAGAAGGAGAAGCGCCTGGCAGCGCTCCGGCAGCAGGTGGGCTCTGCCCTGGCCCGGGGCTCTCACTGCTGACACACCGCCCAGGCAAAGACACACAGCACCTTCTCCCAAAGCAAAGAGAGCAACCGGGGAAAAGGCACTTCAGGGCTGACTGCCCGAACTCCCTCCTGCCATAAATCCTATCTCCTTTGCAGCTCTGACAACAGGAACATTATGACATTAAATTGGGCTGTAGGAGCTGCTGATATCTCAGAGGAGATAGAGAGGGTTTTTTCCAGGTTGGATGTGATTTTTCTTCTGGGTTTTTTTCTGGGTTTTGTTTGTTTTAATAACCTTAAGTCTGCCTTGAGTCTTAGGCAAGATTTATGAGTAATTTATATTATTTTTAAATTCTGAAAACTTGCACACCTTGGATGACTTTTCTTCAGAGATGTTTGAGTCTCTGAAACTACTGCACATTACTTTTAAAAAGACACCTATAAAATGCTTACTAATGCTTGCTAATGTCATAGTAAAAGTAGTGCTAAGGTAATTTTTTTTCTACTGCTGACTTTTGAAAGAGTAATATTGTCTTGATTTACATTTCTGTACGTAATCTCCTTGTTTTTTCCTCCAAAGAGGCTGGTTGGTAGTCATAACCTGTTGAGCCTTCCCCACTGACTCAATTCTCTTGCCAGAGTAGAAAATGCTTCTAGAAGGGCCTTTCCCTGGGATGGTGATGCTCCCACTTCATTATACTTCTCTGACCAACATTTATTCTCTGTTTCACACTAATGAAATGCTGCTTTACAAAGTATGTACACTGTTTGTATGGGGAGGGGGGAAAGATCTTTACTAAAGTAATTTGGCCTGTAGGTTTGGGCAACCCATAAATACCAAAATGACATTTTATTAAAGAGATGGGTGAAAAATTATTGTATGCAATTTAAGGTTTATTTTTTTTTTCTTGATTTAGCCATTCCTCATATGGACTTTAGTTATTTTGCTCGTGCATCTTTCTGTATTTTTTCAAACTATATCTGAATATTTTAACACAAAGAAAGTAAACAATGAAAAAAGATTAACTCTGGCACAATACAGTGTTTGGGAGTCTTTGATATTGATCTAGCCACAGGAAATTACACAGTTAAAGCAGATGCACTTCAGAAAAGAATCAGAGTTGTATTATTTGGGGCATATCACTCAATGTTATTGCCCATGACTCTGTAAAAATTGTCAACTACCACCCTGAACAGTTTTGTTCCCATTGGAAGAAAAAGGAGGAAGTCTGGACTTGCAGGAATTGTGGGAACTGCAAAATTACAGGACTGCTGGATCCCTGTGGAGACTGGTCTGGCCACTGGAGCTCACGTCAGTGTGTTGGGGAGCTCAGGGTGCTCCTGTCTCCCACATCCCCTGCAGCTGGGAGCCTGTGCCTCTGTGCCCCTCAAAGACAGTGGATAATGGTGTTCTAAAGGGTGTGTTCAGACAGAGACCTGCTCTCCCCTCAGCTCTGCACAGACACTAATTGTGACCCTCATTGTCACCCTCAGGTGGGCATTGCTGCCCAGCCGGACCCCGCCAGAGCAGTGGCTGACACGGTGGCCTCCAAAGCTCGGATGGGCGTTGGGGCCAAGGAGGAGGCTGAGCTGCAGCAGCCCCTGTTCAGGCTGCACACCTACACTGAGGAGCAGGTACTGGGCTGGGATCCTGCTGTGTCTGTGGGGCAGGAACTCAGCTAACTGTGCTCGTGTTTCAGGGCACTCAGCTTGCTGTGGAGGCTGCTCCCTCCATTTCAAACGTGCTCAAGGAACATCTGGATGTCTTCAGATTCCCTCACTGTTCCCTAACTGCTCAGTCAATGAACTTGCAATTATTCCCACTCCAGAATTTGAAAATTATTTACAAAAAGAGAAGGGCTGTGGTACAATCCTGTGGTGTAAAAGCTTTCTTTTGACACTGAATAGGATGAAATCTAGCAATGTCTATAGCTAAAGTCCAGCACTTCTCATTTTAAGATATTTTAAAGCTTCTCAGTTTGGTAACGGAAAGATGTGAGTTTTGTTTCATTATTGAAACTCCCCAAATTTGACCAATCTATGAGGTTCTGACAAATCTTAACTTAAACATGCTCTGGAAGCAACATGTTGCTCTTCCTTGTACTTCCAGTGCAGTCCCACTGCAGACCATGGAAGAGGGATTGGAAAGAGGCTTACAGATTTTGTCAGATAAACTTCTGACAAATTTCAGAAGTAATTTCCCTGGGATTAATTGTCATTCTGACAAATGGAAGTGGTGCTGCCATGTAAGCACAAGGCAACACTGTGAGAAAAATCATAAAGGCCTTTGAAGCACTCGGATTCTATAGGAACAACCAGGAGGAGATTGGAGTCTGTGCTGCACTTGGGCTGTGTGCATGGAGAACATGAGGGAAGGCAGCAGCTCCTCAGGGAGCTTTTTGGCTACTATTGATCATTTCTGTGGTTTTTTAACAGGTCATTTCTGACCCCAGGCTCCGTGTCGAGCTCGCTCTCCGAGAAGCTGGACTGCATAAAACACTTTATGCAAGAGAGGTTTTGTCAAAACTTCCACCACCAAAGCTTCCAAGAAGAGACATGGAGTCTACAGCTTTTAAAATGTAGAGCACCTCTTACCTGGGGGGCAGAGGAGCATCAGGGGTCTGGTCTGGCCTCAGTATGCAAACCTTAAACCAATTTCCTTTGGTTGTGTCCTAGAACTGCTGAGTTCCCTGTGTGTGCTCCTGTTCTAAAGCACTGCAAGCCCCTCTGAGCTGTGCTGCATCTTATTTCACCTGCCTGCTGCGGGTCTGGAGAGCTGGGCTGTGCTGCTGTAGTGTGATTGCCCCTCTCCCCTTCCACTGGGAGCGGGACACCTTGCTAAAGGACTCCTACACACAGCACAGTCGGATGTGCAGCACCTTGAGTAGGAATTCTTGGGATTTAATTGGCAGCAGAAGTCCAGAATAGCTTTGCACAGCAGTTACTTTAGATTTTACTATGTTACATGAATAAATCCCACAATTTTGTTTCCAGGTTTCTTGAGAATTTGGTTCTTTTGGTTATAAAATCTTCATTGCCCTGAGTGTTTCTAATATTCCTTGATTATGATGAGACTTAAACCTTTGTCTATATTTAGAAGGCAACTTGCTGCATATATAATGCAAACCAGTCATACAATTTCATATTGCAGATTAGTTTTTCAGTATGAATTATAAATAGAGCAGGGATCTTTATTTTTTATTTTCTAGTGGGCCAGACTCCTGAGAGTGAGCACAGGGTCAGCCCAGGAGCAGCATAATCCCAGTGTTGGAGCTGAGTTCAGTGGGGAAATGCTGCAGAGCCTGCCCTGAGCAGGGGGAGTGATGTCTTCTGGGCTCAGCCTCTGTGTGCTTGTGCTAAAATTACAATTCTGTGTATATTTGTGCTTTTTATTCTGGTATCTCCTTTGGGGTAACTCGTTATTTTTAAAACACATTTGGCCACCTCACAACTGGCTGGATATTGCTGTAGGGAACAGACTGGCTATGAGACAATTCGCAGAAAGGCATCATCCCAAACTTAGGCAGTGGATTTTTTCCCTTGCCTTTAACAGCAGATCTAAAACATAAAAAATTTTGCACCACTGAAATTGAGATTATAGTTGTCATATTTTATAAATACCAAGATGTTAATGAAAAAGAAAGCTTAAAGGAAGCAGACACTGGTTTTGAAATAGTGGGCACAGATTTTTTGGCAGACTCGTGGTTGTTTTCATGTCAGTCATTTTTCAGGGTAGAGAGTGAGGAGAAGTCTATAGAGGTCTGGGCTACCTCAGTGCAATGATAGTTCAGGGCCTTTAGTGATACAGCGAGGCCAGAATGAGGATTTGGGGGGGATTTTCATGTAAATTGGAGAACATGCAGGTCAGTAAAAGGATATTTTGCACAGCACAACCAAGGCTGCTCATGCCAGGAGAGCTCTGCAGACCCCTTGGCTGTTCCCCAGCCTGGCCAGACACCTCTCCTGCTCCTGTGTGAAGGAGGTGGATGTTTCACCCTACTTCATAACCCTCATTTTAGCATTGGCTACAAGAGCTGATCAGAACCCTTCAGGAAATGGAGATGCATAGCATTGGTTTTCATCACAAATCTTTCTACACTTAACAAAAAAAGAAATCTTCTGAGTTACACACATGCAAATAGTAATTTAAGAAGTGTTAATGGTAAATAGGCTTCTCAAGGTGCATGTCTTGCAGCCCTGCTCTGTGGGTTTGGCTGGGGAGGGCTGGCAGCTCAGTGCTCAGCTGTCTTTATGCCAGGGATGAACCATGGGCAGTTCATTCTCAGTCGTACTTTTATAAAGCTTGATGAATACTTCTCTGTGAAAATTAATTTACTTAGTTTCGAGATGGACTACTTATTTGTGAATGTTGGTGGTGAGAAAAGCGTTTTTAATGTTAACCAGGGCCTGGAGGTCAGGTCCCTCAGCTGACCACGGCTGGGTGCTGTGGTGTCCCTCTCGTGCTCAAACTCCGGCATGTGTCTCTTTGTGGCATTTTTAACTACTGTAGGAATGAAAATCTGAATGGCCTCTGTAACAGCAGTAACAATAATGGTCACAAATACAGATCCGTTTTTCATGTCATTTACTTAGGTTTTGTCTTTATGCCCAAAGCCAAGGGATCTCCTTACAGGAAGATCGCTGTGGACAGGAGTGACCCTAACACGACAGTCCTTCCCGACGGCAGGAGCCAGGAGTGAGGAACCTGCAGCTCTTGTTCCGCAGCCTGAACTTCTTGTCAGTGCGGATCTTGTCCGTGTGGTTCCGGCAGCGCTCGGCCCGGCAGCTCCTGCCCGCGGTGTCCGCCGGCTCCGGCCGCTCCTGCCCGCGGTGTCCCGCCGGCTCCGGCCGCTCCTGCCCGCGGGGCAGGGGCTCTCCGCTCCCCGGAGCGGGTCTGTGTGCGGGGCAGGGCCGGGCAGGGCAGGGATGGAATGGGCAGGGCAGGGCCGGGCAGGGCAGGGATGGAATGGGCAGGGCAGGGATGGAATGGGCAGGGCCGGGCAGGGCAGGGATGGAATGGGCAGGGCAGGGCAGTGTCCGCGGCCCCGCTCCCGGCCTGTGGCTCAGCCGTCACCGTCGGTCCGTGGGGACGAGCCCGAGGCGCTTGCGGATGAAGGCGGCGATCAGGCGCTGCGGCCGCTGCTGGTACTCCCACAGCACCTCGTGCGACGCCCGGATCTGGTCCCCCTGCAGCCGGTCCAGCAGCGCCACGCACACGACAGCGGCTGCGGGAGGGCGGAGAGCGGTCACCTCCCGGCGCCGCGGGGGGAGCGGGCACTCCCGGCCCTCCTGCCCGGCCCTCCTGCCCCCTGACCGGCCCTCCTAACCCTCCCGGCTCCCCTGCCCCTCCCGGCCCTCCCGACCCACCTAACCCTCCTGCCCGGCCCTGCCCTGCCCTGCCCGACCCTCCTAACCCTCCTGCCCCCTGCCCGGCCTTCCTAACCCTCCTGCCTAACCCTCCTAACTCTCGTTTTCTAGATAAAATCATGAAGGGTGTGTGTTTGACCTTCGAGGGGGTTAAGCCCATCCATGGGGAGGAGGTGGAAGCGACAGGACTCACCCTTGAGGCCACACAGTCCACACAGGGCAGCGAATGCCGTGGACTCCATCTCAATGTTCCTCACGCCGGCGTCATAAGCCCTCCTTAAATACTCCAACTTTTTTTCACTGGAAAAAGAGCATAATGCACCATCTAATCTCCCCTGACCTGGAAAGGAAGCAGAGAACTGTCACTGTTGGCCTTGCGTGGGGTCCTGGGGCTCAGGGTGTAGGTGCAAATGGGACATCCAGCAGTGCCCACATCCCATCTGAGGCCCACAAAGCTTTCTTGTGAGCAGCTGGGTAATTCGTATTCCCCTCAGTGTTAAAGGCAGTGCATGTGTCTCTGTACAGAGGAGAGAATGACGCAGGTTTCCACACTGGTAAAAGGTGGATTCAGCCCACGGGTGGGAGGTACCAGCGCATGCTGTGCTCTGTGGGGACAGGCCATCGCTGCGGATCAGCTGTGAACGTCTGCCAGGTTAAATCCCAAAAATGACAACTGGCTGTAGAAGAGGTACAACAAGCTGTGCAGAATGGGGACACTAAGGAGAGGAAACCCCTTTAATGTGGCTTTAATTTTTCGGCAGGGGCTGCTGTGGAAGCTGGAGCTGCTTGCAGAGGCATTCGTGGTGCAGGCAGCAGCAGTGCTGTGTGGGGAGCTGGTCCCAAGGCACTGGTGCTCCTCTCCAGGTACCACTGCAGGCAGCTCTAACACTGCTCAGCGTGGGCAGCCATCCCGAGCCTCTCCTACAGCCCCTCCGGGGGCTCTGCTGTCCTGCTCTGTGCTCAGAGCATGGTCTCTGATGTCCTGCTCTGTGCTCAGAGCACACCCGTGCCCCTGCAGCTCCTCCTCTCGCAGTGTCTGAGGGCCCTGGGGCAGGCAAATGTCCCCTGCAGCTGGGCCAGCCTGGGACCACCCTTCAGTTTATTGCCGCTCCTACTTTAATCCTCTCAAATGGCTTTTTGTTTAAATAAAATATGGACTTGAGCAATACACAGATGGCTGCATCTGCAAGCAGATCTAAAGGTTTATAAATAGTGCTCAGATTATTAATTCTTCATTTATTATGTTTCATCTATCCTGCCTGCAATCAGCATTTAATTTTGCAAAGGAAATGGTTCTAGAGTAACCAAAGTTTGTTTATGGAAATCTCTCAGGCAACCTAATGTTTTCCTAGTGTTTGGTAGTTCTGCAGTGACAATCCTGCTGCAGGGGAACAGCTTGGTGGCAAGCTGAGCAAGGTGCAAACAGAGGTTCTGTGTGTCCCAAGGGTGCCCCCTGCTCTGCCCGGGCCCCCCAGCACCCCATGGGTCTCTGCCTGCAGCCCTCCTGGGGCCTGGGCTCCCTGGATGGCTTTGTCCATGGAAGAGTGGGAGTCCTTGGCGTTAGGTGTGGTGAGGAAGGGCAGTCAGAGCTGGTTTTACCTTCGTAGAAGTCGTAGGTGCACATGGTGTGGCCAATGAGCGTGGGGAAGTCGGGAATGTCCCTGCTGCAGGCCAGCAGCTCCTCTGCAAGGCCCTTGTCCAGCTCGGTGCTCCTCACCACCACATCCCCCAGCACCACCTGCTCGAAGCGTGGCCGGAAGAAGGAGTCCACGGCCGTGTCCGTGATCACAACAGACCCAGCCTCGATGCCTGTGGAAATGGAAGCTGAGGCTGCCAGAGCTCAAAACACCTGTGTCCTGCTGCCAAACTTCAGCACAGCAGGAGGATCTCAACAGATCTATGTGTGCACGCAGGGCTCTTCTTTTCAGTGAGTGAAGATGTCAGAGAATAATTGAAATTCATGAAGTACAGATGTACAAGTAAAATGTACAGAATCAGCACAAGATGAGTGATTGTGAGAACGTGCTGAGTGACAGGAGCTTAGCTGCTCTGGCTTGCACAGATCATGTACCCCCTACCAGCCTGTGCAGGCATGGGCAGCACCACTGCCTCAGCCAGGGGACATGGATTCATTTGGGTCACCACTAATCCATGTTTTCTCTTTGGAAAGTGACACATGGCTGTAGTGGAATCGAGGTTTTTGTACACTCTGAGAATGTGCACTCTGCCAAGCCACTTGCTACAAGTTCTCTGGGTTTAACCCAAGACAAAATACCACGTTTAATATTTAGAGACCTGAAAAAATGCTAAAGTTCAGAACTGCATGACCTATTGCTGAGAGTTCTTGTTAACAACAGCTGAAGAAAGTCCACGAATCGCTTACCTAAGCCCCCAGAAGTACCGATGCGTATAATAGTAACGTCCCGGCATTTTGCGTGGTGCAGCAGTTTGATCAGCTCATGAAGCATAATGGAAATGGAAGGGATGCCCATTCCGTGCTGTTGGAAGGAGAGAAGAGAGAAGAGAGAAACATCAGTCCTCATGAGGCTGTGGCAGGTGACAGGTACATAACTGCAACAAGCTCAGGGCTATGCTGGGGGCTCCTCTGCTGGTGATGCCAACAGCAATTTTTTTGAGGGAGAAGAGACATGCTTTGGTCTTTTTAGTCTGTCCAGGTGAGGTGTCTAATCTCTTATTCTCCCCTCGATGCTTTAAAGGCTCCTCAAGCCAGTGAGCTGGTATTTTTCCCTGGGGACCCTGTGTAGGCACACAGATGATGCCTGTCCTTCAAGGAAGGTCCACAAATACATCCCAACATCTGAATGCTCCAAGACCTTCCCCGTGCATTGCCAATCCTTACACCATGTGCTGACTTGCACTTTGTTGTGTCCTGCTCTGCTCTGGGAGGGGTGAATTTCGGTGATGACAACCTGAGCCTTCACTCTTCCATGTGCCTTCCAGCCTGTCCTCACCCCACACTCGAGCATCTCTGCTCCATTGCTGGCCACAAAGGACAATGGAAGGGTTTGTGTCCCTCGGTGAGGACAGGCTTCAGAGCCAGGTGTTTGCTGTGTGCCTTGCAAGCTCCCTGTCCCTCTTCCTGGCTCACATTCCCTGCCCTGCTGCCCTTCTGTCCCCAGCACCTGCCTGGCTACCAGCTCCCCAGGGCTGGCACTGGCTTGTTCCCATCCTCTGTGGTCAGTGCTGCCCCACTCCCATCTCTGCTGCTGCTCCCCAGGGCTGGCAGATGTTCTACAGCTGCTGGGGCTTCTGCATCTGCCCAGTGCTCCCTCGTCTTCTGCTCCATTGCTAGACCAACATCCTTTTCTTAGCTTAACTTTTAAGTACAAAAAGTGTTTGGTGCTGTGGAGTTTCGTTTTTCCTCTTGAAAATGCCTCACTTTTTTTTGATTTTGTTACCATCTTCCTGAAGGAAGCATGTATGGAAGCTCCATTGATTAAGGTACACAGCGAGTTTTTGTGTTGCTTTGTCTCCTTTCTCTTGGCTGTGACACCAATGCTCTGTTTGCCTGATATCATGTTTTAAATATGAAACCTTTTTGCATGTTGTTATTCTGGAACATCAGCCTGGCTTATTCACCAATGCCTAAAAAATTTATTCACATTGTAAATATTCAGAGCTGGAGTCTGTGTTCCTGCCCCCGTGTGTTTGAGCTCAGTTGTGTTTCTAAGCAACTTGCAGAGATGTGATGTTGGCAGCTGCTCTGCATGGGGCGGCCTTGTGCTCTGCCCCTGTCCCCTTCTGCACTGGCCAGAGCCGGTGCATGGCCACAAGCTCAGGGAGGATTTGCTTTTGGCTGTGTCACTGCTGCTGCCAGGCTGGGGAACAGCAAATCTTGTGGCAGTTCTCCCCCTCGGATCCTCTCAGACTGATTCCCTCAGGCTTGATTCCCTTGGTCAGGACTAGTTTGGTTTTGTCAGAGGGACAAAACACGAGCTCTTGTTGTGTGAGTGATTCCATCTCCTGTCAATCACGTTTCAGACTAATCTTGTGCCTGGAGAAATGGCATCAGGACCGAGCCTTTGGGTGTGAGTGCTCCCCAGCACAGCCTGTGTTTGCTTTTCCCTTTGTTCAGTGCCAAAAATCCTGCTCTAAAAGAATAATCGTTAGCGAGGCTAGGTTTTTCTGTTAGAGCTTGTATCAATGTAATACTCCCAGCAACGTTTCCTAGTTGATGTGTGGTGAGAGGTGGTTCTGCCTCCCAGACTGAACAGAACAGAACAGAACACGTGCGCCTCTGTTGTCACTGCTGCGCTTCCCAAACGCGGAGCGCAGGTTCTGGGGGATGCTGTTCCGGCAGAACACGCCGCGGCTGAGCGCTGGCGCTGCGGGCAGTGGCTGAACAGCGAGAAAAGCTCTGCTGGTGGGTGTGGGGAGGCATGGGAGGGACGGGCGCTGCCGGCCCGCCGCTGTGGCCGGGCGGACGGGCCCCGCGCTGGGCGGCTGCGGCAGCCGCCGGCAGAGGCACGGCCCCGGGACTCACGCTGATGGAGAGCACGGGCCCTGCCCGGTACATGGCGTAGCGGTCCGAGCCCCCGCAGATGTCGGCCACGTCCTCGCCGGGCCCCGCCAGCCCCAGCTCCCGCCGCATGAACTGGGCAAACGCCCGCATCCTCTTCGGGCTGCCGCCAACGCACACGAACTGCGAACAGACATCACCGTGTTGGTGCTCGGCTACAGCAAGGAGCACGAGTCAGACATAAAATATCCCTGTGGTGGTACTCGGGTAGAGCAAGGAGCACGAGTCAGACATAAAATATGCCTGTGGTGGTACTCGGGTAGAGCAAGGAGCACGAGTCAGCCGGAATATAAAATATCTCTGTGGTGGTACTTGGCTAGGACAAGGCCCACGAGTCAGTCTGGGTGTGGCGGCGGTGGCTGTGCCAGGCACATCCTCCCAGAGAAAGCAGTGGGGTGCCACTTCCTCACCGTCAGCCAAGGGACACTGGAATGACTGCGGGTCACAAAACCCTCAGGAGTTAACATGAAACCCGGGCTGTCACTCTGGCAGGGTGGGGACTATCCTGGGTCTGAGCAGCCATACAGCTGCACATACTTGGGTATCAATCCTAGGCAAGAAAATCTGAAATAATTCAGCAGAACTGAGCTGGTAGTACCACCACTAAAGCAAACCCGGATGTTGGAGGAGCTCATTGGTTAATTTATTCTATGGACAGTGCTGACTGCAGTCAGTGAGCACTGCTGATGGCACAGAGGCCATAAAGTTGGGCAGTAAAAAGGACACATTTTACATATTAAAGGAAAATATGCTCACTGAAGATAGAGGAGGATGTGTGCAGCTGCCAGGGCAGTGCTGCTGCTGCTGCTGCTGCCAGGGTGCAGGGCAGCAGGAGCCCAGGCTGGGCTGTGCCAGGCTGCTCCAGCTCTGGGCTCCGAGGCTCTGCCCCCGCACAACTAGGGAAACACTCTGGTTTGAAATGAGAGGATGCCATCGTGACAAGTCAGTTTTGAGAGCAGGTCTCTACCAAAAACGATATGACATCCTCCTTCACTTGTCTCCAGTAGATGATGATCAAGATGCTTTGGAGAAATGCCTCCTCTGTCTCTCCTCCAACATGGGGTCAATATAAAATGAGGGTTTACAGAGCTAGCGGTTTTTAAATTGATAATTTTGTGTTGTGATTTCTACCCAAAACAAATAAGGACAGACAACCTCCTTGCCCAGGCTGCTTCGGCTGCCGAGTCCCTTAGCTGAGCAGCCAGACCCCAGCCCACAGGAGCGCTGGCAGCAGCAGGGCCCCGGCAGCACGGGATGCACAGCAGGAGTGCCTTTGCAGGGGGGAGCTGCTGCCTCGCTTTTGGAGCTGCTCTTTACCTTTATGTCCCCAAACATCTCTGGCAGGTTGTGTGTCTTCGTTCCCAAGTCCAGGTGGTACAGGACGTCCTCCTCCATCAAGTCCAGGTGTGGGTTTTTAACGAGGACCAGCCCACTCCTGCAGGGAGACAAGGAGGAGATGGGTTGGGGCAGTGCCCACAGGGCGGGGGACAGGCAGAAGTGGGCACAGGGCAGCCTGGAGGCTCCACGAGGGTGCACACAGTCCTGGTGTTGGACAGGGACAAGCCAGCTGTGTGTGGTGTTTGGACCAGCTGTCTTTCTGCTCCAGGTAACCTCTTTGACATGTCTGTTATTTTATCTATGAATTTGACAAAAAGTATGTCTCTGTATATATCAATTTTGTCAGTGACAACCTTAGCTCTTTCCTTCATAGAGTTTTGCCAGCAATGTCCAGGGGTGATATACTGTGCTATTTCCTATGTGACAGTTTATTAGGCTCCTAGCAAATCAGGATTTCACACTTGTCCCAAATAGCTGCTGGCAGGGTGAGTGCAGAGGCTGCAGGCAGCCAGAGGCCGGCTTGCTTCCCTTTCCACCTGCTGTAAGAGATGGGAAGCAACAAACTAACCATGCAGGTTAGTTCTATAAGCGAGGCTTAAAGGGAACCCAGAGGACATTTTTCTTCTCTTATTAAAACAAATTCAGATATTGGTTGTTACTCACCCCGAGTAACCCGTTGTTTCGGTCATAGTGGCTTGGCCAGAGTCAGCTGAAAGCGATACCCTGCCAGAAAGGTAAGGACAACCCTGTCTGTGTCCTCAGCTGTCGGGGTTTAGAGCTCCGAAGAGGTTTCAAGGGGCTCTGCAGGAGGTTAAATACCTCCTGTGCTTTGTCAGCTCCCAAGGTCAGCAGTGGCCAGTCCCATGTCCCCGCCCGCTCCTGGCTCAGGTGCCAAGGTTCCTCCCAGACTGGCTTTTGGGGCAGTGCGTCACCACTGACCTTGACTGGCAGCCCCAGGGCTGGGGCCGGTGACCCCTGGCCGCTGACCTTGTGTCCTCTGGCCGCTGGGGTGGGCCCTGGGCACGAGGCTGCACATGTGCACCCCGGGGAGATGGTTTGTCCACATGGATGTCGTGTGCTCCCACCCCGGGCTGTGTTTCCTTGGCCCTGGGGACTGAGGCACACTGACAGCCTGGCCACTGCTGCTGGCCCGGACACTTCTGCCACCTGAGCCATCCTCTGGTCCTAGTAGGTGCAAATCCAAAACGTCCTTGCCTTTGTCTGGGGTGCCCAGAAATGGAATTTGGGCTGTAGCCAACCCCCAGCCCTGCTCAGAGCAGCTCCTGGGCCGCCAGCCTGGCCTGGGGACGCTGATTTCACTCTCAGCAGTGCCCAGTTGGCTCTCACGGTCCCAGCCCAGGAGCCCATCAGAGCACTGTGCAGTGTGCTGGGGGCAGCCTGTGGGGCTGTGGGATGAGGGGGTGATGCTCCTGGAGCATCTCCAGGACACTGGAGATACTGGTCCTACTCCCTGTCCCAACAACAGGAGGCACTGCCCTGGAAGATATTTTAGGCAGCTGCTGGAGGGGCAGAATCTGGCATTTGCTGTTTGCCTCTGGGAATTGCCAGTGGAAGCTCTGACAATTAGAGAAGTGCTAGGTAATTAATTACTAGGTGAAAGCACATTTTGTTGGGCTCACTTGCACCCTGCATTCAGACAGTGACGTGGTGCTGCTTTCCTAATGGGGAGGGACAGAAATTGTTGCAACTGAGGAAGCCTTTCCCTGAGCAAATGCCCATTTTGCTACCCATCCAAACCCTTTAAATTGCAAAACCCTGTATAAAAATAAGCAAACATTGCAAGTCAGTGGCCTGGGAACATGTAAATTGTGTACCTTGCCCAAGATAGGCTCAGGATAGCTCTGAGAAGGAGAAAGAGCAGAGCTCTCAGGGATATTTCAGGCTTGCTGGAGTCATACCAAAGGCAGGCTGGAAGGATTTCTCTGCTCTGATGAAGTTCTCCCTCCCTGGATGCTGTTCACATACGCCTGCCAAAAATGACTTATTACTGACACTCCACAGCACTCCTGAAGAATTAGGATCTGGAGACTCTTCCCTTTCAGAAAGCACCAGATTTCTGTGAGGAGCACAGAAAAAGTTTCCTCGGGGCTGCACACACCTTCTGCCTGCCCAAGCCACTTGGTGCTGCTGCTGAGGTTTCAGGCACACGGCGATTGCACAGTGGGCTCCGTGCAGAGCTCCCAGTCCTGTCCACTGAGAGTGACCTCATCTGGGGAACAGAAGGTTTGCTGCTGTCTGCCAGAGGCAGCTGGGAATGCTCTGGGGAGGTGAGATCAGGCTGAGCCTTCCTGTGGATCCTTCTCTGGTCCTGTTTGGTGGAGGAACATGAGGCCCTCCAGCACGGCTGGGCAGGGCTCTCCTCGGGGAGCAAAGGTTCAGCAGAATGGTGGATGGATGGGTGGACAGCTGGACAGACAGCTGGACACCTGAGTGACCCTGTGGCAGGGCATGAGTGTTCCCACAGGCTGCCTGGGCTGGTAAAGGCGGTGCTTCAGTGTGTCCCCCTTCTCTGCCTGCCTTCCATGGCACAGAATTTCTGGGCACACCTGTAAGGATCCACACCTGGACAGTTCAAACCATCCCACATTGAAACAATTTTCCTGAGCACATGGACAACTTCTTACATATTTTCCTATGAAAAGTAGTGTTCCAGCACAGCCAGCTGGGACATCCCTGCCTGGTGGTCAGCAAAGCCCCTGCCCTGCCCTCCTGCAGCCTCTGCCCCCGTGTTCTCAGTCCCAGGCAGGGACCTCCCCCGTGCTGGCAAAAGGGACAACATTTTGGAGGGTGGCCCTGCTGAGTGAGCAGGGACAGAGTCCCCTGGAGTCTCAGCTCCATCTGGAATGTCAGGCTGACAACTGGTGGGCAAGCAATGTTCCCGTGGTGTTTGTCCCTGCTGTGCCCAAGGTAAAAGGAACCAGTGTGTTCTGTTTAAGTAAACACGATTGCACCAAGGGAAACGGTTGGGTTGTGCTTTTGGCTTTCCAGAAGTGACAGTGAAGGGACAGCAGCCACCACCATGACAATTCAGGTTTCAGGACTTGTCTGGCTCAGGTCAGCTCCCTGCCTGGCCAGTACGAGAAGTCTCTCACCTTTGGTTCCTTCGTCCATGATTATTTTTCCCATGGTTTGTCTTCCTGGTAAATCTCAAACTGAAGTGTTCTTTTCCTGTTCTTTTCTTACCTCTCCTGCCTGCCATGGCAGAGGCTGCAGAACGGAATGGAATAGAATAACACGAAACTAATAGAGTTGAGTCGAATAGAATAGAATAATGGACTAGGATAGGATAAAATACTGAAATAAAGCTGATCCTGCAGTGCTGATCTAGCCCAGCTGCCCGCCTGTTTCCCTTCCTCGGGGCCGCGTGGGGAGGTGGGGATGGTGAGAAGCAAAGAGCACTGCCCCAATGAGTGTTTGTTTGTGCCTGATTCAGAGCTAAATCCAGCCTCTCCAAGCGCCAGGCAGTGGAGCTGTTACCATATGCGCTAGAGGATGACAAATAAAGCACGATGAAGTAGACGGCAGAGTAACATATGGCAGTGTAGACAGGCTCTCGGCAGGGGAAGAGCTGGGGAGAGCCAGCGCTCCCGCGCCCATCCGACACCTCTTGTCATGTTGGGCGCTATTTTGGAGCAGACAGCCCCGGGGGCTCGCACCGCCGGCTCCTGCCGAGGCTCCGCAGCCCTGCTCCCAGCCAGCGCCGGCAGCTCCTTCTCCTCTCGCCTGCTCCCTGCCTTCCCTCCCTGGGGCTGCTGCGGCTCCCCGGGCTGCGGATGGATGAGACAGTGCCCGGCCCGCAGCTCAGCCCTGAGGGTGGGCAGGAGAGGGGCAGGAGAGGGGCAGGAGGGGCAGGAGGGGAAGAAGGGGCAGGAGGGACAGGAGAGGGACAGGAGGGGCAGGAGAGGGGCAGGAGGGACAGGAGAGGGGCAGGAGAGGGGCAGGAGGGACAGGAGAGGAGCAGGAGGGGCCCGTCCCAGCGTCAGCTCCTCCGGCAGCACCCCGGCAGCGCAGCGCAGCCCGTGCTCGGCCTCCTGCTCACACAGCAAAGAGCTGGCCAACACAGTCCGAGGGGTGTCCTGTGCATTCCGCTGGCGCCGGCTCCTGGCACTCGGCCAAGGCACAGCACAAGCACCGGCGAGGGTTTTACCTGACAGGAGCAAGGCCGTGTGCCAGCAGCACAAAGATTCCCTGCTCCCTTTCCCCGCCCCGTGGTGCCAGAAAAGCGAACATAGGCAGCAAAATGTGGATTTTTATCAGCTGTTTGCTCCGGCTCCATGTTTTGCCTTGTTTATTACTGGTATAAAGCTGCTCTTGGCACTGGGAGCAGACAGTAAAACACTCTCCGAAGGAACCAGGCTCCACAAACCCTCGGGGCACTCGAGTAACTGCAGCTTGTCAGGACGTGTTTCCCCTGAGGGGAAGCACTACCGCAAAGCCATTTATTTCAGGCAGAAATCAGCCGCCGGACCTGTGTCGCTGTTCAGGATTAATTCAGGAGCTGCTGCTCCGGCAGTCCCGTGTCGCTCCGCAGCAGGGGCTGGAGCGCTGCCCTCCGCGGCAGGAAGGCTCCTTACACTGGCGGACAGGTCACTTTTCCCTCCGTTCCCTCTCTGCAGCCGTGCCCCTGGCAGGTGGCGTTCACCCTGGGAACAGGCAGGGATCTGCCTGCCCTGCCCCCGAGCTGTGCCCGCGCTGGGCTGCCCCGGAGGTGGGGACACCAGGGTGACAGCCACCCACACCTGCCCTTGCAGGTTCAAGGACCACCAGGCTGGCCCCACACATGCCTTGGGAAAAGGGCTCTGCTTGGGTTATACCCAGTTTCTGGCTGGGCTTGGTGCTGGTTTGCTGCTGACTTGCTGCAGGAGCAGGGGTCCTGTCCCTGCCCTGCCTGGCCCCACTGGAATTGCTGCTGCCACCCTGGACAGAATCCTTCCCTGGCCCCGCAGGGACCCACTTCGGCAGGAAATGTTGCTCCTGGCACCTTGCTCCTCCCAGGGCTGAGCTCCTCTTATGCCTCCTGGCAGGATGGAATTGAAGTGAGAAGGAAGATGAGCAGTGGGGCAGTTTGGCAACAGGGGCCTCTCATCTGCTCTGGGGCAGGTTCCCCCTTGGTTTTTGTTCCCTTCACACTGCAGGGATGGGGGAGCTGCTCCAGCCCTTCCACCCCGCAGGGACAGTGAGCTGGTGCCTGCTGGGAGTACTCACAGAGGTTTGTGTAAATGCCCAGTCTGCTGGGACAGAGCAGGGATGTGGCTCCAGAGGTGGGCTGTGATGGGAGCAGACACAGAATTGCCAGTGGAATCTGCACGTGAGCCCCTCTCTGCTTGTTCCCTTCCTGCCCAGCGCTTCTCTGCTCTCCAGGCTTCAAATCCAGATGGTGTCTGGGGTATTTTTTTCTCTTTTTCTTTTCTTTTTCTTAGATGGGTATTTTTATCCTTTTGTCTTTCTCTCTTTGGGCTTGTGGGTGCGTTGCAGCCACTGGTGCCTGTGGGAGCAGGCAGGAGTGAGGGCTGGGAGGAGATTTCAGCCACAATAAGGCAAATGATGCAAGGCCTGAGCACAGTTCACAGAGCCACGCTGCTTGTCAAGCCCAATCACGTCTCAGAAACAGGACAAGGAACAATTTTCCATGATGAAACATGTGGGGTTGGGTATGAGCCCCAGCCCCCAAGCTGCCCTCCTGCCCGTGCCCCACACTGATGGAGTGCCCACGGCTGGAGCACGAGGTGGTCCTCGGCCCTGGCAGTGTGGGGGTCTTGGTGGCAGCTGCTGCATCACCTCATGTGCTGCATTTGTCAGGATCTGAGCTCACTGAGCACTGCTCAGGCACTTTCCTGCACTCCATGGGGGATTAGGGGCTTCCCTGCAAGAGCAGACTTACACTGGCCCCATTACTCCAAAATGAAGCATCCAGACCCTACTTTAGCCAACTTCATTGAGATGGAAACAGCTAAAGGGAATAAATGCTTGTTCCAGAGGAGGCATTTAGTTCTGCTGGTGCTGGCCCTGTATTTCAGTGCCCTGGGAAGATACATGGAAGACTGTTCCTGCCTTTCCTCCCTCTCCCCTGGGAGAGGGAACCAAACAGGCCTGAAGTCTGGGTTTTTTCCTTTTTCAAACGATTCCTTTCCTTTTCCCTGTGTTTGTCTTGCTCTCTGTCCCCGTGTCCTTTCTCCTTCTCCTCCAGGAAGGCTGGAGAGGGAGAGTTTGTCCTGCACCCCTCGCTGACCTGCTGTCCTGCTCCACCAACACGGGAGCCTGAGCCCCCAGGCACCGTGCCAGCGCTGGGCAGGCAGACACCATGGAGCTGGACACAGTGGGAGAAGCATGATAGGGGTTAAAAATAATCACATGAAAATCAAAGTGGCTTCTTGCAGCCTTCGAGAGAGACCCCTGCCTTTCTCTGCAACTCTGAGGGCCAAGGACCTTGACACAAGTGAGGTACTTGGCATCCCTCTGCCTCACCAAGGTTTTTAAGGTTAAACCCACCGCGCTCAGGTGTGCACACCTCGGGGCAGGGCTGGAGGGATGGCGCTGCTGGCGGTGCTGCCAGAGGAGATGCTCAGCAGGAGCAGCTCTGTGCTGGGCCCCCTCGCTGGGCTGAGGGCTCCTGTGGGTGCCAGTGGGCTCTGTGAGGTAGCCAGGGCACAGCGTGGCACAGCCCAGCTCCCTCCTCAGCCTGTCAGTGCTGGAACTGTCTCCCTGCTTGATGCCAGAGCTGTTGGAGCCATGCTGCATTTCCTGTGTGCAATCTTACCGTGCATTTTCCCTCTGTGGAAAGGTCAGGATCAGAAGCAAAGCCTGGCAGTGGGAGGCAGGCTTCTCCAGCATCCTGCAGGGGAATGCAAAAGCACTTCATATGTCAGCAGTGCTCGCACTGCTCTGCAGAATGTACGAAGAGATTTTCTAAAATGCCTTAATTGAGATGCAGATTACGGGCACAGAGCATTAATCTCTGTCAGATAAAGCACAGATCTGAGCACATGAACCTCTGCCCATCTGCAGGGGGGTGTGCAGCGTGGCACAGGGGAGTGGGCAGGGACCCCCTTCAGCTCCCAGGCCGCTCGTGGTGCTGGGAGGCTCCGGGAGGATGTCCGTGTGTCCCGGGCACCTGGAGCTGCTGTCCCCCGTCCCTCCTGCCCGTTCCTGCTGCCCAGCCCCAGCGCCGACTGTGGCAGCAATTCCTGCCGCGCCTGACCGAGCGCCCAGGGAAAAGCGATGGCTAACGAGGGAATTAATGAGGGATTCTGCATCCTGTTTAGCAGGAGTTAATTTCCAGAGAGTATTTGCAGGCGCCTTTCAGCGTCTCCGGCTCGAGCCTGGAAGGAAGGAGACAGGTGCCACCTTGTGTGGAAACGTTTCTCCCTGCAGCGGGCACAGACAGAATTCCTTCCCCCTTTTCTTTTCGGTGGCGTCACTATAACTCCTCCCAGGGGCAGAAGGCAGCCAGCCCTGCTGCAGCCCCTCCAGCTGTCGAAAAGCGCACAGCAGCAGCACGGAGCCCCGCAGAGGTGGGGAAGGAGGGCGCAGGGTTACAGCCAGTGAAGCCCCGGGGGACAGGAGGGGGTGCCGGGGGTGAGAGGCTGGACACGACCTGGGAACTGCGCTGGCAGCCCAGAGAGCCCCGAGTGCTGTGATCCCAGCGGGGACACAGGGGGATTCTGCCCCTGTGCTCAGGTGAGACCTCACCTGCAGAGCTGCCCCAGCCCTGGGCTCTGACACCAGAGGGACCTGGAGCTGCTGGAGAGAGTCCAGAGGAGCCACGGAGCTGCTGCAGGGCTGGAGCCCCTCTGGGGACAGGCTGGGAGAGCTGGGAATGTTCCCCTGGAGAAGGGAAAGCTCCAGGCAGAGCTGGGAATGTTCCCCTGGAGAAGGGAAGGCTCCAGGGAGAGCTCAGAGCCTCTTCCAGGGCCCAAAGGGGATTCAAGAGAGTTGAGGACAAACTTTTTAGCAGAGCCTGTTGTGATGGGACAAGGTGTAAACTAAAAGAGGAGAGATTTAGATTAGAGATTAGGAAGTCCTTGGCTGTGAGGGTGGTGAGGCCCTGGCACAGGCTGCCCAGAGAAGCTGTGGCTGCCCATCCCTGAAATGCTTACACAGCAGTTTGTCCCTGCCTCCCATCCCCTCAGCCAGCTCTCCCTATGCCCTGGAGCTGAGCTGTGGCAGCAGCACCCTGCTGTGTGCCACACCACATTCCAGCCATAGGCTATCCCCCAAATTCTGGGAGAATTGTGCTCCCAGAAAGGACCCTGCAGGTGAGCAGCCAGCTGGATGCTGCTGGGTTCACCCAGGGAGAAGGACATGAGCCAGGCTGTACTCTTAGCTATGCCACTCACAAAAAAGCTGAAAAAATTTGGGCCCTCCCAAGTGATTTTTTAAACAGCATCTCATGGCCCACACTGGCTCTGCTGGGCTGTCTGCCCTCTGGTACACTGCTGGGTTATTTCTGTCACCTCCAGCACTGACAGACATTCTCCCTCTGTCCCTTTCCAGCTGTCCAGAAGCATCACAGGGAGTAGTCTTCAGTTCCCTGTCCCAAGTCAGACGATGAATTTACTTGTCTTCCCCTAACCAGCCTCTTAATCAGCTGTTGGAGAGGAAAATAAACTTGATGCCTGGCTTTAGGAGAACAAAATGATGAGAACTGTCCTCACTGTGGCTGCTCCCTCAGCCTGTTCTCCCCATCAGCTGCTCAGGCCCTGTTCCTTGCTGCTCTGAGCCCACTCCTGTGCCATGGAGGCATCAGTCCTGGTCTCTGCTGGAAGGTGTCAGGCTGAGACCAGCACCTCCTGTCCCTCCTGGGCCTGCAGTCCGCTCCTTTCCCCCGTGTCTGCTCTCAGGACAGAAGAGCACACTTCAGGGCTGCTCCAAAGTACTCAGTGTGGTTTTCCAGCTCAGAACCTGGCCACTCTCTATCTCCACGCAGAAGCAGCCTGTCACAGAGAGGTGCAGGTGATGAGACCCTCCTGAGCCCACGTGAGGAGCGGGAGGAGAAGATGCTGGTGACTGAGCCTTGTCCTTCTCCTCTTTCCTCCTGTCCCCCGCCACATGGACCAGCGCGACAAACTCCACGGCCTCAAATGCCGGCCCCCTGAGCGCAGCCAGCGCCGGGAGCTCTCCGGAGCCCCAGGGGGATGTGCCGCTGCTGCCGGTGCCGGTGCCGGTGCTGCTGCTGGTGCCTGTGCTGATGTTGGTGCTGCTGCCAGTGCCGGTGTTTGTGCCGGTGCCGGTGCCGGCGCCAGTGCCGGTGTTTGTGCCGGTGCCGGTGCCGGTGTTTGTGTCAGTGTTTGTGCCGGTGCTGATGCCGGTGCTGATGCTGATGCTGGTGCCGGTGGCTCTCCCGGCCAGCCCCAGCTCCCGCTCGCCCACGGCCGCCCAGCGGGGACATGTCCCTGCCCGTGTCCATGCCCGTGTCCGTGTCTGTGCCCGTGTCTGTGACCGTGTCCGTGTGTGTCCGTGTCCGTGTCCGTGTCCGTGTCCATGCCCGTGTCCGTGCCCGTGTCTGTGCCCGTGTCCGTGCCCGTGTCTGTGCCCGTGTCTGTGTCCATGCCCGTGTCTGTGTCCATGCCCGTGTCTGTGTCCATGCCCGTGTCTGTGTCCGCTCCTGGCACGGCCCGGGATGAGCCGGGGCAGGCTTTGGGAGCCGCAGCTGGGCCTGGCAAGGGGACACGAACGACATGTGTTACTGGCCCTGGAACTTAAATATTTTGCTGCTATAAATGTTAGCGACGAGAGCTCTCGTTACATTTAAATGCCAGATGACAGAAGCAGAGGCCAAAAAAAGCTCCTTCCCAGCCAGGCAGAAGGAGAGGGGGCGACTGCGGCAGCGGGGCCGGCGGGACCCGGGGCTGGCACTGGGGACACCGCTGGGGCAGGGGCGGGCAGGGGACAGCCTGGGGCAGGGGACAGCCATGGACAGGGGACAGCCATGGACAGGGGACAGCCATGGGCAGGGGACAGCCTGGGGCAGGGGACAGCCATGGACAGGGGACAGCCATGGGCAGGGGACAGCCTGGGGCAGGGGACAGCCTGGGGCAGGGGACAGCCATGGACAGGGGACAGCCTGGGGCAGGGGACGGCCATGGACAGGGGACAGCGTGGGACAGGGGACACCCTGGGGCAGGGGACAGCCTGGGACAGGGGACAGCCATGGACAGGGGACAGCCTGGGGCAGGGGACACCCTGGGGCAGGGGACAGCCTGGGGTTGGGGACAGCCTGGGGCAGGGGACAGCCTGGGGCAGGGGACAGCCATGGACAGGGGACAGCCTGGCTGCGCTGCCCGCTGGGAAAGGCGCTGCCGCCTTGGTGACGGGCACGGCAGCGGGCAGGGCATTGCCAGGGGCACTGAGAGGGGCAGCGAGGGGTCACCAGTGCCCGCCGAGGGAGAGCTCCTCCGCGTTCGGCGTTCGACATGGAAATGCCTTGCCGGCGTTCCCAGCCTGAGCCCCGTGCCCGGTGACCCCTGTGAGAGCTCCCATGGGCACAACCCCGGCCCGCAAAGGCTCCCCCCTCCGCTGGGGAGTGGTTTCCATCGTTTGCGGTTCGGCATAATTTCAATAAATTCCAGTTGGCTGTTCCTGAATAACACCCCGAGCAGAAAGGAACTGTGCAGCCCTGTGAAGTGAATCTTTGCAATTAAGGGAACTCGAGCACTTTTTGGTGGGTGTTTTGCCGAAAACAAAGCGCTGCATGTGATGGGCTTGGAAAGCACAGGACTAATTACCAGTGCTATTTTAAAAAGTGGCATGAAAATGAGTTATGCTGCTAATGCTCAGATGCAAGAACATGGTCCGCTTAATTTAATAATACCGTGTAATTTGTGTAAAACCAAATTGGTAGCAATTATACATTATTGTTAATTACTTGGAGCTGGGTTCTCCTCTCTGTGCTCAGGCTGAATCGCACCTGGCTCCCCAACGCCCCACATTTGTGGGGTTTGTGACGTAGAGACGCGCACGGGGTGAGCACCTGGAAAAGGAGAACTGTGGAAGGTGCTGGGGGCGAGGCCCTCTCCGGAGGGACAGCAGGCATGTCCCCGTCCTGTCCTCACAGCCCCGGGGTGCCCTGAGGGGGTCACTGGGAGCTCTGTGTGCCGTGGGGCTGTTGGGACAGGCCTCACCGGCTGCCCCAGCGCGGCTCCGTCTGTGACTCACTCCCTGACTCACAGACGCCTGATGAAATACTCCCAGTCACATTTATCACAGCTAAATATTAGAACAAGCTCTTTAATTTCAAACCCGAGTGCTTCCTGGGGTTTTCTCAGCAGCTGTGCTCGGGCCAGTTGCTGTGCTGGGAGGGGCGGTGATGCAACTTTGCTGCCTTGCAACTGCCAGGTTTGCTTGTTTGCATGCATATATACAGATATATATTTAGAAATTTCCTCCAGGCAGAAGAAAATAATTCATGACAAGCAGCAGCTTGGAAGGTCACCTGGATTATTATTTCTGTACCGCAGCTCACCTCGAGTGTAATAAGCAAAGACTTTATGTGCTGATGTTAATAATGCTAAAGAGTTAAAAACCTCAGCAGCTCTGAAGGCAATTATCAGGCTGGCTTTGTCATGCACAGCCTCATTCTGTGTGCTGCAACAAAATGCTATTTTACAGTGTATTTTAGAAGGGATAACAGAGTTTGTTAGTGGTGGTTTTTTGCTGTTGGGGTCTGTCTGTCCCTCCCCATGTGGCACTGCTGGCCTGGGCCAGACCCCCAGCCCTGCCTGCTCCCCTCTGTCGGTCTGGGGCAGGACTCACCACTCCACAGAGCTTGAAAAGGCACCGGAGTCTAAAGGGAGATGGTTTTACCAAAGGAGGGGCCTGGTCAGGGGTCTGGCAGCCCCCTCTTGGGACCACTTCCTCCATGGCATCTTTCAGCTGCGTGAGCTGTTTCTACACTCCCAGAGCATTGCAAAGTGGTCCGACTTGAAATCCCAGCTGCTCCAGAGAGAGGCAGAATTTATGAAGAACCAAGGCAGTTCAAGTTGCCATGGAAATTGTTTCAAAACAGAGAAGCCCGATTTTGCTATTTTGCTGTCTTGGGAGGGTTTTCTGTGTGGAAGGTTGACAGGGTGAACCTGCCCCGTGGCTCAAGGTGTGCTCTGTGTGCGTTGTGTTCTGGGGCCCACAGACTTCTGAAGACCACGGTATTTGCATAACATTAATGTGTTTGTTCTGATGTCTGTGGGTGGCAATTTGTGCCCACAGTGCTCCTTTCACATGGACACGCCATTATTACATCTGATTAATGCAAACATTTTCCAGGAAGAAGTTCCAGACTGTTCCCTGGCATGGAAAAAGCCACACGAGGTTCTCCTGCTGGGAACTGGAAGACCCCAAATTTAATCACACTCTACTCCTTGCAAAGCTGTGCCAAGTCAGCTGTGTATGGATACCCCCATCAAATCCACTCCACCTTTCCTTGGGGGGCTGTAAAATACCTGACAGGCCAGGTGCTTTACTACCCTCACCGTGCCAGCACAGCACCTGGGGCACAGAGACAACCTTGTCATCATCTCAGAATCTCCAAAGTGGCACTTCTGGCTCTGAGATGGCACTGCCAGCCACTGACCCAAACACTGTCATGATATCCCTCTCAGACTGCAGTCCTGGTTTTTTTCCCAAACAACGTTATTACAGATAAAATTCTACTTACAGCTGGAATTTCCTATCAACAATCATGTTACCTATAGAAAAGATAATTGAAAAAAACCCTGCTCTGTTTGTAAAGCAAATTTATTTCTAAGGATGCTTATGATGATGAATAAGAAGTGGCATTCAAAAGAACAGAAAAATAGCCCTGTTTATGGATTATGCTGACATTTCTTTAGTAACCTAATTCTTCCCTCTGCTTCACTATTAATTAGGAATGAGTGGCATGTAAACTGTACATGATCCAGCCACAGGAGGCTGTGGGCAGGAGCTGCCTGATTCCAGTTCCCAGCACTGGTTCCCCCGGTGGCTGTGAATGAGCACTTAGCAACAGCTGTCCCTCGGTGAGCCATGCGTGGGCCACTCAATGACAGCTTCCAAATTTCATATTCTTCTACCAGATGTAAAGCAGAAACTTTTTCATGCAAAGTGCTTCCAACCCATGTGGCTCCTGGTGTCTCCAGGTAATCCTGCAGGCATTGGTGAGGGGTGGCTCTTGGCCCAGCAGTGTCACCCTTTCCTGGGAGCTCACATAAACACATGGCTACTACTGTCAAAAGTGCTTTAGGCTGCAAATAAGCAGGGGGGTGTTCAGAAGGGTTGGCTGCCAACACCACCTGGGGGGCCTCAAGGGAAACTTGGCACTCCTGGAAATGTAGCTGTTTGGTTAAATTTTGAAAAGCTGTATTAGATACCCAACCTTTAGTCTTCTCTTCTGGAAAATGGTCCTTGTTAGAGCTGTATTTTCTCCCAAGGAACACCTACACTTGAGCTACTTGAATGTCACATTCAGTTACTTGGCAATATGCTGTGGAAAATCACTGGCCTTGTGCTGTTGAGCCAAATGTAGACCTATTTGTATTTTTAAGGGAATTAGTATTCTTTTCTCTATTTAAAACATTCCTATTACTCATGGTGAGTCAAATCCTGGCCCCATTTGGAGGGCTGTGCATAAATGGGCTGTATGCACAAAGGAGCTTCGTTTGGAGCATTTTCCAAACCCTCCATCCACCTGCCTTTTCCCTAGGGAATGAGCATTTGCCTCCTGCCCTGGCACCACAACTGTGACTGCTACCCGTGCTGTCCCAGTCCGACTGGTGCTACGTCCCCATGTCTCCTGTTCTACTCCTCTGAGCTCCTCACTCCAGTCTGCAGATGCTCATGCTGCTGCTCATGAAGAGCACGTGTGGAGGAAAAGCACAACCGTGTCCCTTGTGGCACAGGAGCAGAATCACACAGGGTCAATTGGAAAAGACTTCTGAGATCATGGAGTCCATCCTGTGCCCATGTGCTGTCCCAGGTTTTGTGCTGTCCCAGGCCGTGTGCTGTCCCAGGCTGTGTGTGTGCTGTCCCAGGTTGTGTGCTGTCCCAGGCTGTGTGTGTGCTGTCCCAGGCTGTGTGCTGTCCCAGGCTGTGTGCTGTCCCAGGCTATCTGCTATCCCAGGCCATGTGCTGTCCCAGGCTGTGTGTGTGCTGTCCCAGGCTGTGTGTGTGCTGTCCCAGGCTGTGTTCTGTCGCAGGCTGTGTGTGTGCTGTCCCAGGCCATATGCTGTCCCAGGCTATCTGCTATCCCAGGCCATGTGCTGTCCCAGGCTGTGTGTGTGCTGTCCCAGGCTGTGTGTGTGCTGTCCCAGGCCATGTGCTGTCCCAGGCTGTGTGTGTGCTGCCTGCTGTGGTGTGGAGCCTGCAGGCTCTGTGTCCATCCAGTAGAGCAGTAGAGCTCCATCCAGGAGCACAGACCTGGCCCAGGCACAAACGGGGTGAGACTTGGGGACCGAGGGCAGCCCCGGCTGGTCCTGAGCGGATGTCACAGCTGAGAGAACGGGCTCAGCCAGTCTGCCCCACTGGGGTGCTGGGACCTGCCCTCCCCAGTGCCTCTGGCATCCCACCACTGCTCCTGGGAAACACAGAGCAGTGCTGGGGTGCACACCATGGCACTGGGCAGAACACTGGAGCATCAGGTCAACAGTATTTGGGAATTTCTCATGCACTTGGTCTGTTCAGGATTGTTTGTGCTTATTTAAAATGTAGGATGTCGTTCCTAATCCATCATGTCATAATGGAAGAGCTCTGCTGACAGTAATTAGATGCAGTTATTCTGGAAATCCGCTTCATTTTCCCACTTAGGAAGAAGCTTTTGCTTTTCCAGGAACCTTGGTGACGTTGGCTTAGCGCAGCTGGCACAGGGCCACTGGTTCCACCCAAAGTCTGTGTCATGGTGACCTTAATGTACCTGAAGGTGTCCCTGCCCACAGCAGGGGTGGAACAAACGGGCTTTAAGATGCCTTCCAATCCAAACCATTCTGGGATTCTATGACATAGACTATGACTGAAGCACCATGGTTGGAAGAATGTACGATTTTGGGGAATTAATTCAGGTGGATGAAGGAGGGTTAAACTTTCAAGATGAATTAAAACACCTTCAACTTTAAAAATTATGACATGACATAACTACTTTATGACTAATTTGGTGTGAGAATTGGAGTCAGATTACTTTTTCAAATAAAATTAAGCACATCAGTCCTGTGGCAGGGTATTTGCAGTCTGGCTCAGCCCTGGAGGCACCTCTGGGTGCTGCGTCCAGCCCTGGAGGCACCTCTGGCTGCTGTGTCCGGCCCTGGAGGCACCTCTGGGTGCTGTGTCCAGCCCTGGAGGCACCTCTGGGTGCTGCGTCCAGCCCTGGAGGCACCTCTGGCTGCTGTGTCCGGCCCTGGAGGCACCTCTGGGTGCTGTGTCCGGCCCCGGAGGCACCTCTGGCTGCTGTGTCCGGCCCCGGAGGCACCTCTGGCTGCTGTGTCCAGCCCTGGATCCTCAGCCCAGCAGGGACAGGAGCTCCTGGAGCTGAGGCAGGGCTGGAGCATCCCTGTGCCCAGGAGAGGCTGAGGGAGCTGGGGCTGCTCGGCCTGGACAGGAGCCCAGCTGAGAGGGGCCCTCAGTGTCCCCGTGTGTCCGTGTCTGTCCCGGTGTGTCCGTGTCTGTCCCCGTGTGTCCCCGGGTGTCCGTGTCTGTCCCCTGTGTCCGTGTCTGTCCCCGGGTGTCCGTGTCTGTCCCCGTGTGTCCCGGTGTGTCCCCGTGTCTGTCCCCGTGTGTCCGTGTCTGTCCCCGTGTGTCCGTGTCTGTCCCGGTGTGTCCCCGTGTGTCCGTGTCTGTCCCGGTGTGTCCCCGTGTGTCCCGGTGTGTCCCCGTGTGTCCCGGTGTGTCCCCGGGTGTCCGTGTCTGTCCCTGTGTGTCCGTGTCTGTCCCAGTGTGTCCCTGGGTGTCCGTGTCTGTCCCGGTGTGTCCCCGTGTGTCCGTGTCTGTCCCCGTGTGTCCGTGTCTGTCCCGGTGTGTCCCCGTGTGTCCGTGTCTGTCCCCGTGTGTCCGTGTCTGTCCCCGGGTGTCCGTGTCTGTCCCGGTGTGTCCCCGTGTCTGTCCCTGTGTGTCCCGGTGTGTCCCCGTGTGTCCGTGTCTGTCCCGGTGTGTCCCCGTGTCTGTCCCCGTGTGTCCGTGTCTGTCCCCGTGTGTCCGTGTCTGTCCCGGTGTGTCCCCGTGTCTGTCCCGGTGTGTCCCCGTGTGTCCCGGTGTGTCCCCGGGTGTCCGTGTCTGTCCCTGTGTGTCCGTGTCTGTCCCTGTGTGTCCGTGTCTGTCCCAGTGTGTCCCTGGGTGTCCGTGTCTGTCCCGGTGTGTCCCGGTGTGTCCGTGTCTGTCCCCGTGTGTCCGTGTCTGTCCCGGTGTGTCCCCGTGTCTGTCCCTGTGTGTCCCGGTGTGTCCCCGTGTGTCCGTGTCTGTCCCGGTGTGTCCCCGTGTCTGTCCCCGTGTGTCCGTGTCTGTCCCGGTGTGTCCCCGGGTGTCCGTGTCTGTCCCCGGGTGTCCGTGTCTGTCCCCGTGTGTCCGTGTCTGTCCCGGTGTGTCCCCGTGTGTCCGTGTCTGTCCCTGTGTGTCCCGGTGTGTCCCCGTGTGTCCGTGTCTGTCCCGGTGTGTCCCCGTGTCTGTCCCCGGGTGTCCGTGTCTGTCCCCGTGTGTCCGTGTCTGTCCCGGTGTGTCCGTGTCTGTCCCCGTGTCTGTCCCGGTGTGTCCCCTGGTGTCCCCGTGTGTCCGTGTCTGTCCCCGTGTCTGTCCCGGTGTGTCCCCTGGTGTCCCCGTGTGTCCGTGTCTGTCCCCGTGTGTCCGTGTCTGTCCCGGTGTGTCCCCTGGTGTCCCCGTGTGTCCGTGTCTGTCCCGGTGTGTCCGTGTCTGTCCCGGTGTGTCCCCGTGTGTCCGTGTCTGTCCCTGTGCGCAGTGAGGGTCACTCACAGCGCCGGGCAGGGCCCAGGCAGGGCTGGACTCTCCTCCCCACCCCGGGGATGTCCCAGAGCCCCCCGGCCCCGGCTGTGCCCTGGGCTCCGGGGTGGCCCTGCTGGGACAGCGAGTGGCACCGGGGACCCACGGGGGATCCCAGCCCGGCCCACTCCGGGATTCAGCGGCCCCGGCCGCCCAGAGTCCCTGGACGCTTCTGTCCCTCATTCCCGGTGGTCGGGACGGGATTTCGGTTCCCCCGCACCGGCACCGAACCGGAAGCGGAACCGAAGCGGGTCCCGCAGCGAACCGGAACCCGCCCCCAGCCCCGGCGGGAGCCCGCGGCCGCCGTGCCCGCCATGCCCCGCGGCGCCGGCAGGGGGCGCCGGGTGGCCGGAAGTGACGTAAGGCCATTGCCGGTGCGGCGCGGCCCCGCCCGCGCTCCTTTGTCAGCGGAGCCGCCGCCGCCCGCGGCCGCTCCCGGCCCCGCCGGCCCGAGCGGGGCAGCGCCGCAGCACGGCCAGCTCTGTGCCGCTCCGGGCCGCTCCGTCCGGCCCGCTCCCACGCCGTCCCGCCCCGTCCCGCCGGCCCAGCGGGTGAGTCCCGGCCGGCGGAGGAGGTCGGTCCCGCCGCCCGGGAGGGTTCTCGGGGGGCGGCGGCCCGGGGGTCTCCGGGTCCGGGCGGGGGGCGCGCAGAGGCCCCGCGGTGCCGCGGCCGGGGGCGCAGCATCGCTGTGGTGCCGCGGGGAGGGCAGGGCTGGGGCTTTCCCTTCTCGCCGCTTTTCATGAAGTTGCGGTGTTTTTGGCCGGGTAGAGTTGATTTCGTCCGCCGGCTGCCGTGGGGCTGCACGGAGCTTGCCCGGCGGGGAGGCGCGGTGAGCCTGTGGATGTGCTGCCTCTGCCCACGCCGACACGCCGAAAGTCCGGGGTTTGATGGGGCCGGGAAAGTTCCAGGCCAAAGTCCCCGGTGCCACTTCGTCTGCTCAAGGCGCTCCTGCCCTGGCCAAAGCCGCCGGTGCCGGCGGCGGGTCGGAGCCCCCCGGGTCCGCAGCCAGCCCGCCGGTGCTCCGGGGGCACGGTGGGCTCCGGAGGGGCTGGGGACACGGCCCGGGGACACGGTGGGTTCCGGCGGGGCTGGGGACACGGTCCGGGGGCACGGTGGGCTCCGGCGGGGCTCCGGGGGCACGGTGGGCTCTGGAGGGGCTGGGGACACGGCCCGGGGACACGGTGAGCTCTGGCGGGGCTCCGGGGACACGGTGGGCTCCGGCGGGGCTGGGGACACGGCCCGAGGACACTGCCCGGGGCAGGGGCCGCTCCCAGCCCGGCCAGCCGTGCATGCAGACCTGCAGGCTCTGAGCCCGCACGCCGGCCTGTGAAATCTGCGCCGTGAATCTGGTAGGGGGAGCTGCCCGGGCAGTCTTTCCAACTCTTGACTGTAAAAAGTGCTGAAATAACTTGTTTCTAGCAGTGCTTTTACGAAAATTGAAATTGAACCAGTTTGTTTTCCAGTGACTGAGAGAGCAGTTCACCTTCAGCAGGTGAACTCTCAAAGAGCTGGGGTTCGTGTAGGAGGCACCAGTGCCTCGGGATGATGCTACTGGTGGGAACTTCCAGGTTCTGCACTGAGCGGCAGAACCGGCACGTTGGTACAAAACCACTTTTTAAAAAGATGCGTTGAGCTCTCAGAAGGGAACAGATTCTTTTCCCAGATCTCGTGTGTTTTTGTGGTCTGCATTGAAGCCCATCTCAGCTTCTCCTTGAAGAAGACTCCTGTGGCTGCAGCAGTTAGCTGTGGGCAATGACGAGTCTATTTTTAAGCTTTCACTTTTCTTTTGTTTCCTGTAATACGATCTTTGCTATGATCCTTACACTCATCTTCAGAGGGACGGTGCTGACCTGGAATGCAGCAGGCACTTTGCAAATCCTCTCCGAGCCCTGTCCTTGAAGGGCTGGGGCTGTTTGAAGAGTGCTGGGGTGCCTTGCAATTGAAATGGAAAAGCTGGAGTCCTGGCTGTGGAGAGCTCTCAAGTGCACGGCTGGGGCCTTTGATGGCCGAAACTTTTTTTTTTTTGGAGGAGGAGGTGTTAGAGCTGTGTTTTAAGGGAACAAAAAGTTCCTGTATGCCCTGTGCTCTCCCCAGGAGGTGTTAAGTGTGTGCAGTGGTTTCAGAGGTTTGCCTTCCCTCAGGATTTGTTTGCTGGGATAAGACCTGCATTCCTCTGTTTCAGGGGGCGGGTGTGTGCTCCTTGCCCAGTGGCACAGGACTTGGGAGAAGTTCCTGACTGTAACTCTTTGCCTCTTGGTCTCCTCACACTGAGTGAGAGGTGTGTTTTGTTCTGTCTGCATTTGGGGATAAACTTTAAGGTCTGTTGTTGTCACTTAGTTCACCCGTCAACCTCCTCAGTTTGTAAATAATCAGCTCTTACAAGCCTAAATCATGGTTAGGACAGAATTATATCAGGTGACGCTGTTATTTAAATGAAACAACTTGAGGGGAAAAACCCCTGTTGTATGTTCTTACTTTTAAGTCTTATAATGTGTCTCAAAGTTTCAAGCTGGGAAGGGACATCCTACTGACCTGGTGCTGATGGTGTTTGCAGAGGTGTTGCTGATATTTCCTGCCTAAGTTCCACTGCCCAGGAATTATTGTTAATGGGTTTTTTATGATTTATTAGGATATAAATTTAGAAAAGGATTTACTAGGAAAATACTTTAGTTGCAGAGCTGTTGGGTTTGTTTATTCTCTGTAGAGAATAGGATGGCTGTGTTAGTTACTGGCAGAATTGGTGAAGACCTGGTTAGTGTGTGCACAGGTTCAGCCTCACCCACCTTGGGCACCACTCAAAGTGGTTTTGGCCATATTGTGCTCCTGGAGATTGCAATTCAACGTGTTTGGGATGTGAGCATTTTATTGTGCGCCTTAGTAACTGAATATTTGATATTCTAGTGATTGTTCACACTCTTAACACGTATGAAGTTGGTTGCATTTTTTCTGCTGAGGTGACCTGCTGAAGATCACCTCTAACACTGAGTAGAAAGATCCTTTTGCAGGAGGATGCAAGTGTGTGGAGGAGCTGAGGTGAAAGGGGAGGGCTAAATATAGCCATTTCCTGCAGAACTTATCTGCTTTTGAGGCTGGCTTTCCAAATGGAACTGGTGTCTTCCAAGCCCTCACTGAGGGTAGGAAGAGAACATGGGCGGGGGAAAGAACACCCGTGGGGTGTTGTGAGTGGGTTGTGTTTGTGGTTTTTGTTTTTTCCAGCCAGCTGGTACTCTGAAGTCATGCTTAAATTTAATGAAAGCCCGATGCTAAAATAGGATCTAGGGACAGCCGTTGTGAAATAATTAGGCACCCGTTCAGCCCTTCTTGTCCCTGCCAAAGAAAAGCTACTTGAATTCATTTACATTCTTGGTATTGGAACTCTCAAATGGGCATCTTGATACCTGCTCTGGTGTGTATAAACAGGTTAAAAACTTGTCCCTGGCCTCAGCCAGAGTGTGCACGTGGATTAGGGGATGGATTAATTACTTTAGGACTGAGGGTAGTCAAGACTGAGGGAGTTTAAGAGCATCTTAGTTACAGAGATATCAGATGCTATCGAAATCCTCACCTTTGGAGCACTGCTGTGGACAAGTTCTGTGGCCACATGTTGGGGGTGTAGGGCATTTATATGCTGTACATGTGTCTGTAAAAATCAGCAATGATGGTGTTTTCTAGCAGCGTTGGAAAGCTGAATTCACATGTGCTTGAAAGCTGTTTTGGGATCACAAATTTATAAAATGTTGTAGCCAAAACATGGTTTTAGAGTCATGCTTTCAAAAGTGTAGAAGTGCAGTCTGGTAACAGTAAGTGGTTGTAGCGCAGTAGTTTTAGGTGTTACATTGGAGCTTGAGTTTGCCCATGATCCAGTCTCAGGTGATGGTAATCCCGTCCTAAATGTGGGGTCTTCTGGAACTGTGTGTGTGCAGTGCACACAAATTCCCATTTCAGAGTGACTTGCACCTGTAGATTGAGGTTGTTCAGAGCACACTCCCAAATTTCTGCTCTGTTAAGAAGGTGCACAGGGCACGAACTGCAGTTCTGCAGTAGCACTGGGGCACACGTTTGCAGTGAACTGCGGGGGCTGCTGTTGTCTGGGAGGCGGGTGAGGAGTGTGCAGTAAGTGCACAGGCAGTGCACTCCAGTGCAGTCAGTGCACAGCGACTCCTTTGTGTGGGGGAGGCAGCGCTGCAGTTCAGAAGTGCCGCTGCTCTCTGCTGGCAGTTCGGATGCTGCCGTTCCCCTGGAAGGCCAGAGCTGACCTCGTGATTCATCTGCTCCCGAGTACTCAGCACCAGGTGCTGATCAGTCTGCCAGGTAGTGCAGATCCCTCTTTGGGGGCTCCTCTGATGTGCTCTTGCCTTTGATGCGGTGCCCCACCTCGCTGGTGGCCCGGTGCTGGGCCAGGGCTCCTTGGACACAGGGTTCTGCCAGCTCTGCTGAGGACGTGCTTTGCATTCCTTGTGCCTGCACACTGCTGTGCCACCGGCTCTGAAACACCTCTCTCACCCCCCGGATCGAGGGACCTTATCTCAAGGGATGGAGTTCTGTTTGAATACAAAGGCATTGTAAATCCCCAGACAACTGGGATAATCAATTTCCTCCAGCTTCTTCAAGCTTGGGACCTGGTTTAGTCTTACAGGACCTTGGCTCAGCCTGGTTTTGCAAGGCTGGGTGAGGTGGTGTGTAAATGAACTGATTTGCTAAGGGGAGAAATGCTTGAAAGGAAATACTGTAGAGATCTTAAAGTCATAATGGAGGGGAGTGAATGGGAAGGGATGATCTTAGGTAATTCCTTATTATGTAAGAAATGGGGAATACCAGGATAAGCAATTTTCAGCAGCTTTAAAACCAGTAATTCTTGTGTGGTGCCTGTTTAAGCTATAGAGTGATTGAGGTGGGATATTCAGGAGACTTACTCTTTTGAGGAACGGTTGGATCTGTTGGTAAACCTGTGGGGGGCCAGTAATTGCAGTGATTCAGATGCAGTTTTGGGCTTGGGAATTTACCTGCGACTGGGAGGTGTGGGGCTGGGGGCAGAGGAGGGTGGAAGAATCGCCCTTTTATGCTGTGTCCTTATGCTTTTTCCTGAGCATCTGCTCCTGGCCTTTTCTGCAGTCAGGTTGTTGCTGGTTAGGGCTGTGTGTTGTAGGTTGTTCCCCCCTTCGGTGTGCAGAGGCAGTTCAGTGGTTCTCACCCCAGAAATCCTGTTGTCACTGCATCTCCCCTTCTGAGACACTCCTGGAGGGTCGGAGCAAGTCACTGTTCCCTGCCTGTGATGCTACTGGAAAGATGCTTCTGAAAGTGTCTGGAGCTTGTTGTAGAGTAACTACAGTCTGCTTTAGGGAAGGGAAGGCTCCGGCTTTGTTAAGAAAAGCTTATGAAAACCGAGATCTCCCGTTTGGTGATTGTCCGAGGCTGCCTTTGGAGTCATTTGTGTTGACTGAAATAACCAAGATGGAGATAGAAGGTTGTGAGGGGGAACACCAAAAGCTGTTATCTGTGCCTTTTTACGGAAGATGTGTTGCTGCAACATTTAACCTTCTGTCCCGAGTGCCTGGAATGTTCCTTCTCAGCATGCTGAAGCTGGTCATCCTGTTGAGTGGAGGCTGGTAGGAGGACTTGTTCCTTGTCTTACAGAGCAGTTACAGTGAGCTGTGCTCACTGGAGGTCGGGACTTTCTTGTTCTGACTGCAGCCCTTACCTCTGCTAATGAGCTGCAGAAGAGAGGCCAACAAACACCTCTTCTAATTGCAGGTCTGCTGTTTGCCTGGCAAGGATCCTGTGACAGCAGGAGCGGGCTGGCAGAGCCGCCTTTGGCTGCGCCGATAGCTCGGAGGCTAGAAGTGCCTTCCCTTTGAAGTCCTGGAAGCTGCTGATCTCTGCTTTCAGGAGTCGGTGTGCCTCGGCAGGCCCCTCCAGCCCTCCCCCTGAATGGCTTGGAGTTCCTGGCTCGGTGCTTTGGGGCACTTGGGGCTGTGGTTGCGCAAACCTTTTCACCAGCTGCTAATGGCAGGGGAGTAAGTAGTCCTGCTTCTCCTTGTGCTCCTCTTTCTCCTGGTCTGGCATCTCTGGCCATGTGGTACACTGGATAAGGCATTCATTTGGTTAAAACTGAGTCTGCCTTTGCCAGGTTACTTCTAACCCGGGTTAACTCCCAGGTCTTTTTCTTGTGCTGGTGCTAGGGAGGGATTTCTGAGGCTATGGGTGTCTGTGAAGGCTGGTAGCTTGCTGGAGTGCACCTTGGGGGTATTTAGTGTGCCTTGGCCTGCTGGACCTGCTGTGCTTGGCTCCTCAGGGGGAGCTCCTGCAGATTTCCTGGCGGCTGGCTTCCTCGTGGCTCTGGCTGTGACACCAGGACGTGCTCGGACACACATTTTCGGCGGTCCCACCTGCCTGCCCTCCCTTCTCTGCAGGGAGAGCAGCAGTGGGCAGCCTGGCCCTGAGCTGCCAGGCACGGAGCCAGAGCTGCCCATGCTGCTCAGCCTGCCGGGTGGGTGATGTCCTGGGCTCTCAGGTGCTGTGGAATGCGAGGCAGAAGAGATGAGAGAGAAATCTCCCTAGGAACAAATGTAAAATTAAACAAAATGCGTGTTTGTATTAGTCAGCCTAAACCAGACTGTGCTATTTAGGGCTCTCCATTGCAATAAACTAGTCTCTTGTATTTGTGTGGGAGGACTGCAACAATTAAAGTCATTTTAAGGCTGAATCTTAAAAGTGAAAACAAAATTAAAAGATAATGGTTTGGTTGAAGGGAATATTAATTGTATCGTATTATGATTCTCTTATGTTAGAGAAGAGATAGGTGATATACTGCAGGTTGGTCATTGGTAAAAGTCGTGTCCATGCTGCATGTCCATACTACACGTTAAAACTCTTCTTGACTTCATAAGGAGTAATATTTTTTAATTTTTTAAAAATTGTTTAAATTGCAGTCCTTACTGCTGCTGGAGAGTAAACTACCTGCTGCAGCTGCAGTTGTGGGCAGCAGCCTGCTAAAGCTTTGACTTTGGGGGCATAGGCTGGGCAAATCCAGGCTGGAGTGATAAACAACATAGGGAATAAAGGTTTTCCATTCCCCAGAATAGAAACTGAAGAGAACTTAAAGACTAACTGGCAAAAAAGATGAAAAGATGTAAAGGTATGTGTACAGGATGATAAATGTGAATGGAACCCATGGGGGAAAAAGAGGGAAAAAAAGGACTATTCCAGCTGATTTTGGAATCAGGAGGATGATTTGTCAGCGGAGTTTGTGGCAGTCAGTCTTGTGGCAGGATTACACTGTGTGCTGCTCCTTATTTTCTGTTGTCAGAACGAAAACATGTACAACTTGTAGTGCACCAAGTCTGAGTGTTAAGGTAATGAATTCCTATCTCCTTAGGAGTGGGATTACAATAAGTTGTGCATTTAAAAAAAGAAGGCTATTTTTAATTTGACTTCTAAATACTGGCTCAAGTTAAGTGATAAGAGCATTTGAGATGTACCCTTAGCACATGAAAAAAGTGCTGATCCTCGTGAATTAAAAAAAAACCCACAACAAAACGGAGGGGTGTGTTTTCTTGGTGATTGTGATTACAATAGGAAAAATAAATCCTTGGAAAACGTAGGATATTCTTTTCTGGACATGCATTCTTACATACTGAGCATCGATCTAAGGAACTTTTATTCCACTTGACCTTTATTTTTGGACCGAGTTGCAAAACCTGTCTAGATCCTGAGTCTGAATGAAGTGATGATGATGAAAATTGCCATGCAAGCACCTTTTTACTCCACCCGTTCTCCTTCTTAGGGGTGACTAGGTGTGTATGTGGTGTGGGACCATCTCTGCTTATCTCTTGGCTCGGGGGCTGTCCTCCCTGCCCGCAGTAGCACAGGATCTGGCTTTGATGACTTTGATGTCTGGTTGCTCTCAGGCAGAGCCCTTTGGCTCAGTTGGGCAGCTCTTTGTGCCCAGAGCAGCTCGCAAACGCCCGTCTGTGAGAGCAGAGGTACATCCTTGTGGTTAGGATGAAGGTTAAAGCCTCTGAGTCTCGGCTCTCCTCCAACTTCTTTGCATAATTTGAACCCGTCTCTGTCCAGAAAGAAACGTTCAAGTCATTTCAAGTTGCTGGGATAGAAGAAAAGGCTCCACCTAAAAGAGTGCTCAGCAATGTGGGCTGTGTTGTCCCCACTCCAAATCCCCGTGTCGTGTGCGTGGTTGGGAGGTGGCTGGTGGCTCCCTTGGGCTTCCCTCTGTGTCTGCTCTCATGGATCCTGCCCTCGGCTTCTGCTCTTCAACCTGTGCACTTCTTAAATTCGTGAGCAACACCTTGGCGTGGCTTTTGCTCTCCCACATGAGCTGGTTGTCAGTTGGGCCTTTACAAATGTGCCAGAAATGCCACGTAGACGCTTTTGTGTGTGTTTGTGGACCTGGCATGTTTGCATCAGCCTCCAGTAGAGAATAATCTGAGTAACATGTCCCAGCTTGCCAAAACAATAGGGTGTTTTTTCTGTCTTGGTGTAGGTATTTTACACATTTGTAAGACTCATGTCATACCTCTAAAGCAAACCTGGGCATGGTTGTTCTGCAGAACCTGTTCTAAAATCTAAACCTATTTATTCCCTTCCCTCTGTACAGCTTCCTTATGACACAAGTAATATTTTGAAGAATGAGTGGATCAATATGACTCTTTCTAAATTGTGGAAATAAAAACCTAAGCACCATCGGAAGTCTGAAAGAAATATGGTGTTTCCATGCCTGATGCAAAAGTGGCATGTTTAAATGACTGGAAAAGTCTTTGACTTCATCTTTTTGGTTGGGATTTGATCCTGGACGTTGTTTAGACATTCAAAGAAAATATGTATTGGACTTTCATGTAGAACAGTGTCCAGGATTTTGAAGGAACTTAGTCTTGTTTCTCCATTAGGAAAGCCAGAATGCCGTGCAGTGAGGAGCCGGAACAACAAACTGGATTTTGAAGCTCAGTTTTCTTACACAGTTCCTGGAATCTCTGGTGAGGAATTGGTGTTCCTGAGGCTGCAGTGCAGTTTTATGCCTTCTGTAACAAAGGATCTGTGAGGAGTAAAACCTACTTTATTTCCAGTCTGGGGATTTGTAAAACCTTGACATGCAGCCCAATTATAATTATGTTGGTTTAGCTCCCAGAGTGGACGCTCTTTATTCTAAAAGAGGCCCTGCTGTGTGCAACCAGGAGTATTGAAGGCCCTGAAGTGTTAGCGTTTGAATGGTTTTGGCTTAGCTTTAAAATAAATATCTACTGGATATGGAGCTCTGGGGAGTGGACTAAAGCAAATGGAAAAGGTGAATTAACTGGAAGCTGTTCCGCAAGGCTGGGTCCATAGAGCTGCAGCACAGCAACACGGCAGCAGATGGGGGCAGGAGAAAGGCATCTTGAGAGCTCACTTGTGTTTTGAGCCTGATGTGAGGTAGGTGCCATTCAGAGGCTGCTCTTCCTCTGCACGGGGTTCTGCCATCATTGTTCCTGCTCTGCAGCATCAGCCCTGTGTGGCCACAGCAAGTTTCCTGCGCTGCTCCCACAAGGAATAGTGAGAACCATTCCTGGCAGCAGTGGAAAGGCTGCCGTGTTTGTCTCCTGGTACTTGATGGTTCTTCTGAGACCTGAATGAAAACATCAGCAGGTTCCCTTCTTGAAGGCAGATTGACAGTTTTTGCTGTCTGTGATGGAAATCTGGAAAAGAGGAGCACGTGTGCTTCTCCAGGGGTGTGTGTGCCACAGGGTGGCTGAGCAAAACAAACTGGCCACCCCTTGTTCTTTCTGGGGAGGAAAGGAGCCTCAGGCAGAGCTTTTGGACTGCTCCTGGTAGGAATTGTGACAGGCCTGTGAACTGAAAGCAGCCCTGGCTCTGGGGCTGCAGGGTTTATGGGGTGAGGAGCCCCTGGGCTGGGAGTGAAGGTGGTCTCTGCTGTTGGCTCTCCTAAAGGAGAGCTCTGGAGAGCCAGGATGGTGTTTGCCCCCCATTGCAGGTACAAGTAACCAGGGGTCAGTGTGAGAGAGGGACACTCGGGGACACTTTGTGGGACTGGGACTCTGTCAGAGGAGGGAATGGCAAAGGGCCAGGCATGTGGCCGAGTGTCTGACAAAGTAAGTAACTGTCAGCTGATAATTGGTGCTGTTCACCTCTGCACATGGTTCTTGTTCTGGGGTTCGGATAAAGCAGTGGCTGGAGACACGTCTGGGGTGGGCTGCCTGGTTCTGGGGAGCACAGCTGGCTGGTGGCTGTGGTGCCCTGGCATCGTGGCAAGGTCCTTGTGGCAGCTCAGCAGAAAATACGGTGGCAAAGGAGTGCTGTGTGTGGCTTGGGATGGCCTTGCCTGAGAAGTTCCAGGGACGTGTGGGATGTCTCACGGGGTGGGAGCTGTGGTTTTTACAGCTTTCCTTGGAGGCAGTGTGAGGCCCTGCTCCTGGCCGTGGGGCTGGAGACCACAGCCCTTGGTTGGGCTGCACTGGCTGGGACCCCTCTGGGGGGCTTTGGGTGCCCCAGAGGAGCAGGGCTCACCCACAGGAAAGGTTTGTTCTCAAGTGCTGGCCAGTGGGAACACCGGGGGAAGTAAACCCAAATCAAAGCCACAAACAGCAGTGATCCAGAGGCTGTAAATGAAGTCTCTGAGGGATTGGTGTGCCAGCAGTGGGAATGGATACCAAAGATGAGTTTTTTTCTCCAAGTTCTGAAATACTCTTCCAAAAGTCTTAGGGCTTTTTGACATGATCGATCTTGTTTCAGTCCCACAGATGTGTTTGGTTGTATGTGAAAGAGGCATTCTTCTGAACTTGAGTTCATAAAGGCATATTAATTAAAAAATGAATGTTGGACAAGCCAAAAACACTTGCATGCCATAATTGTTTGAAATATGTCTGTAAGTGTGTTAGCTGACAGCTTAGTGCAGCGTGTTCTTGGGACCACAGCTGAAGGGAAAAGGTGCTTGATGTGTTCCCTTGTTTTTGGGAGATGACTGTGGGTCAAGGGGCCACAGTAGCCACTGTGTCAAGAAGCACACCAAGGCCAAAGGGAACAGGGCTGTATGGCCAATGTGAGTTAGAGCTGAGCGTGAAGGTGGGTTTTCTGGTGGAATAGTTGGTCCCTGTCCTGAGACACCGAGGGAATATTTGAGTATCTGATCTCAAAGGGATATTCTGTTGATTCTCTGGTCTTGAAAGGCTACTTTGTTATGAAACAAACAAACAAAAGACCCACTAGGAACATGTCTTCTCTGTTAAAGTAATTTAGAATGTTTAAATACAGTAAAGGAACATAGTAAATATTTCCCATGTAAAACATGCAAAAAAACCCACATCTGATTTTACTCAGAATTAAAAACTAGCAAGCTAAAACTTGGACCTTTTGGGAAAGATTTGAGGAATTCATGAGTTTTTCAGTGCTGAGCTGATCCTCCCCTGAAGGTCCTGCAGAAACAGGCGGCACCTTCAGGGTTGTGCGTCTGGAGTATAAAAGTTAAAATTACTTTAAATGGCTGAACTGTTTTGGGTTTTATTTAATTTATGTTTTTGTTTACTTGTTTTTCTTAAAAACCCACAGTAAATGCTAAATAAAGTGTGTTAAATGCTCAGCCCAGCTGCATCATGAGGAGGGTTTAAAGGTGATTAAACACCCCCTCCCAGTCTAAGGTGTCTGATTTTCAAAGGGTGTTTCAGCCCTTCCCCAGTGTCGTGGTGGTGTGTGGGCTGCTGGGGCCGTGCACAGGGACTCCCCAAGCAGCACGGCTGCTCCATGGGCTGAGGAGCAGAGGGGTCTTGTGTCCCCTGCCCAGACAAGCTCACCTGGCGGGCTCAGGCCAGCTCAGCCCGGGAGCTGCATGTCCTGTGTCCTTGGGCTGGTAATGGGGCCTTACTGGCAAAACGCCTTGATAAGTTTTCTGGCATAATTAGTGTAGGCAGGCCACTGAAAGTCTGTTTCTTAATTAAAAATAAACTTTAAAATATTGTATTTATAAGGGTGAACGATCAAAACAAATGTATCGTTTTCCATAAAACATGGGGACCTGAGTTTTTGGGTGTTGGGGCAGAGGGATGGAGAGGGAAATGGTCTTTAAAGATTGTATTTAGTTAGTCTTAACAAGATGTTCATTTGTCTTCAACAGCAACTAAGAAAAGAACAAAAATAAGTACAAAATCAGATCTAAAACTGGTTATTTAAATTGTACTCAACTTCCTGACTTAAATCACCTTGATCAACTTGGGAGCATTTAAATACACACCAAAACCTGAAGTGGGTATTCCACCCCTACAAATGTAAAATGCTGTTTTGAAAATTTCAGGTAACCAGGTAAAATTCCAGGCATGTGAGTTTCGGGGGGATTTTTTGTTTTGTTTGTTTTAAGCCTTGAATTTTGAATCATTATGCTCACACAATTACTCAGTTGGGTTTATTTTTCATTTCTGTAGCTGGTTTTTTCCTGGTAGTAGTCCGAAGTTCATTCCATCCTGAGTACATCCCTGCTCAAGTGGAGTGAAATACCCCCAAGTAGTGCTGAAGTCAGTGAGTGTGGTGTTCCTTGCTGGGAGCAGCCTGTGCAGCCTGGCTGGATTTTCTGGTGGCCAGGGGTTGCTTTCTCCCAGGGAGCCGTGCAGACCTGCAGAGAGCTCTGCCTTGTCCAGCCCTCCCTAGAATTGCTAGTTTGGCAACTCTGCCCCTGGGAAGTTTACCACAGAATTATGCTGAAGCTGTTTGATTTCTTTGCAGCTCTGCTGTGGGAACTCAGTATTTTTGGGTTTGTTTTGTGGCTTGTTCTGCCTGCTCCGAGCTGGTGCTGCTGGTACCTCTGTCATGGTGCAGTGACATCTCAGGCCTTTGCATGGGTGACGACAGATCTGTTCAAACATTTCCTGCCCTCTCCTCCTCACCTGGGGGCAGGTGAGCTGAGCCTGTGTTGGTGTGGTCAAATACAGACCACGGAGAGAGCCTGTGCTTGGAGTTCCCAGCAGTTTACAGACAAGGGCCTTGTGCTCCAGGCTTACCTGTGGTGCTGAGAGGAGCCTGTGCCTCTGGCTGTACAGAGGTGGGACAGTGGCAGGGAGTGCTCTGCTCCAGAGCAAGGGAGCAGAGCACTGAGTGCTGCAGGGACATGTGGGCTTTATTGCTGCTGGAGGAGGTAATGCACAGCTACAGGTCCAAAAATAGGTGTCCCTCTGAGCAGCTGGGGGTGAGGAGTCATCTCGTAGCAGAGCTCTTAGCTAAAGCTCAGTTGTTAGTAGTAGGGTTTCTTGCAGCAGTGTGTTTGTACAGTAGGTCAGTGTTAACTAGTGTCCAAGAGGAACTTGGAGTGAGTACAAATGATCATAGTATTAAGAATGGGAACAGAAAGAGACAAAATCAAGTGCTTTTCTTGGCTGAGTAGTTTTGTTGTGTAACTTGTGTAGGTAGCTACAGTTCAGTTTCCTGCATGGTCATGGAATGGGTATTGGGAGAATGCTGCTGCAGTGCACTTGGAATTCAGGGAAATCCTAGGCAGAGCAGATTTTGTTTGACTGCATAAATGTCCCTTCTTGAGGAACAAACCCAACCAACAACCAAGTTCACACAATAGTGACTCGCTGGTTTTAGGCTCAAGCTCTGCTAGCCCAGGTTGTGATTATCTTTGCACTGGGAAGCCATGAGGAATGTTAGATGATCTATCCTGAAAATGGTGAGAGGGACACGCAGGAAGTCCTGCCATCAGACCGCAGTGGGACACGTCAGCCCAAAGCTTTGGTACAAAGCAGTTCAGTCTTGTCCATGTTTGTGGTGAACGTTCCCAGACAAAGGGCTGTGCAGATCAGTAGGGGCCTTCTGTTTTTCCCAGCTCATACTGTCAAGTGAGTTCATATTATTCAGTCAATTCTGGAGGTTTTGGAGATGATTTAGTAATTCCTGGTTTTTTCAGCCTGCTGTCAGAAAAATAATGTGTTACAAGCATTGATAGAGAATTCGTTTATTCAGCTCAGATCTGCTTGTTTGCTGGCAGAGCTCAGCTTCCTTTGGAGTGAGTGCCTGGCTGCTGCAGGGCAGGCTGGGGACCCACGGGGACTGGGGCTGGGTGGGCCAAGTGTCACTGCTGTTGAGTGCCATTGCTGTGAGTTAATCCTGCTTTTCAGGGGGAAATGGCTAATACGTGAGTAGGTGCCTTGTGAACAAGCAACAGCTGGGTGCAAAGCAAAAATCTGCTAAAACATGACTAATTTCTGAGTGTTGCATAGAGTTTCTGTCTGTATTCAGCAGCAAATTACCATTTTGAGCTTATGCTGCTGTTGCTTCACTGGAGTTGGCATGAGCTGTGTGTTTGAACTGGTGGTCATTGCTATGAGACTGTCAAAGCATTGGTACAATGTGGGGGTTGGCTCTCTGTCCTTCCACTTGCAGCACGGCCCATTCCGTTCAACGGGAACTATTTTAATTGGGTTCCACTCTGTGTTATGTTAAAACTCTGATGCTAGGCACAGAAACCCGTGACACTTGTTTTGTTTGTTCCTGAAAACATACATTTCATTCTGCTTTGGCCATTCAAATTGGTTTTACATGATTGTCAGCTCAAAATAATGCTGCGATTGGCAGCGGCATGGCAGCTTCCTGCAGCCTGGGACCAGCAGTGGGGTAACTCATCCAGGGGGGCTGGGAAATGAAAATTCCTGCTCTGAGAGCATTGGTTGCTTAGCAGGCAGCAGCGTGGCCTTGGGAAGGGCTGTCCCAGCACTGGCTGGCCTTGGCAGGCAGCTCCATGTGCTGGGTCACCCTGGGGAACATCTCGGCCCCGTGGCCTGGCCCTGCTGTCCCCAGACTGCGCTGGGAGCAGCTCTGGGTGAGGCTGGGAGAGCTTGGGTGGTGAGCCTGCAGTGGGATGGCTGGTTAGAAAATAACCAGTAGTCATGACTTCTGTTAATTAACTACTAAGAGTTAAATAAATGTTGTTGGAAAAACTAGTCTGTGTTTATTTGGCATGTCTCTCTCCAGCCGAGGCTGGTGCTAGTTGGTACACGCTCCACTGCTGAGTCTGTCTGCAGCGTGGTTTTATGTTTTCCATCTGTATTGATTTTCATGATTCATTGACCATGATCTAAGCAAAAAGCACACTTAAATGACACTGGAGACAGCTGTCTGTTAAAGTAGGACCTTTCTGTAGTCTGAAATGGCGCCAGGTTTTTCTTCCATTACTTTATCAAGTAACACACACCAGTAATATTCTTTGTTTAATTTCCTTTTCTAGGTCACTGGTATGTCACCTCTCTTTTGTGTAAGGAGCAGATGGTAAATTCTTACTCTAAACTTCCCTGTCGGCTTTGCTCCTGTTATTTTTCTGATAATCATTCGAGGTTATTCTGAAATGGAAGGGGCATTACATTGTGTTTGGGAGTCTCTATGAAGGGCTCAGTTCTTCTCCCTGTGGAGCTGTTTTGGAAGGTACATGTGGGAAGTTCAGATAAAAGCAGAAATGTATAAAGCTTGGGAAGCTGATGTGTTGCTTTTTCCAGTTATAATCTGTCTCTCTTTGTATGGCAAGCTGAAGTTCCAGATGTTGTTTTGGCTTAGAGATAGTGGAGAGGGGAAAAATAAGCATTCTAGTGTTAACAGAGTCAGCCTGTCTGGATCGGAGCTGACAGGAAGAGGGAGAGATAAAACCTTCACGAGTGGTGTGTGCAGTGCTGAGGAGCCAGGGTGCTGTCCCTGGAAAACAGTGCCCAGGGCCAGCTGTGGGCACCCACGGCTCCGGGCTTGGGCCACCACCCTGACACTGAACACTCACTTGCTTTGGGTGTGCAGCCCCCCTTCTCCTGTTGAAAGTTGATTCTTACCCCTCTCGGTGTCCTGCTCGCCCTCAGCAGCTGCCTCTGGGGTTTGGGGGAAGCACACCCAAGGTCAAACGTGCTTTTGGGGTCAGGTGGTTCTGTGGCTCCTACCTGCATTGGGCCTCTGGCTTGGAGCACCAGCAGATTTTTTGAAGCTTGTCCCTGCCAGGAGCTCCATTTTTTGTGAGTTGCAGAGTGGTTTGCAGTTTTTGTGAGTTGCAGAGTGGTTTGTGGTGTGTGTGCTGGATTTCTTCTGGAGGAGACTGAGTTACAAGCTCTGTTCCTTGTGTATGGCAGATTGCTCTGTCCTGAAACCTGGGCATCAAGTTCTCAGCCTCTTCTGGGCAGCTTGGAGCCACATGTGGTAGCACCTTCCAGGGAGGGGAGCAGGGGCAGTCCGCTCTGAAGTAAGAGTGCAGAAATGCATGTTAGGAGTACGTGTGGTGGCCAGAAAAGGGATTTCCTGGATTAGTCCATAGGTTGTATGTATAATAGTCTATCCATTTTCTGTGTTATATTAAATGCATAAATATACTGTGTCCTGTGTCTCTTTCATACCTGTTTATCCTGTCAAGCTTATTTCTAAAATGTATTAGCAGATTATTTTTAATTAATTGCTGAATTTCTGTTGACTTCCTCCTTAATCTTTCCTTTTTTCCGTCTTTCATTACTGAGTCTAGGAAGTAACAGTTTCTGGTCAAGGCCATGCCCATGCCCCTTTCCCACCGTGGCGTGGAGCCCCTTGGGGCTTTGTGGCCTGGGAGAGCAGTTCTGGTGAGAATGCTCAGTTCATTGCTTAATACTGCAGAGCTGGAAGGGAATAGTGCTGACGCTGACTCACCTGAGGGACAGAGGAGCTGAGCTGCTGCAGTCCTGGGATCTGAAGTCTTGGCTGTTTGCTGCTTAGAGTTGGGATGAGCTTGTCCTCATCAGTTTGTGTAAGTTGTTGAACGAGGGTCTGGAGGGAGGGGAGCTGCTGTGTGTTGGTGTAGCACAATAAAGGATCCTTGGAGTGTCTCCAGTGCTGGCCAGCAGGACATGTGTGTCAGCACAGGCCAGGACTGCAATGGTTGAACCCTTTTTGGCCTTGTTTGTATCTCAGAAGTGGGAGTATGTGTCTGGAGCTGGTGGGTGACCAGCTGTGGTCGTGTATGCATTACCTGACACCCCAGAAATACCATCCTTAGAAATCCCATTGGGCTGAGATGTGCAAGGCACGTCAGAGTCAAGGGCCTGGTGCTTGTTGGGTGGAGGAAGATGCAGAAAGAGAATCTGGGTGTGGGAGACTGCTGCTGCCTACCTTTGTGCTGCTCACATTCCTCTCTTGGGCCCGCAGGCAGCAGTGGGGTGTCTTGCTCATGTGGTTCATGACTCAAGCCAAGCCCAGATGTTTTCATGCCCAGTCTGGCCTATTTTCTGAGAATAATTTTGGATGCCTCAGTCCATTTTATTGTGGTTTTCTTAGTGTCTAGTCCAGCTGAAGTTCAGATGATTCCTGGTCTAATTGTGTGCTCACAGGCAGACATGGCAGCTTCTGCTTTCTCTCTGCAGCTGTGTTCCTGCTAACTTCAGAGCACTCACAATTACAGCCATGCTGGTAAGGACCTGGGATAGGGTTTTGGTGCTGCTTTTTTTTTAAATTTATTTATTTTGGAGTGGAAATTTTTAGCGTATGAAACCCAGAAGAGTCTGTCTTGTGGCCAGAAGATGAGTGAAAATGCTGAAGGTTTCTGTGAAGTCAGCTCTGACCTCGTTGACCCAACCTGGCTTTCCATTTCCACTGAGCAGTGAGTGGTAGGGACATGGAAACCCTTTTATACTGACTTTCCTTCAGCATTATCTTGCTGACAGGTTGATGACAGTTACTATCCAGAGTATCCAAAATTTATTTCCTTGTGCCTTTGAGAGTGTTTTAGTGCCTTTTGACCCTTTGTAGGAACAGTTTGTATAGCAAGTTATTTGTGGGCAGTACAGTCACTCCTTTAACTTGAGTTTGCCTCTGAGGAAAATGGCTTGATGTTACTGGAAAAAGAGTGGAATGGTCATCTGCTCTGTGTGAGCAAGTGCTGCCTTGTGTCCTGTTCAGAATGGTCTCTTCCTCCATCACAGCCCAAGAGTGAGGAGGGCTGTGGGCAGCCTCACATATGGGTGCTTGCTGTGCTCAGGGGCAGTTGGTGAAGGTGGTCTTTGCCTCGCTGTCCTCAGCGTGTGACAGTCACAGCCATGGCAGAGATGTTGGACCTTGGGAGCAGCCAGGGGAGATGTGTCCAAAGCTCACTGGAGCTGAGAGTGTGGCCTTGTTCCCAGCTGCTCTTGGGCAGTCTGTGCCGAGCTCCAAAGCCAGGCTGGTCCTGGGAGAGCTTTAGCTTTAGCTGAGTGTGTGTGAGGCCAACCACGGGATTTACCTGTTAAATAGGGGTATGAGCCTGGCTGCTTTTGGCTTCTGCAGCAGCAGTTAAACCAGAAGTCTGTATGAATCTGTGGGATGGTTTTCTGAAGATCTACAGGTACAGTCAGGTTTGGCAAGGCCATGTGAGATGTGCGTGTTTGACAGAATACAGCTGAAGGTGTAAGGGAATACTTAAAAGAGCTCTGGAAAGAAGTGTCAGAATTGTGTATAACTGGGATACATTTGGTGTTTGGAGAGGTGACCAGTGCCTGATGACTGGACTGAGGGGTGCAGAGCTGGCAGGGATGGACATTGGTTGGGACTGTGATAGGGGGCCCTGTATGAGGAGGGACACAAGGGATTGCCTGAGAGGTCAAAGTAGACACAGCTCTAACAGCAACTGAGGAATGCCAAGACAAAGGGATTTGTAAAGTCCTCGAGCTGTTTTAGCACACAGGTTTGAATGTTAGATGAATCAGTGTCCCAGGTGAGACTGCCACAGGTAAGATATGGAGAGACTATGGAGATATGGACCTGTGGTGGAGGCTGTGGTACCTTACAACGCCTCAGGTGAGAAAGGGGGACAACCTGCAGGATGCTTTGAGGGAGAGGATCATGGTGGAGGGAGAGAACAGGGTAAAGCTGTGAACTGCAGCACTGAGGTTAATGTTGCTGATGTGGGAATGAACAGAAATACCACTGAAGGGTTCAAGGATGGAGGAGAGCCTGAGCTCATCCTCACCTTTCTATCCTCTTCAAGTCAGCTCTGGGTTGCATTGCCCTTAACAGTGAGTGCCCCTCACTGTCCCTGGATTTCATGAGGCTCTGTACAGCCCTGGTCCTGAGTGTCACATCTGCACAGTGCTGGTGGGGGACAGCAGGCTGTGGAGCACCAGGGCTGCAGTAATAGGACCTGCTTTGTTTGTGTCTTTGGCTTAAGAACAAAATAATGTGGCTCTGGCCTGTCCAAACAGGCAAGACCAACTGTGGAACAGTACTGCTAAAATTCTGGGGTGGTCTAGTATAATCTCTGAAGATTTGACTTTCTCATGCAGCAGGGTGTTTCCTGCTTCTAGAGATTGCTACCTGCATTCAGTTTTCTGGACTCCACAGTATCAGTTAATGAAATGCTGTGCTGAGGGGAAATGCTGTTCTATGGCTTGTGCCCATGGAGTGTCAGGAACTGCTGTTCTCAGTCTGATTGCTCTATAAATGTGGGTTAATTTTCTTTGGCTGGCTGAGGCTAGGAGCAGTTAAGCTGTAAGTGGGGTGCAGAATGAACACCTGACTTCTCCATGTCTCTTAACCTTTCCGACTTTGTAGCAGCCCATCACTGCAGAGGAATGCTGCTGTAACCCCAGTGTAATCCCTCAGCAGTGAGCTGGAGGTGTGACACCAGGCTCTCCTGTCTCTCCTTGGTACCCCTGCCATGGTTCTGTGTTCCTCTGTGCCTCCCCTGCTCCTGTCCTGCTCAGGTTTATAGATTTATATATACATAACCCCCCCCCATATGTTTATAGTGTTTCCAGCTTTGATGGTTCTGTTTTAACTAGTGGCTGTGTTTGCTGTGTCATGCTGCCGTTGTGTTATTCTGACAATGCAATGAAATGGATTAAAAAAAACACCAAAACTTTTCTTATTGTAATTTTTATCAAAATACCCCGAACTGCACTCAGGGTAGGATGCTTGGGCTAAAGGGCAGAAGCAGAATATTCTTGCAGTGATGACCCTGTGAAAATAACTCTGGAGGGTCAGGTTTACCCGGGCAAAGTCTCACTGGGATTCTTGATGTGCAAATGAGGGTCCTCCCCGGGGTGAAATATCAGCCCTGCTGAGGGGTCACCTGCAGAGTCCTGTGGCCGAGGGAGCTTCCAGCGGTGCCTTCACCTCACTCAGAGTTTGGCTCTGTGATCTGGCCTGATAGCATTAGGGCCTGCGAATAAAAAGCATTTGCACCTCTCTAGGTCCCTGCATGTGTGAAAACAGAGACTGTAGGGAGATGCTGCTTAATTAATGCATTTGTAGGAACTAGACGACATTGTTATCTTGCAGCAGGGTGTGCCCCAGTGAGAGGTGGTCACTAAAAGCTGTGCACGTCATCAGATCCAGGATTTTCTGCAACACAGAATAAAGAAATGATTATTTCAAATTTGTGTAAAGAAAACCGGGGAAAACCAGGAAAAAAAAAAACAGCTTTTTTTTTTCTTTTTCTTTTTTAAGGAAAAAATAGGACTTTTGTTAGTGATAACCAAGCCAGAGATTTGTTTTTGGAAATGTTTGTTTTGGTTGGCTGGAGTGTTCTACAGAAACTCTGAACAGGCGAGCTATGTAATATTTAGCTAATTACTAAAAAGCATTTGAGAATGATTAGCAGTCAGTGATGTCATTCAGACCGTGAGTTCGAGTGTCTCGCTGTCTGGCTGAGGTTGTAGGCGCTGTGGGGCAGAGGGATGTTTATTGGGAGAGCAGGGCTGTGGCAGGGTCCCCGGGGGGCTGGCGCTGTGTTTGTGCCGTGGGGTGCTGGCTTTGGGGCCGGGCCAGGGCTGGATCCACACCGTGTCCTTGCTGGGCGCCTGGGCGTGGGGCTGAGTGCTGGTGCCTGCTTTTCCCCTGTCGGGACAGAGCAGCAGACAGCAGGAGCAGCGTGTGATGGGCAATCCCAAAAGGCCTGGAGTTGTGTTCCTGCCTGAGCTCCTCCATCACACTGCACTGATAACATCTGGAGTAAACACACTTACTGGCTGGAGGAGAGCGGGCCAAGGCTCGGAGACACAGGCTTTGAGTGAGTTTGAAAGTAAGTCACTGTGACTGGCTGCATTTTGGGTTTGTGTGGCTGTTTTAATCCTTTTTACTGAAACTGTTCAGAAACAGCTTTTACGGGCAATTCCTGATAATCTCTCAGTTGAAAATATTTGTGTTTTGGGACTTAATCACAGCTGCTGGATAAACCCAGGTGTTCTGTCTGGATAGAGTTTGTGTCTTGGTTGGCAGTTTGTGCTGAGATGTGAGTGTCTTTGGAGAGGGAACCGTTCCGGGGGGAGAAGTGTGGCAGTCTGGCAGCAGGAGGTGCAGGGCTGCTCTCCTCACACATGAAGTCACAGATCTGATGGGGATTTTCCTCACTTTGTGGGCCTCTAGAATGGCCTTGGGGTGGTGTTCCAGGTTGTCTGTAGCAGTGTCCAGCAGGGAAAGTGTCTGAGGAGCTGTGCAGCTGTGCAGTGGAGTTCTTTTCCTGGCAGTTACCGAAGGCAGTGTTCCCCTCCGGTGGGAGCTGTCCGTGTGCCATGTGAGCATACCTGTACACGTGTAGCAGAATCCATTAGCACCTTTGTTTATGGGTGAAATGTGTGAGAAGCCGCAGTAACCCGTGTATCTGAGTGTGTGGAGCCTGTGTGGTGCCAGGCTCGGTGTGAGGTGAGGCGTGACCCTGCGGTTCCCGGGGCTCTCAGGGGCCTGCAAAGCCCTCCGTGTTCATCGGCTGCTCTTCCCTGCAGTGTGCAGTTCCAGCCGCCCTTTCCCCGTGTCCCAGCGCTGGCGTGGTCACTGAGCCATGGGCCTTGGTGAGTGAGGGCTTTGGGCGATGCTGCCCTGTGCAGGCTCTGCAGGGGAAGGCTGTTCCATGGGGCAGAGCTAATCCTTGGTCCTTGCCTCCCGGTCAATTTATTTACCCTGCAAGGCAGCAAATGATACGGAAAGATACATATGTGTCTTCAAAGGCACTGGGAAGTTGCAGATCGATTGAAAAGTGTCTGTGCTTGCTTCGTTGTTTGAGTAAGCCCTCTGTCAGTGTGTTGCCCAAGACCCCTGAAGTGATGCAATACCTACACACAGCCTGAGCTTTCACACTGGGGCAAGTGCCTTCTGTGTGCTGCCTCCTGCAGCCACAGGGAGGTTCTGTGCCCACGTGGAACCACTGAATGGTTTGTTTGGAAAAGCCCTCTAGGATCATGAAGTCAGACAATTCTTCCAGCAGTAAGGCCACCACTAACCCAGTGTGCCATATCTGCAGAACTTTTAAATCACTCCAGGGATGGGGACTCCACCAGTGCCCTGGACAGTGCCAGGCAGCCTGTGATAAGGCTGGACAACCCTTTCCATGAAGGAATTTTCCCCAGTATGCAGCCTGAACCTGCCCTGGTACACCTTGATGCTGATTCCTCTTGTCCTGTCCCTGTTCCCTGGGAGCAGGCTGTATTTATTTTTATATGACACTCGTGCTTTGCTATCTTTTCTTTTAAGAGCCAAGGGTTTGGCCCTTTGTGAGATGCTAGAGTTACTGACCAGGAGAAACTTCCAGGACACTTTACACTGTGTTGTTGCCTTTCGTGTGGTAGTTTATTCTTGCTCAGCAGTGCTGTCATTTTGCTTTGTACGTGAGTACAGAAGAACCAGTATCCCATCCTTCACTCTCTGTGTTTCCGGTCACTTGAGTCCGAGACATTTGGTCTTAGTGGGTGGCACTTTGGCACATATTTGGAGCTGCAAAGTGTGGATGTGTGCCTTGTGCATTTGCAGGTGTGTACCAAATGGAGTTGGTGGCTGGCTTCCATCTTCTGAATTCTGGCAACCAAGTTTAGACCATAAGAAAGGACTGCCCAAGGCTGTGGCTCTCTGACGCAGGGAATGCCTTTGTGGGGCTGCTCAGGGCTGCACCTCCTCTGTGTGAGCTTCAGTTAAAGAGCAAGCTGTGAATTATTGCTTTTAAATGTACATTTCTCCTTCTGAAGACACAGCTGTGGATGAATTCAGCCCGCGTGTGGCTGTTGTGGATGGCACAACTGTGATCCAGTATTATGGATGTTTTCTTTTGATAGGAATCTGGTGAGGTACATGCAAAATATGTACAGCCCTTGGGCTCTTGGCAGGGGGCCACTGGGACTGTCAGCGATATCTGGGTGCTTCTGATCTCATCCGGAAAGTCTGAGCTGCTCCCGTGGTTCATGTTCCCATGTCTGTGTCATATGGAGATGAAATGCAGCCTGAAGTTTCTGCAGGAATGGGCTCACTCTGTCTGCCACAGTCTGTGCTCAGGGGTGGCACTGGGGACTAAAGGCCATTTCCCAACAGCCTGTGCCTGCAGGAGTCCTTGTGGTGGTTTGGGTTGTCTCAACTGGTTCTTCTGTCCCCTGTGGCTTTTTGCAGCTGCTGTCCCGACAGTCCCAGTACAGAACTTCACCCCACGTTGCTGTCAGGCCATACAGGAATGATTTGGCAGGACACAGTTTTCTTAGGAAGAGAGGAGAGAGCAATATCAGCTGTGAAAGTGGAGCAGGCATTGGGGTTTCGGGGTGGGTTTTGCAATGCTGGGACCTTGTGACTACAAACCGTAAGGATTCTGTTGGCTCTGTTACCTGAGCCAGTTGTGTGTCTGTTAGGCTGGGTGTCTTCACCACATGTTTGATCTGCCTTGCACTTGGCTTATTGTTCATCTGGGCTTCCAAAGCCAGTTTAAAGGACTCCTTTGGAATCCAAAGCTGGCCTTGGAGCAGATGCTGGCCTGCACAGGAGCCAGGGTCCCTTCCTTGCCTGTGCTGCATGGCAGATTTGTTTGGAAATCTGGGAGCTGCCACTTTGAAAGAGACTTTTCCATTGATAGCAAGTTCTGGTTTTCCAGTGATAATGTGCTTTTGCAGGACCCAAACGATCCACTTTGCCCTATATGTGGCTGAAGCTCAGACACAGTGTCCTGCCTCCAGCTCTGCCCTGTGGTGTCCAGTACTGCTGCATCTGGAGTGTGGCATGGCGTGCTGAGATCCCTGCCTGTGTGGGTATGGGCTGTGGCACAGGGCACAGGGATCCCTGTATCTGTGTGGGTATGGGCTGTGGCACTGGGATCCCTGTATCTCTGTGGGTTTGGGCTGTGGCACAGGGCACTGGGATCCCTGTATCTGTGTGGCACTGGGATCTCTGGGATCCCTGTATCTGTGTGGGTATGGGCTGTGGCACTGGATCCCTGTATCCCTGTGGGTATGGGCTGTGGCACTGGATCCCTGTATCTCTGTGGGTATGGGCTGTGGCCCTGGGATCCCCTCTATGGGTGTGGGCTGTGGCACTGGGATCCCTGTATCTCTGTGGGTTTGGGCTGTGGCACAGGGCACTGGGATCTCTGGGATCCCTGTGGGTATGGGCTGTGGCACTGGGATCCCTGGGATCACTGTATGTGGTGTGTCAGGCGGTGCTGGCAGCCCCATCCCTGTGTGGAGCACTGGGATCTCTGGGATCCCTGTATCTGTGTGGGTATGGGATGTGGCACTGGATCCCTGTATCTGTGTGGGTATGGGCTGTGGCACTGGATCCCTGTATCCCTGTGGGTATGGGCTGTGGCACTGGATCCCTGTATCGCTGTGGCACAGGGCACTGGGATCTCTGGGATCCCTGTATCTGTGTGGGTATGGGCTGTGGCACTGGGATCCCTGGGATCACTGTGTGTGATGTGTCTGGCGGTGCTGGCAGCCCCATCCCTGTGTGGAGCCCTGGGATCTCTGGGATCCCTGTGTCGCTGTGGCACTGGGATCCCTGGGATCACTGTGTGTGGTGTGTCTGGCGGTGCTGGCAGCCCCATCCCTGTGTGCAGCCCTGGGATCTGCATTCCCACATCCCGAGCGCTGCGGTCCCTGCCCGTGTTCCCAAGGCCCTCTAGTGGTTCCACAGGAGCCTGCAGCTCCAATCGAACGGCAAAGATCTGGTGTTCAGAAAGGAGAATACCTTTTGTGCATTTTTGCTGGTTGCATGTTAATTCTTGTTTATTTATCTGGGTTAAATCCCAGCTCTTCCCTTGGGAAAAAAGTTCTTGTGAGTTCAGACACCAGATAGTAACTGGATATCTCATGGATCTTTAAATCCATGGCAGTTTTCTGTGGGGATTTATGAAAGAATGTTTTGTTCCTTACATTAAAATGTATGTTTTCTTTCTCTAACCAAGCAGTAACTGGAAGGGGTGTGCTGGTGTCACTAGAACCAGACTTTGGTGCTTATGTATGTGCATTAATTGCTTTGAGAAAGTACTTTTTTTTAAGCAGTGGGAATAACACCTTTGAACTCACACTCTCAAATATTTTTTGAGGGAAAATGAGTATTTTGTAAAGGTCAGAGGCTCCCTCCCAGCTCGTCCCCTCCTGCAGTGTCCCATGGCAGTTGACCTGGTCGGGGTGGAGTGGCTGTGCCCAGGGCTGGGAGCCCCCTGCCAAAAACCCCGGCGTGTCCTGGGCTGCACAGACACGGGGCAGGCTTTGCTTTGGTGCTGAGGACACGGGGCGTGTGTCACAGCCTGCTGCTGATGTGCACAGCTCTTCTCACCAAAGGCAGACGAGATATCCCCTGAGGCTTTTGGGAAAATGAGTGGCTGCAACAACAGCTTCATAGAAGCAGGGTTTAAATTGAAGTATTGGGCTTTTTTCCTTGGGAGAACCGTGCATGCTGTGAAATGCATAAAATCTGTTAAAAGTCCATATGGTTTGTTTGCCTCTGGGGGCACGGCTCTGATTTCCATCCTCATCCTCCCCTGAGAAATGCGGGGCAGGGACTTGTATGTACAAATACACTTGTGTATATTTGTTCCTTTGTTTTCAGGACCTCAAATAAACTGCTTGGAAAGAGCAGATAAATACATGTAACTGGCAGAGTTTCCTGGTGTTTGGGCTGGTGCGTGCCTCCCGTATCTGCAGTCCCACACTGTAGCCAGCTCCTGGTTCGTGTGCTCAGCCTCCTTTCCTGGCAGAGCAGAGCTGCTCCTGGCCCTGCTGCTCTCCCTCAGCCAGGTCTGGCAGCAGAAGAGCTGCCCCACATGTGGGACAGCTCCCACCAGTGCAAACCAACCCATGCTGGTTTTAACTGGGCCCAGAGGCTGCAGCCCTGAGTTACTGTGGAGGAGCTGGCTGTGCCCGAGCAGCAGCTGGTGCTGCTGCTTAACCTCTGAACCTGCCCAGCAGTGTTAAAGTCACTTCTGGTGTTTTTGAAGCACCTTTGCCTTGAGCTGGACGTCCCTGCTGTCTGAAGGGCTCTCCTGGGGACCCATCCCCATCCCTGCTGGGATCCCCTGGAGCGCTCCCCCTGCTCCCATCCACGCAGCCCCAGGCTGGCTTTGGCTCTTGGAGCTGCCAGTGTGTGGAAAGGAGGAGGGCAGGTCCCAGGAGCTGCCCTGCTCTGGGCTTGCTGAGTGAGCAGAATGTTCTGCTGGCAGCACATGGGGACCCCAGCACTACCCTGCCTCGGGAGCAGGGACCCCTCTGAGCTGCTGTGCAGCATTGGGTCACTAATGGTTCCCTGGGATAGCTCTCCTCTGCTTAAACTTCCTGTGTGGATTGCTCTCTGCTCGTGCTGTGCAACTGGGTTTGGTCCTGTTTCCAGTGTGATTGTTGCAGGTTAAATATCAGCAGGTGTTATGGATGCCCTGGGGTGTGTCAGGGACAAGCTTCCTTGGGAATGGTCTTTGGAAGGGAGAGTGTTGCTCTGGGAGGTGATGTGGTCAGAGCTGCCTGGGCCTTTCTGTGAAAGCAAAAACTGAATACTTGGGTCAGAAATTGATGATCATTTTAACTGATGACGAATCAATTACTGGAAACCAATCCATGTCAGGAAATAAATACTGAAGTAATGGCTTGGCTTTCATCACTGAGCACTTAAGAAGTGCTAATGATTTGAAAAGGCACAACAGAAGAGATCTGAAAGGAAAATGGCAATATCAGATTTATTTTCAATTTTCATCTGCTTCAATTAGAATTAAATCTGAAAAATGGAACAAATACCTGCACATAAGGAACATGGTAATGACTCAGTGGCTTGTCGAGGATGACTTTGGTTTGCACCTCCTGCTTGCTGCTGCTCTTGACTGGAATTTTGTTCCATGTGACCAGGCCAGAGAGTCTCTGTAGGAACTGACCAGCACAGGACAGGCAAACCCTTCTGAGTCTCTAGCCCTGTCTGTTGGGTTAAATCCTAAGAAACTGCAAAAAAGTTTCCATTCAGAAGCCTTGTTTCACAGTAAAAAGTAAAGAGTGGTCTGTTACTTTCTTGCAAAGACCAAGTATCCTGGCAAAGACTGGAAAAACGAAGGCAAATTCACTCCTTTATTTCCTGTTTTAGAGGGAGTGTGTTGCTCTGCTTTATGCTGGGATCAGCCTGAGCTGTTGCACAAGGTGTAGTTACCTGTCTTCAGCAGGGAAATGGACTTGGGCCATCGAAAGGAAAATCCTTGGAGAAGCAACTTAAACTGGGAAATTAATTTTCGGAGAGTAGCATCTTAAATACATCTCGATCTTTTTCTTGCCATCCAGCAATGGCTTTTGCCAGTTAATGGAAGTTATTCGGCGTTTTCTGGTGGAGATCTTTTCTGTTTCCCCTCAAAGCCCAGATAATACAGTTTTACAGACCACCTTCTCAGCTCACAGTAATTTAGCTTTTTAATGACTGGTTTAAAGAATGTATCATCTGTATTACATTGCTGTGTGGTACTGGGAGGGTTCATATTTCCCTGCTAGAAGCCTCTGTATGTACATGATGGTTGCATGTGCTGTCTCTAAATCTGAAAAGATGTTGCAGTAAATGCATGGATTTTATAAGTGAAGGAAAGTATTTAGGAGACAAGACGGAGTTAAAAAGGGGACCAATCAACGTTGGGTTGTGGTTTGTGTAAGGAACTGATAAAAGGCATTGCTGAATGCTGCTTTTGGGGTGGTTGCATTTTTAGACAGCAGTGGAAGCATACAGAACTCTCCTGTCTCTCCTTTCTGCAGCTCCAGGGTGGTTGATGGAGTTATGATTCTCCCTGTGCTGATGGTGATGGCGTTCCCCTCTCCGAGCTGGCAAGGTGAGTGTTGTGTGGGCTCAGAGCTTCCAGTGTGGTCTTTGGTGACTCTTCCATGACTGATTGCCCCAGGGAGGACACTGAGTTTGCACAGTGACTTCTGACACTGCTTTACACAGCTGTGTGCACGTGAAGCTTTTCTGACACAAAGTGTGTTTAAGATTTGCCTCAGAAAAAGGAGAATAGTATTTCCACTGCCGTGGAAGGGCAGGAGTGGTTCATTTGAAGATCTCTTGGATGTTTTGAGAGATGGGCTCCTGGAAGATGTGTACTTGCTACTTTGCTACTTCACAAACAGCCTTTGGAAAACATTGAATAAAAGCTTTCTGGGAGTAACTTGGTTTTCTCAGTTTTAAATTTTAACTTATTTGAGAGAGGTCTCTTGTGTCTGCTGTGACATATCTTTGCCATGCTGAAATAGCTGAATTAAAATTGTTACCTCCTACTTAGAGGGTCTTCAGCACTACCTGAAAACAATATCACTTCCCTTGAGCAGATTTGATTGTCTTATGATTTCCTCTAACTGAGGCTGTTAAGAGCAGGATGATGTTTTTTCCTGGCCTCTTCCCGTTTGCAGACGATGAACGGAAGCTCAAGATGGTCCCCTACGAGTGTGTGTGTGAGGGCACGTCCTGCGGGAACGGGGACCGGTGCCAGGGCCAGCGCTGCTTTTCTTCCCTCAGCATCAACGACGGGGCTAAGGTTTACCAGAAAGGCTGCTTCCAGGTCTATGAGCAACGGAAAATGACCTGCAAAACACCTCCATCCCCCAACCAGGCCGTGGAGTGCTGCCAGGGGCACCTGTGCAACATGAACATCACTGCGCAGCTGCCCTCTTCCAAAGGTGAGCGCTTCATTCACCACTGGTGCATCTGGAGAAGGAGGGGCTTGGCTTTGATCTGCTGTGCTGGGAGAGATGGCTCCGGGGCTGGCTGAAGGAAGGGTTTCACAGGGACAGGATGCCCTTTGTGCCCTGGTGCCCAGCCCGGGGCCTGCTGGCACACGTCTGGTGCCCAGGGGTTGGCTGTCCCTGTGGCTGGGCCAGTGAGGGGCTGCAGTGTGTGCTTGGGGTCAGGATGGAGGCTCTGCCTCTGAGAAAGGGCTGGGTGCAGGTGGGGGCTGTGCTGTTCCACAGGGAGCATCCTCCCTGCAGGTGTGCTCACACCTGGCTGTGGCACAGCCTCTGTCCCGCTGGCTGGGTACCCAGGTAAGGGTTGGTGTCAGTGCTAATGGGTTTAAAGACTTTCTCTGGGAATCTGCAAATTCATTTTTTTCTCTCTCTTTTCACACTTTTTTCCCTTCCTCTCTCTTTCCCAAGGGCAAACCTTTCAAGGGGAAGCTGCAGGTTACAGCATGGAAACACTAATCATCGTTATCCTGGCTCCTGTGGTAGTGTTGATAGTTTTCTCTGCAGTAGCTGTGCTGATCATACGGAGAATACAGAAAAACCACATGGAGAGGCTCAATTCTAGGGATGCAGAGTATGGCACAATCGAGGGCCTCATTGCCTCCAACGTGGGGGACAGCACGTTGGCAGTAAGTGACCTACCTGTGTGCAGGTTGTGAGTTTCCCTCATTCCCAAACCCCCCTCTCTTCCTTCTGTGTGGCCACGTCACTAAGCATGTTTTGCTGCCAGGGGCTGCCACTTGGCCTCAGGACATGAGTGGTACATTTCATATGCTCCCAAAATTGTAGTATTAGTGAATTTTAACCAAAAGATGGATTTGGCAAGTGTAGGTACTTTGATCTGGAGAATCAATCTGAACTGTTTGTGTTCCTGGAACCAATGTCAGCACATCAAGACAGAGTGTGCCTGGCTGTTGGGTGGCCTGAAGCAGTGGTGGAGAGTTGTGCTGTGTGTTTGATACACAACAACCTGAAGGGTTGGAAGAGATGTGATGCTAGGTGGGAGAGAAAATACTGATAATTTTGACGTTTAAAATCTTCAGACCTGGCAGCCATGATCTCGGTAGCAGGACTCTGGGGTGTCAGTGATGTTTTGTTGGTGGAAGAGCAGTGGGAGTTCTAATAAAGGTGCAAAGCTTACTCAAAGCTCAGTTTCCAAAATACACTCTTGCTCGTGAGGTCTCTAGGAAATACAATGAGCTGGGAAGTGTTCCCTGTCTGCAGGGTGACTGTCCCTTCCCCCTTCCCTGAGCCAGAGTACAAATGTCCCAGCAGCTGTCCCTCACTTTATCTGAGCAGAGCAAGTAAAGCTTCGGGCAGATGGAGGGTTTGTTCTTAAGCAATGCAGAGCTTTCTTCTTGCATTGCTGAGATAAAATGTCCCCAACATTAAGAGGCTGGAAAGCATTTTCTATTTTGGTGCTGTCCCACCACAATGTGCTTTCACTGCAGGGTTGAAGAGTGGCCTATGGCTGTTAATATTTTTTTTCCTATTTTGCAATGCCTTTGGCTGTCTTGAATCAGCCCACAAGGCTTGATTCAGTGTTACTGGTATAAAAGGGCCAGTCTTGATGTATCCACCATGGCCCAGGCATGTGTGCAGCTGGTGGTCTGTCCTTAAGCACCAGCTCTTCTGTCTTATCTGGGCAAGATCATTTCAAGCCATTTGCAAACCTTCTGTACCTCTGGTTATTTAATGTTACCTAGAAATGGTGACAAAACCTGCGAAGAATCAATCCAAGAATGTTTCAAAGAGCTGTGAGGGCTTGGTCTGGTGGAGCAGAGCCTCTGAGTGATGGTGCCAGTGCTGCTGCTCTGCCTTCCAGTGTGGCTGATGCACAAAATGTAATTAACTGGTAGTTCCTGTGCCTAAATGTTCATCTAAACAGCAACTCTTCTAGATTCCAGATTTTTCTTCTCCATTGTGTTTTCAGTCACTGGTTTTGTCACACATTAGGTAGGTTTACATTTGGGATTAGGCTCTGCAGTGTAGCAAGTGCTTAAAGCCCTAAGCTGCTTAGTGGGCATGGAAGGAGCTCTGGTCTCTTCAAATCTTGTTTTTACAGTTGCTGTAGATAAGTTTGGGAGTGTTTTCTTGGTTTTGTTGCTTTTGTTTTGCCTCTGATGCAGGCGTGAAGGAAAATGTGCCCTCAGTTCATGTTAAGAAGTAAGGTAGTCTCTGTCACTCCTAGATTATCTTTTTCTTGAGCACTCATTAAGAGGTTGTCAGAAGAAATGAGATTTCATGGATATCTGGTTCAAGCACAGCAATGCAGTTTTCTGGAGGTAATAGAAAGTTGATTACATTTAGGCTTTTTTATCCTATTTTCCGTTGTAAAGAAAGAGTCCAGCAATTGTTGTTAATGCTTTGAACTAATACAAAACTCCTGGCTGTAAAAGTAGCTGGGCATTAGCATTTTACAAGGCTAATTGGATTTTAACATTCAATCAGGATCTCTGTCATGTTTATTATAAGCTTACAGCTCAAAGTCTGCTTTCTATGCACTAAAAATACCAGAAACTGATAAAGCTTTTAAGAAAGATTTGTTACAGAAATTTTTGTGGAGTATCAGTGGCAAATCTTGTGTAGGTGATGCTGGTAAATCATCTCACCTTGTTTATATGAAAACTGGCTTTGGTTTTAAATACCTGCATGAAGCTTGAATAGGTGTCAGAAACAGAGCTGAGAGCACATAAGGGAAGTAAAAGAAGAGCTCAGTGCTGAAAAAGGGTAGGATCTCATGAGAGAGGATAGCTGGTAGGCCAGGAGTGGGCTTTCAGTGCACAGACATCTGTTGTCGTGTATTTACTACACTTATTAACAAATAATGACTTACTAAACAAATGCTCTTTGACCCTGAGTGACCAAAGGGCATCCCCAGAGCCACAGGTACCCCTGAACTGTAATGTAACCTGTCCTTTGTGCATGTGAACGGGGAAAAATGGGGTTTCTCATGGCTTCTGACTTCTGTTTTTCCTTCTGAACAGGATCTGTTGGACCATTCCTGCACATCTGGAAGTGGCTCTGGACTTCCTTTCTTGGTGCAAAGAACAGTAGCTCGCCAGATCACACTTGTGGAGTGTGTAGGTCAGTGTCTTCTGGGTGTTGTGTAGGACTTTAGTATTAATTTTAAGGATTCATTAAATTTTTCTTCAGCATATTTTTATTAATAATTGAGCAGTGTTAAAATTTGAGTTTGGGAAGCATTTGGGTCAAAGATACCTGGAGGCATTGACATTGAGCCAAGATGCTGTGCAGGCACTGAAGAGGTGAGGAAGCTTTTGGGATAAAAAGCTTGGCTTGCAGACAGTGTGTCCTGATCTCCACATGACAGGACTTGGTTTTGGTGGGGTTGATGGTTTTTTTGGTTCTTTTTTTGTTTGTGGATTTTTTTTTTTTAATCATCATTTTATGATCCTGCAAAGGTTGGTGATGGAATAGAAATGTAAAGTCTCTATCCCCAGCATTACATTTCCTACCTGTCCTACTCACTGCAGAATTCACAGCTTTGTGTTGTGCCCACTGACCTTGCTACGTGCTGCTAAAGTCCCTTCAGCTGCAAAAAGCACTTTGATTGCTGGTGGTTGGATGGTGACACCTCCCAGTTCAGCCCCTCTGTGCTGCACTGGTGTGCAGGGAGGGGAGATCCTCACCCACTCAATCACACCTGCAGTGAGAGCAGACAGGGAGAAGGGGCACAGTGTGTCCCCAGTTGGTAAGAAGTGCATGCAGGGGTGGCCAGACCAGCTGGTGTGAGACCTGGCTCGTGACAGCCCAGTTCTGCCTGCTGAGGGCTGTTTGTTAGCTGACAGCTTCTCCTGTGTTTTCCCTCCACCAGGAAAGGGCCGTTATGGAGAAGTTTGGAGGGGTCAGTGGCAAGGAGAAAATGTTGCTGTGAAGATCTTCTCTTCTAGGGATGAAAAGTCCTGGTTCAGGGAAACTGAGCTGTACAACACTGTGCTGCTGCGGCATGAGAATATTTTAGGTAAGTAGGACAAGCACGTTCTGTATCCTGGTGTACAGGTGAGTTACCTGGACAGGTCACCTGTGGGGCACTGCACACTCACCAGGCAGCTGACAGGCTCTAGTTCTTGTGTTGTGACAAATAGCTGAAGAGAATTTTCAGGGAGAGCCTTCCAGGAGGGGCTGAGTCTGAAATGGGGAATGTCACAGCAGCTGTGACTTGTTGCTCTGCAGTATTCCAGCAGGAAGCAGTTAATCAAGCAGATGAATCAGGTGTTGGCAGCTGAGCACACAGAAGACAGTGGGGGTGCCACAGACCCCCATGGAAGGGGCTGGCTCCTGCCAGAGTCCTGCACAGTGTGTCAGGGGAAGCTCTGGTGGATCTGTGTTGGGTTGTGATCTCAGTTTCCCTGCAGAAATGGAGGGAGAAAAGGTGAGGAGGAGTTTGTAATAGGATTTAGGGATTTGAATACTTCTCCTTATGGCTGAGTAAAGTGCAGTATGAATCCAGTATTCTCTTCTGTTTAACTGTTCTGCTCAGGGTGAGAGTGAGCTCTTCTGGTGTTTAAACTTCGGCTATAGCTGCATGATGTATCTTTTTCCCTGTAAATAGGAAGGTAAATGAACCTTGTGCGTCGCTCCTACCTCATGTGCTTGGTTCTGAGAACTGGGAAAGTGGCTTTGTTGTGTTGGGCCATGTCTGAGGTTTAAGCAGCCCTTTGATTCCTGATAGATGTGCCCTCCTGTCACTGGTGTGCCACCTCTGGAAATAAAAGCAGCAGCACATTTTCTGAGTGCTGACACTGCCTCACCCAAAATCTGTCTTTAATCAGTTTTCCTTCAACTCCTTATTCTTGCTTCCTGTCAGAGAACGTTCCCTGGCTCTGTAGCTCACTCTGCTAGACATTTGTGTGTTTCCTGAAGCAGTTCCTTTGTTACTACAAAAATAATTTGGTGGCCTCCTGAAATGTGAATTATTGAACTTCCCAAGGGAGCAAATGACTTGGCTGGAATTACATTGCATACTTCCCTTGGTGCTCTGCCTGTGTTTAGTCTGTCTTGATAACTGTCGAATTCGTTGGCTGTTTTTAGGTGCAATATTAAGCAATATCACAGATTAGAGAAATCTCAGGTCTGAGATTATGCACAGGTCTGACTTTAGCAGAGAAAGCAGTGGGTGTTCTTTCTGACAAGTGTCTGTGAGCTTTACGTAAACATGGTTTGTTAATTTGATTTGGGAGTAAAACTTTTGTTGTTCCCAACTAAAGCTGTTGAGGTCACTGTCTGTATATATGCAGATGTGACAGGAAGGGATCTTCCCCTGAATTTGGGGTTCAGTTTTAAGACATAATATTTTTGAAGACAGTTCTTGAGGTTCCTGGGTTTTGAACAGAAAATTTTCTCTATTTCTTTGTAGAAAATCATTGTGGTTGGGCTACACATTTAACCCTTTTCTCAGCAGCCTGCACTGGCTGGTTGTGGGCTCTAAAAATGGAAATGGTTGTTCATGGCTAGATGTTTGAAGTGTTTCTGCTTTCCCACTCAAGTGGGCAGCAGCGAATGTGCTACAGACTTGGGGTCTTTCTGTTTGACTGGGAACTTTCCCACCCCCAAGTCCTCCAAAAAGAAGGAAAAATAAAAATATGTTTCAGGTGTGAGGTCCTAACAAGTAGGTTTTTGGTGTGACTGACAAATAGATAAATGAGTTCTTGTGAATAGATGTGAGTTAGAGTTCCAGCATTTGTTGGCTTTGTTTTCATCACAGTGGTACCTGCAGTGGTCTGCAGTGCAGCTGTAATTGAACAAGTTGTGCACTGCAAGAGGGGCCAGCAGTGCTGAGTCACCTCAGCACAGCATATTCAGGGCTGGAGAGGACCCACAAGGATCCAGTCCCACTCCTGAGTGGATGGTCTGTACGGGGTCAAACCCACAATTAGCACGATTATCTCGGCATTATCAGCACCCTGCTCTGACTGACTGAGCTGCTTTTCTCGGGGAGTCTTGAGGGAGCCCTGTCAGTTCATTTCCTTGTTTCTCCTCCTTCCTCTCTCCCTAGGTTTTATTGCATCAGATATGACTTCCAGGAACTCGAGCACGCAGCTGTGGCTGATCACACACTACCACGAGATGGGCTCCCTGTACGACTACCTGCAGCTGACCACGCTGGACACGGTGAGCTGCCTGCGCATCGTGCTGTCCATCGCCAGCGGCCTGGCACACCTGCACATCGAGATCTTCGGCACGCAGGGCAAGCCCGCCATCTCCCACCGCGACCTCAAGAGCAAGAACATCCTGGTCAAGAAGAACGGGCAGTGCTGCATTGCCGACCTGGGTGAGCCCTGCCCCTGCCCTGCACAGAGCTCGGCCCCGAGGGGCTGCCCAGAGCCTGGCCCCGAGGGGCTGCCCAGAGCCTGGCCCCGAGGGGCTGCCCAGAGCCTGGCCCCGAGGGGCTGCCCAGAGCCTGGCCCCGAGGGGCTGCCCAGAGCCTGGCCCCGAGGGGCTGCCCAGAGCCTGGCCCCGAGGGGCTGCCCAGAGCCTGGCCCCGAGGGGCTGCCCAGAGCCTGGCCCCGAGGGGCTGCCCAGAGCCTGGCCCCGAGGGGCTGCCCAGAGCCTGGCCCCGAGGTGCTGCCCAGAGCCTGGCCCCGAGGGGCTGCCCAGAGCCTGGCCCCGAGGGGCTGCCCAGAGCCTGGCCCCGAGGGGCTGCCCAGAGCCTGGCCCCGAGGGGCTGCCCAGAGCCTGGCCCCGAGGGGCTGCCCAGAGCCTGGCCCCGAGGGGCTGCCCAGAGCCTGGCCCCGAGGGGCTGCCCAGAGCCTGGCCCCGAGGGGCTGCCCAGAGCCTGGCCCCGAGGGGCTGCCCAGAGCCTGGCCCCGAGGGGCTGCCCAGAGCCTGGCCCCGAGGGGCTGCCCAGAGCCTGGCCCCGAGGGGCTGCATGGGGCTGGGGACTGCCCAGAGCCTGGCCCCGGGGGGCTGCATGGGGCTGGGGACTGCCCAGAGCCTGGCCCCGGGGGGCTGCACAGAGCCTGGCCCCGGGGGGCTGCACAGAGCTGGGGGCTGCACAGAGCCCGGCCCCGGGGGGCTGTGGCTGGAGGGTCCCTGGGGTGCTGTGCCCTGGGAGTGGGGTGTCCTGAGCCATAGTGACCCCATGGGGGGGTCCCTGAGCTGTAGTGACCCCGTGGGGTGGTGTACCCTGAGAACAGTGTGTCTGTGTGTCCATGACATCGCAGTGTGCCTGTGACCCGCGGTGTCCCCGCGGTGTCCCCGCGGTGTCCCCGCGGTGTCCCCGCGGTGTCCCCGCGGTGTCCCCGCGGTGTCCCCGCGGTGTCCCCGCAGTGACCCCGTGACCCCGCAGTGTCCCGCAGTGTCCCCGCAGTGTGCCCATGTCCCCGCAGTGTCCCCCCGGCCGCTGCCCGCAGTACCCGCCGCGGCCGGCAGGTGGCGCCGCCCGGCCCGGCCGCTGGGGCCGTTCCCGGTTCTGTTCCGTTCTGAACACAATTCCCGTTCGATCCCGTGCGCGGCTCCCGGAGCTGCCGGCAGCAGCCTTCGTTCGGTTCTGCCACGTGTGTGTCCTCCCGCCGGCAGCCCGAGCCTGTGCCCGCCGCCCCGCTGCTGGAGCTGTGTGCAGTGGAGCCTGCAGAGCAGGCTGGGAGCCAGGAGTGCCTTCCCTGGGACCAGCTGCTTTGGGATTGACGCGGGGTGCTGAGGAGCAGCCACAGCGCTGTGGCTTCTTCACACCTTGGGGGATGTCTCACAGTAACTTTGTTTTCTTTTCTTTGAAGACAAGGGAGAAAAGAGTGGTGGAACAGTATTGGGGCATGGCTGCCTAGGCAACAAGTGTAACAGGAGATGGGAATTTCTGAAACAACAATTCTACTGGATAGTTTCTGTCACTTGTGCCTGAGGGATTTGAGATAGAGACACGGAAAGCATGAAAGCCACATACGTGGGCTTCTGGAAAATTGCTGTGGGAATAGTAACAAATGGAGCAGTAAATTGAAAATACAGAGTGTCAGAGACTGGCTTTTAAATAAATTTGTAGTTCACTCTGAGGAGGGGCAGCAGATCCTGGCATTGATTGACATGGCAGTGGTACAGTGAAATCTATTATACTATTTATCTTGATGTTTCAGATGTTTGAGAGATTTTTCCAAGAGAGCACAGCAGTAAACACTTCTTGATTAGTTTTTATGGTAGTTAAATAGTTATTTTTTTAAATGCGTGGTCCTCAGACATGCATCTGTCACATTTTTGCTATGTTCCTCCTCTGTAAGGGAAATTCACCTAAAAACTTGTTGCTTCTGGCATGCATTCATGCCCTTCCTTCTGTGAGGCTGTGTCTTGTTTCCACCCCCTGGTCTCCTCCTTTCAGGATGTGGAGCTGGGAGCTGCTGTGGCCTGTGGCACCCCAGGAGCAGGAGCTGCAGTTCCAGCACTGGCGGGCTCAGATAGGCTCTGCCTAAGCAGAAGCTGGGTGACAAGGTCCAGGAGTGGATGTCATTCCTGCTCAGGCTGTCAGCTGGGGAGAAGTTGTGCCTTTGTCCTCCCAAAGCAGAGCACGTGCCTGGTGCTGGGTCTGAGTTGAGCAATTCTCACTCGGAGGGGTCAGCACGTAGGGCTGTGCCAAAGCAGCACATCCTGCAGTGTGCTGAAAGGGTCTTGTCAAACCAGGCTGTTCTTCTTTGGGAACTGGTGTCTTAAAGCAGGAGCTGCTCTGCCATATGCTCAGTGCCCCTCAGTTCCCTGTGCTTTGAGAGCCCCTGGGGTGGAGCAGGGTCTCCCAGACAGTGGGATGCCTCTGGGATGGGAACCAGGTTACCACTGACCCCATTGCCCCACCTCCTTGGTCTGGGGTGTGTGGGATGCTGACTTGCCTCTCTCAGCTGTAAACCGTGACCTGTTGCCCTCTAGAATCTGTTTTGTTCAGTTTGGATGGAGTTTTATGGTTTTTGGTGAAGTGTTCTCTGAGGTCCTAACATTTTCAGAGTTGGCCAGGAAATGTGGTTTCTAACCTTTGTTTGCTGTTGCAAGCTTTTTTAAAAGAAAAACTGTAAACCATACACACTGTATAATATAATCTAATATGAATTTAATATAGTACATAAAAGTACATGTGTGTGTGTCAATATTTCATAGAAGTGCTTGAATCTGGGAGCAGACATCTCATCAGTCCAGGATCATGAGATGGTACGTCAGGTGTCCCTGAAAAGGGTGGGGACAAACATTTTAACAGTGCTTGTTGTAATAGGCCAAGGGGAGGTGGTTTGAAACTGAAAGAGGGTTGATTTACATTAAATATAAGAAGTGTTTTACAGTGAGGGTGGGCAGGGCTGGCACAGGTGCCCTGAGCAGCTGTGGCTGCCCCTGGATCCCTGGCAGTGCCCAAGGCCAGGTTGGACACTGGGGCTGGAGCACCTGGGACAGTGGGAGGTGTCCCTGCCATGGCTGGGTGGCACTGGATGAACTTCAAGATCCCTTCCAACCCAAAGTATTCTGTGATCTTTTTAGAGGTGCCATAAGCATATTCTTATCAGCTTGAAATATCTTGAAGTGCACTTGAATTGTAGAAAAGGATTTTCCAAATTTTTGCTACGTTAAAGAACAGACTGTTCTTTGGAGAGAAAAGCAAATGAATGATCTGGTGATAGGTTAATTTTTGTGGTACTGAGGTAAAAAGCCTTTTAAGGTTCACCTAAAATAAACTCCTGTTAATTGCAGATAGTGTATGTCATTCTTAGATTTGCTGAGGAAATTAGGGAGAGTTTGTGTGGCCCGCTCTGTGGCTGGGCTCTGCCACGCACCCACTGCTGCTCAATTTGCAGTGCTCTCTGTTTACCGTGGCCAAATGAGTGCTCTGTGTGTTTCCAAATATACAGTCATTTAGTCCCTCACGTAATGTTCTCTGCTTAAATGTTTAGTAATTAGTAGAAACCAGGTAGAGTGGTTTTGTCTGACTCATTTTAGATCTGCTTGAGGATGTTTATTTTTCAAGCTGCTGCAAATACGCTGTTTTTTGTTTTCCAGCTTTATTTTTTTAACTTGTGTGTGTCCTTGGTGCAGTGTTTTTCTCCTCCCTTCCCCGCGGTTCGGGTGTATCCACCTACCCAAAAGGTCTATAAATAAATTTGAATGCCGTGTAAAATTGTTTTCTCCTAAGCAGCAGCTGTTTGGCCTCTGTGCATCCGTGCCCGGGCTGCTGGGGACATCCAGCGGCTGCAAAACACTTCATGACAGTGTTTTGCAAGAGTGCAATAAAATGCTTGGTGATAATCCCTTAGGAGATAATGGGCTGTCTGCGGCCTCAGGGGCTGGTTTTGCTGGCCAGTTTGGAGCTGACCCCGTTGGTCCTTGGACAGTTGGGCCCCGGGCTCCTTCTCTTTCCAAAACCATATGACGGGGTCGCTCCTCCTGGGGCCTTTAAGCGTGTGCTGCTGCAGTTGAAGGGGACTTAACAGTGGCTTCTTTTCTGTGTCCTTCAGGCCTTGCGGTCATGCATTCCCAAAGCACAAACCAGCTGGATGTGGGCAACAATCCCCGTGTGGGCACCAAGCGCTACATGGCCCCGGAGGTGCTGGACGAGAGCATCCAGGCTGACTGCTTCGACTCCTACAAGAGGGTGGACATCTGGGCCTTTGGCCTGGTGCTCTGGGAGGTGGCCAGGCGCATGGTCAGCAACGGTGAGTGCCTGGGGCTCCTTCCCTGCCTCTGGGGCAGGTGAGCACACTGTGCCTCAGGGCACAGCACCTGGCAGCGGTGTGCACAGGAGCAGCTGGGCCCCACACTGCTTTGGTTCCTGAGACTCTGAGGAAGCTCTTGGTGTCTGGGGTACAGTGCCTGAATCCTGTTACCATTTCTGTTAGGGCAGAGAAGAGAGTCCCCTGCTCGTTCTAATTCATATCAAATTCTAATTCATACCAAAGAGGGAAGTTAAAATTTTAGATCACAAAGTCTCTATTCTTCCTTGTGCCATTAAACCATAGTGAATATTTGTAGGTGTCTGTTTCTCATGACAAACCCTAAAGGACAGAAGGAAAACATATGGGAGTGCAGAAGGGATCAGAATTCAGGACTGCTTTTGCTTTTCTGAGTTGGAATGCAGCACTGGCCTGTGCACAGGTACAGTCCTGGTACTGGACACAGATACTGCTGCAGCAATAGGCTTTACCTGAGCTGCTCTTGAACGAGCAAGGGTGGATGGTGCTGGCAGCTTCACCAGGTTGGTTTGGAGCTCCTGGTACTGCAGACCTGCCTGCTTATGGGTGCATGCTCTGGGAATTCCATTCTGGCTGAGCTCAGTGCCACCGTGGACAAACTGAGGGTGATGTGGATCTGTCTCTGCATTGGTTACATCAGGACAGGTTGAAGTTTCAGGTGCTGCTGATACTAGTTGCACAGGACAGTTGCACTGTACTCCTGGCTGTCAGTGATTCCATACCCTTGCACTGGTTGGGATGGAGTAAACATCTTCCTTCACCTCTGTGCACTGAGCTGTGTAGGAATCACTGCTGGTCAGGTGGTCACTCTGATAACCCTGTTTGCTTTGCAGTGAGACTTTGGCATGGAGGGTGAGGCTGCAGGAGCTGGAGTGTGGTGGTGTGAAGGGGTGGTGGTGTCTTGGGGGGCCAGAGGCACTCACCAGCTCCCTGTGCTCCCCCAGGCTCATGGACAGCCTTCCAGTGACTAGGCCTGGTTCAGTGCTCACAGACACCTTGAACTTGTTTTAACATGACTACTAAGTCTGGTAGTTCTTGATTTTTATTTATTTATTCTCTTTTAATTGTTTTATTTTTTAAAAACATACCAAATGATCCTCCAGGTGACACAGTGGTTGTTGGCATTTTCTTGTTTAGTACAGGAGGACAGTGTGATAGGAAGCTCCTTTGGCACAAACAAGTACTTGTGTGTTGTCTGTGTGCTGCAGCAGGAGCCAGCCAGCATTTTCTCAGTACTCAGAATGTGATTTCAGTCCCCAAAGCTGTGTTTGCCTCCCTTCAAATACAGCAGTGCTGGTTCCCTGGAGAGTCCCCTGCTCTTGGAATGTGCTCCCTTGGTTTGGTGCTTGCCTGGTGCCTGGCACTCACAGCTCAGATCCTTGGGAATTGTCAGGGTTGTTCCCAGGGCTCTGGTCTTGTTCCACAGTGACAGTAACACCAGAAGCTCAAAGGTGGTTCCTACTCCAAGGAACCCTGGCATGTGGTTGTCGTTTCTGTGCGAGGCTGGAGCTGCTGCCATGCTTTGTGTTGGGTGGAGCAGTGAGTCCTGAAGGGGCTCCAGGAGAGCTGGAGAGGGGCTGGGGACAAGGGCTGGAGTGACAGGACACAGGGAATGGCTTCCCACTGCCAGAGGGCAGGATGGGAGATGGGGAAGAAATTCTTCTTAGCTGTGAGGGTGGGCAGGCCCTGGCACAGGGTGCCCAGAGCAGCTGTGGGTGCTCCTGGATCCCTGGAAGTGCCCAAGGCCAGGTTGGACACTGGGGCTTGGAGCACCTGGGACAGTGGGAGGTGTCTGTGCCCGTGGCAGGGGTGGAGTGGGATGAGCTGTGCTTTAGGGTCCCTTCCCTCTCAAACCATTCTGGGAGTCTGTGGAGTAACAAGGAGTAAAGGCAAGAAGGCACTGTGGGTTGTGTCTGACTGGGGAGCAGAAAGCCAGCGGCCCCAGCAGGGCAGAAGTGACAGAAGTGACAGAAGTCACCTGCAGGCTGTGCAGGAGGCCCAGGCTGTGGGCTGTGCTGCAGGACCGGGGTGTCCCCGGGCAGTGGGTGAGGGCAGCGTGTCACGGGTCAGTGCCACGCTGTGGGACAGAGGGTGAGTGGCTCCTGGCACCACTGAGGGCTGCTGCAGAGCTGGGGGCTCCCACGGGGCTGGACAGCAGCTCAGAGCTCTGCACAGGCACTACTGGAGTAAAGGCCAGCCCTGCTTCCTTTGTCTTCAGTACTGCGTGTCTTCTGTAGCAGCTCTGTGCCCTGTGCTTGGGAAAGACCACATGACAACAGTGAACTAGAGCCAGACACTCTGCAGTGATAAAGTTCATCTGTAATCTCCTCGTGGCCCTGGGAGTGTGTTCAGAGCTGTGGGACACAGCTGGATTTGGGGCTTTGTCTCCTGCAAGCTCTGGCTTTACCTGCAGGACGGGCGTGGCAGCGAGGGCACAGAGGGGTTGTGTTCCTGAGGTCTCACACTCAGCTGGGTTCTGGGGTCAGGCAGGAGAAGGGTGACAATAGGAATTCAGCCCAGCAGGTGCTGTTTGGGAAATGCAGTTGGGAATTGCTCTCAGCAGGAGGGTGGGTGATGCTGCTTTACACAGCACGTGTTATTTGTCCTGTGTCCATGCTGGAATAGCAGCAGGCAAACTGCAGGCTGCCCGGTGCTTCTGATGGAGGCTTGCTTGGGTACCAGATCTCCAAATGACCCTACTATGCTCCAAGGCACTTCAGTTTCCTGAAGACTGTTTCTGGTTTTGACTAATCATCGCAGACAAGGGTTTACAGATTTTTGCAGAGTGTGTACAGGAATATCTATGGGACTTTGATCTTCATCTCCAATAGAACAGGAAAACAAAAATTCAGCTGTTGTAGGAAAGATTGAGAACCTCTTTTCAGCTTCAGGGTGTCCAAAGCAGCAGAGATCCTCCTGGATTTCATGTCTGGCTGTGGGACAGCAGATTTCAGTCTGCTGGTCCCAGCTGTCAGCAGCAGCCATTGATGTTTTGCTGGACACAGAGGGCCTCATTAGCTCTGGCTTTTTCCACGCCGCTGACCCAGATGCCTGTCTTTGAACCCAGTTTGTAAATTGGCTTCCTGAGAAGGTTGCACTCCCTGGAGATGGTTTGTGAGGCTGATGCAGTGAGGAAGCAGAGCTGCAGGTGTGTCCTGGGGAGCAGCAGAGGGCTCCAGCCTGGCAGCTCTGTCGGCAGGTGATGGGCTGGGGGAGCACACACACACACACACACACTGACTCTGGTGTCAGTGCCAAACCCCAGGACAGTTTGTTTTGGCCACACTGTTGGTCTCAGGACCAGGCTGGGTGGGGCCTGGAGCAGCCTGGGATAGTGGAAAGTGTGCCTGCCATTGCAGGGGTGGGATGAGATGGGCTGTAAGGTCCCTCCCAACCCAAACCAGTCTGGGGTTTTATGAGGAGGCTTTGAGCTCCTGAGTGCCACGGGCTCTCGGGGTTGGCTTTGTGATGGCACATGGTGCCAATTACACCATGCCAGTTTACTGTCTTCATAACAAGGAATGAAATGCTTTGAAGCACCAGCTTGAGGCTCTGTGGATGCTAACAGGCTTATTGGACTCTTTCAGGAATTACAAAAGCACCTGAGTGTGTGCTGAGCCTGTTAGAAACCCCAGTGCAGACTTTACATTTTTGCATTTGCTGGTGGAAATCCCAGTTTTTGATAGGCAAGAGAGCTGCATCTGTTACGAAACATGGCCTTTGGGCAAGGGATTTACTTCTCATCCTTTCAGCTCCAGCATCTGCAAAGTGGGTATGGCTCATACTTTCTGGACTTGAAATATGAGCTGATTAATTAACATCTTGAGTAGAAAAAGTTGTTCTGGAGCAGTGAGTGCTATTCTGTTGTTCAGAGGCTGCGTGACTCTGTAGGGCTGACTTCTAGAGGGTTTTTGTGCCTCTTAGACAGGTGGGTTATGTGTTCCCTGCAGAAATGCTGCTCACTCACAGCCATTGAGTAATGTGTGTTTGTGTCTCACCAGGTATTGTGGAAGACTACAAGCCACCCTTTTACGACTTGGTTCCCAATGATCCCAGTTTTGAAGACATGAGGAAAGTGGTCTGTGTGGATCAGCAGAGGCCCAACATTCCCAACAGATGGTTCTCAGACCCGGTCAGTGGTGCTGGAGTTTCTCTGGCACAGCCATGGGAGCTTTCTCAGTTGTCACTTGCTGGGGGATGATCTGGGTGGGCCCTGTCAGCAGCAGGGGTTGGGATGTGCTGGCCTGGCTGGGGAGCACTGAGCAAACTGACCCCTGCCAGGTCCTGAGCTAGTCACAGGATCAGCCTTTAGGAACATGAGTTAGCAAAATCTTACAGCTGCTTTTCCTGGTGCTTGTTCTCCCTCTGTGGGGTGTGAAGGGGAGAGAACCAGTCCAGGGCTTTCTGTGGCTTACAGCACACACAGCAGAATGCTGGCCTCTCCTGCCTACAAAGGGGCTGTTGTTCTTTTTGAAAGGCTGATGCTCAGGTTTATTTTTCTTCGTCAGTATCAGTCTGGCCTCTCCAGGCTGCCCAGCTGCTTTGTCTTTACCCCTGGAGCTGTGGAAGTCAGTTTGAGATCTGCAGGGCTGGGCAGGGCAGAGGCCCCATGTCTGAGGTTTGGATGTGGAGCTGTGCCCTGTGCTGGGGGCCCAGCCAGTTAAATCTTGCTGGGCATGATGAAATCACAGGCAGAACTTCTGTACCTTCTCTTCTGTGCCTTCATGGGTCTGCAGGAGTTGGTGTCATTGAAGAGAAATTCTGTGTAGTGTTTGCTGGATTACAAAAAATCCTACACTCCATTGCTTAGTTAGAAAAAACCTCCACACTCCATTGCTTAGTTAGAAAAAACCTCCACACTCCATTGCTTAATTAGAAAAAAACCCCACACTCCATTTAATTAGAAAAAAACCCACACTCTGTTGTTTAAAGCTGCATTAGCTGGTCACTCCAGTCAGCCCACGGGCCACTTGTGCTCTTGGTTTAATGAAATTATCCAGCTTCAGGAGCTTTTGCAAAGGTGGAAGCTCTGTGTTTAATAAACAGTGGGAAACTGAGAATGGAGGGTTCGTTGGGCAGTGGAAGCTCTCTGTGTGACCCCAGGCAGTGTTTCCCTGCCGTGGTGTTTGTGCCTGACCGTGTGCTGTGTGCTCTGTCCCCCCGCAGACGCTGACGTCCCTTGCCAAGCTGATGAAGGAGTGCTGGTACCAGAACCCCTCGGCCAGACTGACAGCCCTGCGCATCAAAAAGACTTTGACCAAAATTGACAATTCCTTAGACAAACTGAAAGCTGACTGTTGACCCTCTCCTCGTGCTGCTGTCCTGGCAGGAAGGCACTTGGCTGGCCCGGAGGGCTCTGGCCAGGCAGTTCCTGGCCCAGGGGCTGCTCGGGGTCCTGGGGAGCAGCTGGGGGACCCCGGCCTGTCCCTCTGCTCCCAACACCTGGGCGAGCGCTGGGCACTCAGCTGCGTGTGCTGTGGCTGAGCACGTGGCCTGAAGGAAGACAGAGAAATCCTAAGACAAGATCAGGGCATTAAACAATGGCTTTGAACAGCTTTTTTTTTTTTTTTTCTGTTTTTCTTTTTTTTCCCCCTTTTTTCTTTTCTTTCTTTTTTTTTTTTTTCTTTTTTTTTTAATATTTTATTTTAATTCTCCTAATCACTCCCAGGGGGAACACTTGGAAGTGGTAAATTTTAATCAGCAATATTGCCTGTGCTTCTCTTCTTTATTGCACTAGGAATTCTTTGCATTCCTTACTTGCACTGTCACTGTTAATTTTAACGACATGACTTGCCAAAAATATGATTGGCTGTATCCTGCATTGATCTATGCCTGAGTAATAGGAAAAGAATTCGGTAAACTGAAAATGTAACTGTCAGACTTTAGCTGCATTTTACATGTGTACTGATGTTTACAATAATGCTGAACATTAGGAATTTCTTGTTTATCCAAAACTTGCAAATTATTTATTACTAGTGCACTTGCCAGTTTTTTAAACTGTAAAATAAGTGCATAAAGTTAAAGCTTATTTTTATGTGGCCTCTTTCATGATTTCTTACACAGACATTTTTGTAACACAATATAACCTGAAACATGAATTGTTTTCTGTATTATCATGTTACAACTCGATAGTCACATTTTAAGTGCTTCACATTTGTAGGTGTGTGGTCTGTACCATATTTTAAGTTGGAATATGGAACGTATATATAGCCATTTCCCACAGGACCTTGCGTCTGGCATCTTACTGATCTGGGAAAGGAAAGCAATGGAGGAGTTAACTAGGATATTAGGTCATGAATGCTGTGGGGAAAATGCATTTTATTTCTTCTAAGCTATATAATATGCATTTAAACTCTGCCAGAAAAATAACTATTTTGTTTTAATCTACTTTTTCTATTTAGTAGTTATTTGTATAAATTAAATAGAATGTTTTCGAGTCAAACGTCGGAGTGTTTTAGTCATGTTACTGCTGTCAGTGATCTGGTGGCCCTCCGAGGTGCTGAGGCTGCAGAGGGGCAGCAGGAGGTGCTGGGCTCTCCCTGTCCCTGTCCCCCAGCCCTCCCTGGCCCAGGACCCCAGCCCACGAGTGTCACCTCTGTGGGCACCCAAGGGTTCCCTGTGCCTGGACCTCTCCATACACTCCTCTCCTTCCTTACACCACGTGGAGGAGCCCAGGAATGGCAGTGCCCTCTCATCCTTGGGAAAGAGCTCTTTTATTCATTGGGGTTCTCCTGGAGATCCAGGGCTCTGGGCAGTGATCAGCCTCCCCGCGATTCCTCTCTGGGGTGAAACACTTCTCTGAGGTTTCCCTCAGCCCTTCGAGTCTGCCAGGTTCTGCTCTGCTGGCCCTGTTCCTTTCCCTCCTCAGGCCCATCCTCCCTGTCCCCAGGGGAATGCCTGATCCCACCTGGCTGGTGGCAGCAGGAGCCCAGTGTGTGCTGGGTGCTGCCAGCGCCCTGAGGAGCTCTGCAGGGCAGCCTGAGCTGGCACCACCTGCCAGCTCTGATTGTGTGTGATGACAGAAAACTGGGAAAAGCGGATTTGATGAGTTTCTCTCCTAGTTTGTAACAGGAGTTCAAGTGCCTGGATGTGCTTTGGTTTCCTTTAGGCTGGTGTGTGTGAGCTGTGTGCTGGGCTGGCTGGGACACGGCTGCAGCCCCGGAGGGTGGGGTGGCACCAGGGGTCGGGGTTGGGCTGGAGCTGCTGTGGGGGAGGTCCGTGGTGACAAGTGCAGCTGCCAGGTGACAGTGGGCACTGCCCTGGGGCTCTGCAGTGACACCTGGAACAGGCTGCAGGAATTAAACCAAGAGGAAGCAAGGCAGGCTCTTGTGGAGGCGCTGGAGTTGAGGCTAGCAGGGATGCCTGGGCAGGCTGGGGTGACAGGAGTGGCACTGCAGAGGGGACAGAGGCAGAGCTGGCACTTCAGTGTGAGTGTGGAGTGTGTGGTCAGGGTTTGGGCAGGGGTTTTCACTTTTCCAGTGCCAGAGTTTGGAGAGAGACAGCCTGTTGTGCTGAGGGTTAGTGACAGCTCTGGCTGTGCTGGTGGAAGCTGGGCTGTGTCCCTCAAACGCTGCCACACTGAGTCAGCATCTCACCGGGCTTTAGGAAGATGCTCCTGTTAAATAGCTGCTCCAGCTCTTCTGTGCACTGTAGCACCCTCTGCTCCGTGCTGTGTTCTAGAACAGCACTGACTGCAGGCTGGGAACAGCCCTGGGGGCTCCACACTCACTGCTCCCTTTGCACTGGGGTTTTCTGAGCCCAGTGCTGGGTACTGGCTGTCAGCTGTGCTGGGGCTGCTTGGTAATGCTGCAGGACATGGGGCCTGCACCAAGAACACCACAGTTTTCGCCACCCTGCTGTCAGGGACTTGTGCAGAGCTACAAGGTCCCCCCTGAGTCTCCTTTTCTCCAGGCTGAGCCCCTTTCCAGCTCCCTCAGCCTCTCCTGGGGCTCCAGCCCCTTCCCCAGCTCTGTTCCCTTCTCTGAACACACGGAATAACCAACTTAAGGATAAACCCACAAACCATAAGAACACCCCAGTAATACTCTCTATCCTGTGTTAGGTAAAGAAGATTATCCAGAAAAGCCACTGGCAGAGTAACAGGGTCTGGCAGTGCTGGGGGTCCTGGGCACTGCTCGGTGTGCTGGCAAGGTCACTGCTGCTGCTGCTGCTCTGAGGACTGCCTTCTGCATAGCAAAGGGTTTATTTTAAACATAGCTCAGTTTCACCCCCTGCTACTGAAGTACTTTTGGTCCAGGCGTGGACTGAACTGTTGGAAGTGTTAGTAGTGTGTGTGTTGGAATTGGGTTGCTGTTTGGCAAATGTGAATCAAGAAAGAGGAAGGTAATCACTGGGAGTTATTTGTTAGCAAGTTCTCGTCCCTTGCCGTGGGAGAAGTCATTCACCACTGCTCTGTCCTAATGTGCAGTGGCTGCTGAGGACGGGCAGGGTCTGTGCTGCCCAAAGCCAGCCTGGGCTCCCCTTGGGAACTGGAGTGTGGCAGGGAAGGGCAAACCCAGTGACAGCCAGGGAAGTCTTATCCGTGGTCTGTGTGATTTACCCTCGTTTCCACCTGTCTGGGCAGTCACAGGAGAACATTTGTTGCTGCTTTTCCCTGGAGGTGTCAGGGCTGGGGCAGTGGGGGAGGTTCCCAGGGAAGGGAACACCCCAGCCTCCCATGCTATTTTTGCAGCGTGTTCATTAATCTGTGCTCCTCTTGTACCTCCACAAAAATCTAATCTTCTAAAGAGATTTGGAATTCTTATATATAATCTGCTGCAGTGAGGGCGTCGGTGTGTTCATTACTATGGCGATGGCACAGGCAGTTCCCTCCTGCAGCTGAATTATTCATGTGTCTGGCAGGTTTGCACTGCACCAGCCAGGACAGAGCTGCTCCAGCCCTGCCTCGCTGGGGCTCAGAGCCTGCTGAGAGGGGGCCCTGCCTGGAAAAACAGCTCCAAGGAGCAGCACTGCCTGCGGGATTCACTGTCCTGGTGGTGGGGACAGTCCCCAGCAGTTACAGGAGGAGCACTGGATGAAACCAGAAGGGTGTCAGATTTTGAGGGTTCAGGAACTGTAGATTTTTTTTTAAATTTCTCTGTTGGCCAGAGAGGATGTGGCTGCCCCATCCCTGGCAGTGTCCAAGGCCAGGTTCAATGGGGCTTGGAGCAACCTGGGACAGTGGAAGGTGTCCCTGCCATGGCAGGGAGTGGAACGGGATGGACCTTCCAACCCAAACCATGCTGTGATTCCACTGTTCCAGCTGCAGAAGGCTTTTGTTTGTGACTGGTCAGGGATATGTGGTCACTCCAGGGTGTCCTGGGGACGGACAGCTGCTGGGAGCAGCCTGAGGCCGGGCACTCCAGTTACTCTTGCTGTAGGGAAAGCACTGAAGGCTTCCTCCTCCCCAGTTGGAACCCCCCTTGTGGGCCTTCTGGGCTGGAATCACCCATCAAAAATCCATGTGAAGCCTTCCAGAATTTTATTTACCTGGATTAAACTGTTTTGATAGGGACAATTCTCTTCCCTGTGAGGCAGAATGTCTGCTGTACAAAATGCTCCGCCCTGGCGCAGTGGTTGGCACTGGAGAAGGGAAGCAAAGACATTCCAGGTGCAGTTCCATTTATAGAGAGACATTCTCAAACACAGAATGCATTTTAAAGATAAGGTTTGTGTGGGGAGAGGGTTTTATCCAGTGCTGAGGTGCTGTGACAGGTGCCCTCAGCTGGGAACAGCACCTTGGCTTTGCTTTCCCTGTCAGAAGGGACGATCCCAGAGCTGTCAGTGCCTGCCCCAGGGAGCTGTGGCAGGACAGAGCCAGAGGCTGCTGCGGGGCTGGCACTGCTGGGCACGGATCACATCCAGAGGCCAAAGGGGCTGCAGGAGCAGAGCCTGGCACCTGCTCCACGCCTGCAGCTTCTCTGGGTGTGGCCTTGTCCTGCAGCCCCTGATCCCATGTGCTGCAGCTGTGGGAGATCTTCAGGGCTTTGGGACACCTGATCCCTGGCCCACCCTGTTCTGTTCCTGCCCCACTGCTCGGGGCTCTGGGTCTCGGGGTGGTGGCCTGTGGGACAGCCACCAAAGTGTCTGCCAAGCCTCAGACCTGGGGGATGTCAGTTGTTGGTTCTATTAAAAAAAACAGCCCAGGGTCCCCTTTGGCACCACGGTGGCTGCCCTGTGTCACCCTGCGTGACATCCAGCTCTGTGTCACACCCAGAGTGCAGCCCTGGGGCTCCAGTCCCCTCCTCGGGGCTCTGCACCCCCAGGTCTGAACCTCTGAGGTGGATTTAAAAGATTATCTAACATCAGCAATTAATACTTTGTCACCGACTGCGGCCCCTACCCAAACACTGACCACCTTCCCCAGTGCTGTGACTGTCCCCTTCCACGGTCACAAAACTGCCCTGAGCTCCTAAAATCAACAGCATTTGGGTACTGGCATCAGTGTCAGCAAGTCCAGGTCTTGGTTTCTGTGCAAAAATGTTTCCTCTCAAAAAATGAAAAGCTGATGCTGTGTTCAGCTTCAACACCTGGATTTTTCTTCTTCCCATGAGTATCACGGAGAGGTTTTCTGAAGAGGTTTTTTTTGTGGCTTTCACAGCATGGAAAAGGCCTTGATACCTTCCTCTCATCCCTGTGTATTGTTCTTCTGTTCAAGCTCAGAAATAAGCCATGTGTCAATTGTGAAAAACTGCCAGAAGGAAATCATACCTACAAGGCCAGGGATTTTTTTGGTTAAAAACATTAAAGCTTGCAGTTAACTTCTTTGGATCTTAGAAGATGATGACACCCTTCGTGTGCTGCCAGCTGGAGTCAATGACTTTGCATCTCCCCAGTCTCCTCCCCCATGGGTCTCTGCAGCAGTTTTTTTCTTATTTTCACCACCCCAAAATCCTTTTTCCCAGGTTTCATAAATATTTCAGGTTCATGGCAGAGATCTCTGTTCGTTCTTGGAATGTTCTGGAGAACCTGGAGCCTTGGGCTGCTATCCCAGTGCTGTGCCTGCAGCTGGGCAGGTTCGGCTGTGTGCTGTGTGCAGGAGCTGAGAGCAGCTGGTCCCCCAGAGCTGTGGGAGCCCCGGGGCTCTGCTCCCTGCCCTGGCTCCAGCACTGACCTCCGGCTGGGACCGGGGCCCTGGCACAGCTCACAGTGTGTTCAGCTGCCCTGGGGACACCTGGGGCACATGCACTCCCTCAGCTCTCTGCTAATGGGCTTCTCTGGGAATTTTAAACTCGTGACAGCCCCTCTTTATTGGGAGAAAGGACCCTGACACCGGTAAATACAAAAAAGTGTTTTGTGGTATTTTCTAATTGTTTGCTGAAGTGAGAGAACCTAAAACTGTGTCTCCTCTGCAAGCACTTTAAAAAGGAATTTGCATGAGAAACTTGACGTAATTCCATGTTCTCAGTGTCTTTTGCTCTGCTTTATGGGGATCTTGAATTCACATTAAACCTTTAGGGAAAGGGCTCTGGCCCTCTGCCTTGTTCCAGCTTGGCACCTTTGGCCTTTCCAGCCATTACCATGGGATGGTTCCGTTTCCCTGTTGCTGTTTCTGGGAAATCTCCTCTCACTCTCCTGGGAGATGGTTCCAAACTGGGCCACAGGAAACTTCCCGTTGGAAATTGGTAGGTTGGGCTTAGGTGGAAAGAACATCCCTGGATCCCTGGCAGTGCCCCAGGCCAGGCTGGACACTGGGGCTTGGAGCAGCCAGGGACAGTGGGAGGTGTCCCTGCCATGGCAGGGCTGGGATGGGTGGGCTCTGAGGCCTGCTCCAAGCCAACCCATTCCATGATGAAATAACTTTTTAACTGCACTGATGGACACTCCTGGACACTCCTGGTGCTCAAATTCTCCAAGCAGTTCCACTGCTCCCCTCCTCAGCAGAAAGGCTCCACTCAGTTGTGTCCTTTCCAGCAGATTTGTGGGCCAATGTGTGCAGGAGCACACCACAGAGTCTCCACCTGGGCTGAGCAAAGACTTCCCCCGGTGCTCTGCAGCACTATTGCCAATCTACCTCAGATTCTTCCCCACTGGCCAGTTGGCCCAGCCCAGCCCAATTAGTGTTTGCTCCATTTCAGAGCCTCAGGAAGGAGCATCTGGGCAGGGGGTGACTAGAGAATGATAAAATGTTTCTTGGAACAGTTTGGGAATTTTTCACCTCTTGTTCTAATTGCCACAGTCAACAACATAATGCTTTTGCTGGAATATATCATTCTGATTGGAGTTTTTTGATGGTTTTATGGCATTTCTGGACGAGCAGAGTGGGACTGAGGGAGTCCAAGGCTGCTCTTTGGCCAGGACACTGCTGTGGGAGGCAGAGGACCAAGGGCAGGGGTAGCTGCTGCCCTGCTGCCCATGCTGGAGTGTTTGTGGGTTTCCTTTGGTTTTTCTTGCACAGAATTTCAGTAGATCTCGGTTTTGTCCTGACGTGGAGCAAAACAAATTACAAAACAAAATTCTTGTCTTTTGGCCAACTCTGTGAGTGCCTCCAGTCGGCAAAAGTTTCTGTGGTGTTACCTATTTCCAGAGGCTCCTCCCTGCCCAGGACAGGCTGTTTCTGTCCCCGTGGGCCAGGCCATGTGAGCAGCTGAACTGGGGAGCACATTGGTCTCACAACAGCCTCAGAGCCTGGTGGGGTTTTGTTCCCTCCCATTCCTTGTCTTGGCGTTCTTTTTGCTGCTGTTTGTTGTGTCAAAGGCCTGAGGAAGATCAGGCAGAGGGTGAAGGCTCAGTGATGATGGATGGCCAGGACCCAAACTTCCAGCTCCCTGGGTATATATATATATATATATATATATATATATATATAATTTTCTAAAAGCTTTGATTCTCCTTCTTTACAAGTGTAGGAGATGCTCTTTTCATCCCTTCTGCAAAGTGTGAGCAAACATGTTCTATACAGACATTTTCTTTCTTAAACTGAAGAAAAGCTAATTATGGAATTCCAACTTTTATGTCTTCCTTTACACGGAAAAGCAGAATAATTCTGTGCTGTGAACCTAAACAGAGTCTGAATGAGTTATATTTACATTTCCTAGTAGCACTGAGCAAATGAAGTGAATTGTTTGTAAGACTTGGGAAGCAGTAGAAGCAAACAGGGATCTGGCAGGAGCAGCCTGCGTTGGTCGGTCTGACAGCAGAACCCGGGTGCTGCTGAGGATCTGAGGATCCAGTGTTCCCTCCCGGTGTTCCCAGAGCCAGCTGGGATCTCCAGGAAAGTAATACGGGGCTTAACAGGTCCTTGGCAAGTCCTGGATGGCTGAGCAGGTGCAGGGGCCTGGGGAGCGTGGGCAGGGAGCAGGCACTGGCTCCGGGCTTTCAGAAGGGAATCAGGAGCTTATTTTCCTCTCTTGGTTTATTTTCCTGGCAGCCAAACCTTCATTTATTTTATTAGCTCCTGGCAGGTATTTTCTATGCCCTCTGCAGTATTTCCCAAGCAGTGAGGTGGGCAATACTCTGCTGTGCTGTGTTTCAGTGCAATTGGACAGTTACCCACAGGGATTATCTCCTGCTGCTGTAGAGACTCATGTTGGACTTCATTAAGATGTTGTAATTCCCATCACAATTAATTGAGGATGGGGTGACATGGAAGTCCTGAGTGTCTTCTCGGGATCTGTTTGAAAGACAGTTTAAAAAAGGAGAAAAGTGCAAGAGCAGCTTTTTTTGGTGCTATTCAACAGCCTCTTGATCCCAGGGTACCTGGGTTTCATCTCTGCTGTGTCTGTAGCACGGTGGAGGGCAATTTGTTTTCTTGCAAAGAGAATTTAGTCAGAGGATTTTTGCTTGTGAAGTGTAATCACAGGATCCTAGACTGGTTTGGGTTGACAGGGACCTTAAAGCTGATGCAGTGCCACCCCCCTGCCGTGGGCAGGGACACTTCCCACTGCCCCAGGGTGCTCCAAGCCCCGGTCTGGAACACTGCAGGGATGGAGCAGCCACAGCTTCTCTGGACGACCTGTGCCAGGGATTTTCTTCCTAACACCCATCTGGATCTGCTCTAGTTCAAAGCCATTCAAGGTGCTGCAGAGACACTGCGCACTGCTGCTGGGTGACTCGGTGCAGCCCGGTGGAGACGCCCCGCCGCAGGTGCCGAAAGGCACCGATGGGGATTTGGTTCAGGATGGTCCCGGTCCAGGGCAGGTTTGCGCATCTCCGCAGGCAGAAGCCCCGGGGCCGCCGCCGGCCCTCCGCTGCCCGCTGCCCGTCCCGGGGGCGGCAGAGCCGAGCCCGGCCGGACCGAGCGGGGGCCCGGCGGGGCGGGGGGACCGGGCGGGGCCGGGCCGGGCCCCTCCCCGTAAAGCCGCTCCAGCCGCTAAAGCCGCGGCCGGCGGGGCCGGGGAGCGCCACCGGCACCGGAGCGGCACCGGCGGGGGACTGGCACCGGGAGCGGCACCGGCACCGGAGCGGCACCAGCACCGGAGCGGCCCCGGGGCCATGCGGGGAGCGCCCGGCTCCGCGCTGAGGGCGGCACTGCCGCTGCTGGGCGCCGCCGTGTCCCTCTGTGCAGGTACGGGAGCACCGGGAACACCGGGAACACCGGGAGCAGCCCCGGGAGCCGGGGAGGCGGTGGTCGGGGACGCTGCGCTAGAAGCCCGCTCACCCATCCCGGCCGTGCGCCCGGCGCCGCTCGGGGGGTTCGGGCTCCCGGTGCCCTTAATTCGGCCGCGCGTACCAGAAGTGGGTCAGCGGGGATTTACCGGAGCGGAATCCCTGAGGCTTCCCACGCCATCCCCGGCGGCGGCTCGGGCAGAGGCTCGGGCAGGTCCTGGGGCGGTGCCGGTGTCGGGGCCGGTGTCGGGGCCGGTGTCAGCGCTGTCACCGAGCCGTGCCGTGCCCCATCGCGGCGCTCCGGGAGCTCCGGGACCGGCGCCCTCCGCACGGGCTCCTCTCCCCGGGCCGGCTGCTGGGGACGCTCCCTCTCCTCATGGTCCTGTCCCATCCTAAAGCCGCGCTCTGCAGCAGCGTCTGCACACCAGCCGTAAGCAGGGCAGCGTGCCATGGAATATTTGACAGTTTTTCTATGAGGTTTACTGGATTTTACTTTTTCTCCGTGTTTTCAGCAGACACTTTCCTTGTGTGCGCTCACTAGGACGGTGCAGAGGGGAGCTCCCAGCCCCAGCGCGGGCAGGGACCGTGCCCGGCGGCACATCCAGCTGCTCACAGAGCCCCCGCTTTGGGGCAGGGACCGTGCCCGGCGGCACATCCAGCTGCTCACAGAGCCTGCACCTTGGGGCAGGGACGCAGGGACTGTGTAACACCGCACCTCTGGGGATCTCTGGTGCCTGCACGGGGTGTCAAACCCGCTCCGTGCGACCTCCTCTCCTTACTTCTCTCGGCTTGTGTTAGCCGGGTGTGGGAGTGAAGCCCAGAGAGAGCCCCGTGCAGCCCCGGTGTTCCCGGTGTGCCCGAATTAAACCGGAGCGTGGCTGTGGCTGTTAGCACTCCCCTCGGGAGCCTCCGGCACTGAGGAATCGCCTTTGATTGCTGTGTGTGCGAAGTCTCGCCTTGCTTTGCTCTCCAGAGGGCCAGTGCAGGGTCCCCTTCTCCTCACCCCGAGCCTGGCTCAGCCAGGGAGTGCACAGAGCAGACAGGCAGAGGTGTGGCAATAGAGGGGACAGTCACTGGGACTGTCTGGATGGAAAATTCCTGGTCAAACTGCTCGGATGTGACTTTGGGAGTGCTGGGGACTCTCTTATGCAAGCACCTCCAGAGCTGCAGTGGATCAGGGCTGTCAGCCCTGGGCTATCTCAGCTGCCTGCCCGTGGAGTTTGTACCCTCAGCCCCTCACGGGCTGGGACCAGCAGGTTCATCCTCAGCTCTGTGCCTGTTATTGCACAAACCCCTGCACTCACACTGCTCTGCTGTGTCTCTTGTGTCCCATAAAGCACAACCCTCCCAAGGATACCTCGCCTGTTCGAACCCGAAAATGTCCTTTGGCAGCTTATTCCAGCATAAGTAATTTCCCTGGGTGTTGTAATCTTTTCCCTTCCCTGTTAAGATTCATTTCAACGCCTGGACTCAGCTCCTGCCTGCTGGGTTTTGCCTTGGCTGCTGAGCTTTTCCAGAATGGGGATTTTGAGTGTCCAGTATCCTCCTTCCAAAACGATGATATTTGCAGATGTTTATAAAATCACTCCCCAGATGTTTATTTAAGAAATCAAAACTCTGGAACTCTCTGATGTCTCTCATTCAAAGATGTTTTCCTCAATTCTAGAACAAATAATTTTCCTCTCTTTTCTACAACTTTCTAGTTTTTGTCCTGTTTGGTATCAGCCCTTTTTACAGTGTATTTGTATAGGGAGCTTTTGCTCCAACGATTTTCTTTAAGAGCCCTCTCCAGAGGGGGAACTTCTCCATATTTTTCATAACAGTCCAAAAAGCAGGTTTGGTTCTTATAAGACCTGTCATTGTTCAAAATTCTGGTTCTGCCTTCTGAAGAAAAGTGTTACAAGGGAATAAAATTGTCAGGGACAGGGTGTCACTGCTGTGACTGGGGTTGGTGGGTCCCTGCTGTGCTGGGGGTGGCCCTGGCACCTCAGCAGTGCTGGAGGAGGGAGAGTGGGGTGCACTCAGCAGCCACGGGGTTCAGGGCTCTGGGCTGGCAGCTGTGGCCTCTGTCCCCAGCAGTGGCAGTGGTGTCCAGCAGGCACGGATGGGACTGTCCCCAGTGGTGGCAGTGGTGTCCAGCAGGCCCAGGTGGGACTGTCCCCAGTGGTGGCAGTGGCAGTGGTGTCCAGCAGGCACGGATGGGACTGTCCCCAATGGTGGCAGTGGCAGTGGTGTCCAGCAGGCCCAGGTGGGACTGTCCCCAGTGGTGGCAGTGGCAGTGGTGTCCAGCAGGCACAGATGGGACTGTCCCCAGTGGTGGCAGTGGCAGTGGTGTCCAGCAGGCACGGATGGGACTGTCCCCAGTGGTGGCAGTGGCAGTGGTGTCCAGCGGGCCCAGGTGGGACTGTCCCCAGCAGTGGCAGTGGTGTCCAGCAGGCACGGATAGGACTGTCCCCAGTGGTGGCAGTGGCAGTGGCAGTGGTGTCCAGCAGGCCCAGGTGGGACTGGCTGTGCCTGTTGGACACACGGGTGCTCTGTCCCCAGCGGTGACACTCTCACAGGCACCCGGGGCTGTGGGGAGGGTGGCCAGGCTGCCTGAGGGAGGGGAGACCTCCCTCCTCTGCTGCCAGCCACCTCTGGGCTGCCCAGAGCTGTGGGGTAAATGTGAGATGGCGAGGACCCGACCCCATTCATCCCCTAGGTGTGATCTCTGATTTCTTCATAGAACCTTCAGCTCCCCAGGATGGCCTTTGACCTGACAGCTCATTTCTCAGTCTATGCCTGATCCCCTTGCTGGCTGTCCTGAAACTCTTCCTACTTCTGTGCCTTTTTGAGGTGGGTGACAGCACCTGATCCCACACGGCAGAACAGGGCTGCATCTTCTGCTGGAGTCTCCTGCCTGTGCTGTGTCCGTGGGCTGGGGAGTTGTCCAGCACTCCCCAGGGAGGCACAGCCCTCTGCTCCCCGTGGGGACGACTGTGCTGCTCCCTGCTCGGGCACAGCCGAGGCTCTTTGTTCTGGGATGAGATGTTACCCTCCTCAGCCCGGGGCAGTGCTGGAGTCCCCATCCCTGGAGGGACCGACAGCCCTGGATGTGGCACTTGGGGACCCGGGATAGCAGTGGCCACGGCAGTGATGTAGGAGCAGCTGGACCAGGTCTCAGAGGGCTTTTCTGTCCAAACAGTTCTGTGATTCCATGGTGAAATTGTTTTGCAATGCTCTGAGGTCGGTCCTTCTGCCTCCAGCAGCCCGTTACTCATTTCCTGCTCCCCTGTGCAGGTCCCAGAGCACCCAGCCCATGCTCCCGTGCACAGCCCCGTGCTGCTGCTCTGCCTCAGCTCAGCTGCTGCCAGGCAAGCAGGGGAGAACTCTGGGGAGAGCAGATCAGCTCTGCTTGGGGCAGCAGGTCTTTTGCCAGGGTCAGCTCCCAGCAGTGGTGCAGCTGGAGAACCAGGGGCTGTGCCAGGCCCACACCCAGCCCATGGCACCTTTACTGGGACCTTCTCTGCCTTTTGTCCTGGCTCCGTCACCAGCAAGGGGCTGGACAGTGGGAAACAGCCAGTCTGAAATTTTCGGGGTCTTCTTTGAGCCTCTTTGTCCCACAGAGAAATTTTGTCATCTGGGACCCTTCTGAGCGCAGTCAGTCAGGCCCAGGTATGTGTCCTGCAGGGTGGAAACATCCCCAGGGATGGAGGCAGCTCAGGGACAGCCGTGTCCTGGCTCTGGGGTCTGTGCCTGAGGCAGGGGACCCAGGCAGTGTGGAGACCCCACAGCCATGGGAGCCCCAGATCTGTTGTTTGGAAATAAAATCGAAGTGTGTCTGTAAGGACACAATAGACAAGGACTGTACAGAATGATCAAAGATAGAAATGTTCTGGATATTCAGCATTTCCTCCCATTGGGCTGCTCAGATCTTTGCTTTCCAAATGTAATTTTGAAATGCTCTGCTGCTTACTCTGGTGAGTAGTGATGGATTATGACTTAGAGGAAGATTAATGCCCTGTTAATCTGTGTAATGAAAAGTGTGTGCTGAAATGTCGAACCTTGTGTGGTTCCTAAGAGAGGGCAGGTCTGGGCTTTGCTCCCCCAGAGTTTTTAGCTCAATTCTGTCAGCCCCGTGGTGTCAGTGGGCTTGTGTGAAGTGTTCGATTCCTTCCATTGAACTTTTGAAGTTGCACTGTCTATCCCTGCGTTTAAATTACTCCCTGTCTTCATGAAGCTGGTGTTTAAACTCCTGTCTCCCATCCCTTGCTCCCGAGTAGAATGACTCTTGTTCCACTGATTCATGGACTTGATGCTGACACTTGCTGGCGAAGGGGTGGAAGCACACAAAATCCATCCTCTACGGGTTTGTTGGGAATCAGACTCTTCCTCCTGCTCTGCAGGCTCATTGTATGGCATGTCTGCCTGTGCTGCGTGTTTTCTGGCAGTTGTAGTGAAAACTAAACTGCAGGAAATGTCACTCTTTAGGTACGTCAGGCAGATTATTTTCTCCTGTGCAGACCAAGTGCGCTGCCCCTGATTCATGGTGGGACTCACCCCGGGATCTGGTGTGCAGTCACCAGGAAAAAGTCCTTGAAAACCACATGTCTTTAAAATGCCGAACCCGTGGGACACCTGCCCCTGGGGTGTCCGTCCCCAAAAGCTGCTTTCCCTGTGTGCAGTGTGTGCATCCCCTCTGCTGCCTCTCGGTTTGTGCTGTTGGGTCCTGTGAGTGCCAGCAGCCCCTGGGAGGGGACCCTCTGTCCTTCAGTGTGTCTGTGACTGCTGTCCCTGCCAGGGACCCTCTGTCCTGTCCTGTCCTGGGCACAGCCTGCCCTTGTCCTCGGGGGTGCTGGGCTTTGGGCAGGGTCAGGGCGGGTTTGGGAGGCACTGCTGCAGAGTTCCGTGCTCAGAGGGAGAGCTAGGACCCTTGGTGGCCACGTCTGGATGCCTGGCACTCTCTCTGCAGCCCTGGCGTGGTGCAGTTGTTCACTTTCTCCTGATTTCTCAACCAGGGAATGGAATGTTTCGAGGGAATTGTTGTGCTTGAGTAAATAAAGGAGTCACGTTCATTAGCAGATTAAAGAGTGCCTTATTTTGAAAGTTTGGGGGCACATTTTCCTCCTGCCTCTTTGATCCTTTAACTCTTTGCCAGTCACCTTATTCCATTCCCTGGTTTCCAGGGTGGTGGGAGTCCTGACTTCTGCCCTGAGGCATTGCATTCCCAATGGCATTGCCAGGACTGTCCTCAGGAATGGGCTTGGGGAGGGAGGAAACATTCCTTGTTGTAGATGGGGACTGCAGAATTTCAGTCAGTATTGCAAATTCTTCCTCTTCCCCTGTGCTGTGAAATGGCTCTGTGGGAGGGGAAGCAGCTCCAAGGCGGTGCTCCTTGGACACTGAGAGGAAGATCTCCCATCACTGTTTCCCCCCTGGTCTGTAAGCTGAGGGGAATGCCTTGCTGCCTCCCCTGGGACAGCAGCAGAGGCAATTCAGAGCAGAAATGGTCCAGGTGTGTGATGTGGGACTTGGGATTGTGGCTGTAGATGGACTGATGTGGACAGTCCTTTCCCATGGAAGGAGTTGTCAATAACCAGGAGCAGCACTGGGGCTTTCCTGGTGGAGCAGAGCAGATGAAGCACCAGCTGTGGTGAGTGCTGTTCCTGAGGATGGCAGGGATGGGGACACAGGCTCCTTGGAGCAGCAGTGGTTACACAGGTGTGTCTGTGAGGTGTCTGTGACACCAGGTTTGTCACCTCCCCTGCTCAGTGGGGTGGGAACAGCCTGGATCTTCCCAAGAGCATGTCCAAAAAGGACCAGGTCCCCCCCAATTCCACCAGAGCTGAGGCAGCTGAAGTAGCACAGGTGCAAGAAACCTGTACTTTTGTGGTTGTATTCAATCATCTTTCTGCTCTGTTAGCAAAGGGTTCTGGATAGACACAAATGCTCTTGAAAACAGGCGCAGGGATTTGTATCTGGTTTGTGATTTCCATCAATTTTTCTACACGAGAAGTCAGCCAGCAGCACAGGCAGGTATCTGAGGAACCTGAGGCTTCTGCTTCTGTAGAATTGTATTTGACAGTGGTCTGTGAAAATCTTCTGTGATCAAAGTGTGTTGTCTTTCCCGAAATTTCAAGTCTAATTTTGTTTCTGAACAGATTCAGGTTCAGTTTTCCGTTTTTCCCCCCGTGTGAGGGCAGGATGTGGTGGTGCCGAGCCCTTGTCATTCTGGCAATGGCTCAGTGGGGTCAGCGGGAGGCTACAGAGCTCCTCAACCATCCTCGTGTTTGTGGGGCTCAGAGGGGCCCCTGGGGCGGCTCAGGATGTGCAGGGACAGTTTTGATCAGCTCTGCTCTCAAGTAATGTGCAAGTACAGAGTATGGATGAATCTGTCAGTTATCCACTGCAGATGACGTCATAAAGATAATTTTCCCTTTTATTTTTAGGCTGTGAGAAAGGAGGAAAAACACCGTAATGATGTGTCTAAAGCCCCGAAGACACTTGCAACAATCTTAGACTCATTTCCTCAATAATGCTTTTATTTTGCAGTTTTGGTGATGATGTGTCTGTTTTCCTTCTGCTAGGTCTCTAATTTATTAGGGTCTGATGAGTCTTGCTGCTGGCAGCAGTCCTAGGCCCAGGGTAATGTCTTTAGGGAGAGGTTTTGCTGCTGTGCTGTGTGTGATGGACGGGGCTGTCCCCTGTGCCGAGGCTCTGGCACACCCTGACCCAGGACACACACGGACTGGCCCTGCCACGGGAGTTGGGTGTGGGCTGAGGAGAAACGCCACCAGCTCTTGTTTGAGAGTGGATGGAGATTGCCATGGGGAAAACAAAGAGTGACACAGAAACCAGATTTGTGCTGGTGTCTGTCGGGACTTCTGTGCTCCTCGGGGCCTCTGAGACTGCAGAATCATGGACTGGTTCAGGCTGGAAAAAGATCTAAGATCACTGAGTCCAGCTGTACCCCCAGCACTGACAAACCCACCATCAAGCCATGCTTTTATTTCAACTCTCTGTTCTCCTTAAATAAAAGAATAAAATTATTATTATTATTAATAGTAACAGCAGCAACAACAACAACAACAACAACAACAACAATAATAATAATAATAATAATAATAATAATAATAATAATAATGGTAATAAAAGCCCCTCTCCCCCACAACTCCAAAAGGAACAGAAGGATTTATGGCTGAAATGACTGTCCTGGGTAGAGCAGGGCTCAGCCTTGCAGAGCTGGAGCTGACCCAGCAAGGGTTGCCCGGACCAGGTGCCCCATCCCAGGAGACAGGGGGAGGAGGAGTGTGTCATTGTGCCCGTGGCCATCACGGGGTGCTGTGTCGCTGTGAGCTGGCCCGGAGCTGTCACCCGTGCAGCTGTGGCACAGCTGGGCTGCTGCTGTGGGATGGGCAGGGTGCTGAGGTTTTGGGAGCCACCAACAGCTCTCAGAGGAGCTGCTTTTTGGGGTGGCCGCTCTTCTCCACCACACCAGGCAGAGGACAGCTGTAAACTCCAGTGGGGCCAAGATTTGAAGACGTATCCAGAGTGGATGTGGGGACCCGTGCTGTTGGGGTGTCCCGGTTGTGGCTCCTCCTGCAGTCACAGCCCCGGCCCGTGGCAGGGCTCACAGCGCTGCTGGTGCCCAGCCAGCTGGCACCGTGTCCCCGGGCTCTGCCGTGCCAGGGCGCTGTCCCCACGGCTGTCCCCTGTTTGCAGGGCTGCAGTGCGTGTGCCAGCTGTGCGAGCACACCAACTTCACCTGCCACACGGAGGGCGCCTGCTGGGCCTCGGTGATGCTGACGGACGGGCGCCAGGAGGTGGTCAAGTCCTGCGTGTCCCTGCCCGAGCTCAACGCGCAGGTCTTCTGCCACAGCTCCAAGAACGTCACCAGGACCGAGTGCTGCTACACCGACTTCTGCAACAACATCACGCTGCGCCTGCCCCTCGGTGAGTGTCCCCGGGCTCCGGGCAGGGAACCTGTCCCCGGGCTGTAGGATGTCTGTCACCCACCCGTGACACACAGCTGGGGCTGTGCCCCGTGCTCCAGGGAACACGGCTGTGGGGACCTGTCCCCGGGGTTTAGGATGTCTGTGACCCTTCTGTGACACACAGCTGGGGCTGTGCCCCGTGCTCCAGGGAACACGGCTGTGGGAGCCTGTCCCCGGGGTGTAGGATGTCTGTGACACACAGGGAACACGGCTGTGGGGACCTGTCCCTGGGGTTTAGGATGTCTGTCACCCACCCGTGACACATATCTGGGGCTGTGCCCCTTGTTCCAGGGAAGACGGCTGTGGGAACCTGTCCCCGGGGTTTAGGATGTCTGTGACCCTTCTGTGACACACAGCTGGGGCTGTGCCCCTTGTTCCAGGGAACACGGCTGTGGGGACCTGTCCCCGGGCTGTAGGATGTCTGTGACACACAGGGAACACGGCTGTGGGGACCTGTCCCCGGGCTGTAGGATGTCTGTGACACACAGGGAACACGGCTGTGGGGACCTGTCCCCGGGCTGTAGGATGTCTGTGACACACAGGGAACACGGCTGTGGGGACCTGTCCCCGGGGTTTAGGATGTCTGTGGCACGCAGGGAACACGGCTGTGGGGACCTGTCCCCGGGCTGTAGGATGTCTGTGACACACAGCTGGGGCTGTGCCCCGTGCTCCAGACAGCAGGATGTAACCCGCAGCTGGCTCTGCAGCAGAGGGCACTCTGTGCCTTTCCGAAGGTGTCCCGAAGGCTGGCCCCGCTGTCCTGCGGGCACAGGGCATCCCTGGGGACAGGAGCAGGGCAGGACCCGCAGGCTCCAGCAGGGACCTCTGGTGCAGTCTCATCCCCCGAGCCCTGGTGGCCGTGCTGGGGCTGAGCCTGAGGCTGGCCCGGTGTCAGGAGCCCTGTCAGCGGGGACGAGCAGCGGTGACATCCCTGCTCCTAAGGACGGGGAGGAAAAAGGTCGGCGCTCCCCGGAGCCCTGTGTATTACCCCACTGCTGCAGTGTGTGACTCTGCCAGGCTCAAAGTTGTGCAATGAACTTGATTTGGTGCTTTCTAAAAATAAATATTTATACTATCTTTAGCATAATTTTAGTCCCATTTATTTGTTCTTCTTTCCAAGATTTGTGTTTAATCCAAGCTTTTTTATAAAAAGGTATAAGATACACTATTTTATCAGATTATACCTTTTTATATGCTTACAACAGTGAGCTATGTTATAGGTAAGAAAGACGCAAATTAATGCACAATTAAAATTATCATGTAGTTCTTAATGGAATTTGAAAGGCTGTTGCTGGGCAGACCATGGGGAGCTGCAGAGGGAGCCTTGGGCACTGTCACCTCCTGCTGAACCCTGGTACCAACTTTGCCTGTGCTCTGGGGCAGGAATAAGGAATATTTAATTGGTGCTAAGCACCATTTATATGATGCTTGTGTCCCCACAGATGACTGGGGATAGAAGCATTCCCCTAGGACATTGTTTTTCTTTCAGCTGACCACAGAAGGGCCACACTAATTGTGGCCATCCTCTAGAAATAAAGTGCCATGGTGGTTTTTCCAAGCTGGGAAGGAAACTGCTGTTTCTAGAGGAGCACCAGAGGCACATCCGCTGTTCCAGCACTTGTACTGGGACTTGCAAAACCTCTAGTTTCATATTTCAGCACCAAAAATACCCCAAAAACAACCCTCCAACGGCTGAATTCTTACTCTGAGCCCTTTGCTCTAAGGGTCCAGGGGAGCTCGTGTCAGTTGGAATTGTAGCAGTGCCAGTGTGGTTTCTGTGCTGCCTTTTCCTATTGCCCTTCCTCACACAGTTCATGTTGTCAGGAGTGGCCTGGGGACAGCCCTGGGGTCAGTCCCTTGCCTCAGACACCTGACAAGTGGCACTTGGTACAGACACCTGGATAGGGAAAGTCTGCTGTGCATGATCTGTATCATCTGTCTCTGTCTGTCTGTCTGTCTCTCTATCTATCTATCTATCTATCTATCTATCTATTTATCTATCTATCTATCTATCATCTATCTATCCATCTATCTATCTATCTATCTATCTATCTATCTATCCATCTATCATCTATCTATCTCTCCATCTATCTATCATATCTACATCTGTCTAACTATAACTATCTCTGCCTATCTCTATTTCTGTCTATCTCTATTTTCTAAATCAATCTCCTTATACATGTATCCGCCTTTGTGTGTGTATATACATATATATTTCTTCATGTGTGTGTATATATATATATTGTACCTACCCCATACCTGCTGACCTGTCTATCCTCATTAAGCAAGTTCTAGTTTTAAAGTGGAGCTGCTCTGGCTCAAAGGCTGGATGAGGCTGGGACCAGCCTGGGCTGTGGAAAGTGTCCTGCCTTGGCAGAGACTGGCAGCCAGCTGAGGTTTAAGGTCCCTGCCAAGCCAAAGCAGTGTGGGACTGCGTGACTGTAACTAGCCAAGGTTTATGTTGTGAAGGAGAGGCAGGAGAACAGAGTGAGGGTCTCTGAGGGCAGAGAGCAGTGTGTGCTGTGTGCCTGGATTCCCATGGCAGAGCTGCCGATGGCAATGCCTGCCCCAGTCAGCACAGGGCCTTGGGTGACTTTTCTTCGAGGTTGTTGGTGTTGTTTTTTTGATTTTTTTTAATTTTTAAATTTTGTTGTTGTTTCGTTTTTTTTCCAGTGTCTGAAAATCTTTAAACACAGATTAAACCTGGATCTCTGCTTTTATATCCTCCTTCTTGTGGGCAGGGTTTTCGTTGTGGCATATTGCATTAGAAGTGTCAAAGTGCAGGATGAGTTTGCAGTACTTGGGTTTTTTTCTGTGTCACCCTGGATTCCTTTCCTGCTTCCTGCCCCAGCAGGTGACTCGAGATGAGTTTCTCCTGTCACAGCAGGGCTGCAGAAAGCACCTTGAGTGCTGCTGCCTCCAGGGACCCCTCCATGACAAACCATCCCTCGTGCATCCCTCATCCTTGTTTTCCCTGCAGGACTCACCACCGTGCCCTCAGCATGGGGCAGGCTGCCTTGGGTAGTTGCTAATCACACCTGCATTTTTCCAGCTGTAGATTTGTGTCTCACAGGGGTTTGGGCCATATTTGGGATCTGAGAGATAAGAGTTTGTGATCTCTGCTCAGCCCCAATGGTGAGTGGAGTGGAGTAGTCACGGTGGAAACTGGAGGAACTTAATGTTAGATTATAGCCCAAAGTGTATTTTTGCAGTGGTTTTAAAGTATTCTGTGGAGCTGACTAGAGCCTTGCCGTTAATAGGATGCAATAGATTTTCTTACTGCACTGGAAGGAATATGTAATTTGCCCCCTGAGTAGCCTGGGAACACACAGTTCAGGGCTTTTGGAAGCCTTGCATTGTCAAAAGTAAATGCTGTGTGTGAGAATGTCTTTCCCATTGGAGGGAAAACATAATTTTATTCTTTTTTTTGCCGCCTGCAAATACTATTTTGTTTGCAGAAGCTGGACCACAAGTGCAGTGCATTGTGACACTGCTGAGTGCTGCCAGATGTGCTGCTTTTGGCTCACTCGTGGCAGCACAGCTCAGCTCCTGTTCTTGGCCAGTGCACAGAACACTCAGTGCTGGGTGCACTCCTGTCCAGCAGGGCTGGTGTCGGGTGTGCAGCACCCACAGCTGGAGCTGCTGGAGCCCCGGGCAGGGAGAATTCCAGATTTCTGTGCTCACTGACCCCCAGCAAACACTGCAGTGACCTAAGCCCGTGGAAAAGGCTCCAAAACTGAGTGACAGCCCTGGGATTGTGGGTGTAGGGTTTGGATAGAACTGTGGGATATCACAGGGTGCAAAACTTAGGGTTTAAGGGTTTAGAATACAGTAATATATATAAAAAGCAAGATGGGGGTTTAGGGCAGAGGCTGAGTCCTTCTTTTTCACCTTCTCCTCCATGGCTCTGGGTGGTGTTTGGTAATTAGGTAGAAAAATCCCCATTGCGGGCCAGGGGTGGTTGGTTATTGGGTTAAAAGTAAAAATAATTCAGGTGTCATTTCCTAATTGGACAGTTTGTGCTTAAAAGGCCTTGTAAAGAGATAGAGAGAGGGCCATTTTTACTTAGCTAGTTTGAAGTGCTGTAGAACTTGTGATACTGTAATACAGATAAACATTAACAAACATCTGAGTCTGAACATGAAACACCATCTCAGACGTTTAATCCTGACAGTGGTGGGCACGGAGCTGGGGCCGGGCTGTGAGCACATCCTCCCCTCCCTTCCCAACAGAGCAGCTCTTGCTGTTCAAAGCCTCCTGATGGTTCTCCTCCTGTTACTGTTTGCGGTGGCCTAAGAACAATAAACTCCTGTTGGGTTAATTTATGACATGTTGTTTTTCAGCAGCTGGTGGGAAGAGCTGACGTGGTGTGGTCAGTGTCCCCTGGGTGTTTGTCTTCAGTGAACCTCCTTCCTACCGGAGTGGGGCTGAGGAGCCCTGCGGGAGGAGCCTGCTTTGGATGGCACAGGGGAAGTGCTGAACAGCCGGGGACAACTCACGTCCTGTGCCCTGTACCTGCTGTGAGCCTGCCCCCAGGCTGGCACAGAGCCAGTCCTGTCCTAAACAGGGCCAGTCCCTGCCCAGAGCCAGTCCTGCCCTAAACAGAGCCAGTCCTGCCCTAAGCAGAGCCAAATCCTGCCCTAAACAGAGCCAGTCCTGCCCTAAACAGGGTCAGTCCTTGCCCAGAGCCAGTCCCTGCCCAGAGCCAGTCCCTGCCCAGAGGCAGTCCTGCCCCGCACGGTGTCCCCTGCACAGTGTGGGGTGGCAGGGCAGGTTCAGGGAGGGGCTGGAGCTCCTGGGGTAGGGGACCTCTCCATACTGCACTCCATCCCTGTTTAGGGAAACCTCAGCCCTGTGGAAAGGGAATGAGAAGCGTTTAGGAGATCCTGGCACATTAGTTAACAAGCAGCAGCTCCAAGGAGAAATCCTGCTCAGAAACACTCTTCCCAACCTCCCGGGTCACCCCTGGAGCAGCCTCTTGATGCCATTAAAGGAAAAACCTGTCACCAAAATGTAGCAGCTTTGTGCTCAGGAGGGCTGGAGTTGTGCTGGTGAACAGATACGTGGTACTGACTGGAGGAAGGTACCAGTGGTGCTGAGCCCAGCCCGGTGCTGAGACCCCACATCACCTTGGTCACTCTCAAATTGCGGGTTATGGTGTGCTTGTGCTCCAGCTTGTCCCTGAAGGGAAGGAGTGACCTGGCCTGGGGTGGAGTTTGTGGTTCTTACATCATCTGCAGCCCTGACATCTCATTTGTACTCGTGGCTCTGAGTGTTGAGGGGTTTTTTATGGGTCATATTTCTGGTTTGTTTTATTTGGGGGGAAAGTGCTGGTTGATTTTTTTTTTCAGACTTTTTTCACATTTTGGGGACATTAAAGGAATGATTCGTGTGTTCGTGTGCAAGTGAATCCATTAGCAGTGTTTTCCTAGAGCTTCTTGGTATGGAGATCCTTAGGTGGTGATCAGAACGCTGGCCTGAGCCCAAGCTTCCTGCGCAAAAGGTGTTGGGGAGAATCTCCGTCACTTACAGAAAGGGGTCTGTTCTGTCTGTTCTGTCTCCTGGACAGCTGTGGGAAAGCATCGAGTGGAGAAAAGGGGACTCAGAGGAGCCCTTACCACTCTACAGCTCCCTGAAAGGTGCCTGTGCTCAGCTCGGTTGGGCTCTTTCTCCAGGCAGCGCTGGCAGAATGAGAGGACACAGCCTCAGGCTGTGCCAAGGGAAATACAGGCTGGATTTTAGGAAAAAGATTTCACAGAAAAGGTGATCAGGCACTGCAACGGCTGCCCAGGGAGGTGGTGTTGTCACCATCTCGGGATGTGTTTGAACAGAGGCTGGATGTGGCACTCGGGGCCAGGGTCTATTTGAGGTGTTGGGGCTGGGTTGACTCGATGATCTTGGAGATGTCTTCCAGCCTGGTGACTCTGTAATTCTGTGATTCTGTGACTCTGATTCTGTGATTCTGCAGTTCTGAAACTCTGTGATTCTGTGACTCACTATGCCATTGCTCTGCAGCCCTTCTCCCATCCCTGTGTGTGACCGTGTCCCCTGTGTGTCCCCGATGTCACAGTGTCCCCAGGTGTCCCCACGCCCCAGTGTCCCGCGTGTCCCCGAGTCACCATATCCCGTGTATGGCCCCATGTCACAGTGCCCCTGTGTGTCCCCGAGTCCCAGTGTCCCCGTGTGTCCCCTGGTCACGGTGTCCGTGTGTCCCCGAGTCACGGTGCCCCCGAGTCACGGTGTCCGTGTGTCCCCTGTGTGTCCCCGGGTGTCCCCATGTCACAGTGCCCCTGTGTGCCCCCGAGTCACGGTGTCCGTGTGTCCCCTGTGTGTCCCCGAGTCACGGTGCCCCGAGTCACGGTGTCCGTGTGTCCCCGCAGGCCCGGAGGCGGCGGCCGGCCCTGGCCGTCGCTCGGTGGCGCTGGCGGTGGCGGTGGCGCTGGCGGTGGCGGTGCCGGCCGTGGCGCTGCTGGCGGCGCTGGCGGCGTGCGCTGCTCGGGGCTGGCGCTGCCGAGGGGCCAAGGCGCCCACCGTGGAGGAGCCGCTGTGCGAGGGCGCCCTGCCCAGCTCCGGGAAGACTCTGCGGGACCTCATCTACGACATGACCACGTCCGGCTCCGGCTCCGGTACGTGCCCGCGGGGCTCCGGGGGCTCCTGTGCCGCCGAGCTGCCGCAGCGCATCCTCTCTTCGAGTGCGGGGTCACAAAGGGAATTGGGACAGGAGAAACCCGGCGCCGCACGGCTCCCGGTGAAAGTGCCCAACTCACCTCAGTGGGTCAGGAGGCTGCCGCTGAAATTTTTTTGTGTTTCACAGCAGAATAGTGTTCCCCAAAGTCTTGTTCTGAGCCGAACATTCACCTTTTTAACGTTTTCCCCGTTTCTGATACCTTCCCTACTGTGACGCCTCTGTTGCTGTTGAGAACTTGTTAAACCAAAGAAAGCTAAAAATGAGGTGGGAATTCACAAATCCCAGCTCTTTTGACCAGTGGCACGTCTGGGATCTATAGCCCAACTTTCCCTGACTAGAACTTCTATTGAAAACTATGTAAACTATGCTTGCTTTCATTTGTAAGCGAAAAATTTACAAATGGTGCCTAATTTAATTTATTTCCGTGAGCTGCATACCTCTGAGGATTGAGTTGTTGTTCTTCCCTAATGCTTTTTCACGGCTCTAATGAGCAGACTTTGGCTTTATTTATGCTCAAGTTTTTAACTGCTCCCAGCCATCCCTGAGCCAGGAACAGGGCTGGACTTGAGCAGAGCCAGAGCCCCATGCGCCAGGGTGATTTGTTCTGACTTCAGCCAAAATCAAGGTTGCAGTTATTAAAAAAAAGAAAAAGAAAATAATGAATAATTCCTTCTTTTAAGTCCCCAACAAACACAGAATTAAATCAAACCAGGCAGGGTTTGTGGCTGGCAAAGCATAGTGGAGCCGCTATAATAACCTATTTTTGTTTTCAAAAATTTCAGCCAGAGTAGAGCAACTAATTGACTGCAGGAGAGCTGCATCCTGTATCAAAACAAACAGAGTAGTTTGGGCCAAATTTTAAAATTTTTACTGGGTGTTTTTTCTATGTGCAGACACTGGGAAGTAACATCAAAAAGTCTGATTTGAGGAGATATTGGTTGGGAGAGGATTTTCCCTTGATAGTCTTGGAAAGCAAAGCCATGTGTGCTCACTAGGAAAGGTCAGGGTTGGGGTTTGAAGGTCCCAGCCGAGCATTTCACAGGTACCTGTCTCTGTCTTTCACCAGGTCTGCCTCTGCTGGTGCAGAGAACCATTGCCAGGACTATTGTCCTGCAGGAAATTGTGGGGAAAGGACGATTCGGGGAAGTCTGGCGCGGGAAATGGTGCGGGGAGGATGTGGCTGTGAAAATCTTCTCCTCCAGAGACGAGCGGTCCTGGTTCCGGGAGGCAGAGATTTACCAGACTGTCATGCTGAGGCACGAAAACATCCTGGGCTTCATTGCTGCTGACAACAAGGGTGAGCAGCACAGCCAGCACGGCTCCTGGCCTCTCCGAGGGCTTCTCCAACCCAAAGAGTTCCCTCATTCCCTGTGGTGGCCTTGGCAGCGCTGGGCTAAAGGGTGGACTCGATGGTCTCAGAGTGGTGCCCAACTCAAATGGTGGCATGCACTAAATCCTGAGTGTCTGTCTCAGCCCCCACTGCACCTGAAGCACCACCCTGATCTGTGTGCCCACCCTGAGCTGTGTGCCACCCTGAGCTGTGTGCCCACCCTGAGCTCCTTCCTGGTGCCACAGCTGGCACTCTGGCTTGCTTGCCCCCAAAAGGGGAAGCTTTTCCCTAGCTCATGTTTTTCCTACTCTTGCTTCCTCTGGCTAGATAATGGGACGTGGACTCAGCTGTGGCTTGTCTCCGAGTACCATGAGCAGGGCTCCCTGTTTGACTACCTGAACAGAGGCACGGTGACAGTGGAGGGCATGGTCAGGCTGGCCCTGTCAGTGGCCAGTGGCCTGGCCCACCTCCACATGGAGATCGTTGGCACACAAGGCAAGTGCTCCCCTCCCACTCTCCCTTCAAGTGTTTTAAGGAGTTTCCGTGTTCTCAGAAACGTTTCTGGGTGACGTGGTGGGGTGAGGTGTTTTCCAGACTGCCAACACCAGGGGGAACAGTGCGAGTGTGAGTGATGTGGTATGGACAGGGGAGAGGGACATTCCCTTCCCACTTCCACTGTCGGCACTTTATCCTGCCTTTAAAGAGATGCCTATAGAACTAGCTCTGGTGAAGGGGAATGAGTGCTAATAGAGGAAAAATTAGGAAAAAATTCTTCGTGGAAAGGTCTGTCCAGCCCTGGCACTGGTTGCCCTGGGCAGTGGTGGGTGACCATCCCTTAAAAAGCTGTGTGGATGTGGCACTTGGGGACACACATAGTGGCCTTGTCAGTGCTGAGGAAAGGTGGGACTCGGTGGATTTAGAGAGTTCTTCTGACCCAATTCATTCAGTGATTCTGTAATTTTCTAAACGAATTTGGAGGGAGAGCTTCCAGTTTCTCTTTTTGTGTTTTATTCCTGAAATACAGATACTGAAACAAAAATGCCCTTCAAGATTTCTTTTGAAGTTGACAACATTTAGCAGAATTTACTTGGTTCAAAATAGGCTTCAGTATTCCTATAGGGTCTAGTAAGAAATGTGAATGAAGCTGTTTCTACATCCTTGCTCCCTGTATTAAAAGCCACGCTGTTGCTATCAAAATTGGAGGCGGTTTCTCTCCTGTGCACAGGGAAGCCAGCCATCGCCCACCGCGACCTGAAATCCAAGAACATCCTGGTGAAGAGGAACGAGACCTGCGCCATCGCCGACCTGGGGCTGGCTGTGAAGCACGACTCGGTGCTCAACACCATCGACATCCCCCAGAACCCCCGTGTGGGCACCAGGAGGTGGGTGAGGCACCCTGGGGACGGCTCCTCACAGCGGCCACGTCCCCTCTGCCCCGGCCACAGCCCCGCGGGTGAGAACGGCCCAGGGGTCTGCAATCTTCCCAGAGAGAGAGGTCTCACAGGAGACAACCTGCCACGGGTCTGGGCAGTCCTCCAGCAGCCAGGTGGCCTCAGCAAGGTGGGCTCAGCCTGTGGCTGCAGGTGATCAGCTCTCAGCAGGGATTTCAGCTCTGCCTTGTGCGGTGATCCCAGGCTGACACAGGACAGAGAGACAGGAGAGTCGTGTGGCAATTCCACAGGGTAGCCTTTATTGTCCAGCACCCTGTGAAGGGGCCAGGGATGACAGCTCCCTCCTGGAGTGGGCAGAAGCTGGGGTATTTATGGGGGAAAGTGAGGGTGGTACCAAAGGGGAAAAACCTGTGGGTTAGGAAGAATCTACATGGGTATATCAAAGCATGATGGGATCTCACCATGAGCAGGAGAACAGCATCATCTAAAGGTTATCTCTTCCAGGGAGGGTTGGATGAGCTTATCACATTCCATTCAAGGGACATCTCTCCAGGGCAGAGGCCTGGAAGGGAAGGTTTACCCACCTCCACAGGTGGGTGGATGGGGGAGGTTGCAGACCCTGCTGTGGATTGCAGCTCTCTGCCCCGTGTGGGGCACTGTGTGCTGGTCACCCTGGTCACCCCTGGTCACCCCTGGTGCTCAGGACACAGCTGCCAGCACCACCAGGGGTCACGGGGCCCCAGCTCATGGCAGCACAGCTGTGGCCTTTTGTAGGAGCTGCCCCAGCCAACTGCCCCTGTGTGCCCCAAAGGTACATGGCCCCCGAGATCCTGGAGGATGCGATGAACATGAACATCTTTGAGTCCTTCAAGCGTGCAGACATTTACTCCCTGGGGCTGGTGTACTGGGAGATAGCCCGGAGGTGCTGTGTTGGAGGTGAGGCTTTGGCCTTTTCATCCAGTCCCCGATGGGTTTGCCTTGGAAGGGGCGTTAAAGCTCTTCTCCTTCCACCCCCTGCCGTGGGCACCCACCCAATGAATCTTCCCCAGGAATCACTGAGGAATACCAGCTGCCTTACTACGACCTTGTGCCTTCTGATCCTTCGATAGAAGATATGAGAAGGGTTGTCTGTGAACAGAAGCTCAGACCAAGCATTCCAAACCAGTGGCAAAGCTGCGAGGTAAGAGCAGTTTTTTAGTTTATTCTAGGTTTATTTTGTGGGTTTTCCCCCTTAGTTTTATTTTGTTATTTATATTTTCAAGTTTAAATTAAGACAGAATTTTTCACTGAGAAATGGGGCACTCAGTGCCTGGCTTCTCTGGAGTTTAGAAGCTTCAGATGTCTAATTGTCCTACAGATCAATACAGAGAAAGCTCCTTGCACCAAGTGCTCTCTGCTGTCCAAGGCGGGCCTTAATTGCTGCTGCTGCTGTTGTGTCACTGTTTCAGAGAGCTGCACTTTATCTCCCTGTGTTAAAACAGCAAAGCAGGGGGTGGTGATTCTGTCCCCGGCTGTTTGTCCCACTGCAGACACTGGTGCTACCCCCGGGTGCTGTTCTTGTCCCAGTGCAGGCACTGTGGTTGTATCCCTGGCTGTTGTCTGTCCCCTGCAGACCCTGTCTGCCCCCCGGAGCCAGTCCCATCTCCAGTCCCTGTCTGTCTCTGGGAGCTGTTCTATCCTCTGCAGACAATCGGTACCCTGGGAGCTGTTCTATCCCCAGCCCTGTCTGTCTCCCGGAGCTGTTCCATCCCCCGGAGCTGTTCCATCCCCAGGAGCCGTTCTATCCCCGGGAGCTGTTCCATCCCCAGCCCTGTGTGTCCCGGGAGCTGTTCCATCCCCCGGAGCTGTTCCATCCCCGGGAGCTGTCTCTCCCCGGAGCTTTCCATCCCCCGGAGCTTTCCATCCCCCGGAGCTGTTCCATCCCCGGGAGCTGTCTCTCCCCGGAGCTGTTCCATCCCCCGGAGCTGTTCCATCCCCAGCTGTTCCATCCCCAGGCTCTGCGGGTTCTGGGCCGGCTGATGCGGGAGTGCTGGCGGGCCAGCGGCGCCGCTCGTCTCACGGCGCTGCGCGTCAAGAAAACCATCTCGCAGCTCTGCGTGCCCGAGGACGCCAAAGCCTGAGAGGCCTCCCCGCGGGGCGACAGGGGAAGGCGTCCCGCTGCCCATCTTCCCACGTGTGATCGTGTTCTCGTTTCTGGTCTACCTCACACCTGCGGTTCGGCGCCGCGGTGCCCCAGCGCTGTGCCCGGCCGGCTCCGGACCCGCGGTTCGGGCTCTCTGCAGCCGCTCCGGGACTTGCTTTGGGTTGTTTGAGGAAATCGGACACCAGCGAACGGCAGGAGGGAGCTTCAAGCATCATGACAGTGTAAAACTAGCTTTTGCTGTTGTGCTTTTCATCCTCGTCAGGCCCCAAACGTCCTGGAAGCGTCTGGTGTTGGTTAATGCCTGTTTGTGAGAGAAACCTCGTGTTCTGTCCCAACCAAGTAAAAGACCAAATCAACCCAGCATTTTTTAATTTGCTTTCCCCCAGGGATCGGAAAAGGGTTGTCAGTGAATGCATTTTGAATTACTATATTTATAATTAACCAAGCAATTGGAAAATTATGGAAATTCCACTTAAGTGTGTGCACTGCGAACAATACCATTGAGTCAGTTCCCTGTTAACATTTATTTTTATTGTCTTAATTTCACATATAACATTATGGTTAAGATTTGAGTTCTTCTATTCTGTCTTTTGTTCATCAAACGGATCAATCAAGGGACTTTTCCTTTTAACAGTTAGTAGGAAAAATAATAGAGGCAATACTTTTCTGTTAGCTGTGAAGAGGTGGAATAGGAGAAATTCTACCTAAATGAAGAAAATATTTATTTTAAACAACATCTTTCCAATCATGGCAGCATTTTTTTAGTGCCTTTTGATGTATTAGGGGGAAGCTTTAACAAGAGCCAATGCAGCCTGTTCAGAGGTTTCTTACAGAATTCTGTAACAGTACCAGGCTGGTAATGAATATTAACCTTTCTGACCAGGTTTCCATAACATCACAAGCCAGCAAAGTGAGCTGTTGTGTTAAAATTCAACAGAGTTCTGCCGTTTTGTGAATTTTGGCCCACTCCGGGGCCCGCATATTTGAATACAGTGTTAGAATATTTTTAATAGGCAAAATTATAAATTTCATATGGTTCTATAAATGTTTCTAAACCCAGGTGGCCCATGGAAATTAATCCCAAAGAAGTTTCCAGACTAGCAAAGCTTTGCAGAACCTGATGTGGCAGCTCCGTAGGAGGCAGCTGCTGGCAGATCACGGTGTGTAAATCAGTCTTGTGATCTACAAAATCTCCTGCCCGGAGCTATTTCGGGGGAAAACGTGTTAAATTTTGCTGAGTGCGGTGATCAGTGGTGCCGCTATTCTGGGTTTCATCCTGATGTCCTCATCGCCAGGACGCTGTGGCTGGCTGGTAATTGCCCCTAAATAGGCTTTGGTGCCATTTCCCCGTTTGCACAGAGCCCGGTCTCTCCTGTCCTGAGCAGCGCAGGGCTCTGTGAGCAGCAGCCTTTCCCTGGCTGCCGCAGCTTTTCCCCAGTCTGCTTTCTCTGGTAGAATTCAGCTTGTCTTAGAGACTGCCGGTCCCGCGGAACGTGTCCCTGCCCACGGCAGGGAGGTAAAACGGGACAGGGTTTAAGGTCTCTTCCAACCCAAACCGTTCTGGGATTCTGGGGTTCAATTCTTACTTGCTTCAGCTACAGGAACTCCCCCGTGGAGCTCAGCGATGGGACTTTGCAGGCTGTTTGAGGGATAACCGTGGCAACTGCACGATCCAAAGACGGCTGCTGACTTGGGACATGAAAAATTTGCAAACCTAACATCCAGCACCTGTTCTCGTAGTATGTACAAGAACATACTTTAAAAAGTCCTTTTCTGAAAAAGGAACAATCAAAGCTTTATTATTATTTTTTTTTAAGTGGGAGAAGAGTTTAAGTTTTCAGTTTTCCCCCTTCAGTCTCTGAAAATCGTTGAGCAGCCTGGAAATTTGAACAAGATCCTTTTGGTGCCTGGCTGGGAAGTGTGTGTGGAGGATGCTCAGGCTCAGCTACTCCTCACACAGGTCACAGCTGCAGCCCCAGAAGTGCTTTAACCTTTTCCCTGGACATTTCTCTTGGCACCAGACGTCATGGTCTGTTTGCCCTGGCTTTTCACCTAACTCAGTATTTTTGCACTGGTTTTCTTTTCTCTTTTGTCGTCGAGAGGTGAATGTACATTTTGACGAACTAGAGCTGAACATAACTGAGCCAAGGGGCTGATGTTGTTGTTGTGAGCTCTGAAGTGTTTGTAAACTTCACACTCCTTCAGAAAAACTCCAAAGAACCCTTGTTTTAGTGGCCTTTCCCCTCCTTATGGGTTTCTGCTCTAATTTAAGCACAGAGGTTATGCCAAGGCACTTCTGTGCAGTTTGGGGAGGTTTAGGTTTCCTCAGAGGTTGCAATGTCCCTGATTATCTTCACTTCAAGCACAAGCTCTTAAGCTCATGAAAATTTTCAGGGTCAAGGATGCTCAAAACCTGCCATCACATTCAGCCTCTCCTAATTGATGCTTCTAACTTGGGGAGTTACCAATATTTTATAATTTGCTTCTAATAGCAATCTAAAGTTTAATGTAGGGATTATGCACTGAAAGGGAAAGTTAATTAATGTTTCCTGTAGCACCTAATTTTTTTGTCTTACTTGAACTGTTGCCCACAGACACTCCTTCAGAAATTCAGGTTGTAATCTCTGCACTTCCCTGCTTTTATAATTTGCACTTAATCAAGCTCATTCCCTCCCATGGCACTCTAAAGAATCCTACACACTCTTAGTCATTGCTATGTCACTTCTTTGCTTGGTAACAGATTCAGGAATTATAAATAAATTAGCTTAAAAATAAATACGCCCAGTGCCTACAATGGGTCTGGCCTCTGAGCAGGGCAAGTTCTCCTCAGTGCCCTCTGCCCAGAGCTCCTGGCCCAAGGGTGGGCTGCAGGCTGTCCCCTGGCTCGTGGGAAGGAGGTGTTTAGCCGGGGGACAGGCTCCCAGGACAGAGACAGGGGTGGCACTGCAGGGCTCTGAGCAGGGCAGGCGGGCACAGGCTCCTCCTCTGCCCCCTTTGGCTGCACAAACCCATTTTCGTGCTGGTGAAGGTTATGGCTCAACCCCCCTGCTGTGGTTCTGTGGGGTCTGTGTGTGTGTCCTCGGGGTGTCCCTGGGGTGTCCCTGGGGTGTCCCTGGGGTGTCCCTGGGGTGTCCCTTGGGGGCCCTGGGCCAGCACCTGGGTGCCCCCAGCAGCACTACAAATGTCCCCTCCTCTGCCCTTGGCTGTGCAAGCTGTGTCTGTGACTGCAGGGATTGTCCCCACGGGCTGTGGGACCCCAAAGCTTTTAGGGAAAGATGTCCATGTTCTGCTCTAACAGGCAGAGCAATATTTATGAATGTACAGGGAAAAAGCATTGAGGTACAATATATTTCTACAGAATATAGGAAATGTGCAATAAATTGTAATTTTACGCTGAATGTATTTTTGGCATAAATGGACCAGATGTATTTGGAATGTAGCTATGACATTGTGTCCAAGCCTGCTGTGATTCTCAGTCCGTAAGAAAAATGTGTCATGTTTTGTCAATCTACAAACCACTTCCTGAGTTGTCTGTTTTTAAAAGGAGCATTAGTATTTTATCTGGAACACTGTAATATTTCTGAACTAAGTATAGCAGAGCAGTGCTAACTTCAACCCTCGTGTTGTGAAATATCTGATCTGTGTACACTGCAGAGTTATTTTTAAAACTATTGCTAAAGTTCTTGCTCGGTATTGCAGCTGCCTGGATGTAAGTAATGGTTTAGCTGTTTTATTTTGTATGGATTTGGGGAAGACGTGGCAATTTTAATAAATTCAGCATACTCTGCCCTTGTGTTCCTGTGGCCTGAAGCTGTTCATGTGTTAATTGTGAGGGGAGAAGGGTTGAGGCTGTTTGAACCTGTAGAAACCTTCACTCGTGGCTCCTGCACCCACACCAGTGTGAGCTCCCACTGAGCTGCCTTTATACAAGACTCCCTCATCCTGCTCTTCCAGCTGTGGAGATTTTCAGTGGTGTAAATCGGAGTGTAAATCACCCTGAGCACCTCAGCCCTGAAGTGTTTATGTTTGGAAGTTCCCTTGACATAGCCATTATCTGGCAAATTAACTCAGGCTTTTTTCTTTTTAAATTAAGGGGTGTCAAAATGAAATCTGCCGTGCTGTGACCAAGGAAACTTCAGTGGCTTTTGAAGGATACTGTGGGCTTTTTTTTTTTTTCTTTCTTTCTTTTCCTTGTTCTTTTCCTTTCCCTTTTCCTTTTTCCCTTTTCCCTTTTCCCTTTTCCCTTTTCCCTTTTCCCTTTTCCCTTTTCCCTTTTCCTTTCCTTTTTCCTCTTAAAAAAAAAAACCAACAAGACCTTTGCATGAGAGCAAGGACTTGTGAACTCCCTGGTCCCTGCACATGTCCAGGGAGGTGTCATTGCCCGGGGCTCCTGTGGCCGGGCACTCGGGGCTCGGGAGCAGGTCCCGATGGAGCAGCAGCAGCAGGGGGCTCATCGGTGAACATGGGCTGCCATCCCCTGGCCAGCGCCGCGCCGGGCGGGTGTCTGTGCACAGGAGAGCTGCTCTTCCAGCAGCCGGAGAGACTTCTGCCTCCCGGGGCACCTTCTGTTCCCGCACCTGGCTGGAGCAGCCGCTACCGCAGAGAGGCAGGTGGGTGCTCCTGTCCTGGGTGCTCCTGTCCTGGGTGCTCCTGTCCCTGGGTGCTCCTATCCTGGGTGCTCCTATCCTGGGTGCTCCTGTCCCTGGGTGCTCCTGTCCCCGGGTTCTCCTGTCCCTGGTGCTCCTGTCCCTGGTGCTCCTGTCCCTGGATTCTCCTGTTCTGGGTTCTCCTGTCCCTGCGTTCTCCTGTCCTTGGGTGCTCCTGTCCCCGGGTATTCCTGTCCCTGGTGCTCCTGTCCCCGGGTGCTCCTGTCCCCGGGTTCTCCTGTCCCTGGGTACTCCTGTCCTGGGTGCTCCTGACCCTGGTGCTCCTGTCCTGGGTGCTGGGCAGGGCATCTGTGTGACCTCCTCGGACATGTGTGACCTCCCTGGACATGTGTGACCTCCTCAGACATGTGTGACCTCCCCAGATATGTGTGACCACCGCCAGGCTCAGCTCTGCCACCGGCCTGGCTCCTGGAGGCTCTGAGCCCTGACGGGGCAGGAGGGCTGGAGAGGACGGGTGTGGTATGGGGGTGTGTCTGCTGGGGTGTGGGGTGTCTGCTGGGGTGTAGGATGCCTGCACTGGGTGTAGGATGCCTGTCAGGGGTGTAGGGTGCCTGTATTGGGTATAGGATGCCTGTAGGGGGTGTAGGATGCCTGTCGGGGTGTAGGATGCCTGTGGGGGGTGTAGGGTGCCTGTATTGGGTGTAGGATGCCTGCATTGGGTGTAGGGTGCCTGTAGGGGGTGTAGGATGCCTGTCGGGGTGTAGGATGCCTGTATTGGGTGTAGGATGCCTGTATTGGGTGTAGGATGCCTGTCAGGGGTGTAGGATGCCTGCATTGGGTGTAGGATGCCTGCATTGGGTGTAGGATGCCTGTCAGGGGTGCAGGATGCCTGTATTGGGTGTAGGATGCTTGTATTGGGTGTAGGATGCCTGTATTTGGTGTAGGGTGCCTGTCAGGGGTGTAGGATGCCTGTAGGGGGTGTAGGATGCCTGTTGGGGTGTAGGATGCCTGCACTGGGTGTAGGGTGCCTGCACTGGGTGTAGGATGCCTGTTGGGGTGTAGGATGCCTGTTGGGGTGTAGGATGCCTGCACTGGGTGTAGGATGCCTGTTGGGGTGTAGGGTGCCTGTCGGGGTGTAGGGTGCCTGCACTGGGTGTAGGATGCCTGTGGGGGATGTGCGGTGCCTGCCGGGGGTGAGGGGTGCGTGGCTGCTGAGGGGCGCAGGGCACGGGGGTACCGGGGCTGCTGGGGCAGCTCGCACCGAGGTGCCGCTTGGTGCTCTCTGATGGGAGGGGTGGTTTATTTCTGCACTCAGCCTGTTTGCGGATGAGTCACTGGGTTTCAGGAACGTCAGAAGGGGCTGCCGGAGGAACCGAAACGCGCTTTGTTTTCGAGCACTCAGCGGGGTGACGGTGAGCAGGAAAAGGGGAAGAGGTTTGAGTCACCCGCTCCCCGCGTTGCTCGGTGCGCTTTGGCAAGAGAGCCGATGACACCCAGGGGCGCCGATAGTTTTCCCAGGAAATGGGAGAGTGCCTCCCCCTTGCCTGCTGGGCTTTTTGAACAGCTTTTTTCTTGCCCTTAACCCGGAGGGGTTTCCCCAGGGAGCTCGGAGGTGAAGGACAGTCATGTAAATCCGTTGTCGTGGTGCTGCTGTGGTGTGCAGCACTTCCCTGTCGCTGCCAGTCCGCCAGGAGAGGCACAGGGACCGCAGGCACTCGTCACACAGCAGCCACCACCCTCCTCCAGCTGGGAGCACCTGATGTTTCCTGACAGGCTCTTTCTCTGTCACGAGATGCCGCGTTTTTGAGGGGTGAACGTTTAGGATGGGGATGTACTGACACTTCAGCCATCCAGGGCAATGAGGGGATCCACTGGAGTGGGGGAATCTCCATGCCAACCTTTCCCTGGCACTAAGAGCTCATCTGCACCAGCAAATGTTGGGCACCTCCTCCATGGACACCCATCCCTGTGTCCCCTCCATGGACACCCACCCTGTGTCTCCTCCATGGACACCCATCCCTGTGTGCCCTCCATGGACACCCATCCCTGTGTCTTCTCCATGGACACCCATCCCTGTGTGCCCTCCATGGACACCCATCCTTGTGTGCCCTCCATGGACACCCATCCTTGTGTCTCCTCCATGGACACCCATCCCTGTATCTCCTCCATCGACACCCATGCCTGTGTCTCCTCCATGGACACCCATGCCTGTGTCTCCTCCATGGACACCCATGCCTGTGTCTCCTCCATGGACACCCATCCCTGTGTGCCCTCCATGGACACCCATCCCTGTGTCTCCTCCATGGACACCCATCCCTGTGTCTCCTCCATGGACACCCATGCCTGTGTCTCCTCCATGGACACCCACCCTGCAGCTCCTCTGCTGCAGCTGGCAGAGGCAGGGCCCTTACCAAAGCAGCTCTGCCTTGTTCTGTGGTGACAGCACGTGCCAGCCTGCACTGAGCTCCACACAGCTGGCAGACAGAACCCAGCAGCCTCACCCCACAGTCCTGGCTGCCCCCCTTTCCTGCCTGTGCCCCTGCCAGCCTTTCCTCTCACAGCTGGCAGTCCTTAAAAGGTCTCTACTCAGAAAAATTACTGCAAATTGTGTGCTTTTATTACTCCTGTCTTTTGATAGCAGGGGCCCCTGATTTTCCCCTTGCAGGTTCACATCCCAGACAGGGTTACTTGTGTCCAAGTCTGGCTGCTCTGTGCAGTTACTCTCCCTGGTATTTGTCCAGAGGTCTCAATGAAAACTGCCCCAGTGTGTTTCAGAAGGGTCTGTTGGGATGTCCAGCCTGTGGCAGCAGCTGCTGCAGGTCACTGACAGCCAGCAGTGCCAGCTGCTGGGACACAGGGCTCCAGCCATGGCTGTAGGGCTGGTGACAGAGTGGCCTAGCTCCATGGGTGTTTGTGGCTTGGCTGGAGGGCTGCCAGGGCCAGCAAAGTGCTCTGCCCAGGGCTGGCGAAGTGCTCTGCCCAGGGCTCACCCACTGCTCCGTCCAGGGGTCACCCACTGCTCTGCCCAGGGCTGGCCCCCTGTCGCCTGTCCTCCTGCACTGCTGGCCTGTGACTGAGGGGCAGCGGGGACAGGCACCCACTCCAGTGACCCCCCAGGCTCAGAGCTGCTTCCTGTGCTGCCCCATCACATCCAGGAGCAGGAAATCCAAAGGCTGTTCAAAGCCACGCTGAAATAACAACAGGTCAGGTTGTTACTGGAGAGAAAAACCAACCCAGCCCGAAGTTCTCAGAGTCATGAATCTTCCTCGAGCTCTGGCCATCCAGGCAAGGTGCAGGGATGACATCTGGCCAGGGCTCTCCCTGGCCTGTCCTAGCTCTGCTGCAGCAGCCCCTTGTGCCCTGTCCTGGATTTTGCTGTGTGTCCCCGGCCCTGCAGTGCCAGGGAAGCCCTCAGTCCACTGAGGCCTGAGTGCTGTGCCGAGGGCATTGTCCTGCCTGCTCTGCCACCCTTCCAGCTTCTGCCCTTGGCCTTCAGCCCTCTCTGCAGCTGGAGGTCCTGCACTGGCACCAGCAGCCAAAGGCAGTGTTATTTCCCCATCTTTGCCAAAAGGTGACTCGAGGGATGCCGGGGATGCCGAGCAAGTCAGAGTACGAACAGGTCGAGGTCAGGTGAGCGCCCGAGGCAGGCAGGGCTGTAAGGACAAATCCTGGCAGAGCAGCAGCTGCCGGTGAGAACTGCGTGCAGGAACGGAAAAATTAAGCAGATTTCCGTAAGTGCCAAGCCCGATTCTTAACTCCCGTGTGAGCACAAGGCGCACCGAGAGCCCGGGGCTCTGCTAGGAGGGATTTGTGTAACTCGCACCTAAACCGCAGATCACGTGGCGGCCCTTCCGCCCCGGGCTGGCGGAGCTCGGCAGCCCCAGGGCATGGCCCCGCGCTCGCCCTGAGCCCCCGGCCCGGCCCGGCCCGGCCATGGCCCTGCGGCGGCTCCTGCAGCACGGGCCCGGCGCCGAGCCGGCGCTGCCCGCGGACGGCGGCGGGATGCAGCAGCTGGCGGGCACGGTGGGGACGCTGCCCCGAGGGCGCAGGCAGGTACGGGCTGGGCACGGGCTCCGCACGGCTCCGGGCCCCAGCCGGGGCTCTCCTGGGCCGGGGCTGCGAGACAGAACCCCGGGACACCCTGGCCGGGAGATTCTGGCAGGGAGACCCTGGCGGGGAGACCCTGGCGGGGAGACCCTGGCGGGGAGACCCTGGCGGGGAGACCCTGGCCGGGAGACCCTGGCAGGGAGACTCTGGCCGGGACACCTTGGCCGGGAGACCCTGGCCGGGAGACCCTGGCCGGGAGACCCGGGCAGGGCTGCTGTGGGATGGCAGCGGAGTGCGGGCGGCTGGCGCGGTGCGGAGCTCTGGCAGCGCCGGGCGATGCTCGGGCTGTGAGGGCGGTGGCGGCTGGGCCCCGGCCCCGCTGGGCTCCTCTCCGGTCCCGGCCCTGCCGGGGGCCAGGAAGGGTTTGTGCTGTCTGAGGGCTGCTTTAGATGTGCTTGACCTCAGTCAGGTGTCCTGGCTGCCCTCAGCCTGCAGCGCCGACAGAAACGACTCCGTGCCATTTCCATGTGCGTTTGGGAGCATTTCTGTGCATTTGGGGCTGCCGGAGCTTCTCTTTCCCCCGGGGAGCACAGGGCAGCACAACTGGGCGGGATTCCCCCAGAACCGAGCTGCTGTGGCCAGAAATCCTCGGCCGAGCAGCTCCAGCTCTGGACTGTCTCTCTGACATGAAGGAACCTGAACAGAAAGTGTCTGCGGGACGGGACAATCTGAGCGTATAAGCAGAAAAATCGCCTGCCATGCCCGTGCGCTTACGGCTTTGCTTTGCTGGGCTGCAGGAGGACACCTCGGGGGCTTTGCTTTGCTGGGCTGCAGGAGGGCCCCTCGAAGGCTTTTTGCTTTGCTCGGCTGCAGGAGGACACCTCGCCTCCCTGCTCCGTGCGCTGGGGCAGGGGAAGGCAGAGGCGGCCGCGGGCGCTGCTGCCGGCTGTCCCCAGGGGCTGTCCCCAGGGGCTGGGACATGCCAGCCCCGGCTGTCACACGCTGTGCCGGTGGCGGGGCCAGGCTGAGGGGCACAGAGGCGGCCGTGGTGTGGCTGTGCCTGGCAAAGCCGAGTTACAGCACGCCAAGGTCACGCTGCAGGCGCCGTCCCCAGAGCGGGGCTCCCTGGCCCAGGTGTGGCCCTGCCATCAGCGCCCTGCTCTCCTCCCAGGGGGATTATAACTCGGCCTCTCTCTCCTCCCCTTGTCCCTCGACAAGTGAACGCACGTCCCTGAAGTCTCTGCGGCACCATTTTATCCTGCTGCAGCCCCAAACCCCAGCTGTATTGGCTACAAACATCTCACTGATAACGCAATTCTTTATTCACGGTTCACCTTCATGGGAAGAATCCACGTTTGACACTGACCTGGCCCTTCCCAGGAAAGAAACACAGGTGTCCCCAGCCTGGGGCAGGGCTCCTGGGTGCCTGTGCCTGGCTGGGAGATGCCGTGCAGACACTGCAGGGCTGCACCCCCTGTGCTGGGGCTGCTTTGTGCCTCTCCTGGCAGGGCTCCAGTTCATAAATGCCCACGGATTCTCAGAGGAAAGGGACAAAAGTGAGATGAACTCTTGGCACAACAGGGATGTGATTTGTGCTCTGAGCTCACCACCAGCATCTGACAGGAGGATTTGACCTCCAGGTGCAAGGTGCTGGTGGGACCAGCTGTTTTTAGCTCTTCTCTAAACTGCTGGTTTTATCCATGTGCCTCAAAGAGCCGCAAACCTCCCGACACCTTTCCTCTCCTCTTTCTGGTCACAGCTCACCTTAGCCAGATCCAGCTCCTCGGGTGACTCCTCCAAGCCACAGAGGTATGATTCTGTGATCCTGTGATCCTAGAGTCACTGTTCCTGGCTTATTCTGCATGAAATGTGTGTCCTGGGAATTGTGCCAGCCCAAGTGGGACCCGGGTCTGAGGCAGGGAGGGGTACCCAGCACCTGGGAGGTGCAGGCGCCACTGTGGGAAGGATGGAGTGATGTTCTTGGCATGGTGACACCCCATGGCATGGTGACACCCCATGCCTGGTGACATCCCATGGCATGGTGACACCCCATGGCATGGTGACACCCCACGGCGTGGTGACACCCCATGGCATGGTGACACCCCATGCCTGGTGACATCCCATGGCATGGTGACACCCCATGGTGTGGTGACACCCCACAGGCACAGGGAGGGATGGCATGGTGACACCCCATGGCATGGTGACACCCCACGCCTGGTGACACCGCACGGGCACAGGGAGGAGCACTGGGGACACACCACAGTTTTGGGTGGAAATGCAGGCCCCCAGAGAGCAGCACCCCACAAAGTTCACGTGGAACTCTGTGTGTTCCTCCTGCAGGCACTTTGTTGCTATATTGAAAGAAGATAGAGAGACGTTTGGGTTTGAAATCCAGGTAAGACTTAAATGACAAGTTGATTCATTAAAAACAAAGTGTGGTGCAGAGTCTGAAGTGTCATATCCTCAAAATCAGGTTAAGGCAGTTCAGAGCAGAGGAAGGTGTCTGTCAGAGCCCGTGAGATTGGAAGAGCTGACAGCACTCATACAAGACAGGGATGTTTCTCTGAGGATTTTTTCATAGTCAAGGTTACAGATGAGAATTTCTGTCCTTTTCACAAGTCAGAGTGGTAAATGTAGGAGAAATCCCATCCAAATCCAAATAAGAGACAATGACAGTGTGTTCTTACCTCCATAAGTGAATATTTTTGGGAGGATTTTATATGAGAATATTTTCAAATGAGAGCAATCAAAAAACTCTCTTAAAAATTACCTTAGACTACCCCCTTTAAGATGCCCAGAGAGATACTTACTGTTGAAGAGGATGTACAAGAGTGGTGTATTTTTCCATAAATACCTGCTAGCATGACTTTTGGGGCAGGAACTAAATCATGTAGGAAGAGATTTTGTTTGGTGTAGAAGTCAGTAAGTCACCAAGCAGGAAAACCAGAATGTTATGAGGAAGACTGCTAGTGGGAGATTTTATATTTATGGGTTTTTGTGAGAAAGGTGACTCCTAATCAGCAGCTCTGCTAAAATCCTGGCTACAGTAAAAAGTGATCCCAGGAATAAAGGGATGTAGTCTGCGAGCAGAGGGATCAGCCTGCCAGCAGCAGGGCACTTTCAAAGTGCTTTCCTCTCTCTGCACACAAAGGGAAAAAGTATTTTCTGTGAAATTAGTGTATTAGGAAAAGCTTAACTTTGCCCAATTTGGGTCCCTGACTAATGAGCAGGTCAGCGCTCAGCCCGTGAACAGAGGAGAGCTTTCAGAAGGGAGAATAATTGAGTCAATTATTGGGCTTTTGTGTAAATTGTCAGGGCAGATTTTCATTATATGTGGCATTCTGATTAAAAATAATTGTTCTTGGCACGTTTTCTTCCTGAACATACATTCAGCGTGAGCACTTCACAGAGAGTCCGGGCTGCAGAAAGGCAGCATCTGTCAGCTACTGAGGATGTTCAGGAGCTGCAGTTCCATCACTGTGAGATAAATTTAGGCCAAGCAGAATAAGATGATGTGAAACTTTAGGTCTACATCCGCAGGGAGCCCATGCTTCACTTGTCACTCTTGGTTTCAGCACAAGTTTTACTGCTAGTCCAAAGGCTGGAATCACTGCCCTGGGGGGACTTGGCCACATGAGCTCTGACCATTCCCGGCCTCCATCCCTTTGTTCCACAATGGCTGAGACATTTGGGAATCCAGTGTGAGCTCTCTCCGGGTTAGAAGTGGCAGCCGCAGGTTTCCAGGAAACAGATCTGGTATTTGCATGCCACCAGAAAATGTTTCCTGCTGCCGCAGGATCCGGACAGGCTGTGGCACCGGGTTTTGCATTTTTCTGAATTCATGTCAGTGCCCATAACCACACGAGGGATTTAGAGTAATTGGAGTTACTTAATGTTTAGTTAAATGTGTGAATCAAGAATAAAAAGCACTTTGAGGAGTGTGGGGATGTGTGCAGATGACAAGTTTCGGAGGCTAAAAGAGCAAAAGTGAGTTTAAATCTTCTGTCTTTTCAGTTCCCATGCAAACTGAGCTGTCTGATAGCAGCAGCTGACCCCATACAGCATTCCCCATGAATAGGATTCAATCCCTTGAAAAGCCCCAGTCCCATTCCTGCCATGTTCCCCTGGGAACATGAGACATCTTTCCAGAATGCCATTCCCACCCTGCTGACATACTCTTGCTTGAAGTTAATTTTTAACTTCAATTAATTAGCTTAATTTTTTTTAATTCAGAGGTTTTTAATACTGAGTAACCAGCTTGCTCTAAAACTAGGTTTTTTTCCCCTCAAACCCAGCACACAGGCACCTGTCAGGTGTCTATTATTTTCTGCTGTACAAATGCATTTTTAATTGTTGGCTTATAGCATTTTGATCTCACATGCATGTAATGTACTATGCTCAACACAGCCTTCTCATTGAAAAAGCACTAAATTTTATATGGCTTTCATGGCTCCAGGATTGGTGACTCTGTCCCTTCGGTGTTAACAGACTATTAGGTTTCCACACCAAAATGATTTTTCCCTGGAGGTGTGCACTTGTGTCTGCAGAATCCAAGAGGAAAGCCCTGCCCATCTCTCCGGCCTCCAGACTGGTAACTATCCATGGGTTTTCCTGCCGTGGGAGGCCTGACCCTCCCTTCTGCCTGTTGCCGTTCCCCTGGAGCAGGTGGAAGGTGTGCCCAGGCTGCTGAAGCTCACTCTGTGTCCCTCTGACAGGTGACATCCTCAGCAGCATCAACGGCGTGAACATCGAGGGGTTTGGTCACAAGCAGATAGTGGACTTGATAAAGTCTTCAGGGAACTATTTGAGGTGGGTGTCTCTCCTTCAGACGGGGTTTGGCCTGATATCCTCTCCCACTGAGGGCAGGATCCTGCAGCCCCACAGCCCTGCACTGCCCAAGAGGCAGAAATCCCGAGGGCTGGGCTGGGGAGAGCCTCTGTGCTCCAGGGCCAGCATCACCTGTTCCCACAGGTTGGAGACCGTCAATGGGGCCTTGTTCCTCAGGAAAATGGAGCTGGAGACCAAACTGCAGGCTCTCAAGGTAATATGATTAATCAGTTGTTCCCTTGGTGGCTGCTGTGGGTTCACTGCTCATGGGGCAGGAGGTGTCTGTGGGACAGAGGGTCCTGGCAAAGGCTGCCACCCGTGGGTTCCCTGCTGTCAGCACTCCCAGCACCCCCAGCCACTCCAGCCCTGGTCTCTCTAATATTATTTTTTGGAAACCTGGACTAGAGAAGAAATGCTGTCACAGTCCCAGGACTGCCCAGGTGAGCTTAGGCAGGTCAGTTTGGGTGTAGGAGTGTCCAGCTGCACCGAGTTCATTGGAGTGGTGGGGAGGTGTCTCTTGTGGCTGTCCCCAGACAAAGCCTCACCCCTTTGGTACTTTTAATCCACTCTGCAGTGGTTTATTTTGCCCCAAGCGCTGGCCTGCAGCAGAGGGAAGAAAGGTTGCTGGGTGTTGGGTGGCCCGTGGCCCTGGGGGCTGTCAGGATGTGCAGGTGGTGTGTCCCCAGCGCAGGCAGGGATGGTGGCTGTGCCAGTCCCACACCCGGGAGGAGGAGTGGGGTGCCTGGTCGTGGCAGGAGAGAGCTGGCATTGCCACAGCCGGGTGAAGGTGGGGACTGTGCCCTCCAGGCTGCAGACTCTCCAGGCTGCAGGCTCTCCAGGCTGCAGGCTCTCCAGGCTGCAGGCTCTCCAGGTTTCAGGCTGCTCCTTTCCCAAACTGGATGTGCCCAGCGCTTTGGCCAGAGCACCCTCTGACATGAGCAGGCTCGTGTTTTCTGGAAGAAATTTGCTAAACTCTGGGAAAATTGTCTGAGTGAAAGTGGGACACACGAGTGTTTCCTGTTGGTGACCGGCGCTTCTAGAGGCTGTTTCTTCACCAGTGCTCTGTGTTTCCCCGGAGTGACAGAGCCCTTCCGTGTCCCCACAGCAGGCGCTGCACCAGCGGTGGGGGGAGCTGCGGGCGCTGCTGGCCCGGGAGCGGCGGCTGCTGCACGGTACGTGTGGGGCCCCGGTGGCCCCAAAGTGCGCTGCTGCCATCCCGCTGCCCCTGGCTGCCTTCCCCTCCTGACCAAGGCGAGGGGCTGCGCCTGGGAACGCCTTTGTCCCGAGGGTAATGAACCCGGCTGCCGCCTGCCCAGTGCACACCCAGGGATCTGCTGGCACATGAGTTTATGCGGGTGCTGAATTATTTTCCCATCTTTATTTTGGGCTTGCCGGGGAAGAGGCTGGGTTGGGACCTTGATGGGCAGCCCAGGGAGCACCTCAGAGCCAGGAGCAGCTGCCCGTGCGGGCAGGGGCCGCTCCCCGTGCCAAGAGGCGCTGCGTGGGCATGGCACTGCCGCGGCACGGGCGTCCCGCTCTCCGCACGGGCGGTGCTGACCAGCGCTGCTCTCTGCCTCCTGCTTGCAGGGGACGTGAACGACAACGCCGTGCCGGAGCTGGAGGAGGCCGGCCCGCAGGGCGGCTGCAGCTCTCCGGGAGCCTTCAGGGCAGCCAAGCCGCGCTTCTCCAGCGAGAGCAGCTCCCGCAGCCGGCTCAGCTCCATCACCGTGGGCAGCGAGGACAGCTTCTACCAGGGCGGCGCCTTCGAGGACTCGGCTGCGGAGAGCCTGAGCCGCCAGTCCAGCACGGATGATGACTGTGTGTTCCCCAGGGACGGCGAGGGGGCCGCGGGCAGGAGCTCCCTGCGCAGGCACCGCAGCATCAGCGTGGCCAGCAGCGGCTCCATGTCCCCGCTCTGGGAGAGCAGCGCCTACTCCAGCAGCTTCGGCACCCTCCCGCGGAAGAGCCGCAGAGGCAGCGTTCGGAAGCACCTTTTGAGACTCATTCCAGGCTTTCACCGGGCAGTAGAAGAGGAAGAAAGCCGCGTGTGATGTCACACGTGTCACCCTCGATGTCACCGCTCTGCGCGTGGGCCTGAGGCTGCCCTCTCTGGGGCGCGCCGTGGTGGCACCGCAGGGCACTCCCCCAGACGGCAGCAATGATGAGACTCACACAGCTCTGGGGCTTTAATCATTTTCATTTTTAATCAGAGCACGCTGAGGACCTCTTCATTAACGTGAAAAATGAGTGACTCCAAAATGTGAAGAACCTTTGCAGAACTTCCTCGGCGAACTTTAGTGTTAATAACAGTTTTTAATTGAATGCGAAATTGATAGCTATTTATTTCCTGTTACCGGAGTCTGTGTCTTCCAAAGGTCTTTAATAAATGAGTGCTTCTAGTAAAACCAGTTGCAGAGTGCCGTTGGGAAGAGGATGGAGCCTGGAGCTTGTGGCAGAGACCCTGGGCAGGGGTGTTCTGCAGTGGCAGGTTGGCATCGTGGCAGCAGTTATACAAACTGTCTGATAACCCAGGACTGGTTTGATCTGACCAGCTGCAGTCTCTGCCAGGTGTTGATATTCCACGTCTTGCCAGGCTGTCTCATTCCAGGGGCCTTGGAGGGGAAAGGACCCTCCTGAGCATGCACAGGCCCCCAGGCTCTCCTGCAGTGCTGGGGGGACAGTGATGTCTGTGACACTGCCCAGAGCAGCTCTGTGTGTCCCACTGCTCTGACCTCTCTGAGGCAAGAGAGAGGAAAGGCAGAGGGTTGTCCCAGCAGGTTGGTGACATTCAGGGACACTCCTGCAGGGCTGTGCTGGGGACCCTGTCCACCAGTGGCCCGAGCTGCCCCTCGGTCCTGTGTTCCCACTGCTCTCAGCACTCCACAGCTGCTCACATTTCTCCAGGAGCAGAGGCTTCAGGCTGTAAGGATCACACGAGAGCATGTGTGAAGTGGGGCTTAATAACCATGGGCACAGATGTGAAGAAAAAGAGAGATTTTTCTCTCCCTCTCAGTAAATAGAAACAAGCTGTTTGTTCAGCCTGAGCAGCCTAATGATGTTTTTCAAATACAATTGGAAGCATTTTAAATATAATTCAAAGACCCTGTGTGACTCATTCTCCTGTTTCCCGGGCAGCCTGTGCAGTTGTGCCCTCGGGTACTGCTGTGCCAGGCTTCTCTGGGCTTCTCACAGACCACAGGCTAAATCCAATAGCTCCCCTCCGAGATGAGCTCCAAACAAAACAATCTGTTCCCAAAACTTCTCGAATTCATGAGCACTGCTAAGACAGAAGAGTCGGTACTGGCCCCTGTAATTTCTGTGGAAAGGATTAAGTAGCTGGAAATATGGCACATCTCTGGGAAAGCTGGGGGACACTCAGGGGACCTGGAGAGAAGTCAGGGGAGCTGGAGGAGGATCAGGGGAGCTGGAGGGTGATCAGGGGAGCTGGAGGAGGATCAGGGGAGCTGGAGGACAATCAGGGGAGCTGGAGGGTGATCAGGGGAGCTGGAGGGTGATCAGGGGAGCTGGAGGACAATCAGGGGAGCTGGAGGATGATCAGGGCAGCTGGAGGGTGATCAGGGGAGCTGGAGGGTGATCAGGGCAGCTGGAGGGTGATCAGGGCAGCTGGAAGACATCAGGGGAGCTGGAGGGTGATCAGGGCAGCTGGAGGGTGATCAGGGGAGCTGGAGGATGATCAGCGGAGCTGGAGGGTGATCAGGGGAGCTGGAGGACAGTCATGAGAGGAGCTCACATGGTTTGTACATGGAGGTGATGTCCTGTCCGTGCTGCTGCACCGAGTGCCTGCAGTTCAGCCTGGGAGCCCCTCTGCTGTGGGTCCAGTCCCTGTGCTGGAGGAGGTTCTGCTGCAACACGCATGTGGAGTTTAAGCTCATCTCCAGTCCAGGCTGGGGCATTTCAGGTGCTGCTCTGGCCTCTGGAGCTTGTCACTAGGCACCAAGGTTTTTGCCCATGATTTTCTGTCTCAAAATAGAGTTCTACTTTTCGTTGCCAGTAGCACCAGCTGAAAGGAGAAAATAAATCAGAGATTGATTCTATCTGGCAAAACGTTGAGTTAAAGGCAGATGTTGGGCTGTCCAAAAGCAACCGGGGACAGAAAAACCAGAACATCTGGTGAGAGTTGTTGTAGTGCCCAAAAGGAATGGACAGCTCCAGCACTGAGAAAGGGACCCTAAATCATTGCAGCTTTACAGTCCAAAGATGTGATTCCTTTTGGTAGGAAAGGTTAATTCACCACAGTCTGGGATACAGGCACTTAACAGTGAGTGCGGAAAGGCTGGAGGAGCCTGAACACCCACAGACTCCAGCAGAGTGAACAAGTGATGCCCTCCCAGCAGGGTGGGAGCACACTTCGGGTGCTGTGAGATGACAGCAGGACACGTTCTCAGCCACCATCACAAACAGGATGTGGGTGACAAGCACTGAGCTCTGCTGGGCCCCAGCCTGTGGGGGAGGAAGGAGCTCACAGCCCAGCCAAAGTGCTCAGAAAGAAAACAACTGCAACAGCTTTTTAAAATGGCATTTCTCCTTGCAGAGAGCACTTTGGGTGGATCCTGCTCTGCCTCCCGGGAGCGGGGCAGGAGGAGGGTGGGTGCACAGGCAGCATGGGCCAGTGACACCATGGGGCTGGGGTTTGGCTCCGTGTGCTCTGGCCCTCTGGCAGCAGAGGTGTTCTCACTGATTCACTGATCACAGGGGTGTTGGAGGGATTGGAGAGCTGCCAACAGCCAATGGAACCTTTTCTCTGCTTGTCCCCCAGGGCCTGAGGGGGTCACACAAGTTTGCTGCAGAGGAAAGTGCAGCTGGTCCTTGATGAATGCAACTGGACTTTAAACTGAACATTTAAATTAATTTGATGAACCTTTTAAAGGGATTTAACAGCTTGGCTGAGTGTTGCTCACTGCCCTGACCCTCCCACCAGGTCCTGAGTGCCATCCTGCCCACACCAGGGGTGGTGCTGCCCCTCAGTCCCATCCTGCCCACACCAGGGGTGCTGGTGCTGCTCTCGGTCCCATCCTGCCCACACCAGGGGTGCTGGTGCTGCCCCTCGGGTCCCATCCTGCCCACACCAGAGGTGCTGGTGCTGCTCTCGGTCCCATCCTGCCCACACCTGGGGTGCTGGTGCTGCCCCTCGGGTCCCATCCTGCCCACACCAGGGGTGCTGGTGCTGCCCCTCGGGTCCCATCCTGCCCACACCAGGGATGGTGCTGCCCCTCAGTCCCATCCTGCCCACACCAGGGATGGTGCTGCCCCTCGGGTCCCATCCTGCCCACACCAGGGATGGTGCTGCCCCTCAGTCCCATCCTGCTCACACCAGGGGTGCTGGTGCTGTCCCTCAGTCCCATCCTGCCCACACCAGGGGTGCTGGTGCTGCCCCTCAGTCCCATCCTGCCCACACCAGGGGTGCTGGTTCTGCTCTCGGTCCCATCCTGCCCACACCTGGGGTGCTGGTGCTGCTCTCGGTCCCATCCTGCCCACACCTGGGATGGTGCTGCCCCTCAGTCCCATCCTGCCCACACCAGGGGTGCTGGTGCTGCCCCTCGGGTCCCATCCTGCCCACACCTGGGATGGTGCTGCCCCTCAGTCCCATCCTGCCCACACCAGGGGTGCTGGTGCTGCCCCTCGGGTCCCATCCTGCCCACACCAGGGGTGCTGGTGCTGCTCTCGGTCCCATCCTGCCCACACCAGGGGTGCTGGTGCTGCCCCTCGGGTCCCATCCTGCCCACACCAGGGGTGCTGGTGCTGCTCTCGGTCCCATCCTGCCCACACCAGGGGTGCTGGCGCTGCTCTCGGTCCCATCCTGCCCACACCAGGGGTGCTGGTGCTGCTCTCGGTCCCATCCTGCCCACACCAGAGGTGCTGGTGCTGCTCTCGGTCCCATCCTGCCCACACCAGGGGTGCTGGTGCTGCTCTCGGTCCCATCCTGCCCACACCTGGGGTGCTGGTGCTGCCCCTCGGGTCCCATCCTGCCCACACCAGGGGTGCTGGTGCTGCCCCTCAGTCCCATCCTGCCCACACCAGGGATGGTGCTGCTCTCAGTCCCATCCTGCACACACCAGGGGTGCTGGTTCTGCTCCTCAGTCCCATCCTGCCCACACCAGGGATGGTGCTGCCCCTCAGTCCCATCCTGCCCACACCAGGGATGGTGCTGCCCCTCAGTCCCATCCTGCCCACACCAGGGATGGTGCTGCCCCTCAGTCCCATCCTGCCCGCACCAGGGGTGCTGGCGCTGCTCTCGGTCCCATCCTGCCCACACCAGGGGTGCTGGTTCTGCTCCTCAGTCCCATCCTGCCCGCACCAGGGGTGCTGGTGCTGCTCCCCCCGCTGCCCTGCCGGGCCGGTGCCCGCAGTCACACCCAGCACTTCCTTTCCCAGCCGCTCCCCGCCCAGCCGCTGCTCTGGCCCCGCTCAGGGCTCGGAGCAGAAGATGGCACACGGGGTTGTGGAGCAGCCGGGTCTGGTCTGCCAGCGCCTCAGGGCAAAGGGCACTCGCACTTTACCCGCGGGCAGAGCCGGCAGTGAGCCCGGTGCTCCTGTCAGGGACCAGCTGCTGACAGTGGTGCCACATCCAGCTGCGGCTGTGCCACGCCACACTGGACAGAACAAAGCTCTTTCATTTTTAAAAGCTTGAAGAGGCAGAAATGCAGCCCCTGGGGTTTGTGCAGGAGGGATGTTCCCCTGCCCCTGAGAGGTGGTTTTGCCCAGCTGTTTACAAACAGCCGCCTGCAGCGGGAAGAACTCACAGCTGCCTTTTCTTGCTGCAGTCCTGCCCAAATGGTTCTGTGATAGCAGAACTCCAGTCACCAGACCGTGCTGGGTGCTCAGCCTCTCCTCCTGAGGGCACCAACCCCTGTGCCTTGTCAGCTCACGTTCAAACCTTATCACTCACTTTTCTTGGACAAAGTTTTCCAGCAAAGGATGGGTTTTGTAAATCAATCACACCAAACCCATTTTAAAACAATAATGAAAACTTGTTCATTTAAAGGCACAAACTCAGGAGATGAATAGAAGTAGTGCAAAGTCTTTGGGTCCATTTCTAATCAGAGGCTGAACTCGACAAGAGGATTTCCAAACCCTAAAGCCCAAAGATACCAGAAATGTTGTATTGTGCAAACACAGAGTGTCATTCACAGCAGGAGATTACACTGTTATGTAAACCTGGCTTTGGGTACCGGGGTTGAGTTGAGTTCAGTTGTGGTCAGAAATGCCCCAGTGCTGCTCGGGTGATTCTCCAGCTCCCCTCTGCAAAGCGCTCCCCTCTCAATCCTGCCAGCCTGAGGTCTGACTGGGACTTACTGAGAGAATCATGGAAAGTCTTGGGTTGGAAGGGACATTAAAGCTCTCCCTGTTCCAGCCCTGCCATGGGCAGGGACACCTCCCACTATCCCAGGGTGTCCAAGCCCCATCCAACCTGGCCTGGGGCACCTCCAGGGTTCCAGGGGCAGCCATGGCCCCTCTGGGCAGTGCTGGCTGTCCAGGGAGCGTGGCCAGGTGTGGGTGGGTAGCGTGACCCCATGCCTTCTGTGGGGCCTGTGCCCATCCCACTGCTGGGGCTGCTCCTCAGAGGGCAAAATACGTCCATTGTGCCCCAGGGCATGGCCAAGTTCATCCATGGTGAGGTTCATCCATGGTGTGCTTCATCCACAGTGAGGAACATCAGTGCGAGGTTCATCCCACAGCAAGGTTCATCCACGGTGAGGTTCATCCATGGCAAGGTTCATACAGTGAGGTTCATCCACAGCGAGGTTCATCCATGGTGAGGTTCATCCATGGTGAGGTTCATCCATGGTGAGATTGATCCACACAAGGTTCATCCATGGTGAGGTTCATCCACAGCCAAGTTCACCCACATGAGGTTCACCCACTGTGAAGTTCATCCACAGGAGGTTCATCCATGTGAGTCCCATCCATGCAAGGCTCATCCACGCAAGGTTCATCCATGGCGAGGTTTACCCACGCAAGGTTCATCCATGTGAGGTTCACCCACAGCCAGGTTCACCCACGCGAGTTCCATCCACGGCGAGTTTCCCCGGTGCAAACCCGATGGGGAATGTTAAGCGGGTTAGGTGGCAGGCTCTGGGGAAGGTGGTCACCCTGCGGGGATTAGGGGTCAGAACAACGGCGGTCCCTGTGACCAGCGGGGACACAAAGAGCCATTGTGCCCGGAGCACAAACTCCTGTTTATTCCCCGGGGCTGACATGCCCACGGCCCCGCTCTCCGGGCCAGCACAAAAGCTTCCTTGCTTCAGATTGTTTGTTTATGTAAATTATAATGGTGTGTTTAATTATGCAACGGGCAGAGCCGGGGCCACAGGGGAGGTGCTGACGGGGCTGGCAAGGCCCAGGCACAGCGGATGGTGTGGCCACGGGCTCGGCACAGGAGACGCGCCAGGGCCACTCGCAGGGGACCAGACCCCGGGGCGAAGGGGTGAGGAGCAGCTCCCCACCCCGGGGCACGGCAGGGCCATCAGCATGACAGAAGAAGGCCCCGCAGGTGCCACCATGCCGGCGTGCAACGGGAGCGTTCCCCTGGAGGACGGCCCGCTCCAGCTCATCGGCGGCATCGGAGAAATCGCAAAATCCCTCGGGACGGTCCCGTATGTGAATGCAGAAACGAGCCCTGACACTTCACCTGCAAAGGAGCATCCGGAGGAAACCAGAAATTCGTTGGCAGAGGACATCGCTCCTGAGAATTTTGCTGCAGAGAAGCGGTGCCAAGGTATGGAACGGGGCTGCCTGTCTCTAAGTGTTGGGAGAGAAAAGTTCTGTTTTATCTATAGCCTAAAGAATTATGGATGGGCAGTGTGTGAGTCAAAATCCCTAATCCGTGGTAGCTGTAACAGTGATCTGGACTATTTCAGAATCTGGGACACATTTGAGGGATGCAATGAAAAGCTCATAATAAAGAAATGAGCAATTCTAAATCTGCCCTGAAAATCTGCCCACTGCAGCCATTAAAACCTGACTGTCATCACTAATTGCTCCATCAGCCCATGTCTTGTGCTTTGTGTTTTCCAAAGAAAAGCGAGAGGAGAACGTTGGGACACTCCCACAGGGACCAGCGGATATCCAGGACACAGGGACCAGAGGCCAGGGATCAGGGGAAGGTAATGCCAACTGCCCTCTGATGTGGGCTTTCCCTGACGTGGGCAAAGAGACTAGGGATGCAGGTGGCTGTTATTTTTTTAAATTGGGTCAGACCCTTCTATTCCGGAGAGCAGTGACTGGTTTCTCGCCTGTGAGTTGCTGCACCTTAGAAATCACAGCTGATATCTTCCTTCCAGAGGTTTCACGCATCTCATTGACCATGGGGTATTCCAGCTCTGTGGGGTTTTTAGCCAGGAGGTCCCCAGCAGTTTCAGGAGGTTGGGGGATGCTGTTTCTGCTCCATGCTCAGAGGAGACCCTCGTGAGGCTGCCGAGGGTTTTTTCCTGCCTGATTCACCAAGTGCTGAATGCCCCAATGCCAAAGTATCCACATAAAACTGTTCTCCTGAACACCTGCTCCTGGGTCCTGCTCTGCTCCTTTCTGTGGGAAAATGGTGGGAAGGAGCAGGACAGGAGCCAAGGCTGGAGCCTCAGCCACCTCCTGTGGTGAGCAGCGGGGTCAGTGCCCGTGCTGGTCCTGAGTTAAAAATGTACTGAGTGTTCACAGAAATGAACATGTTTAATTGACTGTACAAACTGCAGCCACTTCTCCAAAAGGAGGCCAGGTTATTTCATGGTGTGTTACTAGAGGAGAACAGCCACGCCTGTCCAAGGGGGGCTCCAGGCATTATTCCTCTCCTCATCTCCCACCACAGGCTCCTCTCGTCCCGTTGGCTTTGGCAGTGGTGGGACGAGGCTGGCTGGACCAGGAGCTGCTGGTGATGCTCTGCCCTGAGCTTTGAAATGGGCTCTAAATGAGCCACGGGCTGTGCCCTGCAAGCAAAACCTGCTTCCATTAACAAAAGAGAAAATATCCGAACATTTGTCATGGGCAAATGAATATTTCATAGCAACTGCCCAGGCTGTGAGGAGGTGAATAGTGGTGGAGGCTTTCCCACTTAGAGCAGACATCCATATTCCAGCTGTGCTGCTTTAGGAGCACACAATAAAACCTATTAAAGGATCTCTTATGGCCCCCCTGCACCCGCCCTGCAACCACAGCACTTTATCTCGAAATTGCAGGCAGCTTTTTAGTACCCAACCAATTTAGTCTAATTAATACTCTGGACCCCACAGGCAAAACCTTGAATAGACCATTTGTTGCGACAGTAAAGCATCATTAACTGCAGAGACGTGCCAAGCAGGGCAAATGGGAGATGGCCACCGCAGCCAGGGTGGCCTCTGCTGTGGGAGGGACACGTCCTGTCAGGGCACAGCCTGGCCCCCTCCCTTCCCTTCCCTTCCCTTCCCTTCCCTTCCCTTCCCTTCCCTTCCCTTCCCTTCCCTTCCCTTCCCTTCCCTTCCCTTCCCTTCCCTTCCCTTCCCTTCCCTTCCCTTCCCTTCCCTTCCCTTCCCTTCCCTTCCCTTCCCTTCCCTTCCCTTCCCTTCCCTTCCCTTCCCTTCCCTTCCCTTCCCTTCCCTTCCCTTCCCTTCCCTTCCCTTCCCTTCCCTTCCCTTCCCTTCCCTTCCCTTCCCTTCCCTTCCCTTCCCTTCCCTTCCCTTCCCTTCCCTTCCCTTCCCTTCCCTTCCCTTCCCTTCCCTTCCCTTCCCTTCCCTTCCCTTCCCTTCCCTTCCCTTCCCTTCCCTTCCCTTCCCTTCCCTTCCCTCTTCTGTAGAAGGGACAAGGGACGGATTTAGGGAGTCTCCCCACGGTGTCCCCGGGCAGTCCCGGTGTTGGGGTCGGGTCTGGCCGTCCGAGGCTCCCCGTGTCCTCCCGGGCATGGCCACTTTGGGGGCAGGGGTTCCCCGCCTCAGCCCCCGTGTCCCCCGTGTCCCCGGTGTCGCGCAGGGCCGGGTGGCAGCGCGGGGACAGTCACGGCGGCCACCCCCGGCAGCGAGGTGACCCTGGCAGGCAGCGCCCAGCCCAGAGGGAACGCGGCCCGGGAGGCGGAGGAGGAGGCGGAAGAGGAGGAGGAGGAGGACACGGAGGAGGATGAAGTGCAGGTGATTGAACTGAAGAAGGAGAACAGCGAGGAGTGTCGCCTGCAGCCGCGGGAGAGCGGCCAGCAGCCACCGGCCCCGGCCAGCCCCACCGGCAGCTCCCCGCTGGAGAAAGCGGGGCAGCAGCCCGGCCTGGGGAAAAAGAACGACATCTCCAGACACAGCTACTCCAGATACAACACAATCTCCTACCGGAGGATCCGTAAAGGAAACACCAAACAGCGGATCGACGAGTTTGAGTCCATGATGCACTTATGAACTGAGCGGGGAGCGCCTAACGCAGAGCGTGGGCTCCAGCCTTGGCTTCGCTCCCTTCCCCCAAAACGTGGCTGCTCACACCACACAGGTCACTGCTTTTCTTCTTTTTGTACATGATTTATAATACACGGTGAAAATTTAACATCTTGGCTTTGACAGGGGCGGAGGCATCCATAGCGCAGGAAAATAAATAATCAGTTTGCTAAATACACACCCGCTGGATTTTAAGGTTATCCTCTTATTTTCTCTACCTTTGTAACCGTGTTGAGGCCACGGCACCTCCGTGCCTGTGCCTGTGTGCACAGTGAGCCTGGCCACTGCCAGGAGCAGCTGTTGTCCCAATGCCACCAGGTGAGACTCTCTGAGGTGCCCTCTCGATTTTCATCCTAAGTTTAGATGCAAAATTTTAAAAATTATTTTGTCAAAACCAGCTGAGTTTTAATCCGTTATTTTTGTCTCACCTGGATGTTACCCTTCTCCATTTTGAAAGATCTTTGTGTAACCACCATGCAGTAGTGGCAGTCTTTTTAAACTGTTTTACAGTCAGATTTGTCTGGAGTTGGGACTTAGCTTTGCACTTATCATCCTGGAAAACATCTGGGAAAGCTGAGAACAGCTGGCAAGGGAGAGGAGGTAAGGATGGAGTTATACAGTGGCCTCCTGCAGCCATAAGTGCCTTTTGAAGGATTAATTTTACATCTCCAGCAGCACTGAATATGGCTTTGACTTTTCTTGTTCCACATAAAGGCAATTATTTATTGGCACCGTGGAAATAATGCAGGGCAATTCTGCATTGTGCCAGCAGACACAGCCCTCATTGTGCCATTCACACTTGTTTGTTTGCTCCTTGGCCTGGGGAAGTTCTGAGCTTTGCTTGTACCAACTTATACTGCGGGTCTGTTCCCTCTGGCAGCTGCCCTGGGGGTGGCACGTCCCTCTTGAGGACGGTGTCGCAGCCAGGGCCACCCTGGGCAGGGCTGGGAGCAGCCTGGGGCAGGGGAAGGTGTCCCTTCGACAGGAGAGGAGCTTTAAGGTCCCTTCTAACACAAACCGAGATTCTACCCCAAACCTCTCAGGTTCTGCCAGTCTTTGTGAGCATCCTCAGAGCTTTCGGAGGGAAAGGCTCCCCAAGTCTTTTACAAATCTTGGGCTCGCGTTTCCCCCTCCTTGCCGAGCAGCGCTGGCTCAGCTGAGACCCGCAGCGCCCTCTCCTGCTTTCCTGGGTGGGAAAGGGAACAGATCAAAGTGCTGGGCTGCTCGAGGGGCAGAGAGCCCTTCTCCTCTTCCTGGGGAGCCCTCCTCCCCTGCCTGGCTCTGCGGGGGCTGTGCTGTGAGCAGCAGCGGCTTCACAGGCAGTGAAGGGGCAGCGGCGAGCTGCTGGAGCTCTGGCCACGGCCCTGCAGCTGCTGGAGCTCTGGCCATGGCCCTGGAGGTGCTGGAGCTCTGGCCATGGCCCTGGAGGTGCTGGAGCTCTGGCCATGGCCCTGCAGCTGCTGGAGCTCTGGCCATGGCCCTGGAGGTGCTGGAGCTCTGGCCATGGCCCTGGAGGTGCTGGAGCTCTGGCCATGGCCCTGCAGCTGCTGGAGCTCTGGCCATGGCCCTGGAGGTGCTGGAGCTCTGGCCATGGCCCTGCAGCTGCTGGAGCTCTGGCCATGGCCCTGGAGGTGCTGGAGCTCTGGCCATGGCCGGGCAGGGCCAAGGGACACGCCGAGATGTGGCCCTTGGAGCAGAGGCACTTCAGGCGGATGCTGACCAGGGCACGGCCAGCACAGCCCGAAAACCCTTTTCCTCCGTTTGTGCCGTGCCGGGTGAGGCCGGTGGCAGGTGAGTAAGAGGCGGAGCCTTGTGCAGAGTGTTGGTGACAGTTGTCACCACACCTGCAGCAGCTGTGGCTGCAGCGACCGGCTCAGGTATTGCCCTTCCCTACGCCGAGCGAGGAGCCGACAGGGCCAGAAATCAGGGGAATGGTGCTTTGAAGGCTCCTCCTGGGGTGATGGTTCACGGCTCATCCCGGCAGGAACTCGGGAGGAGGCTCTAGAGAGGGTCCACGTTGGTCAGATTTAACACACTGTGCTCGGAGCAAGCAGCTTCATCTATTACTATTTATTCCTTTTTTATTTTTTTTAAATTTGTTTTTAACCAATTTAGCACCGGGGACATCATGGCCCGCTGTCCCCAGCCCACACACGGGCTTTGCCATCCCCGGTGCCTTGTCCCCGAGCCGCTGCTCCCGGAGCCGCCGCCCGGGGTGCGGAGCCCGGCCCGGGGTCCGTGCGGGGCCGCGCCTGCCGGAGAAATGCTCTCCTTTCTGGAAGACTGCGCTGACTGCTGCCGTCGGAATGTTCTCGGCACCGAGCAGCAGCAGGGCCCCAGCTCAGTGCCAGCAGCCCCCAGGCGCCCTCGGGTCTCTGAGCAAAGATCCGACAGGGAAGTGAGCATTTACACGAGCGGGGCAGCGGCGTGAGAGTGACAGGGCTGCCGATGGGATGTGACCGTGACATATGACTGCCTGGTGCCTGCTCGGTGACAAGTGATTGAATGTCAGCAAACAGAATTTGATGAAATCCATGCTCCTGATACGAGCTGACTGCCCAAACAACGTCCGTGTCATTTTTTCTGATGGTGACTGCGGGCTAGCTGCGCTGAAGGAGGGAGAGAAAATCAGGAAGACAGTTGGAATAGGAGTCAACTGGGAAAATCTGCTGGGCCAGTCAGTGTTTTGGCAGACTGAGCCTGTCAGAGGCTGTCAGCACTGAGGCACCACGTCAGAGGCAGCACTATGCCGGGCCTGCTGCACACCCAGACGAGGGGCAGGGGCTGAGGCAGGGCTGGGGCTCTGCTCACCGGGGAGCACTGAGCGCCGTGCTCAGCCCACGGACACCAGGCTTGGGCTGGAACAGCCCCTCAGCTCAGCACAGGCCCCCCAGCACAGCACTGTCCCCCACTGCAACCCCACAGGGTACAGGGAGCAGCACCCCACAGCAGGAATTCCCAAAGGGAGCAGGGATGGAAACCCTGCCTGCTGTTCTCTGCTCTGGGTCTCACAACCTTGGCACACAGAATCTGTTCTGCCATCGGTGACCGGTGACGCGTTTTGGGGATGAAGAACTTCACAGTTCAGGGAGCACTCGCCCGTGGCAGTGAGTCAGAGGGAGTTTGGTGTGCAGAGCCTGGCTGTGCCTGCAGCCTGGGCTGAGGGAGCAGCAGCGCTCCTGCAGAGCCCCCGGAAAGCCACAGGGGCTCCAGGACATGGCTGGGGTCCTGGCACCCCAGGGTGGGACAGCCTGGCTGCCCGGGGATGAGGAGCTTCCAGGCTGGCCCCTGGAGCGTGCCCCTGGCAAGAAGCAGGATAAACCTCTGGTTCCCTGCTCCAGCAGCTCCTGTCCCCAGCAAACAAAGCAAGGCACGTGTGTCCCAGCTGTCCTGGCACAGGGAGGGACTGCTCCAGGCCTCTCCCACAGCCCCCGGGTGGGGCTGACCCACATCCACCTCCCACTAATAAAATGTGGGCTTTGCTGTGCAATTGACTCCTCACAGAGCCCTGATCCTCACCTGTCACACAACAGGTCCCACAGGGAGGGATCCTGCCGCCAGATCCAGTCTGGCCATGGTGCTGGATTTTTTTGATGCATTGGTCAACAAATTTCCAGTTTCTGTGGAGGAATTAGCAGCCCAATTTGCTGCTTACAGACTTGTAGGGCCCTGGAAGTATTTCTGTAGGTTGTGCTGCTGTCGGGGGAAACTGAGGGATGTTTGCTTACAGTAGGATGGGGACTTCAAAAAATATTTCCATTTAATAACAGAGAAAACGAGTTTTTTCCCCAAGTCTCGTATGACGAGGGAAAACGATGCTGATCTGCTCAGGCACTGTCACACGAGACACGCTGCTTTCAGAGTTTGGGTCCCGCAGTGTGCTGGTATCAAATCACAGATGTCAGTTGTCCCTGGGAAATGCACTCCCCGTCTGGCAGGTGCCAGCAGCCACCCCGATGTCCTGGCTGAGCCCACGGGGACAGCGGTGCTGCTGCAGCTGGGCTGTTCTCAGTCCGCGTGGTAGCTGCCAAACTGCCACTTCTGGTGGGGCTTCGTGGGGTCACAGCCCCTCACCCTCAGGGCCCGGTACGAGGGATCCACCTCCAGGCACGCCGGCTGCGGGAGGTGCTGGTGCTCTGAGATGATGTGCTCCGTCTGCAGGGGAGACAGGCGGGGCTTAGGGGGGCCTGGTTTTGGGGGCTCAGGATTTGGGGGCTCAGGATTCGGGGGTCTCAGCTTAGGGGGGCCTGGCTTTGGGGGCTCAGGATTTGGAGAGACCTGGCTTTGGGGAGCTCAGACTTGGGGGGACCCGGTTTTGGGAGGCTCATGTTTAGGGGGTGTTCAGGCTTTAGGACTCCTGCAGCAGCAGCAGCAGCTTTACTTTTCCTCCGAGGAAGCCCACCTCCTCACGTGTGCCCTTTTTTGGCTCGTCCCTAATACCTGAGGTCGCTCTGCTGACTTACAGGGATTTTGGCGTGGGATCCAAGCCTGCAGCTGCCCCTGAGCCAGGATCACACCACTCCTGCTGTGCCTCCTGGCTTTTCCTTCTCCGGGAGCAGCGAGATGAGCTCTCTCACTGTCTGTGTGGCAATGGCCTTGTGGAGGGAGTCACTGGGATGGGATTTGCCGCACAGGGAATGTACAGCAGGGGACTGATTTCTGTGGTTTCGTTTGCTGGCTGATGCACTCAGCACAGTGACTGCACTGGAAAGAACGTTGGGTAAGTCAGCCCCGAGCTCAGGTGCTGGGGCAGTACATCGGGCACTGAAAAAAGGAAGAGTCTGAGGAAAGGAAAGGAAAACTCCACCCTTTTGCTTTTCATCTGCTTGGATGAACCTCTCTAACCTCAGCCAGGTGATGCTGCAGGGGCTGCACAGGCAAGGGACATTTCTGTGCCCCTCCCTGCACTGCAGTGATTCTCAGGAGCAGCTCACCGACCCCGAGGTGAAACACTGCTGATGTGACATGTGGAGGGCGGTGTGGGCAGAAACTGCATCTTTGTGCAGACAGGAACTGCACTGCACATCCCTGGACTCACAGTGCCTGATGTCAGGAGAGGGCAGAGCACAGGGACTCCTTTAGGCAGCAGCCACTGAGCTCTCCTCAGTCTCCTGTTGCTGGCACCAGTAAAGGAGCACCACCAAATCCATCTTACCCTCAGCTGAGAAATCAGGCTGGAACAGGAGACAAGACCTGCCCGTGCCCCATATGGCTCCCTGGGCATTTCTGCATGTTTTTCACAAGGTGGAAAGATAATTTCACAATTTTCAGTAAGTGAATAAAATTTTTCCTGTATTTTTCCCTAAATACCCAAGGTGAGCCTGTGGCATTCAGGCATTCAACACTTTAGGCTAAAAAACCCCAAAGGGGAACAGGAAATTGTCTGTATATTGAATGTGTAATCCAACTACATTTTTTCTTTCTTAACTGAAGGGTGTTTTTTTCTCAACAATAACTGTGCCATTTCAGAGCATTTTGGACAGCTACTTCCACCAGCGGTACAGCCATGACTCTTTGTGCAGAGCAGGCAATTAGTGTAAGTATCCATTCTTGTCCTTTCCATAAATGCTGCCTCTAAAACCGCCTGTGAGCTGAGAGCCAATCGATCTGCCTCATCTCCCTTTTAAGTGCTATTGATGGGTTCTGTGGCAGGCCAGGCTGTTTTGCTGCTGCTGCTGCAGTGGCAGTGCCTGCTGTGTCCCCATGTCCCCATATCCCCAGCCTGCAGCAGTGCTGAGGCACTGGGACAGACACAACCCCGTGGCACAGGGGGGAGCACCAACACCTCTCTGGGTAGACAGGTGGCCTTGGCAAAGGGGCAGCAGAGGGTGGGGCTGGGCTGTCCCCTCCTCAGTGCCCTCCTGGCACAGTGACCCATCCCGGGAGGGCAGGGCTCATTCCTGAGCCTCCTGCATCACTCACCAGCCCTGGCTGGACAATGGCCAGTGCCCTGTGCAGCCAGGCCAGGCTGAGAGTGCCGGGCTGTCCCCTGTCAGTGGCACAGTGACCCATCCTGGGAGGACAGGACTGATCCCTGACCCTCCTGCATCACTCACCAGGCCTGGCTGGACGCTGGTGGCCAGTGCCCTGTGCAGCCAGGCCAGGCTGATGGAGCTCGGCTGTCCCCTGTCAGTGGCACAGTGACCCATCCTCGGAGGACAGGGCTCATCCCTGACCCCTGCAGTGCTGCAGCATCACTCACCAGCCCTGGCTGGACAATGGCCAGTGCCCTGTGCAGCCAGGCCAGGCTGAGGGAGCTGGGCTGTCCCCTGTCAGTGGCACAGTGACCCATCCTGGGAGGACAGGGCTCATCCCTGAGCCCTGCAGTGCTGCAGCATCACTCACCAGCCCTGGCTGGATGCTGGTGGCCAGTGCCCTGTGCAGCCAGGCCAGGCTGCGGCTCGTGGCCTGGCAGTGGCGCAGGCCCAGGGCTCCCAGGACGCCGGATGGGGCGAGGCAGAGCTCCCCGTGCTGGATCAGCCTCAGCCAGGTGTAGTTGAAGTGCTGGTTCTGTAGGGAGGGAACAGGAACAGACACGGCCCCGTCAGGCAGGGCTGCTCTGGGCCCCCTGTGCCAGGGCTGCACCAGCCTCCCAGCCGGGAATTCCTGCCCCAAATGCCAGCCAGCCCTGCCCTCTGGCAGTGGGAAGCCATTCCCCGTGTCCTGCCCCTCTGGGTCCTTCTCTGGCCCTCTTGGAGCCGAGGCACTGGAAGGGTTTAAGGTACAGCTGGATGCTCAGCATCTGCACACAAAGCACAGGCTGACATTTAAGTGTTTCTGTTTTCATGTGCAAACTCACAGCTTTAGCAAACTTTCCTAACCAGCTGAATTTGCTGTTTCTGACACTGCTGCTTGGCCACAGGCCGTGCCAGAAAGCAATTCGTGCCCCTGGCTGCTCCAGGCATGCCTGGCCATGTCCCCGGTGGGAAGGGCTGTGTTGGCTCCCGGGGAGGGGACAGGCCACCTCCGGGAGCCACAGGAGCTCCAGGCCCAGTGCCACAGGCAGTGTGACACAGCCGGGGTGCCTGCAGGCTGTGCTTACCGTGTTGTTAGCATCACACTCCTCAAAAGCCAGGGAATTCCCTTCCACAGCGATGCACCCTGCCAGGGCCACGTTAACGAGCTGCGAAACAGCAACAAAATGCAGATTTAGACATAAATTCCCAAGAAGGGGGAGAGGGTGTTACAGGGCACTGAACCTGTGTTCCCAGGACTCTGATTAATACTGTTCACATAACTAAGGGAGTCAGAAAAGAGTGTTCCAGGACAGGCTGCACGGGGCTGGAAGCAACGTGGTCTAGTGAAAGGTGTCCGAGCCCAGGGCAGCAGATGGAATAAGCTGAGCTTTAAGGTCTCTTTCCACCTAAACCATTCTGGAATTCTGTGGAGGAGGAGAAGGGGAGCCTCACTCGCCTTCTCTCACCAGGTGCCAAGCAGGGGCTTGTGGAGGCAGCACTGAATCCAAAACGATTTTAAACTCCTCTGCCCCCGGCGAGGCGCAGGTTCCGTGCCCGGAGCGCCGCCGGTCCCTCCTCCGGCCCCGCAGCGCCGGGAACGCGAGCGGCTGCTGCGCTCTGCTGGCGGCGGAGCCGTGCTACACAGCCTGCACCTACAGAGCCTGGCCCTACAGAGCCTGCACCTACAGAGCCTGCACCTATAGAGCCTGCACCTATAGAGCCTGCACCTATAGAGCCTGCACCTACAGAGCCTGGCCCTACAGAGCCTGCACCTACAGAGCCTGCACCTATAGAGCCTGCACCTATAGAGCCTGCACCTACAGAGCCTGCACCTACAGAGCCTGGCCCTACAGAGCCTGCACCCATAGAGCCTGGCCCTACACAGCCTGCACCTATAGAGCCTGCACCTATAGACCGGGCACCCATAGAGCCTGCACCTATAGAGCCTGCACCTATAGAGCCTGCACCTACAGAGCCTGCACCTACAGAGCCTGGCCCTACAGAGCCTGCACCTATAGAGCCTGCACCTACACAGCCTGCACCTACAGAGCCTGCACCTATAGAGCCTGCACCTATAGAGCCTGCATCTATAGAGCCTGCACCCATAGAGCCTGCACCTATAGAGCCTGGACCTACAGAGCCTGCACCTACAGACCCTGAACCTACAGACCCTGCACCCACAGACCCTGCACCCCCAGACCGTGCACCTATAGACCCTGCACCCACAGACTCTGCTCCTACAGACCCTGCACCTACAGACCCTGGGGCACATCCTACCCCGGGGGCACATCCTGTCCCGGTACTGCCGTGTGCCCTCTCAACCATCTGAACACACAACTAGCTCTCCAGGGGGAAATTATCCCTTCTGTCTGTGACCTATTTCTTTACAGAAATGCCCTGGAATCCACACCTCTGTGCCCTATCAGATACCCAGGGTGCTGTGACCTCTGTATCACATATCCAGGGTGCTGTGACCTCTGTGCCCATCAGACATCCAGGGTGTTGCCAAAGGCCAGGAAGCCGTGCAGCAGCAGCAGCAGCAGCAGCAGTGTGGGGGATGCTGCCCAGGGCACAGCCACCCCCTGAGAAGAGCAAAGCCCCTGGGTACCTACCAGCCCACTGGCTTTAACCAGGGGAGCTTCCAGGTCCGGGTAGACGTTCTCCAGGTACCAGCGGAAGCTTTTGCACTGGAGCCTGTCCCGCAGCTGGATCTGCTGGCGCAGGTCTCCCACGCCCACCCTGCCCAGCACCAGGTGGTAGGCGTGCCCGTAGAACAGCTCCTTGTACTCGTCCAGCCACACCTCTGCCACGCGGGCCAGGTTCCTCTCCACCGTCCTCACCCGGTCTTTGGGGAAGGAATAAGGGTTGTCGTTCCTGAAGATGTGCCCGACCCTGGAGCACGGCACTATCTCGATCTCTCCTCCGCACATCCACACCTGAGAGACAGAGGTCACTGACAGACCCCAGCTGATGGTGGGCGCTGCCTTTGTGCCAGCCAAGGGAGGGCAGGAGCTCAGGAGAGGGGCTGTCCCGTGTGGAGCTGGCCCTGGGGAGCCCCTGCCCGAGCCCCAGCACTCACCCAGGCTGGCAGGGGTACAGCTGTGTGACAGTGACCTACCTTGAATGAAATCTCCATGTTTTCCCCTCCCCAGACATCCAGTCCTGGGTCGTACGTTCCCAGCTCAAAGAAGTACTCCTTATCGATGGAGAACAGGCCACCTGCCATGACAGGGCACCTGGGAACAGAGAGGCCACACGGAGTGTCAGCGGCCGTGACAGAGAGGGCATTTGGATGGTGTCACCTGGCCTGGAAGCTGGAATGGGGCAGGGAAGGGAGAGAGGCAGTGGGATGCTCTCCTGGCTGACACACCAGCAGTGCCATGTGTGGGGGAAAGGCTTTCTGGGCTTTGCCCATGCGTGTGCCTCAGCTGTCCTGGAAAGCACCGTTTGGGCCACAAAAGAAACAACTTTTGGCCTCAAAGGAGCCTTTGCTACTAAATTATTACCAAAGGACCAGGCTGGTTTGCAAAACTCTTGCATTTTTTTTTTCTTACCTTATTATATCCGTCTCCTTGATTTTATTTTTCTCAATGACCTCTTGTGGAATCTGCCTCCATCCAAAATTCATTGGCCAAGTAAAAACTCCACGCTGGAAGTTGTCCACAGTCATGTAACTAAACAGAGAAAAGATTGGGCTGACTAATTCTGAGTCACATTCCTGATTGAAATGTCACCCCTAATGAGTGAAGGTGAATATCTGTAGATAATTAAAGGAGGATTTTAACAAATTTCATCAGGAATCCTCTTCATGTACTAAAAGTTGTGAAAAAGCGAGAAGATGGTGTGTGATGAACACAGGCCACATCCACAGCTAATGTTCATTTCTGGTGCACAGCAATATTCTGTGTCCCCTGTGGAAAGCTGCTGGGGCTGGTGAGGGGGTCTGCAGTCATGGATCCACTGCCTGAAATAGATGCACTGGTGGTCCCAGTCAGGTTTTGCCCAGGCGCCAGTCTGGGATGTGGGACTGCCAGGGACAGGCTGCCTCACCAGGGATGAGCTGCCTCACCAGGGACAGGCTGCCTCACCAGGGACAGGCTGCCTCACCAGGGACAGGCTGCCTCACCAGGGATGAGCTGCCTCACCAGGGACAGGCTGCCTCACCAGGATGAGCTGCCTCACCAGGGATGAGTTGTCTCACCAGGGATGAGCTGCCTCACCAGGGATGAGCTGCCTCACCAGGGATGGGGTGCCTCACCAGGGACAGGCTGCCTCACCAGGATGAGCTGCCTCACCAGGGACAGGCTGCCTCACCAGGATGAGCTGCCTCACCAGGGATGAGCTGCCTCACCAGGGATGAGTTGTCTCACCAGGGATGAGCTGCCTCACCAGGATGAGCTGTCTCACCAGGGATGAGCTGCCTCACCAGGATGAGCTGTCTCACCAGGATGAGCTGCCTCACCAGGATGAGCTGCCTCACCAGGGATGAGCTGCCTCACCAGGGATGAGTTGTCTCACCAGGATGAGCTGCCTCACCAGGGACAGGCTGCCTCACCAGGGATGAGCTGCCTCACCAGGGACAGGCTGCCTCACCAGGGATGAGCTGCCTCACGAGGGACAGATTGCCTCACCAGGGATGAGCTGCCTCACCTCATGTCCTTGTCACTGATGACCTCGATGACAGGGCAGGCCACCTTGGTCCGGCGCAGGCGGACCCTGTCCAGCAGTGGCTCCAGCCACCCCACGTTGCACTCCACGTGTGAGTCCAGGAACGTCAGCACAGCACCTGTGGCACAGGTTGGGGAGGATCAGCTCCAGCCCTGCCCCTGTGAGCAGCTCCCCGGGCACCCTGTGGGCTCAAGGTGCTGCTGTGCAGCAATGTACCTGCATAACTTAAGCCATTCTCTCTTCCAACCAAACTGCTTGGGAATATTTTTATCAAACCATCTGTAGTTGCTGTTATCAAAACTCTCAAAAATTCATCAAAGTTACTAAAACAAAAACAAGACTAAATTAAAAGCAAAAAAACCCTGAGAAACCAAAAACAAAAAATGCAAAACCTAAACAAAAGAAGCCCAATGTAATAATAAACTTTGACCAATTAATTTTCCTATAAAGTGAGTGCTAAACATGTACACAAGACAAAAAAACCCAATGTAATAATGTGTAACCATGTGAACAAACAAAATCTATAACTGTAGCTTAATGTAAACAATAAATAGCTTCTACTCAATCATATAGATTGTGTATCCAAATCTCCTGCACCGCTGACTGTGCCACAGCCCTCCTTGGCTCCCCAGACCTGCCCAGACACAGCCAAGAGTGTTTTCCCCCTGCTTGGCAGAAATGCCCATTTCAGTGCTGACAGCCTGGATGGGGCAGGTGGTGGAGCTGGGGCAGGAAATCCTGGCAAAAGGACACCCCTGGTGCACTGGGAGGGACAAACACAGCGCAGGAGATGTAACCAGCAGTGTGTATTCTACTACTGTCTGTTGAAACTGGTTGGGGAGGTGGGATTTTTTTCTCTTCTCCGACCCATTCCTCGTGACTCCAGGGGAAAGGGGGCGGAGCCTTCTGTTATTGGGCAGCTGTTAAACCAGGTGAGGCAGGGTTCTTTATCCCTTCCAGGACCTGCAGGGGATATCTGCAGGGGATATCTGCTGTCCATGGGCCAGCCAGGCTCACTGCAGGGCGGAGACAATCCCAGCAGCCCGCTGGGAGAGGCTCCACCCAGGGGGAGGAGCCCAGCATTCCCCCCTGGATCAGCCCTGGGATTCAGAACCCCAGCGCAGCCTGTGTGCACTGGATTCCCAGAGGAGAGCAGACCCAGCTCAGCACCACTGGACCTTCTCCAGGATCATCTCTGCTCCACCAGAACCACATCTGGCACTGCAGGAGGATTGATCTGGGCTGACACCAACACTCTGACCAACAGGGGCTCAGCTCTGTTCTGACTCTGGCAGGGTTTTCTTGGTTTCTTTGCTTTTTTTTGTACTTCTACATTTGTATTTTTACTATTCCTAGTAAAGAGCTGTTATTCCTATTCCCATCTCTTTGCCTGAAAGCCCCTGAATTTCAGAATTATAATAATTCAGAAGGAGAGGGCTTACATTCTCCACTCCAAGGGAAGCTCCGGCTTTCCCTGGCAGACACCTGTCTTTCAAACCAAGACAGATGCCCAGCACTGTGGGGTCCCCACAGGGCTGGCACATGACCCTGTCCCACCTTTGGCGATCTGGGCTCCCGCCAGCCTGGCCCGGATCAGTCCGTGCCTCTCCCTGAGGCGCAGGATCTTCACCTTGGGGAACCGCGCCATGTACGTGTCCAGCTGCTCCTTCAGGTACTCTGCAGAGGGCACAGAGTGATCTCAGAGCGACCTGCCTGACCCACTGCCACCCTCTGACAGGCTGAAAACCCACACGCAGATTTTCCCTGGAAGCACCTCCAGGCACACCTCAGGTCTGGGCTGTGAACCCCTGGGCACGGGGCACGGCTCCTTGTGCGCCTGCTGTGAGCTCTGGAGCCCATCTGAGACAGCACTTCTCCAGGAGAACCAGCAGTGCAGAAATTACATCACTCCTAAATTTTAAAGAGATTTTTAAGACACATCGTTGTGATGTGCCTTTCTGTCTCAGGGACGTCAGTGGGCAGAAAAAACCAAAAAGTCCATTTTGGATCCAGCGCTGCCTCACCTTGCTGGGCAGCTGGTGAGCAGAGCTGGATCGTGCCCGCTTTGTCCTCCACCACAGAATCCTGGAATAGTTTGGGTTGGAAGGGAATTTAAAGCCCATCTCCTCCCAACTGCTCCCATGGGCTGAACTCAGCCCAGAGTGGAGGCCTCACAAGGCAGGGGCTGGGTACCAGCTGAAATGCCTAAGGAAGGCACTGTGCAGGGCAGATCCCATGTCACCACTGCAGCTCCCTGTCCTCTGAGCCACCCTGCACTGTCCCCCACTCTGGGAACACGGGACACCTGCCCCGGAGCTGCATATTGAGCAGGGAGAGCATCTCCTGATTTCACAAGCCCTTGAGCCAGGACACCCCAAAGATGAAAGGGCTGGGCAGGACTCAGCTCCCTGGTGCTCCCAGAGCCTCTGGCAGCCTCTGCCTTCATCCCCCCCAGCCAGCCCCAGCACCCCCCTGTCCTCTCATCCTCCCCAGCACAGGCCAGGGATGCGCTTCAATACAGAGGAAGGAGAAAATGTGATTTCTCTCCTACTCGGAATTGGATTACAGAGAACAAATTGCATTTTGCCCTCAAGTTATATTAGTTTCATAAAGGCAGCAGAAGGTTGACCTACCCTTGGTGCTGAAGTCATCCACCAGAATGATCTCCTGGATGAGGTGGGGAGGAGAGCGGCCGAGGACGCTGTGCACGGAGCGCAGCAGCGTGGACCACACCTCGTCCACAAAGCACATGATGATGCTGGTGGTCGGGAGGTCGTCGTGGACCTGCTGCTCAGAGCACCTACAACAGCAACACGGGCTCACTGATGGCCAGTGACACCCCGGGAAATCTGCAGGCTTGGTGTTTTGGGAAAATGTGCGGGGAAGGGGAAAATGCCCAAGGTGGAAAAGGGGAAAGCCCTGCAGGGCTGGGAGAGGAACAGAGGGGTGAGGGGACAACCCCACACACAGCCCCAGGGCCCCTCTCACGGGCAGCCCCACGGGACAGGATGAGCTCACTTGGCTCTGACAGGAAATTAGGGGTACTTCAGGGCTTCACAGTTAATGCCCGTGAGCACCAGCCCTGTCAGTACAGCTCCAAAAGCAGCGAGCACTGTGCACAGAGAGGCATGGATTGGCCATTTCAGTGCTCTAGTCCAGTACTCCAGGAAGAATCACAACAGGAACTGGAGTCTAAACTGGGAGAGACTAGAATACACCAAAAAAAGAATTGTTGGCTGCCAACAGCCACAGCCCTGAGCTGGCCCTTACATCCTGGTCTCTGCTGTGCCAACAGCCCGGGGGCAGAGCCTGCACAGGGGTGCCCAGGGCAGCTCCGTGCCCCGTGGCAGCAGCTCACACCCCCGGAGACACTCCCTGTTTGGCCAAGGTGTTCCCTGTGACGGCAAAGCGTCTCCTCCAGGGAGCTGCCTCACTCCCCGGAGGTGCTTCCTGCTCTGCAGCCCCGGGGCCTGGCTCCACACCAAACCCGGGGCTGGCTTTGTGCCACCCTGGCCCCGGTCCTGTGCACAGGTGCCTTCTGCAGGTGGCATCAGGAAGCAGCCCCAGCCGTCTCCCCCCTTCCCTGCTCCGTTCTTCCCGCGCAGGATCCCACCACAGCCGGCACCACCAGCACGGTGGGAATGTCTGCACTGTCCTGTGGCATGGGGACAGCCACGGCACAGCTCCCAGGCCACTGCACCCGTGGGCTGAGAGCCTGGGAACAGGGACACGGGAGGGTCCCTGCTCAGGGCAGGTCTCTCACCTGCCCAGGGGCTGAGAGATGTTTGTGGGAAGGGCTCAGTGCAAGAGGTGAACCTGGCCCTGACCTGAGCTGGCACCTTCCCTGTCCTCCCTGCAGCTCTCACAGCCACAGAACGGCTTAGGTTGAAAAAGAGCCTTAAGGTCATCACGTCCAGACACCAACCCAGCACCGCTGAGCCTGTGGGCACAGGATGGGGCTCCCCAGCCTCTTGTCCTTCTCTTGGTGAGGCACTGCCCTTGCCTTGTCCTGCTCTACTGGCAGGGAGTGACCTTTTTGAAGCACAGTCCTGGAATGTGCAGGATCGGTTACACATTTCATGATGACAGCTGTAATTGTGACTTTTCCAGACCAAACTGCACATCCGTCCCCGCGTGTGCCCACAGAGCAGAGTCCCCAGGCTGCGTCTCCAGCCTGTGTCCCCTGGATGGGGCCAGCACTCAGCTCCTCTCCTGCAGCGGCTCCTGGAGCCCCAGCAGGTCCCTGTGCCTCCGGGGTTTGGTGTCACCTCCTCGAGGGAAGGGCCGTGGCAGCCCGAGGTATGAGAGCCCCTCGGGGCACTGGGGCTCCTGCTGCCCTCACACACCGACGGGCAGCAGGCTCCAGGAACCAACACACGAGTTCGGAATGCTCAGAGCTGCACCTGACACAGCAGGGGCAGCTTTCCAAGGCACAGAGAGGCCTGAGCCCCATCGTCACCTGTGCTCCATCGTCACCTGAGCCCCATCGTCACCTGTGCTGTGTCGTGGCCCCTTGGGGCAGCCGGGCTCAGCAGCTTACACAAACCTACAACAGGTTTAACAACAGGCTGCACCGACTGGGACAGGCAAAAGGCACCTGACAGGCAGCACGGAGGGCTCGGTGTGCCCCCCAGCAACCCTCCCCAGAGGCACGGAGCCCACTGCCAGGGTGCAGCACGGGGCTTTGTTTGTGCAAGGGGAGCAGCTCTTACCCGGCAGGCCTGGTGTCTGCGATGGCTCGATCCACGGGGATCAGATCGCTGAGGTAGACATTAAAGTTTCCTTCTTTCCATCTACTTTTTGCTTCTTCTTGTTTATCATCAGGGACAGCAACAGGGTGTCCAAACTGGCCGGGAGCTCGGGGGTCTCTCGGGGCAAGTGTTACATCCATGGACAGAACTCTGTGCATCCCTGGGCTGCTCCCTGCCTGCTCCTGCCCATCCTGGCCAGTGCCAGCTGCTCCAGGAGCTGCTCCCCTCTGCTCCTGCCCATCCTGGCCAGTGCCAGTCCTTCCAGGAGCTGCTCCTCCGTGCTCCTGCCCATCCTGGCCAGTGCCAGTCCTTCCAGGAGCTGCTCCCCTCTGCTCCTGCCCATCCTGGCCAGTACCAGCTGCTCCAGGAGCTGCTCCCCTCTGCTCCTGCCCATCCTGGCCAGTGCCAGCTGCTCCAGGAGCTGCTCCTCCGTGCTCCCGCCTGTCCTGGCCAGTGCCAGTCCTTCCAGGAGCTGCTCCTCTCTGCTCCTGCCTGTCCTGGCCAGTGCCAGTCCTTCCAGGCGCTGCTCCCCTCTGCTCCTGCCCATCCTGGCCAGTGCCAGCCCTTCCAGGAGCTGCTCCCCTCTGCTCCTGCCTGTCCTGGCCAGTGCCAGCTGCTCCAGGAGCTGCTCCCCTCTGCTCCTGCCTGTCCTGGCCAGTGCCAGCTGCTCCAGGAGCTGCTCCCCTCTGCTCCTGCCCATCCTGGCCAGTGCCAGCTGCTCCAGGAGCTGCTCCTGGCGTCGCACCCACGATCCGGCTCCGGCCACCCGTGGCAGCGGCCCCAGCAGTGGCAGTGGCAGCGTGGGCACCATCACTGCCCTTGTCAGCAAGTCCTCTGTGCTTCCCCCGTCTCCCTGTGGCGTTCCCCGCAGAGTGGGCTCCGCGGCGCGGGGCTGCGGGGCTGGCGACCTTCATCTCCTCTTTGCCGATGAGGATGAAGCGAGTTTCGGAGGAACTTTCTTTCCGTCCCGTGTGTGTTTCCCGTGGTCCAGGCTGGGCTGCCGTCCCCTCAGGCCGTCCTGCCGGCCCGGTCCGTCCCGCCGTGCCCGGGGCTCGCTGCTCGCTCCGCTGGGCTCCGAGGAGCGCTGTGCCCGTCCCGGGGGCCGGGGGCTGCCGGGGGAGCAGCGATGGCCCCGGGCCCGCGGCCCCGTGCCCGGCTGGGGCTGCTCCCGGCTCCTCCGCTGCCTCCTCCGGCTCCTCCGCTGCCTCCCCCGGCTCCTCGGGGCCGCGCAGGGGCCGCGCCCGCTTCAACCCCGGCCCCGGCCCCGGCCCCGGCCGCTGCCCCGCCGCCTCCCGCAGCAGCCGCCCGCCCGCCTCGCCGAGCGAGAGGCGCAGCGCGGCCATGTCGAGCAGCAGCCAGGCCACCGAGGCGGCGAACACCAAGGCCAGGGCCCGGCCGCTGCCGCGGAACAGCCGCCGCAGCCCGCTCATCCCGGGCGGCCGCGGGAGCCGCGGGAGCCGCGGGAGCCGCCGGGCCAGCGGGGCGGGGATGGGCCGGGAATGGGGCCGGGCATAGGGCCGGGGATGGGGACGGGCATAGGGCCGGGAATGGGGCCGGGAATGGGGCCGGGCATGGGGCCGGGCACGGGGATGGAGCCGAGACGCCGCTGCCCCCGCCCCACCCTCACCGGGACCCGCCCGTGCTGGCAGCCGGCCCGGGGACCCGCCCGGCCCCGAGGGACATCCCGGGAGGAGCGCGGCTGTGCCTCGGGGGACACATCCCGCGGGATGGGCCGTGCAGCTGGGCGGACATCCCCAGGGACAGCGGTGTGGCTGGGGGGGACACCCCGGGATCAGTGATTCAGTCTGGGGGGACATCCTGGGATCAGTGATGCAGTCTGGGGGGACATCCCGGGATCAGTGATGTAGCTCGGGGGGATATCCCGGGATCAGTGATTCAGTCTGGGGGGACATCCTGGGATCAGTGATGCGGCTCGGGGGGACATTTCAGGGACCAGTGATGGGGTTTGGAGGGGACATTCCGGGGACCAGTGATGCAGTTTGGGGAGGACATCCTGGGGTCAGTGATGCAGTTTGGGGGGGACATCCCGGGATCAGTGATGCAGTTTGGGGCGCCTCTGCCCCGGGCAGCGGGAGGGAGCGGGGCTGTCTCGGGGTCCCCACCGGGGGCGGAGGGGCCGTGGCTCGGGGGAGCCGAGCGTGTCCTGCTCCACGTGGCAGCGGGCGCGGCAGGCGGTGGCTGAGGCGCTGCTGAGGACGTGGCTGTGTTCCACATCCCGCTCAATTACAGAGCACGGGGGCCACGCTGGCGGAGCACGGCAGCCTCCGGTGGGCTGAGCCGGAGAACGCCAAGAAAGGAATCAGCGAGGAGCCACCCTCCTGCTCCTGCTCCTGCCCCGGCAGGCAGGACGTGGCAGGCTTTGCTGGCAGCGCTGGCTGTGCCCGCTCCTCTGGATGTGCTGGATGTTCTGACGGACACGGTCAGGGGAAGGAGCTGTGGCATCAGGTGCGAGGTGTGGGCAGCTGATCTGAGAACTCAGATCTTTCACTGAAGTGAAAGAATAAAAAGCCTGAGCTGGTATTTTGCAGCTTTATTAAACTTAGCTTAAACTCTTTTAAAGTTTTCTGGTATTAATGAATTTAATAGCAATGCCCTGTATCCCAAATCCCAAAGCAGGAGATTTTGTTAAATGAAGGGCTCCAAGCCACTGCGGTGCATTTGAATATTGAAAAGAAATAAGTGGAAAAAATACATTAATATTCATATTTCAAAAAATTAGTACAATCAAACCCCAGCTTATGGTTACATTGTGTGATGGAAAACAAAAGAAATGACAGTTCTGTTGTTTTGCCAAGGCTTTCTTTGCCAAGCAAACTCCTTCAGACGTGGCAGGCAGTTCTGATTTCAGAGGATTTGCATGTGTGGATGGTGCTTGAGGACTTTCACTATGAGGGAGGGAAGGATAAGATAGCAAGGACTCTGTAAAGGAGAAAAAATGAGCAGCAGTTGAGAGTAAGCAAGAGATGAACTTAAACGGAACAATTCTGTTTGTTTAGAAATGAAAGTTTGACGCACACGGTCTGTGCTTCGTTCACCACGCTGGCACAGCTTTGCCATTTCCATTTGGGTTTCCCCTCGCTGATGCTGACCCTCCCTGAGGCAGGGCTGGTCCCCGGCGCTGGGCCCTGCCAGCACACCCTGGGGCCGTGCTTTAGGCTTCTGCCCCCGCTGCAGCGGGGCTCAGCAGGGGGACACGGTGGGGCCCCTGGAGCTGCTGGAAGTGTGTTCCTCTGCCAGCGGGCCAGAGCAGCAGCCTCTTCCCTAAGCCCTGGGCACCAGACACAGCCCTGCCAGGGCAGGGAGAGGCCCAAGACGTCCCTCTGAGCTCCAGCCTTACGCGTTGTGACAAAGTCATCGCTGTGTGGGTCTGGTCAGGCTCCGCACGCTCTGCGCCTTGGCTCTCCTCCCTGGCAAGTGCCAATGTTCCAGATAGCTGAACAGATTCCATGACACAAGACAGCTGCTTTTGTAGGGAGGAATTAATTGAATCAACTACTCCATCATTAAAATAATCTGACGTGTCAGATGGAAAAGCAGGGAAGCAAGCTTGCTTGAAGATGAAGACTCAACACTTTTTCAGCCAGAACTGTCCCAGAAGATAAGGAACTGTTAATATAACTCACTCTGGGTCTCTATATTGTATTTTAGCAATGTAAATAATACATTGTCCAAAGAGAATTCATGAGGGAATGATCTCTTGCTAAAGTCTGGCTAGCTTGGTAAATTGTGTTTCTTCTATGGAGCACAAGAGTCTCAGAATGGTTTGGGTTGTAAAGAACCTTAAAGCTCATCCAGTTCCACACCCTGCCATGGGCAGGGACACCTTCCACTGTCCCACTGAAGGAAACATCGAGGCTGGAGTACCCTGTCCCACTGGGGTGTCTGGTGGTGTCCCTGGAGCCTCCTCCCAGGCAGATGGGAACGAAAATGGAAACTTTGGAAGAAGAATTGGTGGTTACGTTCTGCCGGAAAACCCCAAAGCTGTAGAGGCAGAAAGCTGGGAAATACTGGGCAATCGAGTGCTGGATGCTCAAAAATCTGAAGATGAAGAGACTGAAGTTTTCATTTCTGTTTTGGAAGGTGTCTGGGTTTTTAAGCTGACCTTGTTGCCCCGGGCTGGGTGACGGCAGCCAGGTCTCAGCGCTGAATGATTGTTTGCACAAGGTGTGATTGAGGGCACCTCTCCCCAAACCCAGGGCTGGTTACAGGACCAGGGCCTGGAGAGCTGCTGCGGTTTGGGTTTTGTTGCAGACAGTGGCCCTGGCTGACCGTGCTCTGGTGAATCTGCTGGCACTGTGTGTGCCACGGCGCAGGGGAGCCGCTGTTGTCACCAGGAACGGGAACAGCAGCGGGCACCCTCATTTGCATAGAGGTCATGTTTTGCTAATATGTGTCTTGTAGAAGCAGACAGCATGTAAAAGCGGATGGTTAAAACCTGACCCAGCGATGTTTTTAAATTTCAAATTATGCATAACGTATGCATTAAATTAATTAGGGAATTCATTAAGGGGGGAAGAGTAAAGAAACTAGTGAGCAGTGTGCAGCATTAGTAATGTAAGCCATTTTCTATAATTGTTATATAGAATTTGTCTCATAACATTATCCTTTGATAAATTATTGCAGCATAATATGATATATGTAGCTTATTAACAGTTTCATTAATTACTATTAGAGCAAAGACACTGAAGTCTGGCACACATAGAACAAGTGTTGAAGCAGATGGTTGAAATTAGTGAAATGCAATTGGTTGCTGAACCCTTTTACCTAATTACATTATTACATCAAAACAGTTAAACCAAATTTGTCAAGTTGTCTGCTGAGCACTGGGATGTTTGGAGTGGGGATGGCCCCCAGGCCTCAGCTCCCCACGGGGTGCAGGGACCCTCTGCCATCACCCCCTGGCTCCGGTGGCAGGAACTCCTGCAGGCCTCCACCCTGTCTCCCTGCATCCCAGGTTAGTCTCATATTCCCCCTCCTGCTGCTCGTTTCCCACTCAGCCTGGCTGTCCCCGGACCCGTGTCCCCAGGGCTGTGCAGGGGGGTCAGTCTCCAGCCCTCTGACTCCTTGGCTCTTTATCAGGAGCCTTCTCTGGTGCTGGATTCTGCCAGGGAGCCTTGTCCTGACAGCCTCACTGGGAGTGTTTAACCTCGGGATCAAACAGTCAGGCTGGTCTCAGCATCACTGCGCACCCAAAAGCAGCATGACCCCCCCTCCTCACCCACCCCCATGGCTTCTGTAAGCAGGGTGAGCTTTGAGCTGTTTGTCCCCACTTAGCAGTGTCCTGACCCTGGCAGGGGCTGGGCTGCACCCCTCACTTCTCCTAGGGTCTGGGGGAGGATCCCAGGGTCTCGGGAGGATCTCAGGGTCTGGGGGAGGATCTCAGGGTCTGGGGGAGGATCCCAGGGTCTGGGCAAGGATCTCAGGGTCTGGGGGAAGATCTCAGGGTTTGGGGGAGGATCTCAGGGTCTGGGGGAGGATCTCAGGATCTGCGGGAGGATCTCAGGATCTGCGGGAGAATCTCAGGGTCTGGGGGAGGATCCCAGGGTCTGGGGGAGGATCCCAGGGTCTGGGGGGCGCAGGGGTCCTGTGCAGCCTGGGCCCCCCGCCTTGTTCCCTGTGTGGTGGGGAGCAAAGCTGTTCCCCGCTGCAGGGTGCTGCCTTTCCCTCAGCACTCACCGGCTCCATCACTCACCCATCTGTGGTCCAGGCTGCCCAGGGCGGGTGGACACCTCTCTGGTGGGTTCCCAAGCCCCCTGTCGTGCTGGGGCTGGCCTTGGATGAGCAGAAGGAGAGAGAAAATGTGGAGCCCTAAATATAAAGCGCGAAAAGTGCCCAAGTGCTCCATTTGTGCCTGAACATCAGCAGGTGTGTGGGAGCAGCGGGGGAGTGTGGGGACTGAGTCACTGAACAGAATTGCATGTGTTTGGGACTCATTTTAATTACTCATAAGGACAGTTTTCAGCAGACCTCACACCTTTGTGCCCCCCCAGCACTGCCCTTGGGCACCAGGAGGGCACCATGTCCATGGAGACAGAGTAAAATAGATGGGGACAAATCTTTAGCAGGGCCTGTTGTGACAGGACCAGGGAGAGTGGCTTTAAAGTGAAAGAGGGGAGATTTTGGTTTGATATTTGGGAGAAAATCCTGGCTGTGGGGATGGTGAGGCCCTGGCACACATTCCCAGCGAAGCTGTGGCTGCCCCTGGATCCCTGGCAGTGCCCCAGGCCAGGCTGGATGGGGTTTGGAGCACCCCGGGACAGTGGAAGGTTGGAATGGGATGGGATTTGGGGTCCCTTCCAACCCAAACCATTCTGGGATTCTTTGGGGTGAGGGACAGGTGAGTGGGGCATGGCACTGCCTGTCCCTGGGAGCTCTGCCAGCCCTGTCCCAGCGTGGCAGCAGCGTGCCAGGAGCTGAGCAGGGACAGCAGCTCCGAGAGCGCACAGGCAGCGAGGCAGGAGCGGGTGTGATCATGCCAGGGCTGCTGGGGAGGGGCTGCAGGCAGGAGTGTCAGTGCAGGGCGGCCCTGTGCAGCCACAGCCGGGGACACACGCCTCGGCAGTCACCGCGAAATGGAACAGAAACGGGTGCTGCTGCCGTGTGAGGGGAGCAGCAGGTGCCAAGGGATGGGGCATCTCTGGCACAGGGTGATGAGGAGGAGCAGCACTGCCCACAGCACTGCCCAGGTCATGCTCCCGATGCCAAGGGCTGCCAAAAAGGCTGCGAAACCCTGCGTGAGTGCAGCTGAAAAGCCTCTCCAGAAATGCTCCAGGGCTATTTGTGATGCTTGTGCAACCGAGCAGGCACCTTTTTTTTTTTTTTTTTTTTTTTTTTTATTTCTATTCTGCAGGAATTAAATTAATTTTAGAAATGGCACTATAACTATTTTCCTGCCTCAGGGACCATTTGTTTTAAAATCATAAAAGAATTTTATATGACACTGCACCGACATTTGATGTGAATAAATTAAGGGAATTAGTACAAAACTGCTTTCTTCCTCTGGAGCTCCCCAGCACACCTCTGCCTGCACACAGAGTGGCTGAGGTGTGAGCAGGCCCAGGTGTGCCCCCAGAGGGATGCAGATCCAGCCCTCAGACAGCTCCACTGCTGGAAGAGGATGACACCCCCTCCTGCTGAGCAGCGGGAATCGTGGAGGCACAGGATGGTTTGTGTTAAATCCCATCCAGTGCCACCCTGCCATGGCAGGGACACCTCCCACTGTCCCAGGTGCTCCCAGCCCCAGTGTCCAGCCTGGCCTGGGACACTGCCAGGGGTCCAGGGACAGCCCCAGCTGCTCTGGGCACCTGTGCCAGCCCTGCCCACCTCACAGGAAAATGATCCTTCTAATGTCTAACCTCAATCTGGGTTCACACCCCAGGTGTTATGACTTGACTTGTTTTGCTCTTTCAGAGGAGCACTCGGTGCCCACTGTGTACAGCTCTAGACAGCAGGGATGTCACTTGGCTGTCCCTCCAGCTGTCCCCAGGTCTCTGGGAGGGCATCCCACTGGATTTGCCCCACCCCACTGCTCCTGCTGAAACTGGGGGGAGTTAAAAGCCCCCGAGTTCTGTCAGGAGACCACATTCTTTTTTGTGCTCTAACCCCACCATGTGATATTTAAACAAATTGCATTATTCCAGGATTATTTTCCTCTATGGGCACATATGGTCAGAAGGGTGCAGGTTACAGGGGTACAGGGTGCAGGGAGCAGGGATACAGGGATACAGGGATACAGGGATATAGGGAGCAGGATACAGGGGTGCAGGGGTGCAGGATACAGGGGTGCAGGGTACAGGGTGCAGGATACAGGGATACAGGGATACAGGGGTACAGGGATACAGGGGTACAGGGATACAGGGATATAGGGAGCAGGATACAGGGGTGCAGGGGTGCAGGATACAGGGGTGCAGGGTACAGGGTGCAGGATATAGGGATACAGGGATACAGGGATACAGGGATACAGGGGTACAGGGATACAGGGATATAGGGAACAGGATACAGGGGTGCAGGGTACAGGGTGCAGGATACAGGGATACAGGGATACAGGGGTACAGGGATAAAGGGATAAAGGGATATAGGGAGCAGGATACAGGGGTGCAGGGTACAGGGTGCAGGATACAGGGATACAGGGGTACAGGGATACAGGGGTACAGGGATACAGGGATATAGGGAGCAGGATACAGGGGTGCAGGAGTGCAGGATACAGGGGTGCAGGGTACAGGGTGCAGGATACAGGGGTGCAGGGTATAGGGTGCAGGATACAGGGATACAGGGGTGCAGGGGTGCAGGGGTGCAGGATGCAGAACACAAGGGTCAGCTGACAGGCCTGCAGGGTTTTGGATGGAGGGGTGCAGGACGTCAGTGCAGGCTGTCAGCAGCTCTGCCAGGACACACCCAGAACCATCAAACCAGAGCAGCTGGGGGAGGACAGCAGCTCAGTCCTGTGGAGGGACCTGAGGGGTCTTAGGGCCACCACCCCCTGTGCCCTCCTGGCCCTCTGGCCCAGAGGTCGTGGCTGAGGCTGTGATGCAGTGGCTGTGGTGGCTGTGGTGGCTGTGGTGGCCATGGCCATGGTGGCTGTGGTGGCTGTGGTGGCCCTGGTGGCTCTGCCCAGGGGAGGTGATCCCAGCAGGTCTCAGAACCCAGCCAGGAGGGGCCCGAGCTGAGCTTCTCCTCTGTCATCTCGTACTTGTACAGCAAAGTACTGTTAATAATCATTTAAATGCTTTGGTGTCAGTCACTGCTCTTTCTTTGTAAATGTTACTCATTTCATAAATAAATCAAAACCTGCAGACCCTGGGTTTTCAGAAACTTGAATGCTTTTGTTAAAATTGTATGAAGCAAATTCACAAACACATGATTTATATTATCTCAGTACAGCACAGGAGATGATAGAATATACTATTTAAATTAACTCCTCTCCCAACAAATGAAATCAATTCTGTTCTTGGGTTACTTTTCATCTGCCTTTTGTCTTGTTGCTGAATCTTTTCTGTTTCTTTCACTCATTCATCTATTGTGCCCTTTCCTTGATCTGATAGCATTAAACATATAATTAAGTCATAAAGGAGGGAACTGATGAGTATAGCAGATGGTAATTGCTTCCTACATTTGAATGAAATGATATGCATTGCTACAATTTACAGCTCTCGCCTCATATTTTATTCAGGAACCTTTTATCTCTTTTCCTGCAGAATTATTCTGCAATAAATTTAGACATCTTATCAATAGCTTGGGTGATAGTCGCAGAAACAGGGGAAACTGAACTTTGTGCATCTTAATGTTTAAAATAATTTTCTACAATAATTGAATTATCTCCCAGCAAATACCAGAGCCAGAACCTGCCGGACCCGGTTGTTTTCCTTTTAAAAGCTCATCCTGTCATTAAAGAGGAGCATCCACTGGTGTAATTACACTTACTGAAGGAGGAGGTGCAGCAGCCCCCCGAAGCTCCATGTCTTTGGGGTCAGGTTGGTTTTCAGGGCTCCAAGGTGCCAGTGGAGGTGGAACCTGCCCGAGGATCAGCCCAGCAGCCTCTGGGTGCTCACAGGGCACTCCCTCTTCTCCCGTGCTTAGAACTGAAAAAAAAAATCCCCCAACCCCAAAGAAGTTTAAAATTGTTTCCTCTGCACACTACACCCAGCAGGGCCTGAGGGTGAAGGAGCGTCTGTGGCCTTGAGTGAAGAGGATTTCTTCTTCTTCTGGATTCTTCAGAGGGAGAGAATTTATAACTCACACAGGGAGTGGCACTTGGCCATAAAAATTCAGGAAAAGGAGAAAATGGGGGTTTTGGGGAAGAACGTCCCCATTTTGGTACTGTTTGTTAAAGAGCCAAAGGGGCCATGGGAAAAGCACTGCAGCTGAATGAAATCAGTTGGATTTAGCTAGGTAGAGAAGCTGGGAGGAAAAAAAAAAAGCATATTAGAAGCTAACTTTTTTGTTTTAAGTCTAACTTCAAGATCAGGAGTCCTTATTCTACTTATCAGTTTTTATTTTATCCTGTAGTTTTTATTATCTTGTTTTTCATTCTATTCCTTGGCTTTTATTTAATTTCTTAGGTTTTTTCCCTAGTCTATTTTACTTCGTCCTGCTTTTCTTCTTCTTTTCTCCTCCTCTTCCTCTCTCTCCTCCTCCTGCTCCTTTTCTATCCATCCTATCCATCGATGCCACCGTGTTCCTGGCCATTAGAACACAGCCAGTTGCTGTCCTGCTGGGGGGATGTGACTGGGGCAGGCTGGGACCTGCTGCCACTCGTGTCACTGCTGTGACCTCGCACCTGGTGGCCAGAGGGGCTCGGGATCCTGGTGTCCCTGAGGTCACCATGGGTCAGCCAATGCACCCTTCCCTTTCCCTTTCCCTTTCCCTTTCCCTTTCCCTTTCCCTTTCCCTTTCCCTTTCCCTTTCCCTTTCCCTTTCCCTTTCCCTTTCCCTTTCCCTTTCCCTTTCCCTTTCCCTTTCCCTTTCCCTTTCCCTTCCCCTTCCCTCTCGTGTCTGGTTTTGGTCCCAGTGAGTGCAGAAGGCTTCCCTGGCTCTGAGCAGGCGGTGCCCATGGTGAGACCTTTCCTGCTGTCCCCTGCTGTCCCGAGGGAGCCCAGCTGTCCCCTCCCCCGCCTGGGGGTGTCACCTGGGGTGCCATGGCAGGAGGTGGCACAGTGCAGTGGCCGCAGTCCCGGGTGCTGCCCACGCTGTGCCCTCACCACTGCGCCCGTCTGTGACCTCCTCTCCCACAACACCGCCACCATTCCTGAACTTTCTGCAAGAAGGGCTCCATTTCCCCCCTCTCCTGGGTGATGAAGGAGGAATCTCCTCGCTGCCTTTGTGCCAATCCAGCGGTGGGGCAGCAGAGGACGAGAATCCCGGGATGGGGAAAGCCAAGAGGAGCTCGGCAGAGGATGGAGGCACTGAGGGACAGGGTTGGCTCCCCGTGGGATGGAGGGACAGGGATGGCTCCCCGTGGGATGGAGGGGAGCCCTGGGCAGGGACAGGGATGGATCCCCATGGGATGGAGGGACAGGGATGGCTCCCCGTGGGATGGAGGAGAGCCCTGGGCAGTGAGGGAGGGTCCCCATGGGATAGAGGGGAGCCCTGGGAATGAGGGGGGAGGGATGACTCCCCGTGGGATGGAGGGACAGGGATGGCTCCCCGTGGGATGGAGGGACAGGGACGGCTCCCCCGGCCAGGAAAGCCCCGGGGACCCAGAGCTCCTGCCGGCGTGTCTGGGGATGGAAATGGACGTGGCCGCCCACGGTGGTGTTCCTTTCTCCATAGAAGATCGTTCTGATGGTGCCCAATGCAGCACTGTCGGCCAGCAGCTCTCTCTCTGGCATTCCCCAGCATGCCCTTTATGAGTTCCAGGGCTGATGGATGCTCCCGGGCTGCTCCCGGCTGCGGCGGGCGGGCAGAGCACAGCGCTGCTGTCAGAGCACAGCCCGGGGCCGCCAGCGGAGCCTCCTCCCCACCTCTGCAGCAGCCCGAGGGAAATCTGGGCTGAATACGGCCCAAGATGTGCACCCAGCAGGGCACCCCCCAGCCGGGGATGGGGCCCGGGGGGAATCCGGGGGCTTGGCAGGGGAAAGGTGTCATCCCCCACTGGGAAGGGAAGGGGCTTCAGGATGAACTCAGACTGGAATATGGTCTGGAATGTGCGGGGAATGAACCATCAGGGCAATCCATCCAGGGATGGGGCTGGCTCTCTGCTGGGCCAAGACAAGTGTTTTTTAGAGAGCTAAGTGAGATCAGGAGATACAGTCCTGGTAAGGATGGGTGAGGGTTTTGTATGAGGAATTACAGTCCTGGTAGGGATGGGTGAGGGTTTGTGTGAGGAGATGATGCAGTCCTGGTAGGGATGGGTGAGGGTTTTGTATGAGGAATTACAGTCCTGGTAGGGATGGGTGAGGGTTTTGTATGAGGAATTACAGTCCTGGTAGGGATGGGTGAGGTTTTGTGTGAGGAATTACACTCCTGGCAGGGATGGGTGAGGGTTTTGTATGAGGAATTACAGTCCTGGTAGGGATGGGTGAGGTTTTATGTGAGGAATTACAGTCCTGGTAGGGATGGGTGAGGTTTTTGTGTGAGGAGATTCAGTCTTGGTAGGGATGGGTGAGGGTTTGTGTGAGGAATTACAGTCCTGGTAGGGATGGGTGAGGGTGTGTGTGAGGAGATGATACAGTCCTGGTAGGGATGGGTGAGGGTTTGTGTGAGGAGATGATACAGTCCTGGTAGGGATGGGTGAGGGTCGTGCTCTCCTTGCAGAAAGGCTCTGTCTCTGCTAGGCTGTGGTTCCCTGTAGCCCAGGAGCTGGCTGGGAGCTCAGGCCTGCAGATCCCTGCTCTCCTGTGTGCTGGAGCTCCCTGAGGCAGAGCAGCAGCCCAGGCAGGGGAGGTTTACACCAGGGCAGAGGCGTCTCTGGCCTCACTGTGCTTTGTCCTCGTCGTACAGCTGGGAGGAATGGACCCTGCAAACCCACCTGTGGGTGATGGAGGAGGAGCAGGAGCAGCACTTGGCTCTTCCCTCTTTATGGGGGCAGAGCTGCCTTTCACCACTTTTTCTCAGGATTTGTATTTTCAGTACTTGAGCAGTTGTTAAAAAGCACCCTAAACATTTTACAGTTGTTTATTCCCCTGGTGTGTGATTTTGGCCATATTTAGACAAGATGAGACATCTGAAACAATGCACACTTGGAGCTTCTATCACCCCCAGTGCAGCTGTAGGACACTGTAGGGCCTGGGGGTCCTGAGCAGACCTGGAAACAAATCCATGAGCTGACATCATGCAGAGCATCCTAACTCCTCACCGCCTTCCTTCTGAGGGGTGAGGCAAGAAAGTCTTGTCATCAATAATTTCCTGAGTGATTTTTAAAGGCCTGTGACTCCCTCCCTTATTAGTTTTAATAAAAGAGTCGCTGCTCCCTAAGCTCGCTCAGGAAATTATTACCCATCAGCAAGACAAAAGACAAACACATGAGCTATTGACAGCAGGGAGTCAGCCCCTCGTGGTGGCTGTTAGGGGACAAGAGTTGCCTTTTTTCCACTGCCTGCCTGAAGTTAGGCTCTTTTTGAGGGTCAGTGCCCTGCCAAGCCCCATGAGGTCAGGTCAGGCCTTAGAATATTGGGATGGTTTGGGTTGGAAGAGACTCTGCAGATCACCCAGACCACGGGCAGGGTCACCTTCCACTAGACCAGGCTGCTCCAGGCTCTGTCCATCTGTCCTGGAACACTTCCCTTGCTCTGGGCGCCCCGTGGGGAGGGGAATCCCACACACAGGACACCAGTGCCCACGTGGAACCAGCGCCTGGAGCCCCGGAGCTGCTGCAGCCATGGTGCAGCCAGCACACCCTGCTTTGTGCCTGCAGACTCATTCCTGCAGGAGAGCAGGGCAGGGATGGGTGGGGAGGGGTGGCCACGTCCTGCAGGGCTGTGGCAGCCATGGGCAGGTGACAGCCCCGTGCTGGCAGTGAGGACAGCAGCCGGTGTGGGTGGTGCTGGCAGGGGACCTGCGGAGGGGCTCTGCCTTTGGGCTCAGGGCTCGGTGTCACCAGCCAGCTCCGGGGGACCACAGAGCCCTGGAGAGGGTTGGGTGGGGAAAACCAGCCCACCCAGTAAAACCCAGTGAGTGCAGCCATCCCCCAGCACTGCCAAGGCCAGCACCAAGCCATGCCCCCAGGAGTGGGACAGTGCCAGGCAGCTGCTACAGCAGGAAAACCCTGATAAATTCCAGGTCTGTCAGAAATGCACTCCTAGGGAATGCTAAAATCCTCCCAGGGGAGGTGGCCAGCCAGGGTGCCGTGGGCTGATATTGGGACACAGCCCCAGGACCCCCCTGGGGAGCCTGCCTGGGCACTGGTGCTGTCCCCACACCGTTACCACAGCCCTGAGTTTAACACAGCACAACTGATTCACAGCATTTAATGGGATTTAGATTTTCTACCCGTCAGCTTGGAAAAAATGTGGTTATAACGCTGAGATCCCGGTGTTTGGAGGGGAAGGAGGGCGACAGGAATGATTCAGGTTTGGGGAACAGAGGCTGAACATGCAGCTGTGTGTGGTCAAGCTGCTATTGATGCTTGAGAGTTTCCAATTGCTGGTAATGGACTGGGGAAAAAAGGATAATGTGTTTGATCGATCAGCATGGACAAATTTCATTTAGGGGATCAATAACAGTTTATACTTGACAGAGCAGAGGGACCACATTTATTTTTCCCTTTGATTGAATAAATGTTTTCAATGAAAGTGCAGATGTGGAGCAATGCTGCCTGTTCTTCAGCAGAGCACAGCTCCGTGCCCGTGTGACTGCAGGTGAAGTGTGTTTAACAGGAACCTGCTGCTGTGCATAGCCAGGGGCTGCAGCTGCAGACAGAGCTGATGGGCACTTCATTAAAACAGAAGGCATGGAAAGTGCACAGGCTGCCTTTCCTGGCTCCCAGCACTGTGAAATACCAAAAAGAGACATCACTTCGGTGTATTTTTCAAGGGTGGGGAGAAAAGGGAAGATTTTTTTTTTCGTGGGATTTTTTTTCCCTTTTCTGTATCCAGCATAATTCCTTTGAGCCTCTGAGCAGATATGTGGGAGGGGAAATATGCTGAAGAAACAGCCACAGCTCCACTGACATGTGTTGCCTCCCCTCCCGGGTGGCCCCTGTGTCCCCAGGCTCTCCTGTGGCACACCAGGGACCAGTGGTCTGGTCAGGGGCCTTGGCTGTGGGCATTGCAGTGTCCCCCTGGGGCCCAGGTGGCTCTGGCCTCTCCCCCTGGCACAGCCCCAGTGCCCATGGGAAGCTGTGGTGTGCTCTGTGAGCTGGGAATGTGGGGGTCAGCCCTGCCCCCCTGTGAGAGCAGCTTGGGGGGCTCACAGGGACCTCACCAGGCTTCTCCTGTCAGCAGGGTCACTCTGAGCACTGTGGTGACATTCCACATTGTCCAACCCTCCCAGCACCAGCTGGGCACCACCTCAAAACCATCTGCCTCTTCTGTCACGTTAGCAGCGCTCCAAGAGCTCCAAAATCTGCAAATCCCCCTCGGAGCAGATTGGACAGAGCTGGTCCATCACCAGCCCCTGGTGGGGAACATCCATCCCTGCCAGGGCACTGTCCCTCCTTTCTGGGGCTGGGAGGCTGGGACACCATCCAGGAGGGTCACAGTGCTCCTGGAGAGCTGCTGGCCTCCCACAGGCCCCGAGGGTCACTGTCACCTGGGGGTGGCCACGGCTCTTGTGGGGTTTGCCTTCTGCAAGAGGAGCCTTGGGCTGCGGGAAGGAGGGTGGCTGTTGGTGAGGGGAGGTGGAGAGCAGGAGCCTCTCCTGTGGGTCTGCAGGGGCAGCAGGAACAGCTCCTGGTGGTCTTCCAGAAGTGTCCCTGAGCCAGGCATGGTTAAATCCTGTCCTTCATCGTTGTGAACACTGACTTTGGCTTTGCTGCTCCAGGCAGTTCTCATCTCCTTCCACGGCTGGGGTTTGCTCCATCAGAGCAGAGGAGAACCCGCAGGGATGGGCTCCTTTGGGCTATTTTAGCCCCGTGGCAGGGTGGTCTTTGCAGTGAGCACCAGGACCACACGGCTCCCGGCAGCTCCTGGGGGGCTCTGGGGGCTGGGGGAGTTTCTTTGGGAACGCACAATTCCCCCGTTCTGTCGCTGTGCTTTAGGAACTCTCTCTAGGAGAGGCTTCAGCCCAAGTTTGGCTGGTGGCAGATCGTAATTAAGTTCCAGATGACGCAGATGATAACTTTCCCTTGCAATCTGGAGCAAATGCCAGCAGAGGAGCAGCCAGTCCCGGGCTCCAGCTGCACCGCTCGTCTCGTTCCCTGCCGTGCTGCTCCGGGCGAGCGGAGCGGGAGCTGCTGCACACAGGGATGGCTGGATGGATGGATGGATGGATGGATGGCCCCGGGACTGCTTTGGGCGGGCACCTCGGCATGGTTTGAGATGTGTATTGTCTGTGTACACCCCAATGAGGCCAAGGCCGGGCCGGGGGATGTCGGGTGATTAACTCTTGGAGACTCGCAGCCAGGGGCGGGGAGCGATGGAGCTCCCAGGTCAGGGTGTGACAGCCCGGCTGGAGGCGCTGCCTGACCTTCCCACAGCCCTGCAGGCCAGCACGCCTTCGGAGGACAGGAATAACCAGTTCTAATTCGTTTTTGCGAGGGGTATTTGTTAAAAAATGCAAATGTATTATAACATATGTGACTTAAGGATATTCAGATGGGAAAGCAGAACGTGTTTCCTCCCGTTCTTTCTTTCCCCAGTGGCTTTCCAAATGAAAAGCTTAATGGGGGAAAAGGGAAGAGATGGAATAAATAATAATAATAATGATGATGAAGATCATTTACCTTGTTCTCTTTACGATTGTCTAGTACCTTTTTGTCAATGGCGTGCTCTATGCAATGAGCCTTCTCGCAGCTGAATTAAGTTTGTGATATTAATTAAGAAAACACTCGGTAAATGGCTTGTCAGCTTTGTTTCATGCCACGCCTGATGTCTAGAACGGAGATAATGCATCTGTGACCTCGTTTTATACATAATGCACTGCAGTGCTCAGGGAATTGGGAAACTTTCAGGAGTATTTTCTTTTGCCTTCAATAAATTGTAAAACCAGACCTTTTAAAATCCTGCCTATTGCACTTTGTGGTGACCTGACTTCAATGCAGAAGCCGCTGGTTGACTTTATTTTTATCCTTGCAGGAAAAAGAGTTGTTTATAAAACTCAACAAGCATAAAACAATATGCTTTGGGAGAATAAATAGCATTTGAAAAGGTTTGGAGATTACACACTCTGGCCTGAAAGACTACAGGGCAAAATTCTTCATCTTCATCCACTTAAAGGAGGAATTTTGCTGAAGGAAGGACAGTCAGAGCTTCAGGATGTGGCCAATAATAACTCAATAAATCAGCAGCGATGTGATCTGATAGTGTTCGGCTTCCTTTCAACACATAATCAGCGAGAAGTTAATTGTTAGAAGTTGTGTAATTACAGCACAGCCGTGCAGGGCTGCGCTTTCTGTGTCACCCTAATTTCCTGTGTTTGTGGTGTCGGGGCTCTCATCAGGAGCTGGGATCGCACTGCTGCTCATCAAAGCAGCCAGGGCTTGGGCACATTGCAGAGGTGTCTGCTGAGGCACCCAAAGGGCTGCACGGAGCAGGGAAACGGAAAACACAGCTATTCCTGTCTGCATTTGGAAATCTGCTCCTGGACCTGCCGGAGAGAAAAGCACAAGATGAAAGGATCAGGTGGATTAAAGCAGCACAACTGTCCATCCGTGGCTGGATTAGGTGATCTCCTGGCTCTTCCCACTGTGGTGACTCTGTGAAAACAGCAGGGGGGTCACAGACAGAGCAGTGCCTGTACCTGGCCATGTGTAAGGTGCTCACACCACCCTCCACTCCCCCTGTGCTCACCACCTTCCTGCCCACTGGAGAAAGTGTCCCCATGGCCACGACGATGGATTGCTGCTGGATTTGGGCAGGGCCAGGTGGCTGTGTGTCAGGTGAACAGCAGGGCTGGACAGAACCAAGCCAAGGTGAGAGGCAGCTGGGGAGGTTTAACTCTGCCCACTGAGCCCCAGGGCCACTCAGCCCAGTGGGATGGGCAGAGAACCGACAGAGCAAAAGGGAGAAAACTTTTGGCTCATTAACACCCCATTCCCTTTGCACCCTGGAGTATGAACTCCCCTCCTGGAGACGGGAGCGAGTCCTGCGTCCCACACTGGGGCTGCCCCTGGTTCCCCCAAAGCCACCTCCTGCCCCCCTCACCCAGAGCCCTGCCACACCCCGTGGGACCCTTCCTGAGCAGGGCTGGAGTGTTTTGGTCTGAAGGCAGAAGCAGCCTGAAATCCTCCATGAGGTGGGAAGGAGGTTGAATCGCTTCTTTTATTGCATGAAAAAATCCTGCATTTGGCTGGTGTTATGAATTAGCAGAAATTAAAGAATAGGGTTGTCTGCACATCGCTGGGAAATTGTTTACAGCAAATAATGAAGCAAGGCAAGAGCGTTGCCAGAGGCCGGGGTCTGGAGACGCTGGATCACATTATTAATTAAAATACAAGTCAGCTCTTTCCAGTGTGTGTAGCCCGTGGGTATCCAACGTGCTCCACTTGATTGAATCAGGTACTGGCAGCACAGGCATTTTTTATTCTGTGCTGGAAGGGATGACAAAAATGTAAAGCTGTTTTCTGCTACTTCATTTGAAAAAATATTATTTTGCAATGGAAGCGCAGCAGCTGCAGCAGCTGGACAGGAATTACACGTGTACCTCTGCCCTGGGATTCGAGCACAGGGGCTGCATCCTCAGCACCTCCCCGTGCCACAGCCACGGGAGGCAGCAGGGCCTGGCTTGGGGAGGGGAATTCACCCCAGCAGGGTTTTGGTTTGTCCCCTCATAACGAAATTTGCCTCCTTCTTGCGTGGAAGAGTCAGGGAACGACCACAAGCACAGGATCATGGAATGGCTGGGGTCAGAAGTGACCTAAAGGATCACCTGGGCCAGCCCCCTGCCATGGGCAGGGACACCTTCCATTAGACCAGGCTGCTCCAAGTCTCCCTTTGGTCAAACCAATTGATGTCTGACCCATTCCCAAAGGTCACATGCCCTTTTCGTCCTCTGTTTTCCAGAGGGGGAAAAAAACTATTTTTTTGTCTATTTCGAAGATAATAAAAGAAACAAATATTTTTCCTGCTTGAAACAAGGAAACCCAAAGCAGGATCTCTGAAGAAGCAGCAGCAGAGTCGTGCTGAAGTTTGAGGGCTGGCACAGAGAGGGCAGAGCCTTTCCCTGTCCTGTCAGCAAGGACATCTGCAAGGGCTCCCAGCACACACATGGGACTTCCTGCCACAATTCCCTTTGTTCCAATAGTCTGAAACACTATCGTGTTTTGATATGGTCTATTTTATGGCTCAATTATTAATATTTATAATTCTATAATGTGTATAATATTTATAATTAGGTATAGAAAAAAGACACATCAAACAGGTGATGTTTCCATCACTTAAGGTTACTCCAGTGATGCCAAGTTGAATTTCCTGACTTCTAAATGCTTGATCCTGCAACACGAACATTGCACCAACACAGAGGGGCTTGCATTTAATTTTATAAAGGCCAGGGGGGAAATAAGCCATTTCGCTGGCGCCCAGACCTGAAATCCATGCTCAAGTGCACATTGGGTCAGCCCCTAACCAGCTGCAAGCACACAAGGCAAGTTATTGGATTTCCCGGTGATGAACAGAGACCAGGAAACGCACCTGCCTGGCTGCAGGGGGATTTGCATGAAAATGAAGATCCTGTACACCTGCATGTGTGAAATAGTGATGAACAGAATCGAGTGTATGAGTGCAAACCCTCCTGCCCCGGCCTCCCGAGGGAGCCCTGCTCCCTGCTCCCTCCAGCCCTCCAGCCCTGCAGCCCTGCTCCCAGCCCAGCTCTCCCTCCACGGGAGGAGAGCAGGGGGACGAGCTGGTGTCCTGGTTAGCCAGCTCCGTTTCCTGGCGCAGAAAGCCGCTGGGAAGCTCAGCTCTGGGCGGTCAGTAGGTCAGGGATGGGGCTGGAAGTGCCCTAATCCTGATGTGCGCTGTGCCCACCCCGAGGGCTGCAGGGCTGAGGGGCAGCTCCTGCCCAGGGCAGGGATACTGGAGCACGTTTCCCGCCCTACAGCACCTCTGCTCCTTTCCCAGCATCCCAGCTGAGGTGGGAGCTTCTTTCCAGGGTGTTCCATTGTCCAGAGATCCTTGTAGACACTGTGTGCCTCGCCTCCTCTCCTCTCCTCTCCTCTCCTCTCCTCTCCTCTCCTCTCCTCTCCTCTCCTCTCCTCTCCTCTCCTCTCCTCTCCTCTCCTCTCCTCTCCTCTCCTCTCCTCTCCTCTCCTCTCCTCTCCTCTCCTCTCCTCTCCTCTCCTCTCCTCTCCTCTCCTCTCCTCTCCTCTCCTCTCCTCTCCTCTCCTCTCCTCTCCTCTCCTCTCCTCTCCTCTCCTCTCCTCTCCTCTCCTCTCCTCTCCTCTCCTCTCCTCTCCTCTCCTCTCCTCTCCTCTCCTCTCCTCTCCTCTCCTCTCCTCTCCTCTCCTCTCCTCTCCTCTCCTCTCCTCTCCCTTGGAGTGAAGTGTTTTCCTACCCCAAAGGGAACGTTTCCAGGCAGATTTCTCACAGATTTCCCATCCCTTTACTTCAGGCAAACACAAGAACAGCAGAAGTTCCATTCCGTGGGCACACCCCGGTGGCTTTGTTGGGTGTGAGGGGACCAGAAGGAGTTGGGGTAACTCCAGCCTGCTGCGCCCTCGGGGACGAGACAGGAGCTGCTGTGGCTGCTGAGCCTCGGGGCTGTGCACACAGGGCAAGGGACAGCGGCTGGGGACAAGGGACAGCTGCTGGGAATGAGGGACAGTGGCTGGGGACGAGGGACAGAGGCTGGGGACGAGGGACAGTGGCTGGGGACAAGGGACAGTGGCTGGGGACGAGGGACAGAGGCTGGGGATGAGGGGCAGTGGCTGGGGACAAGGCACAGTGGCTGGGGATGAGGGACAGAGGCTGGGGACAAGGGACAGTTGCTGGGAATGAGGGACAGTGGCTGGGGACGAGGGACAGTGGCTGGGGGTGAGGGACAGTGGCTGGGGACAAGGCACAGTGGCTGGGGTGAGGGACAGAGGCTGGGGATGAGGGACAGCATCAGGGGACAAAGGACAGTGGCTGGGGCCAGGGGCCAGCAGCTGGGGCCAGGCTCCCGGGTTTTGCTCTGGATGGAAGGTGGGAGATGCCTCATGGAGCAGGTCACTCCCCCAAACTCTCCGTGGCCGGGAAGCAGGGTGAGGGCCGTGGGGCTGAGGGGACACGTGTCCCAGTGGTGACAGCTTTGGGGGGCTCTGGACGCTCCACCTTAATGGCAGCTCCCAGGAAAGGATCACAACTCATGTAGCAGCATTTTTAAATCGAGAGGAGCCTCTCCTGCATCGGGGCCGCCCCGGCCATGGCAGGCCCCTTTCCCAGGGCTCAGCCCTGCCCTGCTGCTGCCCAGGAAGGGCTGGTGCAGCTCCAGGCCCGGGTGGCACGGCGGTGCCAGGGTCCCATGTGTCACACGGTGCCACCTTTGGCCTTGTCCTCTCCCTGGAGCTGTGCTGCCCCTGCTCCCTGGCCATGGGGGGTCCCCAGCACCTCCAGACTCCTCATCTTCCACGGGGAGGATGAGAATTTGCAGGGATTCCTGGCAGGCAGCTCCTTCAGGAAGGAGAGTACATATTGGAGAGGGACCTTCTGAAACAGTCGGCTGGCAAATACCAGTGATAACTATTTTAATTCATCTCCTCTGACATGAATAGGAACTTTCTCTTACAACTGAATATAAATAGAAGTTGGACATAGCATTACTATATGAATAAATGAATTAATCAATCAATGACAAAAACACACTATGTAATCAAAAGATTTTTCATGTTAAGATTAATTTAGTGTAATACACACCTAAATATTACATAAGCCCCCTTGACATTGAATTATAGGGCTGGTGGTGGGAAGGGAGCGGGCTGTGCAGTGAGGGAGGGTGGCACAGAGCTGGGGAAGGGCTCCCACCTTGGCACTGCTGCACCCTCCTATGGGACAATTCCTGCCCAATCTCCCAGGCAGCCCTGCCCTCTGGCAGTGGGATCCATTGCCTGTGTCCTGTCCCTGCAGCCCTTGTCCCCAGTCCCTCTGCAGCTCTCCTGGAGCCCCTTCAGGCCCTGCCAGGGGCTCTGAGCTCTGCCTGGAGCCTTCCCTTCTCCAGGGGAACATTCCCAGCTCTGCCTGGAGCCTTCCCTTCTCCAGGGGAACATTCCCAGCTCTGCCTGGAGCCTTCCCTTCTCCAGGGGAACATTCCCAGCTCTGCCTGGAGCCTTCTCCAGGGGAACATTCCCAGCTCTGCCTGGAGCCTTCTCCAGGGGAACATTCCCAGCTCTGCCTGGAGCCTTCCCTTCTCCAGGGGAACATTCCCAGCTCTCCCAGCCTGGCTCCAGGGCTGAGCATCTCGGAGCATCTCGGTGGCCCTCTCTGCACTGGCTCCAAGGGCTGCAGGTTTTGGGCTGTGCTGCTGCAAGCCCACGAAAATCAGAACATTCCTGCACCATCCCCTCCTCATGGAGTGGAGGCAGCTGGGGCTCTGCTCCTTCCAGAGCTGGCGTGTCAGGCCTCGCCTGCACAAGTTAATTAATCTAATGAGGCAACTCCTCTCGATATGTTCTGTGTTCTGTGTGCTTTTCCCCAGCAAACGATCGCGCTTCCTAAAAATGCGATCTTCATCCTTCACTTGAAGTTACGCCTGGATTTGGAGGTGGGAGAAGCTCAGCCTGGAAAGGAAATGTGATCTCCTAGCAGGGAGCACGATGACACATACGGAGCTGCTCCCTGGGGAGGAGCACAGCCCGGGGCTCGGCCACTGCAGGGGACCCAAGGGTGCACTGGACCCCACTGAGGGGGGCACCCAGGGGTCTGGCAGCACCCAGCTCGGGGTGCAGGCTGGACACGGCCATCCCCGTGTCCTGTTGTGTCCCATCCTGCCTGACGCTCCCCAAGGATGTTCTCCCGTGGGGATGCTCCACACGGGGATGTCCCCTCCCTGCCCAGAGCTGCCGTAGGAGCTGCAGCAGGTAAAGGTTCGGTCCTCCGGCTTTGGGGTTCCACTGTCACCCCTCTGAAGAGCAGGGAGAGAGCTGTCCTGCCCCCGTGGGTCACCTGACACCGGGACGACCCCTCATGCATCCTCAGGGATGAGCTCAGGAAAACCTGCCCTGGCTCTGCAGGGCGGTGCCACAGGGACCAGCACTGTGCCCGCTGCTCCGTGTGCCCCAGCCAGGGTGGGGTCACCTGGCACCGCTGGGGTCTGATGGCACCTCTGGGGTCTGATGGCACTGCTGGGGTCACCTGGCACTGCTGGGGTCACCTGGCACCGCTGGGGTCACCTGGCACTGCTGGGGTCTGATGGCACCACTGGGGTCTGATGGCACCTCTGGGGTCTGATGGCACCTCTGGGGTCTGATGGCACTGCTGGGGTCACCTGGCACTGCTGGGGTCCAGCCACACACGGACCCAGGGCCGAGCTGAATTCACTGCCCACTCTCTGCACGGGTTCTGACCCACAGGGATCCCTGGCCCACACAGATCCCTGACCCACAAAAATCCCTGACCCACAGGGATCCCTGACCCACACGTCCCTGATCCAGGCAATCCCAGCCTGCTGAAGGGGCTGGGGAGCAGAGAAAGGTGCTTTGGGGTTTATTTGCTCGGTGCTGGCAAGATGACACCGTCAGGGGAAGAGCCTTTTGATTTTGCATTTATGTTGTCCATTGATTTCCTTTAAGCAGTGACACGGGCTATTGCTAATATCTGTCTAGTTAATACTTCATGGCAGCTCCACTCTGCCAGCCCAGGAGCAGCCCTATAATACACAGGAGGAAACATTCCTCTGTGCATCTAAAGCTTTCTGCTGTTTTTCTTTATTTCTAATCCAAATTTGCACAGGTCTCAGGTGACAGAGTGAAGGGATGAGGATTAGATCTGCCATCTCGAGAGGCTCTTGGCAGGGAGGCTGAGCTTAGACTTGCTCTGCTGGTGTTGTCACAGACAGGGTCATCCCATCGGGCAATTTCATTTATTTTTAAGGAATTTCTCTATGGAATTATCTGCATCAACACTGAAAAGGAAGAGAAGATTTCCACGTGCTCAGAAGCATCCTGCCAGTGAGCGGGAAGCTGGTGGCAGCAGTGCCCCGGGGTCTGTGACGCTGATGATGGGAAGGGGACAGTGCTGGCACAGCAGTGCCCCAGCCAGCTGCCTTCCCTGGCTGCTGCTCAGCGAGGGCCGAGGCTGTGAGGGAGAGGATGGCTGGGGACGAAGGCAGGGCTACAGCCCCACGGAGCACTTGTCTGGCTGAGCTGGGAAATCAGTCTCCAGGCAGCGCTTCCTTCAGGGAGATTGATGGCTCTGCACGGACAGAACTTCCCTTTTCCTGCCGATGGATTGGCCGGCCCCCTTTGCATGAACATGAAATTATCTGTTCCGTTTGCCACCTGCTGCTGCTGAAGGTTTTGAACTTTTTGTGACACGAGGAATTCTGGGTGGAGGCAGGCGGACACGGGATGCAGGAAAGGAACTGAAATGAAGATATTTGACGATGGGAGAGCAGGAATGCACAGTCAATGCCATGGAAGGATGGAATTCGAGCAGCCAGGAGGGGGAGGAAGTGTTCTTTACTAGGGGATGGAGACGGAGGACTCGGTGGCTGAGCCCAGCACAGCGGGAGCAGCAGGACCTGCGGGGTCTGGGGCCGAGGGATGAGCTGCTCCTGCTCGGGGGTGGGAATCAGGAGCGGTGGGGGCACCGACCACCAGCTCCCCAGGGCCGTCACCATCCCGCAGCTGAGATGAGGGTGAAGCTCCCCTGGTCCCAGTCCTGCCCTCGGGGATCCTGCTGGGCTGTGCAGGGTTGTCACTGCTCAGCCCCTGCTCTGTGGTAACACGCCAGGGGACAGGTCCCACGGCAGCAGCCCAGAGCTCACAGCGCAGTCCTGGGCCTTGGGGCACCCTGAGAGACCTGGGCAGCCTTGGGGTCAGAGAATATGCTGAGCTGAAAGGGACCCATAAGATCATTGCTCCAACTCCTGGTCCCGGGCAGGACAGCCCCATGGTCCCCTCCTGTCCCTGAGAGCACTGTCCAAACTCTCCTGGAGCTCTGGCAGCCTCGGGGCCGTCACCATTCCCTGGGGAGCCTGGGCAGTGCCTGAACCCTCTGGGGGAAGAACCTGTCCCAAAATCCAACCTGAACCTCTCCTGCCTCAGGTCCAGCCATTCGCTCGAGTCCTGTCAGTGGCCACGGCAGTGAAGAGATGGGTACGTGCCCCTCCACTGCCCCTGGGGAGGAATTCCTGAGCCGTTTGGGTTCCAGCCCCTGTTCCCACGGGCGGGGACACCTCTCACTGTCCCGGGTTACCCCCGGCACAGCGTGGAGCATTCCCAGCCAGCCCTCGGGTGCCTGTGGCAGCACAGGGACACAGGGATTGATTTCTCCTCTGGCTGCATTCAAAGGGAAGGCAAAGCCTCGGCCCTGCACGTGGCGGGCTGCAGGTGCAGAGCAGGGCACAGCAAACGCCGGCTCTGCTTTGCACCTGCGGGAGGAACCAGCCTTGTTCCTGTGCAAATCTACCCCATAATGAGAAACATATGTCAGAGAACACGATTTTCCACAAACCAGGCATTTGCTGCACAGTTTATGGTTAAGTCTGTATGTAGTCACAGCTGTCATGGGAATTATGGGTTCCTCGATTTTCATAATTAAAAAGAGAGAGAAGGAAAGAGGGGGAAAGGAAGCAGGAGCCCAGAACTGGGTTCTGTGGGCACTGCCCGCCTGGCACAGTGGGAGGGAGAAATCCTCCTGCTGGAAATTCACCGAGACGTTCCCTGTACCGGCAGGTTGTGCAGGAAACACCGCCTGCCTGCTTCAGTGGTTAATTAAATAAAAGATATTCAAAATAAAAAAAAAAATAGATCCTGGGCTGGGGCTCTAGGGAAATCATTACTGACTCGTGACCTCTCTTGACCTGGATGAGGTTCAGGCAGGAGATGTCAAGGCGTGGAGCACGGCGAATACCCGCGAGCGTGTACAATTACGGGTTTATTAAAGGGAAACAAGGGCCGCACCATAAATGGGGAAAAAGAAAATCTTCTCAGGACACAGGGAGTCAGCGTTCCCAGAGACAGCCAGAGGGGTTTTGGAAGGGTCCTTGCCCCCCGAGCTCCAGGCTCCCGCTGGGATGAAGGTGTGGGAGCGCCTGGCAGCGCCGGGGATGTGCCGCTACCTGGGCACGGCACAGCCGCCCGCCACTCCCACGGCGTTCCCACAATTACAGCTCCGCCTAATTAATAACGCACTCATGAAGGGCATTTCCCTTGCGCGGGGAAACAAGCGCCATCACACGGCCTGTACATCAACCCGGGTACAAGTCACCTGGGGAATAAAGGCCAGCTGTAATTGAGGAGCCGCTATCCATCACCCTGCCCGGGATCCCCGAGCGCGGCGCTGGCACTCGCGACACCCGCGACACTCGCGACACTCGCGCTGCTCTCCAGAACTCGCCCCGCTGCCGTCAGATACATGGTTTTAAAGGAAATAAAACACCCAACTACTTCCCAAAGACTCTCTGACTTTCAATCATGAGCGCGTTGCTTTTTAGCGAGATGAATTTATAGGTGAAGTGCTCAGCTTTTACAACACCCTTTTACAGGCAGATGCCATCGGGTTTGCATAAGTGGTGACATTAACCGGCAGCTTCCAGTAGAAATCCAGGCGCAGAAATGTAAATAGCCGCTGGATTTTAAGCCGTAATTAGCGCTGCCAAGCCTCGGTTACAACATTTAATTACCAAAGCGGGTCTGCTCCCCCGCAGCCGTCCTGATCCGTGCGCCGCCGGCGGAGCCGCTGACCCGGAGCTCCGGCCGGGGCTGCGCCGATTTGTGCAATTGGATAAAGAACCCGGGAGGCCAATCCCAAATCCTGTCTCTTTGCGGGGATTAGCCCTGTCCTGCTAATTCACGGAGGTAGGAATTTCAGCTATTCCTCTACTCCTCCCGGCTGCATCCTGAGGGAAATCAGGCAGCATCTCTGCAGCTTGTGCGCGCCGGCAGCCGGCTCGGGCAGCGCTCCACTGCAGGTCCGGGCTGCTGCTGCCTCTGCTGCTGCTTCTGCTGCCTCTGCTGCTGCCTCTACTGCTGCTACCTCTACTGCTGCTGCCTCTACTGCTGCTGCCTCTGCTGCTGCCTCTGCTGCCTCTGCTGCTGCTGCCTCTGCTGCTGCTGCCTCTACTGCTGCTACCTCTACTGCTGCTGCCTCTACTGCTGCTGCTGCCTCTGCTGCTGCTGCCTCTGCTGCTGCTGCCTCTGCTGCCTCTGCTGCTGCCTCTGCTGCTACCTCTGCTGCCTCTGCTGCTACCTCTACTGCTGCTACCTCTGCTGCTGCTGCCTCTGCTGCTGCTGCTGGGGCACACGGCAGCGGCAAAAGGACGGGACATTCGCCCTCTCGGCTGCCCCCAGCCCAGTTCCAGGGACATCAGCAAGTGCATTTCCCCCGCTTTAAGCAGAAGTCCACCTGGCCTCCCCTCCTCCGGCCTCGGAGTTTTGTGAGATCGCCAGGGTCACTTCCCGAGGCTGCTGAGAGAGGAAGGAGAGGGGAGGAAAGCAAACAATTAGACAAGTAAAGGATAAAGGGAAAGAAGTTAGTTAAATTTATGTGGAGCATCCTCGGGAGGAGCTCACCTCGGCTCCGGTCGTGAGAATGGCCGGCGCTGTAGGGTCGGGTTTTGGGTTGCTAAAGGAGTTTTTCCCTGATCCTTGCCCCACTGCAGGCTGTAGGGATGGTTATGGGGTTTGTGCGTGCACTCCCGTCGTTACTCATCCCGCTGGAATGCTGTGTCCAGGCCGGAGCAGGGCTCAGGGCTGGGACACAACAGGGAATTCCAGCCTTTCTGCTGGGCCTGTTCTTGCCGTGGCACACAGCCCGCAGGCTGCTCTGCCCAGGCCTCCGGCAGCTGAGCGTGGGCCCGGGGTGTCCTACAGCAGAAGCCAGGCCCAGGTGTGCTGGGAACCCCCCTGCAGCCAGCGCTGCTGCCAGCCAGCCGTGACCCCTGCGAGCCCCCAGCCCCTGGCCTGGGTTCTCCCCACGGGCTGGGCATGGGCCCCGTGGCAGAGAGGGACAGAGCTAAGGGGCAGCCAGCTGCTCTGCCGTGGGCTGTGGCTCAGGGGCCTCAGGTGAGCTGTCACCTGGACACAGTCCGGCCAGCAGCTCCGGGCTCCAGGCTGGAACGGGCTCTGCACCAGTGCCCCCAGTAGCTCACCAGAAGGGAATGGGAATGTTGCTACTTCTGTCTCTGACTCCATTTATCACTGAGGGCTTTTTATTTTCTGACCGGATGAGTGCAGAAGGTGTTCTGAGCACATCTCCGAGAGCGGGCAGCCGGAGGCACAAGGCCAGAAGGGTTCGGAACGAGGGATGTGTGTTCCTCAGCCGCCGTGGGCAGCAGAGCGGCGGGGCTGCAAAGAGCAGAGGGAGGAGCAGAAACTCGGCAGCGACAGCGAGAGGAGAAGGGGCTGATGGTGATGCAGCCTGGCTGAGGGCTCGGCTCCGTGTCCTGCCCGCGGCGATCCGGCGCTGCGCTCGGAAACTCCGATCCCGGGACTCCAGCGGGAGCTCAGCAGCCCTGGGCACTCACTCATGCCGCTAACGCCTGATCAGAGGCCAGATATTGGCTCTGCAAACACAGACAAAACTCTTTTGCATAAGAAACCCTTTTTAAAAGTTGCCCCCCCCATCCCGAAGCGGCGGTGGGAGGCGTTCATTGTGCCACACGCATTAATTCAGCTGGCACATTACAATGTTAAACTAAATGACATTATTACAAAGCTGTGCTAAGAAGTGTTGACAGGTCCATATGGTAATTTTACAATGTATAATGAACACACAGACTCCTTTCTTGCAGAAATTTATAGTTCAAATCTATACCCAGGATATCCAGTTTTATTTCCAGAAACTTAAATTGACTTATTACGATGTAGTGAATGTATAAATTAGTTCCAGTAGTTAAACTGAAGCATTTCCCTACAGACTCAATTAGATTCATTAATCTACTGTGTAGACCTGTAAACGGTCCATTGTTCTTTTCCCCCCCAAAATGTCAAAAACTATTTCTCTAACTATAAAATATTTCCCGCAAAAACTGTTTTAAATGGTAAGAATTATTTAAGATTAGGAACCCAGATCCACAAATTATTTCAGCGCCCTTGTTCTTCTTCAAAAGAAAAATAGGGTTCAGCCCTTGCTGGATAATTTAGTGGGACACAGGCTGAATTCACTCTCGCATTAAGCTTAAGACCTCCCAGGACAAGGCAGCTGGTTTCCACCCTCGCCCCAGGGTAGAGCTCAGCTGGAAGGAGGATCCTGTGTGCCCCTGGAGCTAACACCCCGCTCCAAATGTTTGTGTACGAGCAGATGCTGCTGAGGGCTGACCGCAGAGGCGTCCACAGGGACCCACATCCTCAGAGACCAGTGCTGGGAATGTGCCAGTGGCCACCAGAACCTCCCACATCCCACAGGCACCTGGCCAGTGCACGGTGTCTGCAAAACCGCCTCTGTTTGTGGACCAGAATGTCTCTGTGCAGGTCAAGGAGATGAAATCAGCACTCCCTTGGCACAAATCTGTGTTATTCACACCTGTGGGCACAGCTCCTGCTCCGCGGTTTCTGTGGTTTAGTCAGGGCAGAATAACAGCCCCGATTAAAATCTGCTCAGTGGAAGGGAGCCCAGAACCGAGTGACCAACAGTGTCCTTTCCCTGGTGAGGCCTCCCGGAGCCGCTCAGGCTGTGCAGTGACAGTGACAGGGCTCCATCCCAAGCAGAGGTGGCAGGGCAGCCCCGCGGTCCTGAGCAGAGCTGCTGAGCTGGGAGCGCAGAGCCGGGGCCGGGGAGGTGCAGGAGCAGCCAGCGCAGCGCGGCCCTGGCACCACACTCCTGAGCACACACGGCTCACTCCGGCGAGGACTGTTGGTCTGGGCACTGGTCTGGGCACTGTTCTTTTCCTTAAAACACCACAGCACACTGTGTTTTCACACTATCTGAACAGTTCCCCTTCCAGGAGAGATTTCCAGCTGTGCCCCAGCTCAGGAGAGCCTCTCTTCCACACGGGAGGAAAGCCGTGAAAATCTGCACGTGGAGCGGCTGGATGGAGGCAGGACAGTCCCTGGGCTTTGGGGGCTGCTGGGGGGAGCGCTGTGCCACGCAGGGCACCAGTGTCCCTGGCAGTCGGGATTTCCAGCGTGGCACTGGTGGAGAACGGTGGAAATCTCTCACAGGCAGAGAATGCCCACTCTGTCCTGTCTGGGCTCCCACGGGACAGGTGCCCACGGAGAGAGCAGGGATTCCCGGGGACAGCGCTGCTCCCTGTGCTCTCTCCACAATTCCTGCCCTCAGGGAGATCTCCCACGCACAGCTCCTGCAGCCCTGCAGCTCTCGCAGCCTTTGGGGATGGTGGCACCTGTTTCCAAATTGTCCCATTTATTAGGATCAGAGCAGCCTGATAATTAATCCAAGTAATCTCTGGGCTCCCAGGTCTGAGCTCCAGTGGGGTGTTCTGCTGGGGCCCAGGAGCTGCCCAGCCCGGCTGTGACAGTGCTGGCACCAAAGCAGCTCTTGGAGCTGGGCACCCAAGGCTGTGCCAGCGTGGGGCCTGTGCCAGCACACAGAGCTGGGCAGATCTTTGTCCCGGGACTTTGGTGTCCCCAGCCCCTGCCCCAGCTGGTGGCCGGTGCCTGGTCAGTGTGGTGACAATGGTGCCACCGGGGCACACAGCACAGCAGTGCCTCTCCGGCTGAAACTGCTCCTCGCTGGAAAGAGCTGGAGCTGCTGCTCTGAGTCACTCGCAGCACTCGTGTGGCAGGAAGAAAGTGGGCATTGACAGAGAACAGCCCGGCTGCTCAGAGAGTCCTCCTCACAGCACAGTGGAAAGATTGTGGAGGAAGAATTTCAAACAAATAATCTGGAAAATATTTCCGATAAATGGGAACACTGCAGCAGGGTTTTTGCTTGTTTGTTTTCACCCTGGGAGCACGCAGAGCGGAGCAGGAGCAGCAGCTGTGCTGCCGGCAGGGCCTGTGGCTGCCTGGGAGCTGCTTGGCTCCGGGCTGCCAGGAGTCACACCTGGTCGGGACAGCTGCCAGGGGTGAAGGGTGCAAGGCCAGGGGTGAAGGGTGCAAGGCCAGGGGTGAAGGGTGCAAAGGCCAGGGGTGAAGGGTGCAAGGCCAGGGGTGAAGGGTGCAAGGCGAGGGGTGAAGGGTGCAAAGGCCAGGAGTGAAGGGTGCAAGGCCAGGGGCTCTTCTCCACCTGCTTGCCTGCAGGAGACCACGGGGACGGTCTCCAGACCCATGGAATCAGAGAATCCCAGTTAGGAGGGACCTTTAACCTCTGCCATGGGCTGGACACTGCCCATTAGACCAGGTTGCTCCGAGCCCTGGCCAGCCTGGCCTTGGACACTGCCAGGGCTGGGACATCCACAGCTCGCCCCTGTCCCTGTCAGAGTCCCCGTGAGCAGTGTCCGAGCCCAGGACCCGCTGTGGAGGAGTGTGGAGCCTCTCCAGCCAGATCCCCGAACCCGGGCCACCCTCGTGCCGTGTGAAGTTGGGCAGAGCTGGCCAGGCCCTGGCGGCGGAGACAGGACTTCTCAGTGTCACCTTTCTGTCAGCGAGCAGACGGAAGGCGGGCGGTATCTGCCCATCAGCGGGCCGTTCTGTAGGGCCGCGATCACACCGCGATAGGAGATCGGATACAGCTGTAAACCTTGAAGGAATAAGGGCTGCCTAAGAGAATAGCTTTTCCTAGCTTAACCACATTACAGCAGCGAGCGTAAATCACTTGTCAGTCGATGGCAAACGTCGCGGTGTTATAATCGGAGGAGAAAAGGAATAAAGTGCAGATAATCTTTTGCGCCATTTTGCTGGCAGCGGCGGCGGCGGGAGACTGACAGCCCCTCGCTTGAGTGGCAGGTGTCCTTTGAAGCGCCTGTGAATCACTATCTGTGCAGACTGTTGAAATGCATATTTCCATCCTTATCGTGAAGGAATGGATGGGCAAGATAGGTGCCGTTAACATTGCAAATAGCTCCGGAATTATTCATTGTCAGCTCCGGGCAAAGAACGGGGGGAAAGTTTTATTATTCACCGCGCACAATAGCCGGATGCTTAATGATTCCCACTACCTTGGCAAAGGATTGTCTGCCGACTTCAGGCGCTCGCGGTGGGTGACACAGGTCTGGCCAAGTGTTAGAGCAAGATCATACAGCCCGGGCCCATTTTAATTTCTAATACATTAATCTTTCCCTCGCAGATGCACAATGAATATTCCGCAGCCCCTTGTTTGTCAGGAGCCGTCCGCCTTTCATCTATTCAGGTGCTCCATTGACTCCGAAGGCTCGCTCAAAGGGCCCGATCACTCAATGACAACGGCGGCACAAAGGCGGGGGCCCGGCGGGCCGGGGACACGCCGCCCCGCTCCCCGGGGAGCCGCGGCCGTGGGCCCGGGGGTGCCGAGGCCCTTATCGCCCTGCCGGGGGATGTATCGCTCCTCGGCAGCCGCCGACCCCGGCCCCGAGCCGCCGCCGCCCGGCCCGAGCAGAATTAGCATGGATTAAGTTGGCTTAGCGCTGTTCTACAAGCGAGCTGCACGCACCGCGCCATTCACGCTTCTTTGGAGTCCTTTGTCTGGGCCCGCTAATTACGATTGTTTTAAGTTCATTATCCCGGCGCGCACGTTGTAGCTGGCGGGATCTGCGCGCTTGTAAGCGCTGGCCTCACTCCGCAGGTAGTGACCCTGGAATTGTCCCGTGAGCCCGCGCCGGCCCCAAACCACACTGCCATCGGAGACACGCTGGGCTGGCCAGCTTTCCTTCCCCACCTCACCACCGGGCACACACAGGGGCCGGCTGGGGCCCGGAGCCCCGGGAACGGCCGGGGATGGGATGGAATGGGATCCCGGAGCCCCGGGAACAGCCGGGGATGGGATGGAATGGGGTCTGGAGCCCCGGGAACAGCCGGGGATGGGATGGGATGGGGCCTGGAGCCCCGGGAACAGCCAGGGATGGGATGGGCTGGGATCCCGGAGCCCCGGGTACAGCCGGGATGGGATGGGCTGGGATCCCGGAGCCCCGGGAACAGCCGGGGATGGGATGGGCTGGGGTCTGGAGCCCCGGGAACAGCCGGGGATGGGATGGGCTGGGGTCCGGAGCCCCGGGAACAGCCGGGATGGGATGGGCTGGGGTCCGGAGCCCCGGGAACAGCCGGGATGGGATGGGATGGGATGGGATGGGATGGGATGGGATGGGATGGGATGGGATGGGATGGGATGGGATGGGATGGGATGGGATGGGATGGAATGGGATGGACTGGGGTCCGGACCCCCGGGAGGAACCGGGCATGGGCTGGGCTGGGGCCCAGAGCCCCGGGAGCAGCTGGAGTTGTGGTCACCTCCATGTCACAGCTCCCGGTCCAGTGTGCTCTGCTGTGTCCATCCCGGCCCAAATTACAATTACAAAGCTCAATCCCGAGCCTGTCCGGGGAGGGATAAGTTTGGTATTGAGGTGATTCCTTTATGAAAATGTCTGTCCAGCCCTGGCTCAGCGGCCCGGGGCAGTGAGGGAGCTCCCAGGTCTGAAGGGATTTAAGAGCTGTGTGGATGTGGCGCTTGGGGACATGGGTTGGTGGTGGCCTGGGCACTGCTGGGGAATGGTTGGACGAGGTGGTTTGAGAGGGATTTTCCAGCTTAACCTTTCCGTGTTCGAATGATCTCCTGGCAAGGCACCCCGCCTCTGGTCCCTCCTGCCCTGGAGGAGAAGTGGAGACCACCCAAGGGAGGCAGATCCACGGGGAGCAGAGAACACATCAACAGCTCACAGGACACGGGGTGTGCCCCAAGGTCTCTCAGGGATCCCCACATTTGTCAGAAATACTCGAGTTTTGTTCATCAGGAGGTGACCCCATTAGCTCTGGCTTTAGGATACAATCTCTGATTGCAGAAGGCGTTGGGCACCCACACGGGCCGTGGCCTGACACCCAGGGGGCTTCAGGAGGGGAGCTGCGATTTGTGCCAGCCAAAAATGAGCCCACAGGTGCTGGGACTGCAGCATTCTCTCCTCTCTCACCTTAGAGGGGGACTGTTAAACCTTTAGCGCCCTCCTGATTCTAATTTGTGTGTGTTTAGGGCAAAGGTGACCTTGTGGGGTGACAAAGGTTAAATCGGGTCAGCTCTGGCCGCGGAGAGGGGCCCGGTGTGCAGATCCCCGGTTCCCAGAGCAGCCCCACCCTGGGCTGAAAGAATTCCCGGCTCCCGGAGCCCCGGCCGCCGTCCTGGGCCACGGCTTGGGAGCTGCAGCGGCTGCAGCACGGGCTGAGCCCGGCCCTGGGGTGTGGGATGTGTCAGCTCCTTCCCCTGCGTCCTCATTTACTGGGATTTCTGCCTCCCGTGAGCCCAGCCCGGTGCGGGACCCTGCCCCTATGGCCTGGCACCCCGGGGAGGGACAGGGGACCCTGCTCCCACTCCCTGACCCCAAACCCTGCAGGGCCCCATTCCTGCTGCCCCTCTGACCCCAAACCCTGCAGGGCCCCATTGCTGCCCCTCTGACCCCAAACCCTGCAGGGCCCATTCCTGCCCCTCTGACCCCAAACCCTGCAGGGCCTGTCCCTGCTGCCCCTCTGACCCCAAACCCTGCAGGGCCCGTCCCTGCTGCCCCTCTGACCCCAAACCCTGCAGGGCCCATTCCTGCCCCTCTGACCCCAAACCCTGCAGGGCCTGTCCCTGCCCCTCTGACCCCAAACCCTGCAGGACCCCATTCCTGCCCCTCTGACCCCAAACCCTGCAGGGCCCCGTTCCTGCTGCCCCTCTGACCCCAAACCATGCAGGGCCCATTCCTGCCCCTCTGACCCCAAACCATGCAGGGCCCATTCCTGCTGCCCCTCTGACCCCAAACCCTGCAGGGCCCATTCCTGCTGCCCCTCTGACCCCAAACCCTGCAGGGCCCGTCCCTGCTGCCCCTCTGACCCCAAACCCTGCAGGGCCCGTCCCTGCTGCCCCTCTGACCCCAAACCCTGCAGGGCCCCATTCCTGCCCCTCTGACCCCAAACCCTGCAGGGCCAGTCCCTGCCCCTCTGACCCCAAACCCTGCAGGGCCAGTCCCTGCCCCTCTGACCCCAAACCCTGCAGGGCCCGTCCCTGCCCCTCTGACCCCAAACCCTGCAGGGCCAGTCCCTGCCCCTCTGACCCCAAACCCTGCAGGGCCCATTCCTGCCCCTCTGACCCCAAACCCTGCAGGACCCCATTCCTGCTGCCCCTCTGACCCCAAACCCTGCACGCCCCATTCCTGCCCCTCTGACCCCAAACCCTGCAGGACCCCATTCCTGCTGCCCCTCTGACCCCAAACCCTGCAGGGCCCCATTCCTGCCCCTCTGACCCCAAACCCTGCAGGGCCCCATTCCTGCTGCCCCTCTGACCCCAAACCCTGCAGGGCCCCATTGCTGCCCCTCTGACCCCAAACCCTGCAGGGCCCCATTGCTGCCCCTCTGACCCCAAACCCTGCAGGCCCCATTCCTGCCCCTCTGACCCCAAACCCTGCAGGGCCTGTCCCTGCTGCCCCTCTGACCCCAAACCCTGCAGGGCCCCATTCCTGCTGCCCCTCTGACCCCAAACCCTGCAGGGCCCCATTCCTGCTGCCCCTCTGACCCCAAACCCTCCAGGCCCCATTCCTGCTGCCCTCCCTGCAGTGCTGGGCTGGGGACAGGCGGGCACAGGCTCTGGGTTTGAGGCAGCCCCGGTGCTGAGCTGTGGCTGGCCTGTGCTCTCAATAAAAGCTCATTAAGGAAAGATTATGAACATATAACAATACATTTTAAGTGCGCTGCAATGATCCATAAAATTGGTGTGGCTAATTAGCAGATCAAATCTCCATGAGAACTGGATCACTTTAATATCCTTGGGTAGTTTAATTCTGTAGGTATTTTACTATCCACACATGTTTAGTAAAATTAAATAACAGTATAAATGTTCAGTGGGATTAAAACAACAGTAAAATGAAACCAAACAAAATGAATTTATTTTGTTAATAGAATAACAGAGAATCCCAGTGTTGATATAACATTACACAAAATCTAGAGCAAACACAGTCTGAATCCCAGTCTCATTTCACATGTAATTAACCTTTCTCAATCAAGCTAAGCAGACCTGATACCTCCTCCACAGCGTCTGTGCACCCACATCCCTGTCTGTGCCGGGATGGAGGCAGGAGGCAGTGGCAGGGCAGATTTTTCCAGTGCTGGAGAGCTCGTGTCCCAGCCCAGCCCAGGGTGGGAGCAGTGGGATGGCTGCTGGTGCCCCCCATTGTCCCCTGAGCCCTGGAAAACACCTGGCTGGGAAAGGCAGGGAAAGGCTGGGAATGCTCAGCATGGCTGGGAAGTTCTTGAGGAGTTCAGGTCCTCCAGTGATAAACTTTGCCTCTTCCCCGTTTTTTGGTTCTCCAAAAGAGCATCCAAAAGGCTCCTGCAGGTGGTTTGAATCTGCACCTTCCTGCAGCTCACAGAGCTGTAGAATCACAGTTGGAAAAGACCTCCAAGATCATCCAGTCCAACCTAAAATTCTTTATAAAAAACCTCTGTCTGGAGTGAGGCATCCAAAAGAACAGGGGCTGTTAAATATTTCTTTTCATTTCACTTTGATTTAATCACAAGACCCTGAAAAATATCAAAACAATCAAAAAATTGAAACCCCTTTAGCTTTCTCCCCATACAAGAGTCCTAAAAATGCCACATCTTATTTAGGAAATAAGTGCAATGTCCCTAAAAAACATTGAGTCCAACCATTGACTCAGAAACGCCAAGTTTTCTTTCATTTGGTTTTTGAGGGTCTCTACCTCTCAACTTAGCAATTAAATTAACAATTAAGTCTAAAAAGAGAATGAATCCTGAAATAGGCCCTCATTGGTTTTAATGTCAACAGCGATTGGTTCTGAGTAACAATTTTACGTTCAGAGGCCAGTCACAATTTCAGTGAATAAATAAAATAAAAGCAGATATGAGTTTATCCTCCTGGGAACTCTGTGTGAGGGCAACAGCAGCACCTTGTTGGTGGCACCAAAGTGTGCACTGCAGTCAGCTCTGTGGGGAGAGGGGATGGCACCCAAGGGAGGGGATGGCACCCAGAGGGACCTGGGCAGGCTGGGAGAGCTGGAAACGTTCACCTGGAGAAGATTCTGTGAAGACCTCAGAGCCCCTTCCAGTACCTAAAGAGACTCCAGGAGAGCTGGAGAGGGACTGGGGACAAGGGCTGGGGGGACAGGACACAGGGAATGGATCCCACTGCCAGAGGGCAGGGCTGCCTGGGAGATTGGGAATTCCCAGATTTCCTGTGGCTGCCCCTGGATCCCTGGCAGTCCCAGGTTGGACACTGGGGCTTGGAGCACCTGGGGCAGTGGGAGGTGTCCCTGCCATGGCTGGGGTGGATTGGGATGAGCTTTAATGTCCCTTCCAACCCAAACCATTCCATGGTTCTATGATGATTTCAAGCAATAATTACATTTTTATTCAATAGCTATGGGAAAACACCGAGTTGAATAATGAGATAAAAATGAGTGTCTCAGTCCTAAAAGGACATTAATCAACATATTAACTGTGTAGACAAACTGATTCGATGCTGTTACAACTTAATTTGTCTCAAAATCATTACGTTTCTACATATTGCCTAATGTACTTTAGGATGCGTGTTGGAGTGATCACAGGAGAGCCCTGCAGACCCACGGAACCGGTGCTGTGCCTCGTCCTGCTGCCAGTGCCACCACCTCACGTGTGGTTTTCCCTTTCCCAGATGTGGATTTCCCTTTCCCAGGTGTAGTTTTCCCTGTCCCCGGTGTGGTGTTTCTCTTCCCCAGATGTGGTGTTTCCCTTTCCCAGGTGTAGTTTTCCCTTTCCCAGGTGTAATTTTCCCTTTCCCAGGTGTAGTTTTCCCTTTCCCAGATGTGGTGTTTCCCTTTCCCAGGTGTAGTTTTCCCTTTCCCAGGTGTGGTTTTCCCTTTCCCCTGTGTGGTTTTCCCTGTCTCCGGTGTGGTTTTCCCTTTCCCAGGTGTGGTGTTTCCCTTTCCCGTGTATAATTTTCCCTTTCCCAGGTGTAGTTTTCCCTTTCCCATGTGTAATTTTCCCTGTCCCCGGTGTGGTTTTCCCTGTCCCCGGTGTGGTTTTCCCTTTCCCAGATGTGATTTTCCCTTTCCCAGGTGTGGTGTTTCCCTTTCCCAGGTGCAGTTTTCCCTGTCCCCGGTGTGGTGTTTCCCTTTCCCAGGTGTAATTTTCCCTTTCCCAGGTGTGCTTTCCCCTTTCCCAGGTATGTTTTTCCCTTTCTCATGTGTAATTTTCCCTGTCCCCGGTGTAGTTTTCCCTTTCCCAGTGCAGCCCAGCGCGGAGCCCACACTGCTGGAGCCCGGCACTCGGGGGCTGGGGCGGGTCCGCGATCCCGTCTTTATCTCGGAGCCCCCGCACAGCTCCTGGCTCCTGTGTACAGCCTGCCCGTGACATCCTCCGTGTGTGCGAATGTCAGATGCCAGACCGGCTGGGTCCCGGCCAAAGAGCAGCGCTGAGCCTCCTCCTGCCCGAGACAATGGGCCAGGAGACGCCGGGGGGCTGCAGGGACACGGCGCGGAAAGGACGGGACTTTGCTGGAATTCTCATAAAGGAATAAAAGCCGAGCTCGTTGTTTCCCCGTTTGCTCTGCCAGCAATCCGAGTCGTGGTTAAACTGCCGCAAAAGACATCGCAGGCGCTGAGCCCTGAGGAATTTCCCTCCTGGCGTTTTGTTCTCCAGTTCCCGGTGGATGCTGTGTCCATCTGCCCCGGGAATCTGCACCAGGCCTGGGGCTCCCGTGTGGATGCCGCATGTCAGGGTCAGGCCTGCTGAGATCAGTCCGAGGCTTTTCCTGTCGGGATGATCCTGTGCCTCTAGTCTGTGCTTATCCTTATACCGAATTTCTGTGCTTTTCCTTCTTTCTCCCCTTTGGTTTTCCCTTTCCCGTTCTCTTTTCTCCTATTCCTTTTCCTTCTTTTTTGCTTTCCTCTTTTTTACCTTTCACCCTTCTCCTTCTCCTTCTCCTTCTCCTTCTCCTTCTCCTTCTCCTTCTCCTTCTCCTTCTCCTTCTCCTTCTCCTTCTCCTTCTCCTTCTCCTCCTTCTTTTATCCACCTTTTCTTTTTCCTTTTCCCTTTTCCTTTTCCCTTTTCTCTTTTCTCTTTTCTCTTTTCTCTTTTCTCTTTTCCTTTTCCTTTTTCTCTTTTCATTTTCCGTTTTCCCTTTCCCCTTTCCCCTTTTCCCTTTTCCCTTTCCCTTTCCCTTTCCCTTTCCCTTTCCCTTTCCCTTTCCCTTTCCCTTTCCTCTTTCCCTTTCCCTTTTCCCTCTCCTTTTCCCAAACACCAACAGAGGGCACAGGGTGATGGGCACAGGGTGACGGGCACAGGGTGACAGGCACAGGTGGCCCGCAGAGGTGGCCCGGGGTTTGCCAGGAGCAGGACGGTGGCAGAGCCGGGGACCTGGGCCCCTCCCCGGCTTTGTGTGCCCCCCAGCCCCGGGCACATTCCTGTCCGTGCAGGGGGCCCCGGGCTGCTCACAGCGGTGACACAGCGGTGGCACAGCCGTCCCTCCCCAGCCCGGTGCCAGCCCCGGTGCCCAGCCCGGCGCGGGCAGGGGCTGAGGATGGGATGGAAGATTCCCCTCTCACCCTCCGCACTAAGAGGTGAGACCCCCATGGCCGAGTGGCAGCACGGATAACCCCAGGAGAGATCTCGGGGCACAGCAGGGCTGCTCGCTCCCCTCCCGTCCCCTCCCTGGGCGGGCTGAGTGTGGCCGGAGCAGGCGGTGACACAGACAGGCAAATCCCCCCATCGGCGCCCGTCGGGGTCTGCCCAAGGCACACGGCTGAAGGATGAAGTGCTGGAAGGGCTCTGGAGCGCCGGGAGCTGCGGGCTGCCGTGACACTGAGACACTGACAGAGCGCCCAGAGCCCCCTTTGGTGCCGTGACATGTCAGGGGATGAAGAATCACTCTTTGTGCCAGGCCAGGCTCCTTTCAAAAGGCCTTTTAGATCAGCTGCAGGGAAAACAAGGAGGGAAGTCGCCCGTCGATTTAATACAAGCAAAGTGCGAAGTACACAATAAGGAAAATCAAAATCCTTTCATGGCATCCGAGAGGGCAGCAAACAATGGGAGTTAATGCAGGCTGCAACCCCTCAACTTTTACCTCCCAAAGTTGTTCACATTACAGGGCTAATTCTCCTTCCACCCATGACTAAATTGTGTACTGGGCTCTACTTTTGTTTGACAGCAAAAAGTAAATGATAGAAAATTGGATGCAACAATGCATTCTGATTATTCCCGCCCCAGAGTGTTCCCTCCACGTGACAAACCGTGTTTATCCCACTAGGGAGAAAGGGGGAGGGATCCCACGGGATTTATCAGCATGTGCAGTGCCATTAAGTCAAACAGCCACCTTAGGATTTAACAAGGTCAACAACGTTTTTTATCTCTTTTCCGTGGTTATTAAGATTTTCTTTGGTAAAGTCTTAACTAAGTACAGTTTTGGTGCTGGACAAACTGAAGTTATTTTGAGAAGGACTCCTGTAGCAGGGAAAGTTACTCCATCCCCAGGTCCTCCTCCTGCCGTGTTACTCTTTCCGTCTCTGGCCCGGGTTTTCTCTGTGAGCTTAGAAATCCCCCTCTTTGGCCATTGTGCACATTCAGGTCCAGCAGCAGCAGGTCGGGAATGGTTCCTGGCTTTCCTCACGGCCTGCTCCACTCCCAGCTGAGCAGCACAAGCCCCCTGCAGCCCCCACGGGGCACCCGGAGCGCTTGGCCTGCTCAGCTTTAATGACTTTCGGCAGGACCAGGGGCAGATTCCCGGCTCTCACACCTGGCTGCCGCCAAAACCACCTCAGGCGGGGGCAGAGGCAGGCCCTGGCCAGCCCCAGAGGATGGCAGGATGAGAACTTCCCTCTGTGCTCCCGCCTGGGGAATCCGTTGGGTTGGAAAAGCTCTCGAAGACCATCGAGTCCAATTGTTCTCCCAGCGCTGCCAAGGCCACCCCTGAGCCATGTCCCCAAGTGCCACATCCACAGGGTTTTCAGTCCCTCCAGGGGTGGGGACTCCACCACTGCCCTGGGCAGTGCCAGGGCTCGAGAGCCCTTCCAGAGGAGAAATTTTCCCTAATATCCAGCCTAAACTTTCCTGGCACAACTTGAGGCTGTTTCCTCTTTTCTGTCCCTTGTTAGGTGAGGGCAGAGCCCAACCTCCTCTCACCTCCACCCTCCTGTCAGGGAGTTGTGGTCGATACCTTTGTGCATATCTTTATTTTAATAATTTTATCCATTTCTGTAGTTACATATTAACAAAATACTGTCAGAATCCCTCCAGCGCCGGTGACTCCAGCACTCCACACAGCCAGAGAACACTTGTGCAAAATGCTGATTTCTCTGTTGAGGGATGTCTTCTTCCCATAAAATTCAACGTTTTCCTTAAAATCTGGAGCTCTTCGGAATTTTCTCGTGCACGAAAACCTCGGGACCCACAGAGCCAAGTGTGACCCCAGTAAATGTCCAGATGAATCAGCCTTTTTCCTGAAACCTTTCCCAAAAGAAGGTTTTAAAGAAACCAGTAACAGGGGCGGGGGTGTCAGGAAGAATCCCTGAGTGTCGCTCTCTGGGGTGTCCCTGCTGCTGGGGGTGTCCCGGTGCTGCTGGGGGTCCCGGGGGTCCCGGTGCTGCTGGAAGTGTCCCTGCTGCTGGGGGTGTCCCGGGGGTCCCGGGGGTCCTGGTGCTGTTGGGGGTGTCCCTGCTGCTGGGGGTCCCGGTGCTGCGGGCTGGGGCCCGTGCTGCCTGGAGGAGTCTCTGAATTCCAGGGGAAGGGTTCCGGTGCTCTCAGAAGGGTCCCCGTGCTGCCATGGGGTCCATACCGCCGGGGAGTCCCTCTGTCCCTGTGTCCCTGTGACCCTCTGTCCCCATGTCCCTGTGTTCACGTGTCGCTCTGTCTGTCCCCGTGTCCCTGTGTCCCTGTGTCCCTGTGTCCCTCTGTCTGTCCCCGTGTCCCTGTGTCCCTGTGTCCCTGTGTCCCTCTGTCTGTCCCCGTGTCCCTGTGTCCCTGTGTCCCTCTGTCTGTCCATCTGTCCCCGTGTCCACGTGTCCCCGTGTCGCTCTGTCTGTCCCCGTGTCCCTGTGTCCCTGTGTCCCTGTGTCCCTCTGTGTCCCTGTGTCCGTGTCCCCGTGTCCCTCTGTCTGTCCCTGTGTCCCCGTGTCCCTCTGTCTGTCCCCGTGTCCCTGTGTCACTGTGTCTCGGTGTCCCTGTGTCCGTGTCCCCGTGTCCCTCTGTCTGTCCCCGTGTCCCTCTGTCCCCGTGTCCCCGTGTCCGTGTCCCCGCTGTGCCGCCGCGGTCCCACAGGGGGCGCTGTTGCCGTGCGGAACCGCCGAGAGCCCCGAGAGAGGGCGGGGGGGACGGGGACGGGGGTATCGGGGGGGTTAGGGGTGTCAGGGGCTATCGGGGGGTGTCAGGAGCTATCGGGGGTATCGGGGAGTATCGGGGGTGCCAGGGGGTGCCAGGGGCTATCGGGGGGTGCCAGGGGGTGTTGGGGGTGCCAGGGGCAGCGGGGACCCCCAGAGCCCTGCCGTATGTCCCGTGTGCCAGCCGGGGCCGCGCTCAGCACAGCGAGTTTGTCACGGGACACAAGCCCAGGGTTGTTTGGGAGGGACCTTCAATCCCATCCCATCCAGCAGGGACACCTCCTACTGTCCCAGGTGCTCCAGCCCCAGCGTCCAGCCTGGCCTGGGACATTCCAGGGATCCAGGGGCAGCCACAGCTGCTCTGGACACCCTGTGCCAGGATCTCACCACTCTCCAGCCAAGAATTTCTTCCCAATATTCTGCCTAATCTTGGGAAAGCCATTCCCTGTGTCCTGTCCCTGCAGCCCTTGTCCCCAGTCCCTCTGCAGCTCTCCTGGAGCCCCTTCAGGCCCTGCCAGGGGCTCTGAGCTCTGCCTGGAGCCTTCCCTTCTCCAGGGGAACATTCCCAGCTCTCCCTGGAGCCTTCCCTTCTCCAGGGGAACATTCCCAGCTCTGCCTGGAGCCTTCCCTTCTCCAGGGGAACATTCCCAGCTCTCCCTGGAGCCTTCCCTTCTCCAGGGGAACATTCCCAGCTCTGCCTGGAGCCTTCCCTTCTCCAGGGGAACATTCCCAGCTCTGCCTGGAGCCTTCCCTTCTCCAGGGGAACATTCCCAGCTCTGCCTGGAGCCTTCCCTTCTCCAGGGGAACATTCCCAGCTCTCTCTGGAGCCTTCCCTTCTCCAGGGGAGCACCTCCAGCTCCCTCCCATTTACCGTGGACTCAGGTTTCCCTCAGCCCAGCTTTCCAGCCCTGGATACCTCGAGCCTGGCTGTTCATCCCTGGATGCAAAGCTCCTACAAGAGCCACCTCGGATCCTCCGCTGTGCCAGCGTCTGTCAGCCCCGAAAACGCCTGTTTTTAACAGAAGAATAATTGTATCCCAGGTTTCGGAGCCCGGGATTTTATTTCCTTTCTCAAATACTCCTCACAAATATAGATTGTGCTTTATTGGAAGGGGCCTTTAATGAACAGTGTTCTTGTTTGCGTACAAGGAGCAGCTTCCAGTGCCATTCCCTGACAGTAATTGTGGGCTGAATGGAGGCAGCACAATGCTGGAGCGCCGTTAATGGCTATCCTGTGGATTGAGTGCTCCACTTTTGTCATTAGCGGGCTACTTTTTAAAATGCAGGAATTAGTTAGGCCAGCAAAGAGTTAATTACGTTCCTTGTGACAGGAAACCCTCAAAGCGCATTAATTGTGGAGAATTCTTTGTCTTCCATGCAAAGCAGAGATTCGGAAGACCTCAGCAGATGATATCATAGAGCAGTTACTCCGAGCATCATTTAGAGGGAAACAAGCAGCGATGAGTGCAGGAGGAAACCCTCCCGAGTGCAGGAGGAAACCTCCTGGTACGTAACTGCAGCGAGTGCAGGGTTTTGGGAGGCACGGCCTCGCCTCTGTGTCGCTGAGAGGAAAGACAGACACCCAGAGAGGGGCTGGCTGACTGTGCTCATTCCCAGCCTCACTTTTCCCTGGCATTTCTCAGTTTCTGGCGCTCCTGCCTTGGCACAGGCGTGTGGAAACGATCTCCCCAACTCCCCAAGGAGGCGCGTGGCAGCCCCAGGAGGGTGTGACACCGCGGGGACAGCGTCACCTCTGTGCTGTGCCAGCCTGGCCTCTCTCTGGCCAGGTGTCCCCAGGGGCAGGGCACAAAGAGAACACCCCACCCGGGGCAGGGGATCCGGGACGAGAACCCCAAAGGAGCAGTGGGAGGTGGCTCCACAGCCAGCACAAACGAAGCCACCGTGTCCCGTGTGCTGCCACTGCCACCAGACCCGCCGGGGATGGCTGATTGCTGGGCTGAGCGGGAGCTGGAGTGATCAGCACAATCAGAGGCGCTGTAATTAACTGCAGGACGTAAAAAATAAATTAAATAACTCCTCTCTAATGATCACACGGCACGCTGAGCTGGGGGGGTTCATCCTGCAGCTCACGTGGGTCCTGCCAGGGTGGCCCAGCGGTGGCAGGGTCTGGCACTGCTGGGACATCCGGGAAGAGGATGAGGACATCCTGGCTGCTGTTTTGGGGACAGGTTCTGCCTCCCTGAGCTGCTCAGCCTGGGGGCAGGGAGTGGGAGAGAGCAGAGGGTCCCAGGGCCTGCTGTGAACAGGGAACAAGGAGGTGAAGCCACTGCTCACCTTCACCCCAAACACGCTCCCAGCCCTTCTCAGGTGGGGTTGGACATGACAGCCACAGTCCCAGGGCCACTCCAGGCCTGGGGGTGCCATTCCAGGGCCCCTGTTGCACACGGTGTGGGTGCTGGTGGCCCCAGGGTCCCCTCACACCAGAGATGTTTTCATCAGTGGAGCCCTGAGCTGCAGCAGCACCCAGACATCCAGTCCTGCCAGCTTCACAATCAAACACAATCAAATATGCAAAAAAGCTCCAACCAGGGCTGCAAAATAATTCAGCCCTAAAGACAGCTTGAAGAAAAACAGAGGAATGGGCAACAAACCCCTGTTGGGTAGCTCCTTTAAAGAAGAAAAGAACTGGGCGTAGAGAGGAGCAGCTGTGGTGGCTGGGCAGCCCCACGCTGTTCCTTCTTTCCAGCAAGTCAGATTGGCCCAATGCCACAGGAAACTAGAGGATTCCCCCTTTTCTCCTGCTTTCCTGGCCTTGACCCTGCACCATGACCTGGTTCCTGACCCTTGCAGGTGAGGGAAGGGCAGGGCTGGGATCCTCAGCTGAGGGCTCAGTGCAGCCCACCCTCCACTCTCAGCAGCGCTGGCACGGGGCTGGGGGCTGGACGGCCGGCTTAGATCGGTCACTGATGGGTTAACTGAGCTTTGCCTTCCATCGGAGCAGCCAGTTCCCACTCCAGGCTTTTTCAGTCCTTGCAGAGTGTCTCCTGGCTTATTGGCTGATTTAACAGAGCCAGAATCAGCTGGATAATGTGTATTAGCAAATAGCCCAGGCTTTTCCCGTTGCAAATGATGGATCCACCTGGTGCCATGGAGAGCAGGGGAGCTGACAGTGACCACACTTCCAACTCCAGGGAGGGACACACTGGGCACTGCTGCACTTGGGGTTTACAGGGGAAAAACCAGGCTTCAATGAACACTTGTATAGATAAATATTTTCCATTTGGATTTAATTAATTGACTTTAATGGGAAGTATTAAAGTGTAAGCCAACATTGTTGCTACTGCTGTGTGTGTTTGTAGCAGGATTAGCTTTCCTGGAATACATTTATTATTCTTAGGAGGCAGGGGAACCCCTGGATGCTGTGGGAACCCCCAGGACGAGGCTCTGCTGCTCCCTTCTGCCTGCCCTGACCCCTTCCAGCTGCACTGGGGCTCACAGCAGCAGCTGGGTTTGTGTCCGGGCTCTCCCCAGGCTGGGCAATTCCTGCTGTCACTGCTGCTCTCCGTGAGGAGACCGAGCCACGCTCCAGGGGAGGACCCCAACCACCTGGGACAGCTTTGGGGCTGCTCTGAGGATGAATTGATGCACTGCCAATGGATCTCTGCTGGTGGGGAGCCATCAGGGAGTCTGTGAGATGCTGCGGGGGTTCACTGTGGGGAGGTGGGCTGTGTGAGCACACATGGACACACAAACACCTCCATCAGGGAGTCCGAGAGGTGCTGTGGGGGTTCACTGTGGGGAGGTGAGGTGTGTGAGCACACATGGACACACAAACACCTCCGGGCTGGGCTGAGACCTTGGCCTCTGCCCCCCAAAGATCCTTCCCCAAGCCTCGAGATGAGGCAAGACAGAGGCTGGGAGCTCTGGCTGTGCTGGCAGCCAGCCCTTGGCAGGCAAACAGTGAGGCACATAACTCATTCTAAATGTCCGCGGTCCGTGTGGAGCCCAAAATGAGGCTCAGCTTCACGAGAGGCTCCCCAGAACCTCGTGCAGCTCCGTGGGTGGAACCAGTGATTCCCAGGGTGACAAGGGGAAGGAGCAGTGGCCCCGGTGGGAGCAGCTGTGGAGGACCCACAGAGGGCCCCAGTGAGGTGCTGCCTGCCTGCAGTGTGGGGTCTTTAGGGCTCTAAATAACTGGGGAGAGAGCTCCAGAGGTTATGGAAATCACAGCGGCTCCAGCTCGCTCCTGCTCCCTCCCCATGCGCAGAGCTGAACGGGGATAAATGGTCTGAAGATGTTATCGGAGCTCCTCTCGAACACCTCTTGTCGCTGGAGGAGCCTCCAGTGTCCCTTTTATCTCCATCAGAGGCTGCTCTGTCTGGTGAGTGAAAGGGAGGGAGGGCTCAGCACAAATTACACTGGTAATTCTTTTCCAGAACTAATTAACTTAAAAGATACTGTACTGATTGCAGAAAAAGGTGTTAACAGAAGCTTAAGAAGTTGAAAAACAAAATTAATCTGCATTCGAGGAAGGCTCTGCCTTTAATCTGCGGCTTGTGATGTACCAAACACTCCGAACGGAGCGGGCTGAAGGCAGCCGTGGAGCCGGCGGTGCTGGGGGGGCCGCAGGCAGCAGCTCTGCCCACCTCTGCTCAGGAGCACGAAGGGATTTTAATGTTCTCCACGGATCTCTCTTCCCACCTAACAGCTTGGTATTATGGAGAAAAGAAGTGCCAGTCGTTGGATATTATTTTCACATAAATTCCTTACAAACCGTAAAATGAAACTTTTAAACCCGACTCCTTGAAATTTGGGAGCGCTCCATATTTCAAGGCGTTTCGGATGTTGCTGGCAGTATTTCTCTCTCTCACCCCATTTCCCTGCACTGTCCCTGCTCTTCTTTTCCATCCATCCTGCTTTGCCCTCTGACTGCAGTAATGTCTCCAAAGCTCTGCGTTCACTCCCGGTGTCCCCGACTGTCCCTGATTTACACCTGCCTGGGGACAGCTCCGAGCCCGGCGCCAGCAGAGCACCTGGGGGTGGCCTTGGGATGTGCCGCCAGCCCGGGGTGTGCGATCCTGACCCTGTGTCCCCTCAGCCTCTGGTGGGCTTTGCTGACGGAGGGTGAATGCCCAGAGACTAAAACGAGTTCCTGTTGTGGCAGGTTAACTCTTCTGAGCAGCTGCTGTGCTCCCCAGGCTGAAATCTGGGAGCTGGAATTAATGATGAGCCAGTCCCTGCCTTGGCTTCCCTTTTCCCTCCCCAGCCCCTGGGATGGCTGGAGATGGTGGGAGCACTCTGGGACTGTGTGAGGTCACAGCCTGTGTCCCTCTGTCCTCGGGCTCCTCACTGCTCAGAGTCCTCAGTGTGTAAAGGAGCTATTTCTGCAGCTGTTTATGGAAATAAACCCGTCCTGGATTTATTTGGGAATACTGTCACCCCTAGTTTGTATCCTGGCCCAACTGGGCAAGAACTGCTCTTGGACAAAGCCCGGGTGAGTTCCCAAGGAGAGGCCGAGGTGACAAAGGCATAACCAGGAGCTCCTTAAACCAGTGTGGACCACAAACTCCCCAGGAACTGTTCACTAATCAATCCAACGGAGATTATTGTTTTCAGCTGCCATTAAGTAACCTCTGCCAAAAAATTAACCTGTAAACTGTCTGACGTCCCGCAGCAATATATCAAAATGCTGCTGGCATACTGATCCCTCACCACGCTGTGCAACAAATCAATTAGGCTACCAATTCTGTTCATTAGAATTCATTTAAATCTCAATTAAAAAGTTAATTAAAAGTAAGAGTGAGAAGGAAATCATGTCGAACATTCTTATTAAAGTCAAATCACCAAATGAGTTTTAAATCCAGATCCACAGTCAGGGCTGGGGTTTGGAGGGGAAGCCGTGGGCTGTGCTGGGCCACGGCCGCGCTTTGGTGCTCCCAAAGAGGCATTTCCTGGACCGTGACGCTGCTCACAGCCCTGTGCCTGGCATTCGAGCCCATCTCATTTGAAAACACACTATCTCTGCTTCCTACCAGGAATTTGTCTCTGTCAGACCGAGCCTTCAGCGGCCCCGTGAGCTCACACGGCTCCTGCTCCCCCTTGGCTCCTGTCGGCTCGCCCCAAACTGGTGCTTTTCCTTCCCCTCCTGCTCTGGAGAAAGGGAGCCCCTTTGGGATGAGGGTCCCGAGCAGGGACAGCCCCTGGGCTGGGCTGGGGAGTGGAGGAAGGGGCTCCCCAGCCCAGGAGACATCCCACTCCCACCAGGCACCGTGGGGACCCGCCACTCTTCGGAGACTGCGGGTAATTGGGACACAGACCTTTTCCTTCCCGCCGGGGAGCAGCGTGCTCATTCCTCTTGTTTTCCTAAGGTCCAAAAATAGAGCCCCCTCGGCCGCGAGCATCCTCCTGACAAGCTCCAGAAGGCTCAGCCTGATTTCCGATGCAGTTCTTGGCACCGAGGTCTGGGTGGAGGTGGGCAGGGTCCACCCAGCCTCTCAGTCTCATTAATCATTTGGCTTTCCCTGGCTGCTCGCAGCATCTTCTGGAGGAACCCTTCTCTTTATTCATTCAGACAAGCCTTTGGATTAAACAGAGCCAGCTAAATGTCAAACCAAATCTGAGTCTTGATGCAGATAATCATTTCAATAATATTTCTCCATTTGTGCCCAAACACCAGGGGAATAAAGCTTTTCTGCTGTCAGGTAGTGTAAGACTGCAGTTGGTGTAAATGCTTGACATTGAGCCAGATGGCTTAGCCGTGCTGCAAACATATGTTCAACAAGCAGGCTTGCACACATTGGAATTTTATTATTTTGCACTGGTGAGACATGCATATTTATTTACTTGACCCCCTTTGGTGTCACTTTGGTATTAAAACAATCAGCTGGGGTGTCCCCGAGCTGGGGTTCAGTGTCCCACACCAGGCTCTGGGCGCTGGCCAGCCCAGCAGGGAGGGAGCAGCTCCTGGAGCAGCCCAGCTCCGAGGCGTTCCCTTCCCAGACAAGTGTTTACTCTGCAATTATTCCAGTAATTTCCCCACTTTTTTAAGGCCGGGGTCTCTCGACAGGTGATATATTATGCTCTGTCAAGTGCATCCCAAACATCTCGCCGAGATCACCAAATTAGAAAAAAAATAATCAGTGCAAACGGGAAAAAAATGAACGAGATAAAAAATTAGAATCTTTGGGTGGACGCAGCAGCAGTGACAGCGTCACACCGAGCCAAGCACAGGAAAGGCTTTTTTCTTTCTTTTTTTTTTTTTCCAGGCTGATATTAAATAGCTGGACATAAATCTAAGTAATTTCACAAAACAGCACTGGAGTGGCCTGGCACCCAATCCACAACTCATTAAGAGCTGTAGGAAGCTTTCTCTACCTCACAGGTGCTCTGGGCTGGGCTCGCACGGAGGTTTGGATCCCAGTCCTGGGTTCTGTCTCCCCTTCTGTCCTGGCACAGCCACAGCCCCCGGTGGGAAGTGCCCAAACACCAGCCCAGTGCCTCAGACAGGCAAAGCCAGAGCACAGCCTGAACGTCCTGAGGGCTGAGGTTTCCCTGGCTGGGATCCCTGCGTTCCTGTCTCTGCTCACCCCCATCCCCCCCGGCCATCTCTTCACACAACCGCAGACTGGTTTGGCTTGGAGGGGACCTCAAACTCCATCCAGAGCCACTCTGCCATGGCAGGGACACCTCCCACTGTCCCAGGTGCTCCAAGGGAGGTCCAGCCTGGCCTGGGACACTGCCAGGGATCCAGGGGCAGCCCCAGCTGCTCTGGGCACCCTGTGCCAGCCCTGCCCACCTCACAGGAGAAGATTTCTTCCCAGTCCCCATCTATCCCTGCCCTCTGGCAGCGGGAAGCCATTCCCCCTCTGTGTCACTGCTGATGCATCTGGCTCCTCCACCCACACTGCCTTCAGCTCGAGAGAGAGACAGAAAATAATTCAAGCCGCTATCCCATCCTTGCCACTGGGTGCTTGGTGAAAATCAGTGGAAAACACTGCTGGAGGTGGCAGCTGGGGCAGGTGAGGGCAGCAGCAGAGGTGAGGACAGGTACAGCCCCTGTTCTTTCAGCAGAGCCTCCCTCCAGCTCCACACAGCCTCTCTCATTGTTGGCTGGGCTGGGCTTGTGCTATTTTCAGCTTCAAGGGGCAAAGCCCATCCATTATTTTTGTCCATAAAGTGCCACACACATCTGGGATGCTCTTTAAATAGTCATAATAACAATAATAATACTAACAAGGGAGTTGCTCCTGACAAAGCTTTGCTGTTCCCGGCCTTTGCACTGCAGCAAATTGCTCAGCAGCTCTGCCTCTTCACTGGTGGCAACTGAGTGGCACATTCCTGGGGGCAGGGTGACGCCCCAGCCTGGGGACAGCTGTGTCACCTGAGCTCCCAGGGCTCCTGCTGAGCTCTGCACTGGCCCAGGGGATGGGTCAGGACACCCCAGGGCAGAGCCAGGGGCTCTCCGTGCCCTCAGCTCCCCTCTCCCACTGGCACTGCGCCCCCGGCCCGGGGCTGATCAGCTTTGGGACAGGACAGGGATGAGCTGTGACCCGCCAGGGGCTGGCACTGTCCCCTGCCCTGCCTGCCACCTCCTGGCTGTGCTGCTGTGCCCCTGCCCGGCGGGGCCAGCCCACACTGCACAGGCAGGATGGGAGATGGGCTGCACATGACACAGGATTATCCACATCATGAGATCAAAGCCTTTTCTTGCCAGTGTCTGCCCCTCTGGAGCAGGGCACGCACAGACGGGGGCGGTGACTGAGCCCTGTGGGTACGGAGCCGGTGTTTTGGGACACTGCAGCGCTTCCAGGAGCTCCGTTCCCAGCTCACCAGCACTGCTAAGCAGTCACTTGGGGTTCTACCTGCCGATAAATCATTCCTCCTCAGCCACATCCAGCTGGGGCTCGCCGGGGAGCAGAGGTGCTTCCTCAGGTGAGGACGAGTCGGGAGGATGCTCCACCACCTTCAGAACGCCCCAGGGACTCTGCAAACATCCCGTGCCTTTGGGGGTGACAAAACTCAACCCCCCAGTGCTTTCAGCAGAACGTGGGGGTTTGGGGTCAGAGCTCTCTGGGTACAAAGGCAGGGTGCAGCTGCAGGTGTTCCTGGCACATCCCCGGGGCCTCCCCAGGCCACGGCCCCGAGCCCCAGCTGCTGGGGGAGTTTGTGGCCGTGGCTCCTGCGCCTGCCTCGGCAGCAAGCGTGAAGAAAGCAGAAGCAAAAGGCTGGCAGGAGAGATGGCTCATGAATTTTCCTATTGATTTGGCTGGGTTTGAATTACTTTCTCGCACTGAACAAACCCAGCCACCCCCATTTGCACAGTGTAAGCCCATGAAGGGAATATTTGGAATAAAAGGCCTGAGCAGCCCCGCTGCAGCTCAGGGATCCTGCTGAACAGAGTGCTGCTGCTCCTCTGTGCATCCTCAAGGGAGGGCTTCTGGATCCATTGACACCCGAGTGCTATTTGGCCAAGAAGTGGTGCTGCATTACACCCTACACATATTTCATCTCCATTTCCCTGAATTCCCATCCTTTTCGTGCAGAGCTGCCGGCCGTTTGATATTTGCACACCAGCATTGCAGAGTATCTGAGCGTAACTTTGTGAAGGTGGCTCTGCCAGGGAAATCCTGGGGCAATTCCAGGTGCAGGTCTCGGAGAGCGTCCTCAGAACTGGATGAGGGGTGTGGGATGGGGCTGTGCATTTACTGCCGTGGCTGGTGGCAGAGGGGAGGAAAGGCAGGGTGGGAGCACAGGGAAGGGTGCCACAGGGAGCTCAGGGCTCTGGGAGCCCTCGTGCCCTGCAGCCAGTGTCACCTCTCCTCCCCATCTGACTTTACTGGGAGCCACTTCTGGGGACGGAGGGAGCAGGTCCCCTCCTCTACAACACCCCGCTAGAAAACACAGAATAAATCACACCTGCCAGCGCTTCTCCTTCAAACAAAAATGAGCTGGAGCTGGAGTTGACTTAGGATATAGATCTCTATCCTCTCAGTCATTCCTGTGCTAGTTTTTCATAAACTTGGCTGCTTCTCGTTTGCCCTCTAATAATTCTCCGAAGGCTCATTTCCCCTGTATAACTCTGTGCAAACACAAAGTTGAGGAAAGGGTATTTAGATTCATCCTCCAGGAATGCTGTTGTTGAGGAAATGCTTGTTTACCTACGTCAGTAATTTCCAAGAATATAATGTGCATTTGAAGATCAGAAGTGAAAACTGCAGCATTTGGATGAGGTCGGAGCTCCCGTGGAATTGCAGTCTGGCTGCTCCCGGCTGCCTCCTCACCCCAGCCCACCCAGACCAGGGAAAAGCAAGGGATTGCCAGCTCCAGCAGCGCGGGGGTGCGCCCCGAACCCCTCCATTTGGGAAGCCTTTATGGTGTTATTATTCGTGAGTGAGAAGGGACCTGATAATTCTGTTGTTAGGTGTTCCCCGGCAAGTGAAGATAAATGTGATCAACAGCAGGAGCCATTACCTGTTCACTACAACGCAAGTTACCTTGCTACAGGTTTCTTTTCTGTATGGTTTCTTATTTTTCATGTATGCAAGGAGGGAAATATTTGTAAAAGCTCATAAAATTTTGAAAAATGTATTTACTAAGATGACAAAAGAATAACTCACTGATGCCATGCTTGGGACACATCACACTCTCCCAACTTTCCCTGCAATATCATGAAATCCCAGAATCCCACAATGGTTGGGGTTGGAAGGGACCTTGAAGCTCATCTCATTCCAGCCCCTGCCATGGCCAGGGACACCTTCCACTGGGCACTTCCAGTTTGCAGAGACGGACAACCTTGAGGAGAACATCCCTGTTCTGGTGCCCAGAGAAACACCAGGTCGGTGTAACTGGGCGGGTGGGACAAGGCAGAGAGTGACACTCCCAGCCTGGGACTCTGGGAATCTGGGAATCTGGGACTCTGGGATTCTGGGATTCTGGGACTCTGGGATTCTGGGATTCTGGGATTCTGGGACTCTGGGATTCTGGGATTCTGGGATTCTGGGACTCTGAGATTCTGGGACTCTGGGAATCTGGGATTCTGGGACTCTGGGAATCTGGGATTCTAGGACTCTGGGATTCTGGGATTCTGGGATTTTGGGAATCTGGGACTCTGGGATTCTGGGACTCTGGGATTCTGGGATTCTGGGATTTTGGGATTCTGGGACTCTGAGATTCTGGGACTCTGGGAATCTGGGATTCTGGGACTCTGGGAATCTGGGATTCTGGGATTTGGGGACTCTGGGACTCTGGGAATCTGGGATTCTGGGAATCTGGGATTTTGGGAATCTGGGATTCTGTGGTCACAATGGCAGGATGATTCCTAAATCCTGAGGCTGGAGGCTGTGCCTGAGGTCATTCATGCAGGAGGCAGGATGTGCTCCATGGCCACGCCTTTGCAGCCAGGCACCTGCACAGACCCGGGGGCCTGTGACAGGGACAGGGAATGTGCAGGGTGCACACATCCACCAGGGCAGTCACCGAGGCTGTGACAGGGACAGGGAATGTGCAGGGTGCACACATCCACCAGGGCAGTCACCGAGGCTGTGACAGGGACAGGGAATGTGCAGGGTGCACAGACACACCAGGGCAGTCACCGGGGGTGTGACAGGGACAGGGAATGTGCAGGGTGCACAGGCACACCAGGGCAGTCACCGGGGCTGTGACAGGGACAGGCAATGTGCAGGGTGCACAGACCCACCAGGGCAGTCACCGGGGATGTGACAGGGACAGGGAATGTGCAGGGTGCACACATCCACCAGGGCAGTCACCAGGGCTGTGACAGGGACAGGCAATGTGCAGGGTGCACAGACACACCAGGGCAGTCACCGGGGATGTGACAGGGACAGGGAATGTGCAGGGTGCTGCCAGCAGACAATAAATCCTGCTCTGTGCTCAGCCGGGAGCAGCCCGGGCACTGCGAGACCCCTGCAGGGAATGTGCCAGGGGATGTCTGTGCCCCAGCACATTCATCTACTGCTGCAGTGCCTGTCCCCCTGTCCCCCTGTCCCCCTGTCCCCCTGTCACCCTGTCCCTCTGTCCCCCTGTCCCCCCGTGGGTTCGGGCACAGGGACACCTGTGGAGGTGTTTTGTGCCAGGTGAGCTCTGCACCAGGTGAGCTCCGTGCCAGGTGAGCTCCGTGCCAGGTGAGCGGTGCCCGCTGCCCCTGCAGGAACCCGGTGTGCTGTGGCACTAAAGAGGGGGTGCCCTGGCACAGCCCCCCCGTGCCCAGGGACCACCCTGGCTCTCTCAGTTCCCTCTGTCCCCCAGCATTCTGCCCATCCGTGGTGCCCCATCCCATGGCAGCCTGCCCGTGTCCCCTGGGGTCACCTGTGGAGCCCTCTGGGGTCCCCTCTGTGTGGCCCCGACCCTGCAGCAGGCACTGGACTGTGCAGAGGGCCCTGTCCCCCCGGGTGCCCTGTGCCAAGGTGCCCGTGCCCGGGGACACAGGGCCGGGGCCGGACAGCAGCAGCTGGCACAGGGGAGGAAAGTTTGTAAAGAAAGTACTGAACACAGACTTCCCGGGGTATCAGAAGGAAAATTTATGCATCGCCTTTGAGTTCAACTTCTCCATTAAAGCTTTTTCCCTATAATCTAGGGAGTTCTTATCTTGGTGACTTATGATGTTATGGAGGGGCTCATGCATGGAAAATGTCAATAGAAATAGTAACTCTAGAAGGGAAGGGCCTCCTAATTAGTCCCCATTTAGATTTTATGATGGCTTTGAGATCTGCTCATCCTGACAGTGCGCACTCTGGTTACATATTGTTCTAGCCTGAGGGAACCATAGGAAAATCCAGATTTATTGTACCTATCATACCAGCATATTTCATTTGCCATTATGAGCAGCCATCTCGCAATGATGCAGGAGTATTTATTACAGATTAAATTGTAGGACCTGGATGGTTTAGTGAGGTTCTTGAGGTATCATTTATGTCATTAACTGGCTCATTATCAGATCTGCAAATCTCAATTCCTTTTTTTGTGCCTTCTGTTTCCGAGCAGGGACCTGGGCTGGGCTCTGGCAGGTCCCAGGGTGTGTGTGAGGCCAGGGCACGCAGGAAGAGCATCCTACATCCCAGTGGGGTACTGGGAGCCGGGGCTGCTCCGCGTCCCTGGGGAAGCAGCAGCTCCACACGAAAGCCACCGCTGCTGCCCCGAGCCAGGTGTCACCCTCCGTGTCCCCACACCCATCCCTCTCCATTAACCCACAGCTTGGAGAGGTGAGGCTGGCAGAGGCGGTGGTAGGAGAGGAGGTAATTTAACTCTAATTATTTAACAAGTCTGTTCCAGGCGTAAGCTTATTACCAGCGGCGAAAGGATACGCTGGATTTTTTTTCTCTCTCTCTTTTATGCTTTATCTCTACTTGGAGAATTATTTGAAGAGGTTTAATCCAGCCTTGATTGTTGTTGTTAATGGGCAAGGAGAATGGGTTATTCCATGTGCTCGGCTCTCCAGAAAAGTCATGGGGAAAGGAGCTCTCAGCACTGCCTGGCTCTTCGATTTAGTGATATTATTTGAATTTATTGTTCGATTCGACTCGCGTGTCCTGCCTTGTTGGTATTTGCCCTATTTACTCTCCTATATTGCTTTTTCATAAAACCAGGGGATGGCATTTAAGTTGTTGTGTTCTTTGGTATTAAAAGGCACTTGGAACAAGCCCGGGAGCACATCCTGGATTGTGGGGTTCAGGGCATGCTCTGCTGCAGAGCCTGCCCCACTCTTGGGCTGCTGAGATTAATTAATTCCTGCCATGGCCAATATTTGTGGGGAAGAAGAAGCTTGGGAAGACAGAAATAATGCATAAAAATGCCATCTCTTCCTGCTCCTCACTTCATGGCCAAGGGCAGCAGAAAGGCTCTGGAGGGTGTTTGCAGTGGCTGATTGCACCCCAGAGTTACTTTGGGGAGCGTGATGATTTTGGGGCTCCAAACTCGTGGCGATGTGAGGATCAGTACAGGCTCTGCCCTCCCCGGGCTGTTCCCTGAGCCCCAGGGGTGTCCCCACAGCTGTCCCCACGGCAGGAGCAGCCTCAGGGCAGGGACAGAGGGTGGGGCAGCCCAGCCCTGGAAGGATGGATCGCACTCCAACCCGGGGCGTGGGCACCCAAATGTTCCCCTGGGACCGGCCGCAGAGCCAGCCCTGGGGGCTCCTGTGTGGGCTTGTTGCTGGAGCCCTCGGGGGGTCTCTCTGTCCCTGCCCAGAACACCCAGAGCCCCCCAGGCCGTCTCCTCACCCCACAACCTTCCCCCAAACACCTGCACCTTCCCTGGAGGGACAGGCACACAGCCCCCAGATAAACGCACAGTGCCTTTGGGGATCTGTAAGAATGAATGTTTCCCAGTGCTTGCTGCCCTGCCACTAATTCTATTTATTATCAATTTGACTGAACACTCTGTACCTGGCTTTGGAGCAGAGCTGTCTGCTCCACGGTTGAACTCTCACACCAGGATGAAAAGAGAAGGTGTGTGAGCCTTTAGACTGTGCTTTTCCTTGAAATGCATCAGGATCATCTAAGATTTAAAAATGTTTAAAGGAGATGGCTCTCGCTGTAATTCACACACGTCCCTTCCCTCTTTATTTAATTTACGTTGCATTTTCCTTTATCAGTCAAAAAAATAAGGGACATTTACAAACTAAAAGAAGAAGAATTGTTGGATATTTATCTCAAATCAGTCTTCCAACATCTGCCCTCAGTGTGCACGGCAGCTGAGGAAATCCTGCATGAGAATGGCAGCAGAAGTAGCAGCGTGTGTGTGTCCCCTCTTCAGGGACCTTTTCTCTTCTGGCAGCTGCAGTGGCACCAGGAAATTCAGGTATTTTGTGTGCCTGAAACCCGCAGCTGCATCAGCGAGGGAAGTGTGGCTGAGCAGGGAGGGTCGGGACATTGTTCAGCTGTTCCTGTGCTGGGTGTTTTAAAATGAAAATGGGGGTGAAATTCATAAAAAACAATTAAATAAACGCCTTTACCTGAGTTGACAGCAAATTACAGAGAATTTAGGACTGAAGGAGCCTTCTCCCAGGGTGGGCAGCAGAGGTTTATAGCCCTGGATAAACACAAACCCGCTCACAGGGGCTCTCGGAAGGAGAGCTGAGGAGCTTTGTAAGGATGCCCCGGCCAGGCTGGGTCCTGGCTGGATAATCTGAACGTGGAGGCTGCTCGTTAATCTCCATCCCTGCTTTGGGCTGCGCTGGGCTGCTCCGGCGGCACGGCCGGGGTTGCCGTAGGAACAAGGAATTGAAGTAAATATGCTCAGGAAGGAGAAATGTCGACTAATTAAATGTGAGTAGCATTGATAAAGGGCCAGGGCTGGGAAAAGGCAGAACGTGATGGCCTTCCTTGTAATTCATTAGAAAAGACATTTATATCTATCTATATCTATAGCTAATCTATATCATCTATTCCTATCTATATGTCTATATCTATATCTATATTTATTTCATATATATGGACATTATTATAGAAGTAATATAGAAAATACATATATATGTATGTATCTATATACCTAGAAAATATATATATCGATAATAATACAGAAAATACATATTGATATTTCTCAATATAATATATACCGACAACAATATAAAATTACACACATATAGATATAAAATATATATATGAGAGGTTTACAAGACTTATAAATGATGCATACACCTCTTTGTGGGGAGAACTACATACACTGAAGATGGCAGCAACATTTTTATATACAAGTGACACTTTATACCTTTTTTTTTTCCGTTTGAGGCTATAAATTCCGTAATCTTCTGTGAACCCTTTTAAGGCATCTGCACATGGCAGATGAAGACATGCCCGGGCTCTGGGGGCTCTGATTGACCCTCTTCCACACGCACCTTGCACGGCTGGGGTGACACTGCTCATGGAGAGGGACCCCGTGCCTCACTTGGTGCCTCAGTTTACCTGGAGGCAAATGGAAAAATCAAACTTCTGATGACCCATTTCCTCTTTGTTTGCTCCTTCGCTGATCTCCCTGTTTTAATGCCGGGCAAGAGCTGTTTAACGCTGCACCCATGAGCCAAGGCCAGCTGCAGCCCGCAGGCGCCAGGGCGGGTTGGTGCCAAGCACAGCTGGTGGGCATCCAGCATCTGCCAGAGGTGTCCTTCCAAAGCTCGGGAACGGCCACCAGGGCCCATGGACGGCACAGTGACAGCACCTGCCAGAGATGTCCTCCCAAAGCTCGGGAACGGCCACCGGGGCCCATGGACGGCACAGTGACAGCATCTGCCAGAGGTGTCCTTCCAAAGCTCGGGAATTGCCACCGGGGCCCATGGACGGCACAGTGACAGCATCTGCCAGAGGTGTCCTTCCAAAGCTCGGGAATTGCCACCGGGGCCCATGGACGGCACAGTGACAGCACCTGCCAAAGGTGTCCTTCCAAAGCAGGGGAACGGCCACCAGGGCCCATGGACGGCACAGTGACAGCACCTGCCAGAGGTGTCCTTCCAAAGCTCAGGAATTGCCACCAGGGCCCATGGACGGCACAGTGACAGCACCTGCCAAAGGTGTCCTTCCAAAGCTCAGGAATTGCCACCAGGGCCCATGGACGGCACAGTGACAGCACCTGCCAAAGGTGTCCTTCCAAAGCTCGGGAATTGCCACCAGGGCCCATGGACGGCACAGTGACAGCACCTGCCAAAGGTGTCCTTCCAAAGCTCAGGAATTGCCACTGGGGCCCATGGACGGCACAGTGACAGCACCTGCCAAAGGTGTCCTTCCAAAGCTCGGGAATTGCCACCAGGGCCCATGGACGGCACAGTGACAAACACTGAGCGCCGCTGAACTGCTGTTACAGCTGGGGAAGCTGAGGCAGGAGAGGACATGCAGGTCTCCTGTGAAAGCCGTGTAATGTGGCACCTGGGGACACGGTGCGGGGTGAGCACGGTGTGCTCTCGTGCGGACTTCGAGGGCTTTTCCTGATGCTGCACGATTCTGTGCTGAAGCCTCTCGTACTGGAAAGCTGGCTCGGTTACCTTGCCCCTCCTGGGGTCCCGGGGACGTGTCTGCCTTCGCTGAGCACACGAATCCCAGCCAGGGAGGGTGATTTCTGTCCGTGCCACCCACCACGGCCGTGCCCTCAGCCCTGCCGCCCGCGGGGGCCGCCCGGAGCGCAGGGAACAGCGGCCTCGATGGCAGGGCTCCTGCGGCGGCCCCCGGAGCCTCCTGGAGCTTCCCGGAGCATCCCAGAGCCTCCCGGAGCCTCCCGGAGCCTTCCACAGCATTCTGGAGCATCCCGGAGCATCCCGGAGCATCCCGGAGCATCCCGGAGCATCACGGAGCATCTCGGAGCATCCCGGAGCATCCTGGAGCATCCCGGAGCCCCCCGGCAGCAGCACGAGGAAGGGCTTTCCCCGCAGGGCGGCTGTGCTCAGCCCCGCCAGCGGTGCAGGACCAGGGGTCTTCATCTGCATGAGCACGTGGACTCTGCGCTCGTCTCATTCTCGTCTTTAATTACAGTTCAAGGACTAAATCCATCTCAGTCAGGCTCGTGCTCAGCTGGGATAAATCCAGCGAGGCTCCCAGATGTAGAGCAGGGCGGGAGGAGCAGGGTGTGCCTGGTGTCCTGCTGCTCCCGCGCTCCCTGGGGGCCTTCACACCTGGTCCTGGCTGGGTTTTGTACACTCGGCTGTTACCCTTGGCCGTGTCCTGAGGGAACAGGGCTCTGGGCAGGGCTCAAAGGGCTTCAGTGGCCAGAGAGCTCTGGGCTCTCTGCTGGCACCTCTTTAGTGTTGTCACCCCTCTGTGCTGTCACCCCTCTGTGCTGTCACCCCTCTGTGCTGTCACCCTTCAGTGCTGTCACCCCTCTGTGCTGTCACCCCTCTGTGCTGTCCCCCTTTAGTGCTGGGACCGCTTCAGTGTTGTCACCCCTTTAGTGCTGTCTCCCCTCTGTGCTGTCACCTTTCAATGCTGTCACCTTTCAGTGCTGTCACCTTTCAGTGCTGTCACCCCCTGTCCACCCCTGCCTTGGCCTCTCCTGTCCCCACAGGGGCTGAACCCCAAGGCCTGTCCTTTTCCTGAGCCCAGGGGTGCCGTGCTGGGCCAGAGCAGGGGTGCTGATGTCAGGGTCCCCCCAGGACACCCAGCCCCCCTTGTCCTGGGGCCTTGCTGCGTGCTCTCCTCCTTTTCCTACGGCATGAGGGGCAGCAAAGCTGGGATGCTCCAGCTGTCTGCAAGAGCTGGTGGCCCCAAGCCCTGAGGAAGCGGCCACCATCCTCCCTCAGTGCTGGGATCAGTCCCTGCCTCAGCCTTGGAGACAGATCACAGCAGCAGGGCTCAGCCCACGGGCACAGCACCAGGCCAGCAGCTCTGTCCTGACCCAGCTGCACTTCTGTCCCCTCTCCTGCCATCAGTGCCCTGTGGGGACAGGCGCTGGTGGCACAGCACAGCCACCACCCTGTCCCTGCCATGGGCACACAGCACGAGGCAGCAGCCAGCAGATCCCCACGCCAGGGAAAAGTGCCTGGAAGAGAGACAGGCTGATCTCAGTGCCCCCGACCATTTACAATTTATATGTCCTTGTCAGACGGGGAGCTGGATAACTCTAATGTCATGTTTGTCCTTCACCCGGAGAAAATCCCCTTTAAAGATCACCAGCCCGGCTCTATTGACAGGAACCGCGCAGGTCACGCCTCCAACTTGTGTGGGGTTGGGCCAAAATGCAGATCTTTATCTCGACTGAAAAAAGAAGGAGAGAAAAGCCCCAAGTCCCTGTGATTCCCAGCTGGGATAGGTCCCAGAGCAGGTCTGGCTCTGGAGTGGAGCTGAGTGAACTTGGGGATGCAGCAGGTCCATGGTGCCAGAGCCTGGATGGCTCCTCCAGCAGAACCAGGGTGTGCTGGGCACTGATTTCTGCCCATTTCTGGCAAAGCTTTCTGAAATGTAAATATTTCCATCCCTGTCTGGACACTTCTGCTCATCCCCGGTACTTCCATTTTCCAGGAATCCTGCACACAGAGCTCCCAGAAAGCCACGTTAGAGGAGGAGTAGATCCCTAGGACAGCAGCAACACTTCCATTTTCCAGGAATCCTGCACACAGAGCTCCCAGAGAGCCATGTTAGAGGAGGAATGGATCCCTAGGGCAGCAGCAACACTTCCATTTTCCAGGAACCCTGCACCCAGAGCTCCCACAAAGCCATGTTAGAGGAGGAGTAGATCCCTAGGGCAGCAGCAGCACACCTGGGCCTGGTGGCATCCCCACCTCTTTCCCCATGATGTGACATGCAGGAGCCCTTCCCTTCCTGCCTGCAGCTCTCCTGGCCCAGCCCTGCCCTCAGCCGGGGGACACTGGGGACATTGTGCTGCTGTGGCTGTCATGGGCAGGAGCTGTGGCTCTCCTGAGAGCTGGGAGCTTCCCGGAGAGCACGAGCTGGGATGTGGGGAGCCTCGCTCCTCTCTGAGCCCAGAAACGGGGGCTGTTGTGCCCAGGACAATCCCCTGGCCAGGGCAGGTTTGTCCTCTCGGGAGGTGTCTCCATGAAAGCTCAGCAGTGCAGATTTCCAACCTGTCCCATGGACATCACGGGGGACGCTCCAGGAGACAAAGACACCTTCGGAATTTCAGCCCCTTTGTATTGGGGCTTATTATTATTATTTCTCTCTTGACATTCCCATGTCCTTGAAGCACTCTGCTCCTGGCCACTGCTCTGTGTCTCGCTTTGGGACCTGCCAGAGCCCGGGGAGCTGCTCAGGGGGCAGTGAGGCAGGTGAGCCCCACGTGTGCACTGAGGCCGTGCTGAGCCAGGAGAGGATGAGCCTGGGGAATGGATAAACCAAACTCCAGCGTGCACGTCACACTGATGGGATTTTAAAGCTGGATTCAGCCTCAAAATGAGGGAACACCCTCAAGAGCCTGGCCCCGAGCTGGGCACAGGGGGTGATGCTGGGCTCGGGCACCCAGGGAGCTCAGGCTGTGCCAGGGCACACAGGGGACTCCCCTTAATTTAAGGGGAATTATGAGAATTGTACAGCACGGGTTGACTACACTCCTGAGTATTGCAGTTATTATGTTTACCATCAATATTCATGAAGGCTCCTTAAAAAAAAAAAAAAAAAAAAAAAAAAAAAAAAAAAAAAAAAAAAAAAAAAAAAAAGCAGGGAAATTTTGCTCTGAACCAGAGAACTGCCACATCTTCTGGGAGTGCCTGTGGAAGCAGCTGTTTTTTCCCCAATTTACTTTTCCTCTGGTTTTCTTCGAGTGTTTTCTGGAGTTCTTAGAACAGTTGTTGAAAAAACCAAATTGTGCTGGTGCACTTCATTTTACAAGGGTCCAGAGGGACCAGAGAGGGGGGAATGGTTTTCCCCTGACAGAGAGCAGGGTGGGATGGAATACTGGGAGGGAATTCTTGGGTGTGAGGGTGGGCAGGCCCTGGCACAAGGTGCCCAGAGCAGCTGTGGCTGCCCCTGGACCCCTGGCAGTGGCCAAGGCCAGGCTGGACACTGGGGCTGGAGCACCTGGGACAGTGGGAGGTGTCCCTGGGACAGTGGGAGGTGTCCCTGCCATGGCAGAGGTGGGATGAGCTTTAAGGTCCCTTCCAACCCAAACCATTCTGGGATTCTAGGAGCCTACATTCATCATTGTTGTGTTTGGCCTCTTCAGAAAATGGATTTCGTTCGATTTTTAATTTGCTCTGGAGTTTTCCAGCCCAGACATCACGTTTGCCAAAGGAAACATGTAACTTTAGCCCAGGGAATCTTAGGAAATCCGAGTTCTCCTCGTGCAGCTCTTGTCAGAGTGGATGCACAAGTTGTGCCTGGTGCCAAAGGACGAAATTCTGCGGGTTTTTCCCCTGTTCCTGCTGGAAAAGTATTTTGTCTGTTGTAGGTACCACAGCCCCAGGTATGCCCCCGTCACAGGCAGCACCTGGCCCCTGCCGACAGCTGCTGCCACTGCGGGCAGCGAGGGGTGCCAGGGGCAGCGAGGGGTGCCAGGGGCAGGAAGGGTACCAGGGCAGGAAGGGGTGCCAGGGGCAGGAAGGGGTGCTGGGGTAGCGAGGGGTGCCGGGGCAGCGAGGGGTGCCAGGGGCAGGAAGGGGTGCGGGGGTAGCGAGGGGTGCCGGGGCAGCGAGGGGTGCCAGGGGCAGGGAGGGGTGCCGGGGGCAGGGAGGGGTGCCAGGGCAGGAAGGGGTGCCAGGGGCAGAAAGGGGTGCCAGGGGCAGGAAGGGGTGCCAGGGGCAGGAAGGGGTGCCAGGGGCAGAAAGGGGTGCCAGGGGCAGGAAGGGGTGCCAGGGCAGGAAGGGGTGCCAGGGGCAGGGAGGGGTGCCAGGGGCAGGGAGGGGTGCCAGGGGCAGGAAGGGGTGCCAGAGGCAAGGGGGGGTGCCAGGGGCAGGAAGGGGTGCCAGGGGCAGGGAGGGGTGCCAGGGGCAGGGAGTGGTGCCAGGGGCAGGGAGGGGTGCCAGGGGCAGAGAGGGGTGCCAGGGCAGGAAGGGGTACCGGGGCAGGAAGGGGTGCCAGGGGCAGGAAGGGGTGCCAGGGGCAGGAAGGGGTGCCAGGGGCAGGAAGGGTGCCAGGGGCAGGAAGGGGTGCCAGGGGCAGAGAGGGGTGCCAGGGCAGGAAGGGGTACCGGGGCAGGAAGGGGTGCCAGGGGCAGGAAGGGGTGCCAGGGGCAGGAAGGGGTGCCAGGGGCAGGAAGAGGTGCCAGGGCAGGAAGGGGTGCCAGGGGCAGGAAGGGGTGCCAGGGGCAGGAAGGGTGCCGGGGCAGGAAGGGGTGCCAGGGCAGGAAGGGGTGCCAGGGGCAGGAAGGGGTGCCAGGGGCAGGAAGAGGTGCCAGGGCAGGAAGGGGTGCCAGGGGCAGGAAGGGGTGCCAGGGGCAGGAAGGGGTGCCAGGGGCAGAAAGGGGTGCCAGGGGCAGGAAGGGGTGCCAGGGGCAGGGAGTGGTGCCAGGGGCAGCGAGGGGTGCCAGGGGCAGAGAGGGGTGCCAAGGCAGAAAGGGGTGCCAGGGGCAGGAAGGGGTGCCAGGGGCAGGAAGGGGTGCCAGGGGCAGGAAGGGGTGCCAGGGGCAGCGAGGGGTGCCGGGGCAGGAAGGGGTGCCGGGGGCAGAAAGGGGTGCCGGGGCAGAAAGGTGTGCCAGGGGCAGGAAGGGGTGCCAGGGGCAGCGAGGGGTGCCGGGGGCAGGAAGGGTGTCCCCGGGCGCTGTGTCCCCGGCGCTGTGTCCCCGGCGCTGTGTCCCCGGCACGGCAGGGCCCCTGTCCCCTCTGAGGAAGGCAGCAGAAGGACGAGAGGCAGCGGCGGGTCCTCCTCGCCTTCTGCCGCGCCTCTGCCGGCGGCCGCCGCACGCTGCCAACAGGGCACCGCTCTGCCAGTTGTAAATTTTAATTGGCCATCTGGGGAAAGCACAAACCGCTGACTAGAGATTAATCAGTAAATTAACCCAGGCATAATACACACGTCCCAGCGGGGCCCGGGCTGCTGGAGGCTGGGGCGGGGCGGGCGCGGCAGCAGCGGGCGGAGGATGCTGCTCCTGCTCTCCGCACAGCATCTTCCCGATGGGGCCCCAGTCCCCCGCAGCCTGACCTTGCCGCTGCCCCTCATTTGTACGGCACTTGCCGAGAGGTTTCCCCGTAAGTGCTCGACACAGATGGCACAGGTAGCGCTGATGGATCGGGGATGTGACACCTTCCCCCTGGTGAGCCGTTCCCTGCTCCGGGAAGAGCAGCCTGTCCCTGCGGCTGTGCCCCGGGGGGCTCGGGCCTCCGGGCTGTGCCGCCAGTGCTCAGCCTGCAAATGGAGCTGGCGAGCAGCAAACACCAGGAGGGACAAATTCCCCATCCGGATTTTGTTATTCTTCATCCCGCAGAAAGGTTCCAGGCGTCCCTGGCATGGCAGGAGTCACATCAGGCTGGCACATCCCAGCCCAGGCCCCTCTCTGGCTCCAGAACCCTGACACGGACAGCCTGGGGACAGCCTGGGAACAGCCTGGGGACAGCCTGGGGACAGGAGTATCTCAACCTCTGCCTTGTGCTGTCCAGGTGCAAAACCCCCTTTCCCCTCAAAGGTCCCGTGCCTCGTGGTTGGCAGGAGCAGAGGGAGGAGCAGGAGGATGAACTGGGCTGCAGGAGCCTCGGGGGTTTGGGTTCCAGCACATCTCAGAAGGACAGCTGTGACACACTCCCCATCCCTGGAAGTGCTCCAGGCCAGGCTGGAGCAGGAGGGGATCATGGAACCACAAAATCCCAGCACAGTTTGGGCTGGGAGGGACTTCCAGGCTCCTCTTGTTCACGGGCAGGGCCACCTGGCACAAAGCAGGTGGCTCCAGGGCCAGGCAGGTATCCTGGCTGCCGGAATAACACAACACATGCACTCCAATGCTCCTTTTCCCCTGATGGAAATCTCTGCCCAGTCTGTAAAGTGCTGTGGGATATGTGCAGAAAACAGCCCTGTGTCCTCCACACACCATCGGCACCACGGGGACACCTCCTCCACCAGACTTGGTATTTAAGCTTTGTGGTATGGTTCGGTTTATTGGCCCCTAGGACCGACTCTGTCCTGAAGAACAAGCCTGGCTCTTTGGAATTTAAATAGTTGCCCTAATAAGTGGTTCCTTGCCTGGAAATATATGGATGCACCACTGTATCGTGTCTATGATTTTGCATTTTCCCCACTGTCTCTTCTGCCTGACATGATAATGAGCTCTGTGTTAAGCCAGAAAAAAAGCAATTTTCTCCTGAGGTTAATTTCTTTGGATTGCCCACCTGAAGTGGGGAGTTGCATATAAATTCTAATTTGTAGTGAAGTGCAGAAGATTGAGTTAGTTTTTTTGGCATAGATGATACAGTGCAAATCTTTATTGACATACAGAGTGTTTTGTTCTGCCTTCCTGGCCATTGCCTTGGGAAGAAAATGATGAAGCCAGTTGTGGCTCTTTGGGTCTCTTTAAACAGGCTCCAGTTTTACAAGCACCTGAACTGCCAGAGGGCAGGGAGAGATGGGAGATTGGGAAGGAGCTCCTGGCTGGGAGGGTGGCACAGGGTGCCCAGGGCACTGTGGCTGCCCCTGGATCCCTGGCAGTGCCCCTGGATCCCTGGCAGTGCCCCTGGATCCCTGGCAGCGCCCAAGGCCAGGCTGGACACTGGGGCTTGGGGCAGCCTGGGACAGTGGGAGGTGTCCCCTGCCCATGGCAGGGGTGGGATGGGTTTTAAGGTCTCTTCCAACACAGACTGTGTTCTGTGGTTCTAGAACAGCCTTAGGCAGGGGCACAGAATCACAGAGTCATAGAACCACAGGATCACAGGATCAGTGAATCACAGAATGACAGGACCACAGGATCACAGGATCACTGAGGCTGGAAAAGCCCTCCAAGACCTCAGTCCAACCTGTGCCAAATCCCCACCTTGTCCCCAGCCCCGAGCTCTGAGTGCCACCTCCAGGAATTCCTGGGACACCTCCAGGGATGGGCACTCCAAACCTCCCTGGGCACTTCCAAGGCCTGAGCCCCCTTTCCACGGGGAAATTCTTCCTGAGATGCCATGTCCCAGTGGCACTGCAAAGGACAGCCATGGGGAGGTCTGGCCAGAGCAGCTTTGCCCCCTGCAGTTGTGGCCTCCTCCTCAGCAGGGCTGCCGGAGGATTTTACCTGTTTGTGGGACAATCAGCCCAGTTATTTCCTCACCCTTATCTTCTTTCAACTGAGCCTCAGTTCTGGAGCTTTTCCATGCCTTGCTTCCCAGAGCAGCGCGCCAGACTGCCCCCCCAGCATCGCTCAGCATCTCATAGGGAGAGGCAAACTGGTGTTGTGATTAATATGTAAAACTCCTAATTAATGGTGGGTCTCAGAGCAGCATGCATAAGTAATTCCTTTGTATTTGATAACAGGGTGTATTGGAGGGGCTCTACACCTCATTATTACCCACCAATTTCCTGAAGGGGTGGGCAGCCCCTTCCTGACAGTCCCTGCTACAGCACTCAAGGAAAAGCCATTTAATGGGCGTGGAGAAATGGTTGGGCTTGTGATGGCTCCTTCCAAGGAAATCGGAATGGGAGTGACCAGGGGAGGGGAGTGACCAAGAGACTCCAACATCCACCTCGGTGTGGCTGGGCAAGAGCTCCTCCTTCCCCAGCTGAGACTCGGGTAACGCCCACGGGTACAGACACACAGAGGGCTCTGATGGAAAATCGTCCGTGATGGATTAGTTGTAGTTTTTATAGACCAGTCAGAGGTGGAGACCTGCAATGGCATCTCCTGCAGTGCTGGATCTACACTGTCTTAGTAAGTGACAAAACTACCCAAATTCAGCACCCAACTCAAACAATGGGATTGGAAAAAAATAGGAAGAAAAAAAAGAAGGTTGGTGCAGGAATTGAGTCCTGGGTACCTCAGGTGGTCTGGGACCCTCCAGGACCTCTGAGAGAGGGGCTTGGTGTGCAAAGCTGCTGCAGGAGAGGAGTTTTTCAGGAGGGATTTTGGGGAGCAAATGTTTGTGTACTGGGAGGCCAGGCTGGCATGTGCCTACTGGAAGTGACTGTGAAGAACATATGGTTTCATTTAATGCAAGAGACTTTGTGGATTATAATTGAGTCGATAATTGGGGAAGGGTGAACATTATGAGAGGGTGGGACTCAGTAATTATTCAAAGCTGCTTTAAAAGACTGACAAAATACTCCTTGACAAAGGCCTGGGAGGAGCCAGAGCCTCAGCTCCATCATTTCCCGCTTCCCAGAGGTCATGTTTAAGGGTGTAGGAGAAGCCAGGGGCATGGTGGTGGGCACTGGGGTGCCCTGCCCATGGCACCTGTGCCCAGCCCAACATCCTCACCCACCAGATAAAACTGCTGAGCTGGCAGAGAGGAGATCTAAATGAGATATTGGGAAGGAATTCCTGCCTGAGAGGGTAGTGATGATCCGGAGAAGCTGTGGCTGCCCCTGGAAGTGTCCAAGTAGGTTGGAAGGGGCTTGGAGCAACTCGGAGGTTTTCCTGGCAGGGGCTTGGGATGAGATGAGCTTTGAGGTGCCTCCCAGCCCAAGGCACTCCGGGCCTCAGTGGTTCTGTGGGTCATTGTGACCCCGGAGGTGCTGCTCACACCCCTCTGGAGGGGCTGTGGTGATGGATGTGCCTGTTGGCACCGGCTACTCCACACCCACCTTGGCTTCTTGGACTCTGAAGAACGAAGACTGATCTCAATCATTTAAAATTCCAGCCTGTCAAAATATATGTGAATAAACAAATCTGAGCGGGCAAACAACACTCTCATATCCCAAATATTTCTTCTCTTCAGCATGCCTCTCCAGAAAAGCCCGGACTTGTATCTCAAATAATTAGATTTTGTTCAGTAATCAAACTCAATCAGACGGATTCTCTGTGAACTACTTTTATACCCACAATGAGGAATGTGTGCCGTTCCCTGTGCATTTGCATATTTTTCCATAAACCTAAAACCAATCAGTTTTGAAGAGTTATGATAATATAAAGAATCTGAGGCAATTACATGTCTTTTAAACAGGGATTGGAAATGCATTCCGCTGGCAGGGCTCACGGAGCAGAGCAGTCAGGACTCCTTTAACCCTTTTGGTGGCACTGAGCGGGGTCTGGCGGAGCTGGGCTGTGCCCGGGGGTTCCTGATTCCTCCTGGTCGTTCGTTCCCGGTCCCAGCCCTGGGCTGGCGCTGTCACCGCCTCCCGGTGACCCCGAGGTGTGGTGGCACGGGTGGAGCGGCCCTGCCAGGGGACCCGCCCCAGGGCCCGAGAGGCAAATCAGCAGCAGCATCTTTTCCTCCTCGTTCCCCAAATATCCCAGCCGCCGCCATATGGGCAGGAGCGCAGGCTTCTCGGGGGTCTCCTTCTCATAGACAGGGAGGAGTTGTGCAAAGTGCCATAGGTAGGGCTTGGAAATGTTGTTTTTTTTAAACTGCCGTTTGGTGGAAATGACTTTTTAATGATTTTTCTTTGTGGTTCTGCCTGGCTACGGGAGCCTTTTCCATGTTTATTGAGCGGTTGAGACTTTGCCTTTTGTGCTGTAAACGCTCCCATCCAGAGCACCTCTGGGATGGGCACCTCTGGGGGCTCAGATGGGCACCCCGAGCTGCACATCCCATCTCACAGCCTTCGCTTTGGAGGGGAGCTGTCCTCAGCCCCCTGACTTTGCATGAAAAGGGGATTGTGTTCAGTGTACCTGTGGCCATGCTGCACCTCCAGGGACCGGGCACATGTGCAGAGCTGGTGCCCAGGGGATGGGGCATCTCCTGAGGTGAACACCAGCATTTCCAACTGCCTCCACCTCGGTGGCAGCAATTCAAGCCCAGCTGTCACCTCCCCGTCGGTGCCGCGTGTGCGTCACACGCCGCAGCCCAAAGGACGCCGTGTATCCAAGGAACAGCATCATTCAGGGAAAAACAGGTGGAGAAAGAAGATATCTCCAGCGTGCCTGACAGGAGGAGAGCGTGTTTGCTCAGAGTATATTGGAGCCCTGGATCCAGAGGAGGTCATGCCTGTGGAAATATTACCGCTGTAATATCGGCGGGGTCACGGCTGCGGGCGGCTTTGGGCTGGGCATGTTCAACACGTGTGGGAGCAGCACACCTGGGCACCCCACTGCCCTCCCCCTGCCACCCCAAACCCTGCCCACGGTCCCCTCCGTGGGCCTTTGTCTCCATCCTCCCACCTCCCCACATCTGGGGGACCCACAGCCCACCCCAGACCTTTGTGGACATCCCTGGGGACCCCTGGTCTTCTCCTTGTGCACCTCTGTTCCTCTCCAAGCCTTTGTGAGCCCTGTTCCTCTCCAAACCTTTGTGGGACCCTGGTCCTCTCCAAACCTTTGTGAGCCCCTGGTCCTCTCCAAACCTTTGTGGGACCCTGGTCCTCTCCAAACCTTTGTAGGACCCTGGTCCTCTCCAAACCTTTGTGGGACCCTGGTCCTCTCCAGACTCTTATGCACCTCTGGTCCCCTCCAAACCTACGTGGACCTTCTTGTGGACCCCCGATCCTCTCCAGACCCTCGTGTGCCTCTAGTGCCCTCCAGACCCACTCCTCAGTGGGTCACCTGTGAGTTCAGGGCCTGGAGAAGGCAGCAAACCCCGGGGCTGGGGGCAGGAGGAGGTGACAGCAGCCAATAAAGGGGTTCCAGGTTGTGCCACTGGAGATAGAGATGACAGGAATGAGGCACAACAACCCAGGGAACAAGAGCCCAGCTCTCTGGGCTGCAGGGATGTGCTGCTCTGGAGCAGAGGAGGAACAGGAACAGGCTGTGCTTTATCAGCATCAGCTCTCAGGTACGAGCTGTGCCAGGTGGGAAGGGCAGGGGGGCGAGGGAGCATCTGCAAAAAGCTGCTGCTGTTGTTTGGGAGACCCAGGGGCAGCAGCAACACCCCTGCGGACCCTCAGTCCGTGTAAATTCATATTTATTGGCCTTGTCGTTCTTCTGAGAGGGGCAGAAATTCATTCTGCGTCCCTGTCATTTGTTTCCTACTGGAATATCTTTCACCAGCATTTCCAGTGTCCTCTCCTCGTGCGAATGAGTAATGGGGGAAAGTAACTTTGGAAATGACATTGCAATGTAATCATCCATATTGTGTATTGTGGTTAAAATTGATTAAAATAATATTGAAACTCCCCCAAGGGATTATGCAATTATAAGTCAAGTCCCAAATGGAAAAGGTTTTTGAGAACTTGGCAGATGTCTTAATGAAAATGAAGCATTATAGTAATATATTAGTGCTATTTGTATATTATTGACAGCAGGATCACTAAACTGTATAAATTACTGTCCACAAGAATGGCTGAATTGTTTTCCTTTCAGGAAATTTTTAATCAAATATAATTTCAGAAAAATAATTGTTTAATTTTGGCCTTACCTTTGATCTGCACGTTGATGGATCAATTATTAAACCGAGTTTTAGCCACTCATTCGCTTTGGAAGTTGACACTTTAAATATTTGATTTTGCACCCATTTTGTTTTATTACGGAATAAATTGTGGCGAATGCCAGAGACCATTACAGGCAGCCCTGTGATAAGAGGTGGTCGCAGGCTCCCGAGTTGTGCAGTTTTGTTGGCTGTTTGTCTCCTGGCACTCGGGCCCTTCCCCAGGCTGTGGGGAGCAGTTGTGGGGCTGGGAGCAGGGCCCCTGGGCTGGGGTTTGCTGCGTGTTTCCTCTGCCCCAAAGCAGCCAAACAAACACAGGGCAGCTGCATCGGGAGGTTTGCTCCCGTACAGCAAACTCTCTTCCAGTGGTTAACAGATAAACTGCCTGCCTGCGAGTGAATAATATTGTAGTCTCTAATTTTAAAAATATGCTGTAGTTTAATATCTTTTTTTAAAAACAGATACCACTTTTTATGAAGCACTACATGAGTTGCTGATGGATAAATCACCCAAGCATGGTTAAAGAGACCCTAATCTCCAGATGGTACCAGATCCATTTAATTGTATCCTCTGACCTCATCTCACCTGAGCCTGCATTAAAATCATAATACAGTTCAAGTGTAAAAATGATATAGTGTTTATTCGTCCTGTTTATAGGGGGGCAAACACACAGTTAAATTCAGATGTCGAAAATTAGTGTAGTCATTTGAAAAGGTTGAGTTAGATCAAACTGAGTCTCAGCATTTTATTTGCCCTTTTTTTATCCCAATGGCTCTGTTGCTGCAGTTTGACATCTCTGAATGAAGAGGGATGCTGAGGGAGAGGTGAGGGGGGTTTTGGGGTGCCACAGAGGCGGACCCAGCCCTGGGGAAAGGGGTGAAACACTTGGTCTCATTTTTAATTTTTAACGTGTGATGAGGACGGGCCTCCTGCAGCACAAATGCACTGCAGATATTTAAATATTTGAGTGCCCAAATCATGTCTGCCCTCCGTGGTGCCATCGCTGTCCCCCAGCAGATCCTTCCCCTCTGGCAGGGTGACCTGCACACGGGACAGAGAGACTCTTCTTCCTCCTGGCATCAGTGTTTGGTGTGAACCTGCTTCCACAGGACCCTGGAATCACAGAGCATGGAACGGGTTGGGTTATAAAGGACCTCCAAGCTCATCTCCTTCCACTCCCTGCTGTGGGCAGGGACCTTCCACAAGCCCAGGGTGCTCCAAGCCCCGTCCAACCTGGCCTCAGACATTTCCAGTTCCACTTCCCTCCCACTCTGGGCATCCTCCCATGGGTGAGAGACCCCACCAGAACCCCTCCTCCTCCTCCTCAGGGTGATCACCTGTACCCACACCCCATCTTGGGCGTTGGCCTCAACCCCTGGCTGCTGGCCCCTAAAACAGGTATTTACGTGGCCAGGCGTCAGACTCTGTGGACTCGTGATTGTGGGAGTAATTAATAATCCTGCTCACCCCACAGTTAAATTAAATTGGAATTCCATGTGAAATCCGTGTTGTGTGTTGACATGGCACCGTTTCTTCATCACCTAAGAGCAAAATGCTTCTCCACGGTGGGGGAAAGCCCAAGGGGGGATGGGTGGATGGAAGGGAGGGAGGGAGGAACACAGACAAATAACCCAAATTATTATGAATGCATTGGCAGAGTCAGGTTAGCAGTTTTACTGCAGATATACTGGATTATGGAGAGAATTGAATAATTTATCCAGCAATTTTCACATAAGCAATATTATTAAAAATGAAGACATGAAAAAAGAGGTTAGTTATAGTGGAGAATATATATAGGCCATGAATAAATGTATTAGGCAGTAAGAGTAGTGAATGTTTTAGTAGGTTTAGACTAGATTAAAAAAACTTGTATTTGATTTCAACTAAGTCCTAAAATACCTGCTGAGGAAAAAAAGCCCAGCTTAGGGTGGGCAGAGGCAGGAGGGCTCCGTGCTCTGTGCTGTGTGTGAGCTGGCTGCGAGGATGGGGAGCCCCTGTGACCCCGGGGGTGCCCCACGGCCCGGTGCCACCGCCCGCTGCGGGCACCCCGGGGTGGGATTCCCGGGATCCCGGGGCTGGAACGGGACGGGAGAGCCCTGCCAGGTGCCAGCGCTGGCCGCTGCCTGCCACATCGCGACTTTGGGGACCCGGGAGGTGCCACCACCCAGCGGGGATGGGATGTCTCATCCCAGCGTCCCCCTTCGGGAGGAAACCGCTCCCGCTGGTGCGCACAGAGAGTCCCGCTCTGCAGCCAGCCGGGGGGACGGGGACAGTGCCAGCAGGGCGGGGACAGTGCCAGCAGGACAGGGACAGTGCCAGCAGGACGGTGGCACTGCCAGAGGACGGTGGCAGCGCCAGCAGGACAGTGGCAATAGCAGAGAACGGTGGCGATAGCAGAGGACGGGGACAGTGCCCGGGGGCCGGGGGCAGTGCCAGCAGGGCGGTGGCGATAGCAGAGGACGGGGACAGTGCCAGCAGGGCGGGGGCAGTGCCCGGGGGCAGCGCTGCCAGCGCAGGGTATGGAAATGGCAGCTGGGTCCCCAGCGCGGGCCCGCGGCTGTTTGTTTGTGCTGCCACGGATCCTCTTATCTCGGGCCGTATGGTTATCGGTCCCCCCGCGCCCTGGCAGCCACGCCGAATGCTGATGAGCCGCAAGCTGCTGGAGCCCCGAGCGCTTCCAGCGCCGGGACTGGGCACGAGGGCTTAGCCTGGCTCATTAGCCCGGAGGATTCCTCTCCCCGGGCACCGAGGTGGGGCTGTCACTGCGGAGGGCTCGGTGCCACGGTGCCACGGGCACGGCCGGCTTCGCTTCGGCTGCCCGGGTGGGGCCCGGGCCGGGCTCGGCAGCCCCTGGGCTGTTTACAGAGCATGGACAGAGGAACAAACATCTCCGGCATGTTCATGATCCAAATATTACAATTGGGTTTTAAAAGAAGGCACAGTATATATATATTTATGTGTATCTATCTCTATGTATCTCTATCTCATCTCTATCTCTACCTCATCTATATCTCTGTATCTCTATCCCCTCTATCTCTATGTTATATATAATGCATACATGCATCTACACAAAACCTACATACACACATATACGTATATATGCACACACACTCATATCTATCTATCCATCTCTCTCTCTCTCTCTCTCTCTCTCTCTCTCTCTCTCTCTATCTATCTATCTCTCCATCCATCTATCCATCCATCTATCTATCCTTTGTGTCCATGGTCTAGTGGAAGGTGTCCCTGCCCACGGCAGGGGTCTGGAACAAGATGAGCTCTGAGGTCCCTCCCAGCACAAACCACACCACTCTGCTGTGATTCCATACGTGTGTATTGGGGTGGGTAGTGTAGGGAGAGCTCCCCTGCCCGAGTCCACCCACGGACCAGTTCTGGAAGCCAAGAGCCACGGCAGGATGTTTAAACCACAGCTCTGTCAGCATGGCTGGGGCAGGCATCTGAGTCAGGCCCGGAGAGAGGTTTGTTGTAAATACAACTGAAATAAAATTTAAATATAGGTATGTGTGTATCTGTGTGTACACAAACCCAGCCTCGTTTTTTTTCTTCTTTGTTTGTAGGAGAACAAACCTCAAAGCTCCTTCAGTCAGCTGTGACTCAGAACGGCCATGAGGAAGCTGAGAGCACAGTCCTGAATCTGAATGCTTGCTCTGTTTGGGGTTTGCTCCTTGCTGTGATTTGCTGAATTTTGATAAAATACCTCACACTGCCATGATGCTCCTAAAATAAGGCCATTAAAAAATTCTCAAAAATGCTGATTTTCAAACTAAATGGGGGCATGGAAGGTCAAAGCCCTCTTCCCACTGAGAGTGACAGTTCCAGCATGGTGGTGCCCTGGGACACTAGATTTCTGATGGTGGGACTGGCAGGTCCTGGCTAAACAGGAGTCCTGTATCCCATCCCATTGATCCTATCCCACTGATCCCATCCCATCGATCCCATCCCATCCCATCGATCCCATCCCATCCCACTGATCCCATCCCATGATCCCATCCCACTGATCCCATCCCACTGATCCCATCCTTGGGTGAAGAGGACACAGAAGAGGACCCCTGTGTTTCCCTTGGGAATGCTGGTTCCTCACCTGGACACAAGGCTGGGCTTTCCCTTTCCAGCTCCAGGTTCATTTTTTAAATACTGAACTGTGGGACGGAGGGATCAGACCCACGAGGGTTCTGGTATCACGGTGCCCC